>JAWMRA010000001.1:49153262-49362028 GCA_035584735.1 Pseudotriccus pelzelni | reverse complement strand
GATTTTTTAGGTGAGACACAGTGTGCGCGGAACTGAGCCCACCCTTTAGTCCTAAGGTTCATCTGCCGGGGCCAAGCGAGCTTGGACAGTGGCAGCGAGGTCCTTAGAATGTAGGTGGATTGCCTTACAGGGCTAACGAGCTCCACCTGCCCGGGGAGTATTCCTGGCTGGGAATTGAACCCTTGGCCTCCTCTGTGAAGGTCCCGTAATCTAACCACTAGGCCACCAGGGGCTCCCAAATTAAATAATAAGGACTATTTAATTTCCATGTGCTTGAGACTAAATTTCCTACTAATATAAGATGTCTCAAGTCAGTGTGTTCTGTAATTTACCTCAAAGAGTTTAAAGGGTATCGCTGAGGTGTCTCTTGAATTATTGATTTTTTCCCTGTCTTTTTTCTTTATAAACTGTATAAACACAAAATCTCTAACAGAATAGTAAAAGGAAAAATGAATCAAATATGACAGGATTGTTATCCTGACAGGATCCCATGGAAAACGGTAGTTTGTGATTAATTTATGGATTAATTAAAATAATGAGATTATTTGCTATCAAAATGATTTGTAACAACTAGACTTGATAGTTTGGATGAGTTTACAAATGTGTAAAATTAATAACAATGCTTTAATGACAGACGTTTGACTAATATTGCATAATATTTTGATTAAGAAATAACAGTCACATCCATGTCAGTATATCTAAATGTAGTTGTTATTTCCACTGTCCAAAATCTGGTTGTTTCTGCTGTAATCCTGTAAAAAAAGGTCTTTTTCTTTAATTTTTTTTGTTGTTGTTTCTGAGTTCCTAAATTTCTTGTTGACCTAGGATTTCAAATGTTTTCTTTTGAAAAAAGCCTTTCAGGGGGTGTGTTTTGCAGTTATATTAATGCTTGCTTATAGTTTCCCTACTTTTTAGCCTTTTATCTTCTGAAACATGCATAGTTTGTATTTGAATGCTCTTTTTTATGGAACATACAGAAATCTTTTCAGCAAAGTGTTGTGGAAAAGAGTATTATTAAGGAGGGGAACTTTAACTGAAAATATGCTTAACAGAAATTTCTGCAAAGATTGATATCTGAAAAAAAAAGCAGTCTGCAAGAAGGACTGGAGGTTTTATGCACTTATAAGTAGATCCACATTAAGTGCCTAGAAATGGACATTTCCATGAGTTGTAGTCCTGTAATTTGATTGTCTGCAGGCCAGATATAGAGAGATATTAGATTCTTAAAAGAAGATTTGAGTATAATTTAAGTGGTGGCAATATAAATACAAGTGTTTTACCCTTCAAAGTCTGGTTTACGACTGGATGCATCTGTTAATCTGGAAAGGTTCCTATGCACATCCCCAGTCTGCTCTAGGATTGTGTGCGGTGATGCCTTATTTTGTTTTCCTTATATACCAGAAATGAACTTTGACTTGGGCATGAACTCCTTGGGTTTTTTTACCTTAGAATGTCCACTGCTCCATTTCTCCTACTTGGTACTATCTAACGTTATGATTTAATAATTTCTTTGTTTCTTTTGGCCTGCTTTATTGCTAAAAAGTTCCATAAATGGCAAAAAGCCTGATCCATAACTGATTGGCCTTGCACACTCTCCTGCACACCTGTGCTGTGATTGCCCCTGAAAGGCACAGAGGTCCTTCCCTCCCCATGGCTAACACAGGGTGACAAAAGGGGTGCCAGAACTCCTAGAACACAGAGAGAGATTTGGGAGAAAGGGGTTGAGCAGTAGGCTGAAAATTACCCTGTAGGCAACTTATCTTAAAGAAAAGTTGCAGGCAAGCCATCTTTTCATTATTTTTTTCAAGTTTTTATTCTTATGTATTTCAGAACCCATCTTTTCACCCCTTCCTCAATTAATAGATTGCATTTTGCAGAAAACCATGATCATTAATCTTTCTCATTGTGTATGTGTTGCTCTACCACATATATTATGGACAGGCATGGAACTCTGCAGGTATTCCTGAGTAGAGTACTGGCCAGTACATCCATCAGTGAAGAAGGATCAGCACCCTTTGGGACACTAATCATAGCCCACATGGAAGGAGGAATATTTTGAGTATGCTATCTATAGTCAGCTCCTGCACAGGATCCATACTCATTCATTACATGTCTGGAGTTTTGTGTCCCAGCAGAATACTTTCCACCTGACAGTCATAAGCCCTACAGTACGTGTCTGGCTCTCAGACTCATCTCCCATGAGATAACTTCAACACACAAGGGGAATGTGGGTCTAAGCATCCCAAAGGTCTTAACGAGCTGAGCACCTTTCAAGTGTGTTATTGCAGTAGCTGTAGTGAGTGATCCAAAAGCTTAGGACTACATGGCTGTAGTCTTAGGGTGTAGTGCTCCAGCAGCATAGAGCACTCTTGTGCATAAATCTGTGGCTGGGAGTTTTCTCTGAGTTCCAAGCACCATCTGTCATGACTCTGTAATATGGCTGACACACTGATGGTCATGGAGCCCACAAGGGGCTCCTTGCAGGTGCCTCGTCTACATCTAGCAACTTGAGCAACGAAAGATGTAGGCTTGGGCTTTGTGCTGGGCTCATCTGCATGGTGTAGCTAGCACACCATTAACTTATCACTGTCTAAACAACACCCTGCAGTGTGCATGGGCTAGGATGGGTGAATGGCTGATCCTAAGGAGTCTGGCAGCATGGCTAGAGGCTGTCATGCCATTTACCTTCGGGTCAGAGAAGGGCCCTGACTTGTGTTAATTACTAGGAGAATAATACTCCCATATGACCACTGGTTCTGCACCAATAGATAGCTGAAAGATAGGATACCCTTTTCATTTCAGGTTTTTACCTCCTGCACGTCACATGGGGACATCAAGAAGCTTGATTAAGAGGTTTGCATGGGCTTTCTGGAGCCCAGTGAGGGGAGTGAGCGCATGTCAAGGATACCAGGAAGGGCATAGTTGCAGGGAAGAGATAATCTGACTCACAGCCTGGTCTTCATGGCAAGTTAAAACAACAGGGACTGAAGGGTTTAGTAGAGGAAAGAGATACAGAAAGGACATTGCAGGGCAGAGCTGGGACAATCTGTTCAGGCCTATTTGGAAGAAATGGACAGAGTGTTTTGTTGTAGGAGAAATCTATCCCTCTGACTTTTCTCCAAGCCCCTGGCTGCTTTCCAGAGTGCTGCTGCCTTCCTACTGAAACAGTCCTTTTTCTACTACTATTATTTGGAAAGATGTGAATGCAGGGACACTGGCCACCAGGCACTATTTTATTTCCTGTTTGATAGCTCTGTACAAACTAATGTATCTGAAAAGCCATAGGCACTGGTTTTATACACATAGCTGTACAGTGGGACTGAAAGACCACTTTCAGTTGTTCTGTTGCCTTTTCTGTCAGGGCCTAGTTCTGCTACACAGTGAAGGAAACTAAGTGCATCATTCTTAAATTTGCACACTTGTGATACGAGAATTAACTTTGCCACTGGGCTTAGTCATTGCAGCACCTTGCCAAGACTAAGTCCCTTCAAAGTATAAACAGACATGAAAATTTTTAAGCCAAATCCCCTGTTGCAGATAGCTTTTAGCTGTCTGTAGTCTTCTGGTACCAAAAGAGGTTTTTTTTCTTTTAACCTAGTTTTGTACATAAGACCATTCTTTCTTCTTGACATTAGGAATGCCAGGCTGAAGGTGGCTTGGCATTGTGGCACTCTTAAGCACACAGAGCCCTTATGCCAATCCTTTCATGAATAAAAAGTACTCCAGACTCCAAATTTTGCACATAGGTACCCGTTAATTACCCACGTCCTTTTTTGTGCAGATGGGGAGCAACTGAGAGAGAGTTTACTTACTACCTAACAATGTGGAGCTGTAGTGTGGTTTAGGCATGATATCACCATGGAGGGACCTGTAAACTAAGTTCAGCTGTTTGGCAGATTTTCATCTATGTAAATCCCTCTCTAAATTAATTCTATGGCCACAGCTTATAAACTTTACAAGAAAGCAATCTCAGGACTTATTTTTCTTGTCAGTTTCAGATATTGAAACTTAACTGTAGATGTTGCAAAAATAATCACTGGGGTTAGAGAGTCTATAAACTGTACTGCACAGACATATAAATTTCCAGTACTTTTTTTCTTCTTTAAATACCAACTTTAGTCCGTGCATTTTCAGGGTTTGCAAGTAACACACTCACACACCCACACCTAAGCCTAAACAAAACCAGTCCGCAGTTAAATCCTTGAAAAATATGAGCATAAACTCCAGCTATAAGTATCCAAATGAAATATTTATACGTACTAGACATCTTGTATCAGGAGGTGGTTCTCTTGCTGTTGTCACAAGTCAGCCCTTCGCTCCCTGTGTCTGCTTCAAATGCTTTCATCCCCGGGAGCACAAAGGTTGCTTCAAACATCCTGCTTGCTTGTCAGCAGGGTTGATGCACTGTATTATAACAAGCACTCACCACAACTGTTGTTCACAGGCAGCATTTTTAGCTCTACAAGCAAAACCCACAAGATTCTCTATCAGCATAATCATTATTTATCCAAAGCTCTCCCAGTAAATTGAGCCTAACTAGTCTTTCCTTGGGGAAAATATGCAGAAGCTTTTATTTTGTTATTGTTCATGTAGAGAAAGCAGCATTTCCTCCAACAGTGGTAGGATCTGGACAAGGAATACACCTCACAGCTGTGGCATCGTTTCTCCTCTATGCAATGGGTTATAGTGCTTAACCTAGGATGAACTGGAAGAAACACAGCCAATAACTGTGCATTATTTGCATCATAGGCATACTTTAGCCGCACAGTTTTCTCCTTAATGCTGCATCTCCTTTAGGTGAGATGCGTTTAACTGGTTTGGTCAAAGCTGCTTCATATTCCACAAGCTGTTCTCAGAGACTCCCCGGGATCAGTAGCTCTAATTTCCATAGAGAAAAAAAGCAAGTCAGACTAGATTTACTGTGTGACAGAAATGGGCAGCTGAAGCTTTGGAAAAGACTTAAGATGTAAATTGGAGATCTGTGTATATTTTCTGTTTACAAAGAGACCCTACAAGAGATAGCTGTATACTAATGTAATTAACACAAATCAACAAATGCAATAAAGGAATTTAAATATCCTGACCCAATCCTACAATTTTTTTTTCTTAAAAAACAGAAATTAAACAGAGAGTAAAAGATGGCAGGATGTTCCACCACAAAAACTATATCAAGCTGGTCTTTGTAACTATACCAGCCCATTAATACATTCTCCTTGTCCTGTGCCTTTGTGGAAATTCTATTTCTATACCTTAAACCATAATGGAGCTGGCACATTATTATTATTATTAGTAGTAGTAGTAGTAGTAGTAGTAGTAGTAGCAGCAGTAGTAGTAACATTACATTACTACTATTATTATGAGCCCAACTTGTTTGGGTACCCCTACCTGTGAATACAATACAGTGGAATTCTTTTTTATTTTTGTAACCCATGACAAATTTCTCATATAAAGGTTTGCTTGAGCACAAAAACTTGTAATTTGTGACTAAATTGTATTTCACATCATGCTGAGAGACTTCATGAAAACAACAGTATTAATTAAAATAATAACAATATCAATTTTTGTTTAATTGCAATGGCGCATCTTTAAATCAATTTGTTGAATAATATATGAAATTACAGGTGATACTTGTATAATGATGGAATGGAGATTGTGACAATAAACTGTTTCTCATGATACTATTAACATACCAATTCTCTCATCTTCTCCCCCAAATTTCCTCCAGCTCCAAAATAATCAATTTAGGTTATTCCATATTCAAAAGTACCAAATAGAATCTGCTAAAACATATACTGTATTCTAATAAGGTTCTCAAGTATTGGCTTTAGTTTGTTTTGATAAATATTTAAAGAACAATCCTTCTAAATGTAAAGGCAATGACTTGGGCAACAAATTGAAGTGTTGGTTGCTATTCTGTTATCGAGAGTTAGGAAACTTTTGGGAGTTTTCTACTTACGAGGAAAGTATTTTGCTTACAATTGCTACCTTAACTTTGACATCTGACTTTCAGACATATATCTATCTCCACTTACTTGCTGTAATCTTTGCTGGGACCTCAGCATTTCCAAAAGGCACCTTCAATATCCCACCTGTTTTGTCTTGCTATACAGATACTGTAGATATCTAACTTTCAACGCCCAAAACAAGATTAAATTTGTTCCATCTTCTTAGATATTGAGAGATACCCAAAATTGCTCTCACCATATCTTTGCTCTCTGCAAGGTATGTTATATAAGAATATATATATAATACATATATATATATATGTTATATAATATATATATAATATTATATATTATATATATAATTCTTGTCTGTTCACAAGAATCCTAAATAACCCTTAAAGGCTATGATTTTTCACTTCAGCTGAACAAAGTATCATTAGTAGCTTCTCTTCATGTACTGACAATCAAAAGAGTTGCAACTCTGTAACCTCTGGTTTTTTTCCTGAGACCCTAGGAAATACAACCACCCAGACGTGCATAATTTTTGGCATATACTTGGCATGTCAGTAAGGATTTCTTAAAATAATTGTTTGTTCCTAATGATAATGTGAATGTTTTGACAAAAAGTTTATTAAAATGAAAAGCAATCCCTGAATTCTTTGCATATTTTATTTTTCTTTTTGATTTCCAACTCACACACATCTGGCATATTTTACATCTTTGCAATAAAACATGGTTACAATAGCTTAAGGAATTTATATATCCAAAATATTTCACCATGATCTCAAGATGAAATGAACTTGTCTTCCAGATGTTCAATAGTCTCCCAATTCTAAGCTACGAACTCAAGATATTGCTTACAGACAGGTGATGAATAACTTAATCATTAGGCTGATCCCCATGATTGCCGAATCTTATAAATACAAACAACAATGGAGAAGGAAATTTAGTGCTAAACTTACTAATACAAGGTGGATAACAAATAAGTAATCACATCAATAAATAATGATATGTTTCTGGTGCAAAGTGCCAATACAAAGAATCCATTATCTTTTTAAATAAATGACTGCAAGTGAGTGTAAATTCTGAGAAAATTACATTCCTGTTACATGCCTCATAGCCCTACCGACACAATATGTACATCTATGACAATACAGTCACCAAATATACAAAGAAGAAACATGAATTAAAGTGTATATACCCCTGGGTGTGTAATTTGATCAGTACAATGTGCAGAAAATTATTCTGATAATTATCATTACAGTATTTTAAAAGATGAAGTGCCTTAATCTGAGTGGCTTCAGGTGAGATTTTCAGAAGAACTGAAAAGAATAACCTCAGTCACCTTTACAATGAAGCTAAGGCTCAGCTCCTTAGAGGAAAAATAAGGTAAAAAATCAATGGGGGCTCTCCTGCCCGTGATTTGTAGGCCAAATACTATTAATCCAGAAGTATAGCACTTTGTCTGTATGGGGAGTCATTAAGCATTACAAAGCATTAAACTGAACTTCCCTCTTTGCTCCCTTTCTGTCTAGTTTTTGAATTTAAAAGGGAGGAAATTAATTTCTATTGTATAAAGTATAAATATGGCAAATGATGGCTTTTTATCCAAATGCTTCATGAGCAGAACTCCACTTCATAGGGGTAAACTTCAGATTCAAAAAGTGAAAAACATGTGTGGGTAGAAATGTCAAAATTACTATTTGCTCCCAAATTCAACCCTTTAAAACAAGCTGTACCCTTAGGCAGATCTCCAGTCTGATTTGTGTGAATGCACGTGTTCCTTCAAGACATCAGGTTTAAAGTACATGCAAGTTGTAACTCCACAATAAAATTAAGAAACAGTTTTGTTCTTTATACAAGGTTTTACTTTTACAAAAGTATCCCTTTAAAGTTAAGATGTGCATCTGATGTACAAAGTATCAAACATATTTTTTTTAATCTCAGCTTGAAAAGAGGCTGGAGATGGGATGCATGTTAGGTTCAAAGCCTAAACATTGAAATAACTGGACACAAGATTTCCCAGAATTTTCAAAAGTCTCTTGTGGCGCATCCTACTACCTTTTCTCAATAAACAAAGATATATGAAATAATTACCAAAACATTTCCTAATTCATATAATTTACATGATACAAGCTGGCTTTTCAGCAGCTGGTGTTCAGTTGTGAAAAAACACACAAAGTAAAATGGTTGCTGACTACAATGTACAGCTATTGCTGGGTGTAATGGAATGTACAACGGAGGTCAATGCAGACGTGGTTTTCCACCAGAGACTACACCTTTCATTGCAGCACTTGTGCTCTCAGCTTTACCTGGGCTTTCAGTTCTTCATTCAGTTTCAGTATCTGTTCTGATGCTCATAATGCCACCGGTTAAAATCTATGTTAAAAGCTACGATGCTTCCAGAAGCCATGCCAGTAATCAGAGTTCTGAAAAAGGTATCAAAGATGGTGATGTTAATTCTCCTTTACCTTCTCGAGGGATAGTTCATCATAAACAGTAAAAATAGCTAAAAGAACAAGGCACTTTCTGCAACACTGTCTGAAGATTAAGATCAGGGGTGGGATTCAGTTTGCAGTGAAGATGCTACATTTAGGTGTTGACATATGAGCCAAACTTCCATGTTGCCATTCTGGTCAAGGGAGACCGTGGGCATTTCAGTGCCATAGCAGTACTGCAAAAATCTAGGGTTGTACACTGCATCTTCATTGCTCAGGAAGGTTAAAGGAAAAGACCACACTCAGTCCTTGTGGATCAATCCACTGATAATGTTACACATTATGGGCTAGATGCAACCCCAAGAAGTTTTCAAGTTCTACATGGCTGACAATCAGAAAAGTACCATAAACTTTTGTAATTGTTTTTTTCTGGCATTGGTTAATAGGTACTGTTGCACTCTGATCCAGTCTGACTATTCCTTCAGTTAATGCAATTTTAGTCATATTTTGCTGGTTGAGTGTCTGGCTTAGTGACTTCAGTGATATAAGATCTCACCTTCATGTTAAGTGCTTGCATTATGAGACTCAAGGATCAGAGGAAGTGTTGAGTCAGATAAATCAACAAGATAACAACGGGGATAATGGCTTTTTACATATCCTGTTAATGACTGCATACAATAAATTCATAACTTACAGTTCATGAAGATGTATACTTTGTGTAATTTTAGCATTTACATACAAATATGAAAGGTAAATTCACCTCTGATCATGAGACAGATCCATAGCTCTTATGCCAGCATCACAGCCAGGGTAAATGTAGAGCTGCTTGAAGTCACAGGCCTGCCATACTTCCACTACACCGTTGTCTCCTCCTGTCACCAGGTTCTGCCCATCACTGCTCAGGAGGATGGCCTTCAGGAGAAAAAGACAAATCCCAAGCACACAGTTAGCTTTTATGAATATTGTCTCAATATTAAAAAAAATTAATCAACTTACAGGCATCTCTTACGCTCTATCCACTTTAAATTTCAAGGAAAAGGGTCTCAATCCTCTTTCTCCTCAGTCAAAAAACAAACCAACAAATTTTGGATTTTAAATAAATCCAAATCCATTTTAAATAAAACCATTGTACGTTTTTAAACATGATATATAACAAAAAAGCTGTTTGCTGAATCTGCCAATACTTGAGCTCAGCACATAACATTTCTGCATAACATAGTTTGTTCTATAATACTTGGTGCCATCACTAACATCTAAAGCAGAGCAGTGATCTGCATTCTTAATGCTGCTTCAGTCGCTAGTGAGAGAGCAGAGTCCCGAAGGCAGGAATACATGTCTTGGCTAATAAATGAAGAATGAAATATTTTCAGAGCATTTTGTTTCAAAGACATATTTCCCACTGAAATTCAATTCGAAACAAAAATTCTAGGAATTATGTGGGATCACAGACTATTTGTTCTTATTTATTCTGGAAAAGCTCCACTGCATTTTTGTATTTGGAGGTGGTGATGAAAGAATATGTGTTTGAATGACTTAACCAGAAGGCAGCAATTTTATATATATGATTACCTTTAAATCGTACAACAAATAAATTCAATTTATTTTAATAAATAAAGATGACACACAAAAAATGTTTGTTTGCATTTAGATTTACCCTGGTTGAATCGTTGATCTCCATCTGAGCTAAGAGTTTGCCATTAATGCTGAAATTGCTGAACCGTCCTCGTTCATAGTAGATGATGCAGTGACCTTCACTAGATACTGAAATTAAGCGAGGATACAAGCAGTTTTCTGTTCCTTCCAGGGCTCTCAGCAAATCTCCAGTAATTGTGTGTACTAGGCAAGGACCTTCTGTATATGAAAACATAATATATCATACATTTGCTGCTTATACAAACTCTGTGCACAAAGGGAATGCACAATACACATTTATATCACATTAGTCCTGCACATGAGATATGAGAAGTTGCAATGTTTGCCCAAAGAATTTAAAACATGCAACAGGAAAGGAAATGTAAGAGCTAGCATATCTAGAAAATAGATACAACGTGCCTAAAAGTACTAGCAGTTTTCATTGATCTGTCTTTTAAAATTCTCTTTTCTGTTTCCAAGCATTCAGAAGTCTCAGTCTTACTGATTTTCTCCAACAACATGAACTCTTTTTAGCCTGTCCAATCAAATTAAACAGATGGGGCTCTATCAGTGACTAGTAGGAGCAACTCCCAGAGGGCATATGATTGTATTACTGCATATTTCTCCTACAGACAATGGCAGTTCATGTAGATCCTCTGCCTCAATGAACATATTCTGCATGGGTTTCAGTCCTGAATTGTTTTAGCAAAGGGAGTCATCTGATAGCCAACAGAGTTACAACGATACTTGGACTATAAGAGATTTTAGGACATCACACTATAACTCCATTTAATCCAGAGAGATTTTAATATGAGATTTAATGTCTTTTTATTACTGCTCATGAAAGAAACAAGCAGCTATGAAAACTACAATGAACACTTTAAGATGCAAAACTAAGCTATTTCCATTTCAAGATTTTTGAGAAAAGCTCTTTGGAAAGAGAGATTTGTATTCCTAATAAGAAAAGGAGTCTTTTCTCTGATAAAGGTAATGAGTCAAAGTATATACTAATTGTTTTCTTTTATGAATCACAGGATATGATGGGCAGCACAGTAATCTCTTCCTTATCCAACTGGCTTATGACCCGTAAAGTAAAATCATATTGGCAGACTCAGCCACCCCACGTTATGCCCTTCTAACTTCTCTGAAATTCACAAAGCAGCTGGATTTGCCCAGGTACAATGAATCACATCATCAGTTAATTAATCTGTGAACCCTCTGAAAACATGATTTTATCTGTATTTGCATAAAGTCTTATGCAGAGGGACCTCAAGCTTGACTATGTCCATGGGATACCACTGCAATGGAATGAATTTATTTTCTCAAATAGGTGAGTTTCAGCTTTGGAAATACTAAAGTGCCAGAGTGTTATAAGAAATCATGCCTCCACATTTAGAATAACTATCTTGTTAGATTTTTCCAAAGAAAAGTGTAATACCTTCACAATTGAGTTGTCATGGACACAAAAAGGCACATCTGATTTAAGATGCTGCCATAAAGACATACAGACTGACCGCTCTATTTTAGTAAGAACATGCAAAAATCAACCTGATGCACAGGATTTTCCTCAGAGGAGCCCTATATTTGCTCTATCGCTGCCTGAGCAGGCTCTTGAGTGCTGTGCGTGTTATTGCAGTGCCACAGCCAGCTCTGGAGGAACAGCTGCCCACCAGGAAGCACAGGCTGCACTCAGGCAGGATGGCAGGGCAATGCTGCTCTACCATGAGATACAATCTAAGAAACTGGAAAAGACTCGAAAGAACAGAACTGAAGAAGAAGCTTTAAAAAAGGCATCTCCTGGAAAACAGCAATAAAGAAAAAAAATTATTTTCTTGCTGCATTTTTTATACAGACTAGAGTTTCAAGAGGAAGAACAAATTACAAACATATCCTGAATTTGATTTAAAAGTCTTTGGTTCTCCATCAGCCTTTACCTCTAAAAATGTATAAGTTACCAAAGCATCATACACTTAATGAAGCAGAAGATATCAGAGAACAGATTCCATGTACCTTCCTCCTTCCAGAAGGGGAAATTTATAAAAGATAGTTGAAAGAGTTGACTATTATGGCAGCAAGAGTGTATGAAGCTGCCTTAAAGGGTAAGACATAGCAGTTCTGCAAGAAAAAAATTCTAGGATCAGCATCACTGTACATTTTTTTCCCATGTCTTGACTTTGCCTATGATTGTTATGTAGTATGCCATTATGAGAGTTAATGACCCATTAGGATTTCCTGTTAAAAATGGCTTTACTCAAAAGTTTCACACTCAGCTTTGAAAATAAATGTTGAGCTCCAAGGCAGTATAAAAAAAATAACTCAGGAGCTCAGCTGTGAGCAAAAACCAGCAAAGCAAGTATCACTTTCTTCTTACCCTCAGAAGTAGTAAACTTTTTAAAAAAAGAGTACAAAGATATCCATGGGGAGGAATAAAACAGGCATCACTGTAGACAGGGAAAGCAAGTCACTAGATATGGATATAGCAGTAGAGTGGAAATAAGACAGGAAAATATATTTAAAAAAACAAAGAACCTTAAGGAAGGACAAGAGTAACGTACAGAAAGGAAACAAGAAGGGAGAAGAGATGATGTAGCACAAAAGAAACTAAGAGAAAAAATCACTAGATCTTCTTAGAATTATTTCATATGCTTTTATAAAATAACCTTCCAGAACTAGGGGAATAGCTGCAAAGACTGCTGGTTGGAAGGAAGGAACAATGTACTTTGTGTCTAAACTCATAAGTACAGATGGTAAGTAACAATTTTCAGAGTAAACTGATTCAGATTCCCCCAGAATTACAACACGTCTTCATAGAGATTACTTTGGATGATTAAAGTGTATGTGGTGTGAGGAAAGCCTGAGAAGTCCCACTAAAAAAGACTCTAAAAATGTTAAGACTTAAATCATAAAAACATTTCTGACCTTTAGCACCACTGATAACAAGTCCCAGCTCTGCACAGACCGACACGCAGACAACTTCATGGTCATGGCCAGTTAGAACAGCGCGAGGAGCTGGATAATCACCTGTTAAAGAAAAAAAAAAGAGAAGAACAAGAAAAAGAAAACAACAGGGAATGCCAAATCAGACCTGGTTTATCAACAAAAGAACTTTGCTACAATTTGCTTCAAATCAGTAAGCATCAAAGAGAGGTGCAGTGTGATTAAATATCTCATACTCAGCATAATGAGTAAAATTTATTCAGGTAGCATAAAGTCTCATAAGAACAACTTTCCAATGCATTAATAAATTAATTAAAAGAACACAAAGTGCGGTGGTATTACAAACAGCTGTAATGTAAAGGTCTGCTGTTGGACATATATGTCTTCAGACTTCTGCTATAAACTTACAGAGTACTATGAGTTGAGGATGTTCCTATATTAATGATCATAACTTGTTTCATGAAACTGGAGGTAGGAAAAGAAGAGAGGAGGAACAGCATTGTACTAGAAACCTACTACTGTTGTATAGATAATATTGATTCAGAGACACGGAGAATGCTGACAGATTAAAATATGTGTAAAAATGGTTATGTGTATCTGCAATTTGAGATATATCAATATTAATACCTATGCCATTTTTATGACATTAAATATATTAGAGAATAGGATAAACTACTCCCTAAATATTTATTCTTAATATTCAGGATGGAAATGAATTTTATTTTGGGTTCAAACAAGTCGGCATTTATGGAGTGTTTATATGACGAACAGCGACATTTCTGTTGTTTCTAATAATAACAGATGCTCAGTAGTTGATATTGCTTTGACAGGCAAAGCAAGTCAATTTTGAACAAAAAATTAACAACTTGCTGCATAACACAGAGTTCATCTGGTTATATTTACATTGTACAAACAAAATACAGAAAACTGGGACATCCTAAAGGACTGGAGTTCTGCCCACGTAGTTGAAATACCTAAAAAGGATAAAAGAAATTACCTAGGGAACTACAGATAAATTATTGTAACATTAATTCTATGCAAAATAACAAAATGGTTTATTCGCAGTTCTGTCAAGAAGAACTGAAAGCAAAAATCTCATTAATACTAGTCACCATGCTGTGTTGGAAATGGGAGTCTTGTTCTTATCTGATTTTGATAGGATGAAGGGTTCAGTTGATAAACATGGCTATGTTAAAATGGGCTCTATGTATTTTTTCCCAAGATACTTGTCTCAGTAATACAATGTTTTGATTTAAACCTGTTTTATATGGAACTGACTGTGGACAATACGGATGGCACAGAAGCTGGTTCAGTGACAGACCTCAAATTTTTTTCCATGGAGACGTGTATACCACGAGCTACATATAAGTAAAATAGGGTGTGGAAATTAGGGCGTGCAGTTAGGAGCTGGAAATTGATTCTTGATCAAATACTAAGCAATAATGTTATCTATGGGATAATATAAACTCTTTGCTGATAAGACATGCTTCTAATATAAAATTGACGCAAAGTTTCAAAGTTTCTCAATGACAAGAGAAAGCCATTATTATATCATTCTCTGCATTGCCTAGGTAAATAAAAAGGTAGCAAAATGTGTTTTATATATTTTCAGTGCAGCCAGGTGGAAGGTCAATTTTCCAGGACAAGCATAAGCTCTGTTCACTGGAGAGAGATCCTGTTCTGGAACAAAGCGATATAGAGAATTTATGGAGCCAGAAAGGAAAACTCCCTCAACATGAACTTTCAATGCAATACCTTAGAATAGCAAATAGGAGGCAAGAACTACTTTGCCACTTTATCAGGTGAAAGTCTTGTACCCACACTTACAGAAATGATAAATTAAAGGAGAATCATACAGCTGATACAGAGAATAAGACAGGAGGCTGTGCAGTGGTTATGGTGTTTCCTCTCTTCACTGAATAGGCAGCAAAGCAGTGACTTGCCTACTCTAACTGGGAGTCATGGGCATAAAAGATGACCAACAGCCCAGAAATTTATCTTGCAACTAATGGCATAGCAAGGTCCACTGAGGGAATGGCTGCACACATTTCAATTCTAGAATACAATGCAGTTTCCTAACTGGAAATATACTTAAACACTAAAACAAATTAAAAAGGGAACTACCTGGGTAGCTAAGCAATACTGCATAGGTTTTTAAAAGATGTGCATTAGGAAGGGAGGCTTGGATAGACTTTCGTGGGTCAATGACTTCAGTCTTTTTTATTGTGGACACTCACATCATATAAACCAGTTAATAAATTAATGAAATGGCTATCTGGGTATGTGACTTGCAAGGATGTTCCAGACCTTTATTACTCTAAAGGAAAGAAATATTCTGAATTTCAGATTGAATTTATTCTTTTTTCTTTATTCTAGCATCTCTTTGTTCTTTTGTTAGCATTGTCCTTTAGCTTCAGGTCTTCTCCTTCTCTGTGTTTTTCTGCACTTATGTACTTACAGAATAAATAATCTCTCTTCATCTTTCCTTTTGACTCTATTAAGAAATACCTTTGAAGGGATGGGCTTGCCATTTTTTAGCTATTATAGCAACTCATTTCTGTGTCTGTTTGGCTTAAAGCTCTTGCTTAAAATTTGGGTAGCCAGAGATGCATAGAACAATAATTCTTGAAAATTTAGCATGCATTTTGAGTATTTTTTGCCAAACCCTAACATCACCTGTCATGGAAATTTTAATAAAAATTCCATGCATTTTATTATCTTTCTGAATAACCTGAATACTACCAATCATGGACTTACTTCAGTTTTTGGACCTAGTGGTAGAAGTTGCTTCAATCTAACCGGTCTTGTTGTTGCAATGTACATACACACTAATACTTTCTTACCTCTAATGTAAACAGCTACCCCAGTAAGTCCTAGTTTCCCAAGCTTTAATCTAGATTGCAAGAAAAGTTTCTTTTTTGTCTGGAAACTGAAGATGTGAAACGAAAACTGAGTTCTACTGCTAGCGAAGGATGGATCTTGGAAGAAACAGAGAAAGATGCTTTCTGTATGCCACAAAAGTTGGCTGCATTTTGAGATGCAGATTTTTATAATATCCCCACCACCATTGCTTTTGAAAATGCCATCTCCTTTAAAGATTTTATTTTCTCCATGTGCGTAACAGAAAGAGAAAAAAAAGTCAATTAAACTAAACTCAGAATTTTCCAATTTTTTTTTTATTATTATTTTCTTCTTTCCACCCTCCTGGAAAAAAAGAGAAATTATGCTCAAGGGCCATCTTGGCTTAAGCTCTGATTACAGAAATTCATCAGACTGCATCAAACTGAATGACTCAAATTATTACGTGGTTAGAAATTTTTTAAAAGAAAAAGAGATAACACAATTTCAAAAAGGACATTTTCTTCAGTGTTTCCTAGGAAAGCACTATAATATCATGGAACTGTAAAAATTCAGGATACACAAATTAAGCATATTTAATTGACTTATTTTTTTATAAAGGAAAATGCTTATAAGAGACAACTGCCTGAAACATATGTCTACAAGCCTTGTTTTGTCTTGTTTTTCAGTAAATAGAAATTAATAATGGAATATCATTATTATACGTTGTCTCATATATTATTAGTAGTAACAGTCCAGCAGTAATTGAAAATGGGATTTTTTTCCCCTTAGGGCTCAAAGAAAAAATTATTCAGTGATCCTTTCTACAGAAAAAGCTGTGGCATGGACCTCAGTCATATTACATTTTATTGCTAAGGACAGAAGTTGTGAACTCAAGGAATCATTCAAAATCTAGCAAAATATTCTGTCACTGTCACATCACCACTGATAGATGCAGCCAAAGGTCAAAGGCTGCAGCTCTAAGGGAATTGCAGGTGAAAATACCCTACCTAAGAACTGAGATACCATCACTGTAAACTCCCTGTAATTTCCCCAAAGGAGCACCTTTGAACTGAATTACTAGAGGGCAAAGGAAAAAAATATCAGCACTGTATTTCCAAACAAGTAAGTCTTTTTACAAAGTCTAAAATAAAACATCTTCCCTTCTCACTGAAAAATATATTGCTTAATACTATTGTCAGATTCTTTGTGAACAAATGGTGCTCTTGCATGGCAAGGAAAAAAAGAAGCGGGAAAGAAAGAAAACAGACAGTGTTACTATTTCTCTCTTCTTGTCCTTTTACAGGAATTATGTACAGATTGCTATAGGAACAAATCTAGGAGTCTTCTATATAAAGAAAAATCAGAGCACAAGGCAAATTCTAGCTTTCGTTTCATCTCTGACTTTGACAAAAGCAAGTACAAGGCTATAGCTGAATTACTTGCTGAAAATAATTTAATATTTACTACTTTTGAGGGGATACTCATCAGAAAAAAAAATCTTGGAAAGTACTATGGCTTTCATGGAAGTGAAAATGTAATAGCTTTCTTGAATATATACTGTCAGAAAAAACCATACTGGAGTCTGATGAAAAGACAAGGCTACAACCAATAAATATGAGTATCTCAAAACAGGAAATAATCAGTAAAAATGTTCACAACATGAGGGAGCAATGGGTGTAAAAGAAAGATTGCTAACAGAAAAATATTAACATATTCCGAATATTCTCAGCTCTGGCTAAGAAATGTGAGCGGCACTGCATACAGCTACAAACAATTCAGCCAGGTAAGGGGACTTTCAGGTACCTTGCACCAATCCAGACTCCAAAAGGAAAGATACAGTGCAGGACAGAAGAGTATGCATCTGTAGCATCTCTTCCTGTCTCTTCCACTAAATAGCTTTGGGAACTTTGGCAAGATGCTGAACAACCCTGCACCGTACAGTTCCCATGGAGTATGCAGCAAAGCATGGACACAGATATTTATTGATAAAATACTAGAGATAACTGCCTTTTCTCAGGTGGTTTATTGGTTCATTTACTTTTAAATAGCAGTCCTAGGAGACAGATGTCTTGGCTACCAGAGTAGAGATGGGGCCAGTAAAAACTACAAACTAGTTTTCAGAGAGCTTCTACTTTGTCAGAACAGTGCTAAGATACTATATTTTAAAAATTATTACTTAAATTGTACAAATGTACAAGTGCCATAACAACTCTCTAAACAGACAAAGCAGGTAGTACATGTGCCCATGTGCTTGTGCAGGTCTTTCAGACAGCCATCCAGTCCACTTGGCAACGGCTATTTTTAAACTACTGCCCTTTCAAGGTTAAGTTAGGGCATATTAAAATGTAGAGGGATATAAAATAATAAGTGAACGTTCTGAGTTCAGAACGACTATTCTTTCAATACGTAAACTTTCAGAACGTTTTTGATGTTCACAATTTTAAATTGTTTCAAAATTGTGTTTTGTAAAACAAATACAAAAAGCTACACTTTATGACAGACCTTAAAAAAACGCAGGTTAACTGGACAATGGTAATGCTTACTCTTTCTTTTAGATATATACAGAATACACTCACTAGAGCAGGGTGAATTGTTAGCATCTTCGAAGATTATGTTACAATGCTAAACAAGCCCAGGTTAGGGCTGATAGACAAAAATATTTTCCAGTGGTCAGCACAGTTCCCATTAGAAAAAAAGGGGGTTAGCTCTCACACCTCTTGTGGCCATCCTCTTGGAAGCTACAATAGGTAATAAGAAATGTCAAGTCCCAAGATCAATAAAATTTCAGGCTCTAGGGAAAAAACAGGAATAGCATTGATCCTTTTAAAGAACACTAGTCAGAGGGTGAATGTAATATATTGCACGGAGAGGCTCAAGAGGATAAGTGGCCAAGTCCAACATACTTACCTGACAAAAAATTCAATCAGCCTTTAGCACAAGCTGCCTACCCTTTCTTTCTTTCATGCAGGAGTCTGATTCCAATTAAAGTGTGCAAATTAATTTTTATCACTTCCAAATTAGTTTCTGAATTTGTGTCTGTTTCAGATGAAAGCATCTGTCCCTCACTTTTTTGAAATTCTATCATCTACTTTGGTATACCTGTTCAAAGACTCTGAGATAATTCTCATTTTCAAAGTCACTTGTTTGAGATAGACATTCAATAAAGCAATCATAAAATACAAAAATAAAACAACTATAATGATACATACTGAACTCCAGGGCATATCATATACTCTCTTTGCTCCTTTTTGTGATGACTAGTACAGTTTTTATGTGAAAAGAATTTGTATACAAATACAAATACTCACCTAAAGCAAATCCCTATATATCATAAGAGAAAAAAATTCAAACCACAAATAGTCAAAATCCATTACAATAATTTTTCTGTTCAGTCTCTAAGAACTGCAAAGATTTACATTTCCCATATAATTTCAGAGATTTAAAATATGCAAACTATGTCCTTTGTATGTGCTGTGCCTTACTAAGAGAAAACAGATGCATTTCACTGTTCTCTCAACTGCAGCAGATTTATATAATGTGGTCATCAACTTTATTAAGTGCAAATTCAGATTAGCCAGTTCAGACTGGCAATTCTGGCTTAGAAAGTAGGTATCTGACCCTGGCAAGAGGACTAAGTTTCATTCAGTTCAGTGTTTTTCCCAAAGATGGTACTTAATTAAGCAAGGATAAAGAAATAAAGGGAGGTTCAATCATACATAAACCCTTGCATTGAACTGCCCTTCAGTCTACAGAAAATCATGGCACATCTCTCACTTTCCTGGAGCATCCCCAAACACCAGCCTTTTAGTCTAGTCTTTTTAGTCTAGTCTGGGACCTTCTTCTATCACCTCTACTGGAGCTTAGCAATGGCACGGCTGTGAAACCAGTTTGTTGGACCAGAGAAAGTACAAATAGGAAATGTATTTGCCCTATATGCTGCTGTTGAAGGTATGCAGTTTGGGCTCCTGAATTTTTGATTTATCTCTATTTATATGCAATGATTGTGTCACGTAAGATCCATAAACAAGAGCATAGAAAAGAATTTTGCTTTCTGCTGGAGCTGGAGGTTCACAGGCTCCCCTCCCACATTAATTTATAGCTAATAGTCAGCATATGCTTGTGAATATGGGAACGAGGGCTTGAATTCCCCCAGTGTCTAGCGGCCAAGAACTTAGTCTCCCACTTTCTGGACAAACCAATCGAAGGTTTTTTACAAGCTATTTTTGAAAGCTACTCTGTGGAAAACACTGTATTTAAAATCTGATAAAACTTCAATGACAAGTGCAAACTAAACCAGAAACTTATTTTTTATACGTACTGTAGATTAAAAGTGATAACTTATTAAATGCATTGCTTGGAACAATTGTTTTAAAATTATAAAATGAAGCTTACCATGCTCTTATAGGAAAGTTTTCAACTACTGAGTTAGAGCAGCCACTTGCAAGAATCTTATCCAAGACGCAATTTTTTCTCAATTCTCCTCTTTAAACCAGAGCAGTTTTTGTATTTCCCACAGACACAGCCAAGGTCACCCACTGAGCACATGCCGGCACAGGTATTTCAGCAAAAGACTCTATACAAGTCTGACAGGTTAGATTGTTGACATACAAGTTGTTTAGTAAAGATCAGATTCTGGAATACGGAACTTTAGCAGAATCTGTAAGAAGTTTGATCTGACAATCTTTTGCCTCAGAGTATTTCATAATAAATGATTGTGACTGCTATGTTTTTAAATATAATAGTATCTACACTCTTCTATACAAATGCTAAACTACACAAACTGTTTAGGACTGGGGTCTGTTTTTTGTCTCCCTTAAGATTTTCTGAAACAACTAAAGTTCCTTTTGCTAATTGGATATATTGGAGATGAAATTGATAATTAACCATCTTTCAGCTTAAAAGATAATTAAAAAGTCGAGCATCTAACCCAGAGAGTTGCTAAACCTGGCACTTTTCTTTGAGTTCTTTACCTTCTTAAAGGCTGTGGTATAAAATACCTTATCTGTGTCTCCAGATGACAGCTTTTAAAAAACCAATCCCCATTTTCCCCCCTGAAAAATATCATCTACATCTTTCTGGAAATTGATTGTAAAGATCTTAAGTAATTGGATTTGACCTACAGTGAACATCTCACTTTCATTTTTCCTACAAGATAAATCCTAATCTTCTAGCAGGAAGAAAAGCAGATTAGGAAATATTTCTTTACTAATTCAGTGGCTTTAACTATGTAAAACTTCAGACATATTTTCATAAGGATTGTTGAGAAAGCTTCAGTCTTGAAAACTAGTATACAAGAAATCAGTCATATGGTAACTATCACGTCTGTTCTTGGTAGGGAACAGAAACTATGAGTCATTACTTCAGCAGAAGCATTTAGTAATTGTAGAAGTTTTTAAAGGCCCTTTTTTTAAAGGCCCTTTGTTTTTGTGATCTATCCCCATTAATATATGTTCATTAAAAGTCAAAGTAGCTGTTAATAAAGATAGGTTTGCAACACATGAAATTCTGGTTATAGTACAGTCCTAGTACATAATCAGCATATCCATGGTAACTTTAATTCAATTAATAGAGATAGAAATAAAATTGATGACATCAATCTTCCTCAACATCAGTCTTTAACATGTCTTCAACACGAATATTTAAAAATTTTATCAAGATATTTCAAAGCAACCACAGTGGACTTCGGTATTTAATCTTCCTGAGTTCTGATACCTGTGCCTGTAAGATTTCATTTGACAGGACATGACTATTTGCAGCACAGTCTCCCATTAATCTGATCATAAGACCTTTTCTTTAGCCTTATCCATATATAGGTAGAGAAAAAGAGTAAATCGTACAATTCATTTTTGTTTTCATTTATTTCTGTCAGCCAATTCATATCCGTCCAGGAGGTCCAAGGCAGATACTTTCAAAGTTACGCAGCTAAAATATTAAACCTGAGATACCAAAAATTACAACTTTTGTGCATTCATACATGTAAGTGATGACAAAACAATATCAGAACTAAAATAATTCTATCTTGAAAAGAATTGAAGTCATTTGTATCAGCCAGAAAGGAGAGGCTAATTGCAAGGCTGTCCAACCCTCACATAATCAGAGGAGGTAAGGGAAAAGTCTTTTTTATTTTTTTTTAATGAAAGTAGAAAGCTCTTTTTATTTTTCTCCTAACAGAAATTTCTAATATTTGACATGAATCACACAGGCGTTCAAAGAAACAAAATGGTGTCAACATAAACAGAGTCTCTGACAGTGACTGAATTTCTCCATACTGGAGAATTACACACTAAAAAAGTCCTGGGATATACACAAAAATTAGATAAATTTATTATGGGAACACAATTTTATTTTTTCCCCTCCATTTCCTCTGTTATAAAAGCAAATCAAATCTGGTGAAAGAGTGAGGCTTATATCTATCTCCCCTTTGCTCTGCCTACAGACAAATGGAAAATATTAAAACTCAATAAAGTCTACTGCTGCAAAATTAACAAAATATTTACTTTGAAATAAAACACTTTTCTAACAGCCATTCAGTTGAAGAAATACTTTCACTTACATGTCTGTAACTGACAGTACTGCCTTCAGTCAGTATTTGAATCAGTCATCACAACTGATAGTGATGTGTTCTTACATTCTTTTCAAAGTATAGAGTCCTTGTGTTGAAAATAATCATCAGAATTCAGAAACTGCTTTAGATGAATGGATTTAGTGTTATACAGAATAGCTCTAGTATATGGATAAAAGTTGCTCTTGTGTTTAGCTGTGGTCATATCTCTGGCTTGGCTGAAGAGACTTTTAAATTAGTGTGCTTTAAGTGCCCTTGTATATAAATTAATATTATCATTATTATTATCATGTCCCCTTCACTCTGCAAAGCACCGATAGTTCCATGCAAATGAAATGTGAACTCTTCCTGACATTTTATCTTTACCTATTTTTATTCAGCCATATTGATTCTCCAAAGGTTTGTTTGCTGCAGAAAGACCTCTCCAAGAGAGTTTAATTTAATTCCATGCCATGTGACACATTCCTTTTTTGAAAAGGCAAACAGCTGATATAGCATGCTGTAGCACAAAGGGAGTAAGTTAAAGTGCCAAAAAATATTTCTAGGGAAAGGAAAGTCAAAATATAGTGATATACGTCCTGTCACTTAAAGGCCATAAGCATCTTGTTCTAGTTTATGATGACATGATGCTATAAGTGACACAAATGTAAGAACTACACTCCCATCCTATTATCTGTATTATCTATACCACACACAGAGCGTTTAAACATTTTTTTGGCTAGTAATCAATGAATTCCTTAGCATGTGGTGCTCTTCTTATACCAACTTTCAATCTATAAGTGAAGTAATCGATATACTTGGTAATCACTTCTGAAGCTGACAGAAGGGACGTTAAAATGAGTAGGTGTGACAGAAGACCTTTCAGGAAGGTGTTTTTTCAAAGGATACTTACTGCTATTCGGGTTGTCGCCTATAATGTGATGTCGGCCACTCCAATACCAAAGCAGCAATGTAGCATCGCGAGACCCAGACACAATGTAGCAATCACCCCCAATATAGGACTCCGATCTGGCAAGGCAAGTCACAACATCCCAGTGGCCAAACACAATCTGAGTTAATTTTCCTGGTGGGAGTGGAAAGTCATAAAAATTCATTTTTTTAAGGTAGTTGCAACATTTGGAAATTATTAACTATATAATTAATATTCAGTTCAAATGAAACTTCTGCCTCATGCCCCTTAATTAGAGTTCACTACATGCTATGACAGGATTAAAAAATCACAAAGATAAAACCTTTTTTTCCTCTTTTTTTGTTCCTATTGAAGGCTGTGCTCTGTGTCAATCGATAGTCTAACCCTTATCTCTGAATATCAAGTCAGTGCTGCAGTCACTGAATATTAAGTGGAGATACGGTTCCATCAGTATTTAAGCAATGACATTAGAACACTATTTATGAATTTCATGAGTGATATGCATAAGACAGCACATGAACTTTTCCAGAATTGTGCTACATTATTATATTAAAAATGTCTATTTGTTCTATGTTAATGTCAAACTAAGGTTTACTGTGATTATCACCTCCTTCTCCCTATTATTGCAATTAGTTTTTAGCAATATATTTTTAGCAATATACTGAATAATATTAGGTTAAGTAATCAGAAAAAGAAACAAAATATCAGTTCCTGTAGCAGGCCTTGCAACCTAATTCCTTACCACATGAAATAAATAGAGCTAGAAACAACCCAGTCATAAAACTTTTGTAACAAAATTTTTGGTTGATCCTTTTGATATGATCAATTTCCTGAAAATAACTATGGCCTTCAAAAGTTGCCACTAATAAAAATGTATGCCATTCTATTTCCTTTTACATCCTTTATCTTCCATTAGAAAATCATCTCAAACCTACTATGTTCAAACAATAATGAAGTATTTTATAAACTGCCCTTTATCATCTTTTGAGGAGTATGCACAGGCATTAGATATGGTACTATTAAGACAATAGTCTCTGTCCATTTTGTGACCCACAAAGAAACAGAGAGTTGTATTTAGGGTCACCTGTTTCTGTAGAATAAACTCGAAAGCTCTTGTCCCAGAAACCACAGATAAGAATGTAGCGGTTATCTGCTGTGACCACGAAGCAATGTGCATTGATCTGGATGCTCTGATCCACAAGGTCTGTGATCTGTCGTTTGTTCACACCAGAGTTATTGGCTGTAACAAAATGCAAAACACATTTTACAAGTAAGCCATTCCAACACCTTCCTGTCATGCACTTACAGAAGAAAATGAATACATTTAACTTTCAATGAACTGTGAATTTGTTGTTGAGTAAGCATTTTGAATATGAACATTTAGAGCTGTCTATATGGATGTCAGAAACACAAAATTATTGTGAGATCTCTAGCTTCCCTTTGAATAAGAGAAAAGATTTTACAGGAGATGACAATTTCTTACAAACTGCCTGATGCCCTGCATAATAGGTGATAATAATTTAAGTGCTTTGCTGAAGTACTCCCCCAAACCAATCTGAACTAGGAGAAAGTGGTGGAAGTCCATTTAAAATACTAAGTCAGAGCTAACAATACCGCAGAAAGTCAATTCTTGCTGGTTGGTATCTCTTCTACAGAAAATAGCTTGTATTGTGTGACCTTGACATCTACCATACCTCCAGGTGCTTAATCAGATCAAAGACATAAGGATTCAACCAATGAACAAGGGGAAACCTCACTGCAGTCTAAAACTTCCTCATGCGGGGAAGTGGAGGGGCAGACGCTGATCTCTTCACTCTCATGACCAGTGACAGGACTTGAGGAAAAGGCATGAGTCTTGAGAACTTGAGTCAGGGGAGGTTTAGGTTAGATACCAAGAAAAGCTTTTTCACCCAGAGGGTGGTTGAGCACTGGAACAGGTTCCCCAGGGAAATGATCACAGCATCAAGCCTGACAGAGTTCAAGCATTTGGACAATATTCACAGGTACATGGTGTGATTCTTGGGGCATCCTGTGCAGGGCTAGGAGTTGGACTCTGTGGTCCCCATGATTCCCTTCCAACTCAGTATATTCTATGAATCTTTCAAACCTAATGTGTTTTTCTGATATAGGAAAAGTATGTCTCATCACCTACTCCTGAAGCAGGGAGCCAGGGCTTGGGCGGTAATCTCAAAAGAGGCAATGAAATCTGGAAATTCTCCCAGACAAAGAGAAAAGGAATGGTTTATGCAGAATCCCACCACCCCGACTGCCAAATGGAGCTGTAAAGAAGGACTGGGAGTCCCCTCCAGCTAATGTGCTCTTTACTCCCTGTGACACAGCAGACAAGATATGGCAATACAATAAAGGTGCGTTCCATCTCAATATTAACTTTCTAAAAGTTCAGTATATAATTGAAGTAAATTATCTACACTCCCTCCAGTCTCACTGAGGAGGAACAGACCGTTTCACATGTCAAGTCCTCTCATCCTGTAATAGCTGTGTAAGTGTTAAGACAGCTCCAGAGGACAGTTTGTCTTTCTACAGTGGCTATGGAGGGAATCTTGACAACTAACTTCAGTTAACTGAAGTTAGGTGAGATAAAAATCCCTCTGAGAAGCACATTTCTCCTGACACAGGAACACAACTTAAAGCAGATAATAATATGATTTTTTTCCCTATTTCATATCCCCTACTTGAATTGCTTACAACTGCATGAAATAAAAGACTCAACAAAAAAATCATATTTTAAAGTTGCTTGTGAAAGTTCATATTGTGTTTACATACATTCTAAGAACATGATTTAAATTAGCAGACCTTCTATGTCCATCAACAATGAATAACAAATTACTCAAATTTCCGGAACAGGTGTGCGCAATAGTTGTGCCCTAGTTTTTGAGAAAAAAAACTGAAGAGAAAACCACTGCCATTATATGATCAAATGCAGCACACAGAATGAGAAAACTAACTCTCCTGAGGTACTTCTATTTAAATCTTTCAACCATGAATATTGACATGGACAAAAAAGGAGCTTTTCCTTTGGAGATGTTTAAAAATGCATTTTTTTCTTACCAACGCTATAAAATTGTCTCTATGAACCTTCCCTATGCCAAGTTTCTGTTTCAAATTACTAAAAAAACCAAACAAACTACAAATCAAATAGTTGCAATTAATGAGAAATGATGACCGCTAGGGAGTCCTGCAATCTAACAATTTTAGCAGATGCTATTTCTCAAAATAATTTGCTTCCTCAAAAAATCTGGATTTAAAAATGCTATCATGCATCAATCTAATATCTAGTCTTATAATTTTTAAATTGGTGATGTCAATGAAAACAGTCCAAATCATAAACTGAATGAAAATAAATGGATCTTCATCTTCACTGATAAACACAATTCTGGTTGTAAGAAAAGAAAATATGTGAACTCCACCAGATCCTCACATTTTGTTTTACTAATGTGATCTGATAAGAGAACAGAATTATAGATATAGGCCGACAATGTAACTGACTTAATTGGTTGTTTCTTAAATACCAATTGCTGGTGATGTTAATAACAAATAGTACCCATGTAATTCATTCAGCATCAATAGCTAATGCTTTTAGTTCTCCAGGACTGACAAGAACAAATATTTTCCTATTTTCTCTGTTAAATGAGGCATAATATACAAATATAGCTTAATCAATACTTCTTGAAAATCACGATTTCAAATATATCGCTACATTTTCATCTTGACATACCAATCAATGGATCCATTTCAATTGGAAGATGATGGGCTTGATCCAAAGAATATCCTGGGGCTCCCCGAAGGCCTGGACATAAGAGGAAGAATAAAGCATAGAGAAACCTTTTTATATGATTTTTCTGGGTTTAAAAATTCACTATCAGATAATTATCTATTCTAAAAAAAATAACTTCTTAACAATTGTTCTATTAATCTTTTGAGATTCCTCCCTCTGTGCTACACAAATATATATTTGTTAATTCTTCAGTTATATACTAGTAACTATAAATGTAGGAGTGCTAACTTCATCACAATTTCTGCAGCCACAAACATTCCTTAAATAACTTATTTTAAATAGTATAACAGAGAATTATTTTTTTTTATGTTTGAGCACTGAATGAGATCTTAGCACTGAAAATAGAGATAATTGGATTAAACACTGTTATGATTTTCTTACACATGGAAACCTCTATGTGAAAGAAACTTGGACCTTTCCGTGGATTTATGTAGAATTTTTAGCTCTAACGCTGCAGGCTACAGTAAATTTGCCACAATTATTCCTGTTTTTCAATTCTGAATAGTCTTTCAGATGTTCAAACATGCATCAATGTCTGCATATTTAGTGTTATCTGCTCTCATGCATAGATAGCACTGCTTTAGCTCTTCTGAGCACCTTCCCTAGCATATAAGTAAAATTGTCATTACCAAAACCACAGTTTTTGTCATGAACTGCCATGTTGCACAAGAATATCCTCCATAATAGGAGATACAGATTTCTGGAGAATAAACTCCATTTTCTACTACTGCAATAGACAACTGGAGGAGGTAAAAGAAAACCTGGTCTACAGTTAACTCTGGTATCTTCTGAAACACTGCTTCTCCTTCCCTACTTTCCATTTCTCCTTTCAAAACCAAAACAGCTTGAGATAGATCTTTACTGGTATTAACTTAAATTAATTCACTTCTATTATGAGATGACTATGTAAATGCCTCCTGCAATTTATAAACTTGATTGCTGTACATACATTCTACAATGAGTGGTCTGTGTATACATTTCTGGAATAAACCTATCCTTTACATTAGAGTTGTGAGTTATTAAAGTAATATTATGGTAATAGTAGGGAATAGATACCCTGTCCTGCATTAGCCTCTTGCAAAATAAAAGACATTGCCAGGCATGATGTAAAAGTAAAGAAGAATCATTACAAAGAGTTTTGATTCCCTAAATAGTGTCACTTTCCTGTCTCTTTATGTTATAATATATAGTATTATTTTCTTTGTAGTTTAAACCACAGGTTTACAGATGTTGTGAAATTTAGTTTATGGTCGGTTCATGCCATGAATTCTGCATGTTTGCAACGTGACTTATGTTTTACAAAAGTATGGATGAAAACCTCAAATCTTACAGTCACAAGCACCATAAAGATCAACCTTCAAATGACTTCAAATGTGAATTGTTAAGGAAACCCTTGTACTCCAGCATACCGCAAAATTAATGACCTTGACTCCTTCACAGTAAGGTATGGGTAGGAATTTTGGCTTCCCCTCTGGAAGTCTGGATGAGAAAGGGCTACTCCAGAACTAAATAAGCTTTCTCAAATGGAGGAGACATGAATGGTGTATAGAGTACTTGGACTTTTCAGGGACATCCCTGAAAAGTGGAGGGCAAATAATTAGGCATCAGCCAATTAATGTTACTCAAAAGAGCATTAAAATACCATGGGACAGTTTTTGCACCTTGGAATGATTCCTGACATTTGGGTCTTCCATTGAGGACAGCGTAATTAAATGTTTTTAAAAAATGTTTTATTTGGGTTTTTTCCCTCTAAATTTTTACCTTTTGTTTTAATGAAATGGTAAAACCATTTTTTACATGTAACGCAGTTGCACATGATGAGTATCATAAATGTATGGATTTGTGAAAGGCAATCAGATATCCTGCTCTGTTCCTGTTGTATTTTCTACATCACTATGAGGAGTTTGTTTGCAAACAGAGAACAGGTACTTTCTGAATATATGCAAAATTTAATAGTCATGCCAACATTATTCAGATGTTTGGAATAAAAGTGATAATAAAGTTTTTATTGCTATTCAAGAATTCAGAGTGGTACTGACTTTACTTGCTCTGATAGTTTCTCTGCAGCATGCGTGTAAGGGAACTCCTTTTCATTCCTCCAATTATTGCATGTAACAACAGTCTTTGCCCAGCTTTGTGCACAAGAGACAGAATACCTGACTTGAATTTTTCACATAGGAGAGGTTTACAGTTAAGTCAGTGAAATCTAGGATCCCAGTACTGGAGGTAGGTTAACTTAAATATCACAAATCTCTCACCAGTAAAACCTATTTCTGTCCAGGGTGTCCTCCTGTGCACACAGAGTGGAGGAATTTTCTTTTTTTTTCTTGGTCTCTACAAAGCTCCTGAGCCAAATATTGAGTTTCACCCTCAAATACCAGGAACTTTCTTCTTTTTCTTAGGTGGGAAGAAACTCTCAAAAGTTTCCAGATATTGCAGCATAAGGGCTATCACAGCAGGAGGCTACCTTAAAAATTAAACCTGTTTTTAACTCAGGTGACAGTACCTCTCGGCCCGACCACCTATTTAGCAATGCCTGGGACAATCTCAGCACCTAACACATTCAGTTGACATGGACAGTCCTAGTGGCAACATGGAGAGGTGAGAAGAGGGGCTGGAAGGGAATTTTTCGATGACTTTCGAATGGGGAATGAGGAAACCAGAATAGTCCAGCGTCTGGCTGCTTAGGCTTGCTTAGGGTCCCAGAAAATCTAACAGTGACCCAGGGGATGGCTTATTACAAGCTCCTGAACAGACATGAAATCTCTCTCAAGCAGCAGACAGGGATGTATGCTGCCTGAAACCTGGGACATATTAATATTGGCTGTGTCAAGAACAGCAGCACTCTCCTGAAAAGCACTGTATTACAGACTGATCCTGAAGTAATCGCAAATCGATTGGCTGCCATGGTGATATGCTGCTGTTAGGGAGAGCGTTTCTAGGAATGACACCAGAGAAAACAGAAGCTTTGATTATTTGACACAAACCAGCAGAAACAGTAAATTTTCATGCACAGGCAGGTGAATGAGCTAAACTGAACTCAAAATTAAAGCTGAATTGTTAAGGTGTCTTCAAATTTGAACGAAACGCGCCTGTGAGGACCTACCTACTGTGTTGTGCCACCGATTGACTGCAAACAGCCTGCTGCAAGTGACGGTCACCACGGCAGGAATGGTCAGGTGGGGCAGCGTGTTGGCTGCCACATGTGTGACAGGGGAATTTGAGGGGAACTTCAGCACCATGATGACATCCTGCTGCATCTGATCTTTAAACATGAGGGGGCTCTGTGGAAGGAAACACTGTTGAGTAGAAAGGAGAAGAGAGCAGAAGAAAACAGAAGGGATAACACAATTAGTGAGGAGGTCTGAGGGAAAACGAGGTTAAAAAAGAGCAGGCAAGCATGTGCACATACAGGGAAAACAACACTACCTGCACATCTACTCTACTGATGCAGGAGAGCAAGATCAGAAGCTATTGTCGGAACATCACACGAGGATAAGTAGAGAATAGGTACAGTAAGGGTTATCATTACAGGGTGCAAAATGACCACTAGCATTAATTAGCATACAGTAAAATGTAAAATTATTCAGTAGTTAATATTCACAAAAGAGATATGTGTTAATGAGTTAATCAATTAATACATAATAAATATTAATTATCTAAACTACAAGAGTTAAAAAAAGAAATTTTAAGAGGGACTCAAAAACTCACAGATATTTAATTTTTCTTAATTAATTCCTTATATGAAATACAGCACTTCCAAATATAGACAGTTTAGTTCTACGTAAAGCATATGCTTATTAGGGAGTCTTTAACCTAATAAGGTTATAATAATGTAAGCCTTTTCCATTATTGCACAAATGACACAAATGTTTGTACACGGACAATGATAGTTATCGAGTACTGATTTTTATGATTTTTTTTCAACCACTGTTATAACAAAAAGAATTAGTTCTAGAAGTTCAAATATTCCTTTCTGCTTATCACTTCGAATTATAATAAAAATATATTATCCATATCTTAAGAATATAAAAGATATGTTATGTATGTTTGACTTCTACACATTACTTAACACAATACTTCCAGATCAATTCCTACTTTTATAGTGTACAATTAGGTAGAGCAATTTTTTGATAGATAGATAAAATGATTGAAACTGCTGCATGTACTAGTGTTGATTTACAAAGCTTAAAAGAAATATCTAGCTCTAAGCATTTTATTGAAGGCACTAAGGGGCACAGAGATCTGTCTTGTTCAGTCTGGCTATTTGATATAATTCTTTGCAAGAAGCACAGAGAAGAATGCGATGGGAATGAATTTTGGAGTTCAAATTGAAATTCAAAATATACATTGCATTGTCCTGGGGGAATGAGTGGGAGGACTCCAGCATGATTTATTTGAACTCCAATACTTCATTTTTGTCAAGCAGACATTGTTCATAAATCAGCCCCTAACAATGCATCCTTTAAAACAAAACAACATGCTCACTCAAAGGAAAGCCTCTGGTCATTCCCACCACTTGCAGAAACAAGAATCCAAACATGTATTTATCAACTGTATATGCTTTAAGATAGGGCCAGGACTATAGGAAGTTGAAGCTAGTCACACCACCACCATGCTCTGCTAGAGCACTCTGAGCTGTTGCTACCAGAAGTAAGTATGGCTGCATGGGCAGGGGACGGCATTAAAAGTGTTGCTTAAATGAGTACTTTACGACCTACAAGGGAGCCTATGGTTCAAAGGGAATGCATTCCCAGCCAGCAGTCATGTCTCACCAGGTGCATGGCAGAGCTCCGAGGTGGATGGGGCTCAATGAGCAACTGCGATGGCGTCTGTCCAAAGTTCTGTATCTGCGCCTCCATGGCCTGCGGGCAAGGGAGAGGGACTGTCATGAGCAATATGCATCAAGGAGAGAGGTCAACACACTGTGTGACAATGCAGGCATATCCCAAGTCAGCCATGAAAAAAGTCCAGAAAATTCACCCGGTGCTCTCCTCCCAGGCTGCAGACTCATCCAAGTGTTAGTATTTTGTAGACAAGCTTTGCTTCTCCTTTCAGCATGCTTCAGTTAACCAACTAACCATTCTCATTTCCAGTAACTGGCGTTATATGTGAAAACGTTAACCTGCGAGGACATGCACTTCAGGTCTTGAGAGAGCTTTTTTTTTTTTTGCACTAAAAGCAACATATATACCTTAATAAAGTCCTTTGTAAGGAGGAAAGTATGAGGATCTCTAATAAAATAAGCCTCTGGAATCTTAAATGAGGGAAAAGAAAAGAAAACTGAGAAAGAAAATTTATGTATAAAATAAAATAAAAATACTATTTCAAGAACTTTAGTAGGTGAAAACAAAAAAATGCCAGATACAAATCTTGTCAGGTACATTAAGACTAACATAAAAATCTGGTTCCCAATTTGCATACATTTCACTGAATGTTTGCTTCATCCTTAATTTTATTGCGTTTTTCATGGGCTTTCAGGCTTCACAGGTTTGAAATGAAAACTTAGCTATTTCAATACATTCTTTAAGACTTAATTCTACTTTCAGAATAAATCTTGACTAGTTCCATAGGTAGAATACAGCCCACATACTGAAATGCTTCTGCTACTCAAACAGTTCATTCAAACAACACTGTATTTAAGATATATTCTTAAAAACTTTGGTAAAAGATTGCTACTTGTAGAATCAGTACTGTTAAAGAATATTCCTTATCTTTCAGACAGGTACTATTTTATTTGACCTTGTAAAATTGAGAATAAAGCATTCATAGAAAACTAAACTGGCAGATTTTAAAATGCACTGTGCATTATGTACCTCTATATACTGTACCATGAACTACTGACCCTTAATATTTTTCTTGTGAGCTTCATGAATTTTTCATTGGCTACACAGAAGTAACACGATAAACCACCAAAAACACTACTATCTTGGTAAATTATGTTTTTTCTTTCAGACATAAATTGGCAAGAAGCACAATAAATACTTCATGATACAGAAGAATCCTTTTAATGTACATATTTTGTCATTTCTACATGCCAATCTGTGCTCCCCTCCGCTTCACAGCATAGATATAAGAACAGATGTTACAGAGAGATTTCCTAACAGGTCACTGATGTCCACCGCTCTTAATGCCTAGATTGACAGGTATATAATGGAATACCACAAACAAACGCTGCTGAAAAAGAAACTTATTGCAAAGTCCAGTCAAGCGGCTGAAGGACTTTCAGTGGGTTGTAGCCCTAGCACATTTGATGCTGTAATTATCCCAGTACAGGTGATTTCTTGTTTGTTAACTAATTCAGAGTGAACTTGCAGCCTCCAAGGCACAGAGTTTTTCTTAGGATCTGGTGAGCATCTCAGGTTTTATTAACATCATTTAATGATGAATAAATTTAAAAGCATGGATGAATTTCATACAAAACCAACGCATTTGTGTGGGCATATGTGTCTATGTGTGCACGTGTCCATCCATACAGCAGCTATCTATGTGTACCATACAAATAGTATCTCTTTACGCACTGTGTAGTGTAGATGCCTTTACTCCTGCAGACATTTTATATACAGGAATAAAAAGGTCACATAATGGTTGAATTTTCTATTACATTCAGTACCCTAGAACTGATTTGCCTGGTGAGGAGAAGGGAAAGGAATTATACTTCTTTGTGAATTTCTTTTTCAAAATCACAAATACTGATATTAACAATATCAGGCATTGTGTGATACATATTTCCACATATATCTGTCAATGATATTTTCAGAAAAGTAACCTCCATTTTTCTATTTTTTTTCCAAATAATTATCAAGGTTAATTTAATTTTAAACTTTGAAAGAATTTTGTGTTGAAATAAGGGTGTGAATTGTATTTGGCAGCAATACTGAAAAAAACTCCAGATTTCCCTCTCTCACCCCTTATAGCAATCCCTCAAATGATACTTATGTTCTCTCGCAGAAGCACTGAAGTGAATTATTAAATTCTTTTTCCATGCAGTCCAGTTATAATTTACACATTTACTTTCATGTTGTCCAGTCTTGGCAAATTCTGATTGTTTGGCTGTAAATTCTGCAGCAAATAAACTTTTCTGGCTTTCCCTCTCAGTACAGGCAGATTTATGCAATAACAGAGGAGAAGAAAGAGAAGCAGAATACAATAACAGGCTTGCATGGTTCTTCCAGATTATGAGGAATGGGCACTTAAAACATAACTGTCAAAAGAAACTGTCATTTTACAGCTGAAGATGTGCTGCACTCACATACTCTATGCTTCCATAATTTTAAAACATTTAAGTTAATGTCAAGTCCTTCTGCAAGCAGAAACAATGCAGAATCAAGACCTCGATATTCAGGAGATACTGAATATTTTTACTGGCTTACACTTACAAGATAACCACCTCTCCCTCACCCCATGGATACTACTGTTATTCTTTTCATTCTAAAATGCCATTTGTAAAACTGATGCCTCTTAGAAGCGTTAAAGAAACTGAACAATGTTTCTTAAAATATACCCATAACATTCAGCTACTGCAGTGAGACTCCAGTCTGCACAACACCACTGCAGTGCACAGCTACAACTGGTATTCCTCTCTGGAGCTCACAGTACTTACAAAGGACAGAAAAACCTTGTCAAAACTTAACACAGAAGATAAACATAAGCACACAGAGATAAAGTGACTGGCCCAAGGGTATTCCTAATGCTGCCTCCTATCAGATAACTTGACACAAAATGAAAAGCAGGTACAGAACAGATCTGTGAATAATAATGTAATACATTGATTTGTTTACAAGAGAACTCTATCTGAAATTAAAACGAAAACTGCTAAGTGTACACCACAGTTTTTCTTGAGCTGTAAATCATCAAACTTTAGAGTATTTAATGGTATTAAACATTTCATTCTTATTATTCAATTCCTTTTCTCCCATCAGATCTTCAATATCATGTGCAAAGGGCTACACCACTCCTTGAGATGCACATTATAGTCACTCTAATTCAAATTTTAATAAAATAAAGTTTATTGTAATTTTACCTTCAAATGTCCTTTGTGAAGAAACAATATAAGCTTGAAATTCAATGGCTGCCAAATCTAACGCTTTCAAAACAGCAAAATGGCAATTATATTAGTTTTCTCTTTCTCAATAAGGTGTTGCAGAAAAGCTATTTAGTGAACTGATTTGAGATTCCCTACTGTTTTTAATACACATAAAATGAGATTTGTACTTCAGATACTTCACGGAGTATAATTTAGGACACGATCATGTATTCAGAAAGATAAAATAGCTCTTAGCATATTATTTGATAATAATAGATCAGAATGAGGAAAGAAAAAAATCTGCCAACTTGCTGGTAATTCAAAGTTTAAAATTAACTGACCTCACACACCCTAATTTGTGCACTGAAAGAAAACACAACTTCATAGCACTTAAAACAATAATAAGATTTAACAACAATATAAAGGTGTTTATATTACACATTTACATACATTTTGGTCAAGAAATCAATATATCAAGTAATCAAATCTTATGAATAATACTAATCTGAAATACAATGATCAATATCTTCAACGTATTTTGCTCAAAGAAAATAAATTACTGGATGTCAATTGTAATTCCTAAAGGCAGACTGGACATTCACAAGGACCCTTGAATGCTCCTCTGCGGCCTGGAGGATGAGGCCTTAGTGTCGCTTTCCCATCGAATGAAGAGTTTAATACATCTGCTTTGCTCATTATGAAGTCTATTGAAGTATTTGGGTTTTATGCCTTAATTCTTGTTCAAATAAATACAAATATGCAATTAAATACTTCAAGCACTCTGTTTGTTTCTTTATCTGTAAGAATTATTTTTAGTGATCATAGGCAGTGTCTCCACCAGCAAGGAGCAGAGGTAGTCTTAGGATGGAATAGGACATTCTTTCCAGTTGGAAGGGACCTGCAATGATCACCCAGACCAATGCCTGACTGCTGACCAAAAATTAAAGCATGTTCTTAAGGGCATTGTCCAAAAGCCTCTTAAACACTGCGACACTAGGGGCATCAACCACCTCTCTAGGAAGCATGTTCCAGTGTTTAACCACTCCCTTGGTAAAGAAATGATTTCTAATGTCTAGTCTATCCTTCCCCATATGCAGCTTTGAACCATTCCCATGTGTCCTATCACTGTATACCATGGAGAAGAGGAAATCATGTTTCTCTTGAGGAAGCTATGCTGAAACCACGCCCTGGTTTTCCCACCAGGATGGCTCCAGAGAGGTCTGCAGACCCCAACAGTGGCTGATCTCTTCCAGCTGCACCCCTGGCACATGTGGCTTCTGTGGCTTGGGAGCCAGTTCACACACTCCAAAACTGCTCTGCCATCTGAATGAAAGCACGGCAAATAGGGATGGTTGGCACATTCATTTCAGAAGCACAGTCCCAATCTAAATGAAAATCCTAGAAATGACTCATCTGAAACATAACAGAAACTAAGGGTTTATCTGCTATCTGACATACGTCTGCAAAAAGGGTAAGCCATGAGCGGTTTATTTTTAACACACTTTTCCTCTAAACTTGTTCTTTAGAAATGCAGGTAAAAACACCAAGCAAAAGACTAACTATCCGTTTCATTTGCAAAATCACCTTTGCTGAGAGAAATGCCTGGTGATTATCTACCACAAAAAACATTAAAGCATGAGCACTTTCACTGAGTCATGAAGGGAAGAAAAAACTTCCTAAAAAACAGATTGCTCTGCTGATAGTAAGACTAATTTTATTCTTACGTGAAGTGCCCTTGTTTTATTCATCTTCACTAATTGCTACCACAGTTAGGAAGACTTTCTAAAATATTTATTATCTGAGTTTCTCTATGTTTTTATTGCATCTTTATTTTACATATTCAGGCTTTTTATTGCTAATTCCCATAATCCTGGTGTGGTTTATTCTTTGTTACCACATTCAGGTTTTTCTATAATCCCTTTTTCCCTGTGAATAGGGGCTGAGTCCGATGAAGAGTGAAAATCTGTAGGAATTTGAGAAATATGCACCACAGCAATAGTCATCTAACTCTGCCTTTCCTATAAGTTTATTTAATTTTTTCATCCAAGTAAACAGAGGAATCCTTTATGTGCACTCCCGCACATGCACCCAGCACACTCAACAGCCCTCAATTCTACCCTCTTCAGAGCACATATGACTGACAGCCCTTTAGTGGGTAACATACACAACTTGAAATGTTTTTGTTTTGTACAAGTGGTGTGAGATACTGTTTGTTTCTTTGCATCTACAGATGTTAAGCAGCATTAGCATCTTCAGGATTTTTGATAAATTAGATTAAGAATACTGAATTCCATCTTATTACTGTATGTTTGGAGAAAAGAAGTGCTGTAGTTTAAATAAAAGCAGTGACTCAACTAAACTACTCTGCAGGCTTCAATACAGTCGGTTATTTAATCAGAATACTCAAGGGACTGAAAGATCCACTAAAAGGGCACCAAAATGGATTTTCTCCACAGGTCACTACTTTATTAATTTAGCAATGGAGAAAGGGGCATCCTTAACTTCCTTTGCCTCACAGAAGGTATCTCACTGGATCCAGTGCGCAATTAAATGCCTCCCTAGTAGAGCATCAACAGCTCAGAGCTGACCTTCAGCTTCCTCCCAGAGATGTCCAACCCTGAACTTCTTCCTCATTCCCTCGTGAAAGGAAAGAGTACTATGAAAGGAATGAGAATGTAAAAGGTAAGATCTTCTATTCTTTTTAAAACCAGGAGTCACATCGGTGACCTTGTTTGTCTCAGGGAGTGCTGCCTATTAACTTTCACATTTACCTCATTAAGCTACTAATTGTGATACCTTGTTCTCCCCTCTTTCAACTTTATAGCTTTCTCATCCTTGCCCCGGTAGTTCAATATGCCACTCATGATAAAAAGTATTTTAAACACTCTGCCAGCTTAAGCAAGCACTTGGTTAATGGACTCCAAATGGGAAATAAATTCAATACATCTCACAAATAGAAACAGAGAAGGTGAAGCAAAAGTACCACAATGACAGATTTCTTCCAGCCAGGGCAGATTTAGCTTAGAGTGTTCCTTACTCTTTCAGGAATACACTCATGAGCAAGATTTCCATGTGTCCTCTTTAGCAGCCATTCCCCTGAATGGGTCTTGCTCTCAAACCATGAGAATTTCACTGCCTTTTCTTCCCTGCTGTTTGCCTATATACAAGGCAGACAAGAAGCATCCCTTTGCTTTTAGAGTCCATGCTCTGCAAAACTCTAAACATAGCCTGGAACTGAAGCAAGTCATATAATTTTGTTTAAAAATACATTTAAATTTTTTTTCTCTTTTGTATAGTCTAGACTAGACTATTTCAGTTGGAATGGACCTATAACAATCATTTAGTCCAGCTGCCTGACTACTTCAGGGCTGACCAAAAGATAAAGCACATTGTTGAGGGCATTGTGCAAATGCCTCAGAAACACTGTCACAGTGTTTGACCACCCACTCAGTCAAGAAAAGCTTCCTAATGTTAAGTATAAACTTCTCCTGGCACAGCTTTGAACCATTTCCATGTGTCTCTGAATACAGGGAGCAGAGCTCAGCATCTCCCTCTCCACTTCCCCTTCTCAGGTAACTTTAGAAAGTAATGATGTCACCCTTATATGCAGAACATTTTATTTTTCCAGTTTCATGCCATTATTTCTTCAGTTGAACTATTCTATTTCTTATGTTCATGTTTGTAATTATTCCTGTACCATACAGATTGGTAACATTTACTGAAACTCTTGTGTTCACTGATGTCGTGCCAAACGAAATCATTGCTCTGTCATCATATTCCCAAATCTGCATTAAGTTTGTAAAAGAAAATGTTGCTTTCTTTGATCATTAAGTTACTGAGTACAAACATTAGAAAATATTTTACTGCTAAATTGCCTTTGTGAGAGATGTATTATCATGATGCAATAATTCATCAAATATGTAGCTTAATGACATAAGTAGTCAAGGTTTTGAAATCTGGGCAATCAGGATTTTTTAGTTTTAGATAACTTGTAATTGTCTTTAAATCATTTCCCTATTGTTGCATAATTAGCAATCTCAGAAACAAGAATTTTACCTTTTCCAAAGACATTCCCCCATTTATTTTAAAACAAGAATTTTTTGTTGTTGTTTTGGTATATAAATATTTGTTGACTGGCTAAAACAACTTCTTATCACCTAAACTCTACCTATATAAGGAAAGACTTTCATATTCTCTTCGTTATTCAGACACCAACCCTTATGGTCAGATTCAAAAGGCTACATGGACAAAAGCTCTATGTGATTTGTTGGGTGAGAGGCCTATCTAGATGATTTTTCCCATGTGGTGTTTAGGTCTATGAAACAAACTTACTTCTCTTTGACATCTTGATTCTGCAATGCAAATTACTAAAATGTACACCTGTAACATAGAATTTCCCTGTTGATACTACCCCTTTGTATTACTCCTTTACATGATGGTAATCAAAGCCTTACAGCACACAGAATTGCAGATGTATCTTTTATTTGCAAACCAAGCCAAACCAGCTCCATTCCTCAATGTGACTCCTGTTGTATAAATCTTGTTACTAAAGAGAAATTCTTCATTCTAAGGCCTCAGTAATACCTCACTCAGAACACCATCTTCTGTTCTGGCCAAACTGTCCCCTTCTTCTTGAGTTTCTGTCGCCAGTTTCAAGTTTCAAGAAATTCAAGTTCTTGTTATTACCAAAACTCCTCCTGAAGCTATTCTTGCCTGCACCTTTGTCTTTGTTATTTTTAAAAAATTTACCATTACAGTCTAAGGCTATACATATCTCTCACTTCTTGTCATTCTCACTCAAGAGTTTTTGCTTTTAAGCCAAGCGTTTCCTTTCCTCTGCCTTATGTCACCCTTTAACTAATTTATTTTTCTCTTTTGCATATGAAATACAATGATGGTGAAATCTTAATTTAAGTTTTTAAATCTTTGGGATGGATTTTTTTTTTTTTTTGGAAACAGAGCAAACTTATGAAACAAATATTATTTTCCCAAAAGGTTACTAGGATTCCAAGTGCATTATCTCTAAAATGAAAAGTTATTTCAATGCTTTTCTAAAGCATAGATAAATTCGTTACATTTTCTTGTGTAAAAAATAAAAATGTTTCCGAATTTTTAAATGCAGATTCTCTTCTGATAGGAACCACTATAGATTGTCAAAGTCTACAAAAGAGAAAACAAAACCCCCCAAAAAATATGTATGAAAACTGTCATTAGTATCCCTTAGTTGGCAATCACTAAAATTTACAGGCATCTAAAAAAAACCCAAAAACACTGCTTCTGTCCGGGATGCTACAATTGTTTCCACATGTGAAAAGCAGTGTGTGACAGACAGAGAGCCTGACTTTCCAGTTGTGCCAGGCTAAAAATTGCCAGTCGCATTTTTCAGTACACTGTCATCTGCTGAATTTTACAAATCAAAAGTATATAAAATAAAGGGTGGTTTGTTTTGTTTAGAAATGCTTAACTAGATTATGTTATACAATATCTCAGTGAATTCAGTAATTAAAAAATAAGTCCCAAAGGTCAACACTAAAAAATCCCCTAAAGCTTTGGGAAGGCTGCAAACGTAATTTGTCTGCATTAATAACCATATCAAGAGCTATCTGTTCCTGTGATAATTCCTTCACTTCTATAATGCTTCCAATGACTGCCTTTCTAACCCTTTGCCTTCCTCCTCCTCTGCAACAAAAGTCTTTTCTGTTCTTTTCCTCTCTTTGTTGTTCATCTGGCCTTTCATACTCCCTCCCTCAAGAGACAGGAATGGTGTAAGTACCCATCTTCCCATGCCATTCCATTTCCCCTTGTTCATCCCTAATTATTATTTCTTTTCATCAGACAGAGAAGCTGCTCACCCTGACCTGTCCAGTTAAACACTACAGCACATGCAGGGCTATATTCTGGGCAAAAATTGATACTACTTTGGGTTTTCTTACTATCCAAAAAGAATTTTAAAAGGATTTCAAACTCACACTGCAAGGATCCATTATCTTTTATACTAACCAGAATGCTGGGCTGAAAGCAGAAGCTAGTTATTCTGTGACAATGAAGACAGTGGTATTATACATTTATAGTCCTACAATAATAAAGCCCCAGATGCTGTGCAGGAGTAAAAATGCTACAAAACAGAGAAGGCACTTGTTAAAAATCTCTTGTTGTTTTCCTCTCCACTGAGGCAGAAGAAAGAAACTGCTTATGAAGATCTCCTGGGGAAAGAGACACAGAACAAACTCCAGTCTGGACAAAACAGGAAAACTGAGCACCTCTGTCTTTATTCTACAGCCTGGTCTGGCAAGCAGAAGCAGTCAGCCTGACCGCCACTCACAGCTCTCAGTAGGCCAATGAACCAAGTGAAAAAAACAGTGGTATTTTGGAGGAAACTTTGGCATTGAATATTTCTGAAGGACTCCTATTTTTTAAGCTAGGAAACTAAATGGCTTGTGACTTCTAGCAATGAAAGGTCACAGAAAGTAGAAAGAGCCTGGCTTTGCTGGTTCCCATGTTGCTGCCAGAAGAAAAGGAAAAACTACAAGTACCCTACACTAGTTAAGTGCTTGGGAAGTAACTGGGAGTGAAGACAAGTAAGCAGCATTGGCCTACTTCCCATGGTTTTCAGGGATGCTAATGTCATCTGAACAGTGCACTGCCTCTTACAGATTGTGAAATTTTACTCTGTGATGACAGAAGGGAGAATTTATTGGGGACCTCATCAGGTTTAATATTATTTATTACCTTGCCTTGTCTTTGGTTTTGTTTAAGATACTGCATATGTTTTTAAATGTCATTTCTAGGAGCACAGAGTCCTTTAGGCATAGGCATCTGATTCATAAAAATGCAACAATAATATCAGCAGGAGTTTTCACTGAAACTTTGAAAATTCAATCACAAATTTTAAACCCATTGACTTTATCCTAATTAAGTCAGCAAACAACCAACCACTCAGACAATGGGTCTTAAACAATGAAGAGTGCCAAAGAGCTGGCTGTCTGGAAAAAAGTCCATTCATAATGTATCAATTAAAAAAATTTCTACATTAACCATTAATTTTTCATAAATTAAAAATTTGTAAAGATAATAATGAATTAAAACAAAACAAATGCAAATACTTACAATGGAACTTAACGTAATCATAAGAGGCACAGATTAATGGAGCTACTGCAAAAGCAGTTGTGTTCATATTATGCTTACAGCTATTATCATAACAGAACATACAGAATAAAAGATTCAGATGAAAACATCACAATTTTTCTATCTGCCCACATTGTACATTCTTCCTAACAACTGATTTTCATAGTGTTTGCTCATGCTAGTTTGAGACGATCCATTTAATGAGGCTTCTACAATTTATCTTATGAGATGTCTACAGTCCAATTATAGCCTACAGAACTCTGAAAACATCTGCCATTTTGTCTAAACTTTTGTTTAAACATAATGAGCAATTTGACCCTGCAACTGCTAGTTAATATGGAATCAGACATAGCAATATCCCCATCTCAACTAGCATGAACTCTTCATACTCCTGCCTTTCTGCTACACGTTCGCTTTGACTGTTATTTTCCATCCAACTCTTGAAATCCTATTCCTAAATCAGTTTTCTCTGTCCTCTCATCACTAGGATGCTCTTCCTCTCCAAGATCTTTTTGGTAAAGCAGCACAGAAAATAACACACCATGCTCATGAGGAAGTTCAACCAAAACATGAGAGAAAGGCGCTCTGTTAGTGACTCTTCATATCCTGTGGCAATTTGGCCAGTAGTTGACAGGGATTCAGATAATCGTAAGCAGGTAGTCTTTTAAACTACTGGGACGCTGACATCTTTTGATGTAGAAATAAATAAATGAAAGTGTAGGATTTAGTCTAGAGAATCCAACTGCTGTGGAAAATAAATGTTATTAATAGCTCAGATAATGAGTAACCTTTGCTGCCAGTAGAATAACTTGCACATGTTTCAGAAAGCCATTGTGCAGAACATACACATCACATTTATTTCCACTTATTTTTACAATTAAGAACTTCCCCTGTAGGAAAACACAAAAGAAAATGAGGTAAATAGCGAGGCAAACTGCAGAACAGGTCTTCTGAAAGCTTGGCATAATAAAAGAGGAAAGGGTACTTAATCACTAAAGTATGCATTTTAGCTGTGATTTTTTTTTCTGGTTTATTGTTGAAATAAAACACGATGACTGAAGACATTTTTAATGCTTGGAAAGCAGAACAAGCTCAGTAAACCAACGTATCTAGTATGTGTATTTTGTTCTTTTATAAATATAAAATTATACAAAATTAAAAATGTTACTTTATGTTCTACTTCTTGTTTGACCAAAAAAAAATAGCAAAACCCTTGAGTAAAACCTTTCCTTGTAAATGAAATAAAATTAAGAATGCATCAATATAACATCAGTGGTTTTCTTTTTTCATCTGAACAGAAAGTAAATGCTGGCTTATCTTCCTGCTCTCAGCCTGATCTCTCTATCACAAATCATTTGCCTTGTTCCCACTTCAAGAAGGTGCACTGAGATTTTGAAAGCACACATTCTTCACTACAAATTGTGGTTATAATGAGGATCCAACCATCTGCCAACTTTCAATTTATCCACTGCAGGACACAAGATCTATTTCAGAGAACAGGCAGACCTTCAAAACTTACAGCTGAAAAAGGACTGACAGGGAAGTAGGTAAAACATACATACTGAAAGGTGTCGCATAGAGTATTCATCAGGTTTCAGTGTATATTAGAATTTTGGTTTTGGAACAAGATTATACAGTTACATTTGAAATAAATGTTCTCAGTTATTTGCAGGGTTTAGGTTATAAAGAAATAATTTTGTTTGGATTATTTCCCAGGACGCATTCTTCAAAACTTCACTTGGTTCTTGACATAAATTGAAAACAATAATATAGATATGCTGTACACAGGCTTCAAAATGACATTAAAGAGGCACATTATCAATATGTTTAAAACATTTAGAAAGCTCAGCTTTGCATCTTTCTAAGTGAATGACTAGATACTTAGACTTAGTAATATCTGTTCCAATAAACTATTGTGTGGAAAATGTTTTGAATAATAGTTAATTTATGCTGAGGTAGTGACAGCATAACATAACTGAAATCTGTGCTAATAGGAAAAAAGAAGCCCCTTCCAGCTATTTCTGCTACAATCATCTGCAGCAATTCTCACCCCACCTCTCTCTTTTGCATAAAACATTACTTTCAGTGTATGTGAAAATGCTTGTTGCTAATTTTAAAAATCAATAATTGCTACCTGTCATCCATATGGAGAAAAACAAAAAAACCCCAGACAATAAAGAAGAAATGTTCATGTACAAGACCTATATATATTTCTTTTATATATTTCTGCAATAAAAGAGAGCAATTGCAGTTGTTTTTTTTCATATAGGCAAAACATTAAACTCAGTTTGGGTAAGACTTTGGGATGTAAAACGCATGTGAAATTTCTAATGTAGATGAGAATGGGCCAAACAATTTATTCCAAATAATATTTCAAATGGGTTGAAGTATTAGGATATGTTTTTCAGGGCTATGGATTATTTACAAACTCATCCTAGTATTCCTTTGATGAATGAATGACCTGAAATATCAAATAGGTTGACTAAAGTCTCATGAGCCAAATAAGTTAACATCAGTTCTTCGGTTTGAATGCTCGGTGTGAAGTTGGTGATGTGCATTGAGTGGCAGCGCTTAGCTCTATCTGGATGCTGAACTTTTTAATTGCAAGTTCAATAAATAATAATCAAATCCCAGACCTTCTAATATGCCATTTTGGACAAAATCCCCCCCTGTATGTCACAATTTTTTTTCTTCCAAGAATTGTGTCTTTTCTTGATTATGAAAAGATTCTTAATTCCCATAAACATGCAACAACATGATCCAGGAATGGTCATGGACTCAGAACATCACAGATTCTCTAAAACACTGACTAACTGACCATCTCTAACACATTCATTAGCTGGAGATATTGTGATAAACCATTAATCTAATTGTGGATAATTGCTGTAAGCAATGGTAGAAGGATCTTTTTAGATTGGAGTCCTACAGATCAGATCGTGATTTCCGACTCCTTGTTATAAATGGCTTGTGTTACTTAGGGTAGGTGCTCCTAAAAAGTTACTTCATAGTTAAATTGTATACATAATTAAAATGTTTAAGTTATTCTGAAGTAAGCACCTTCTGAAAGCCCTTTCCTCTGAACAACAAACAGATAAAAGTGCACACATTAATATACATTGCACACAATATACATCCCTATACATTGGGAAATTACTGTATGGTAATTTCTGACTTTATGCAATATATATATAATTCATTATTGAATATTCTAATTTAAGGTGTCTTCTCCTGTATTCAGTATTTTTTGCAGGAATCTTTACCTACAAAAATAAATATCCCAAAAAGTCCCTGTGTTTTAATTCTTGATCTACAGAGAACTATCACAACAAAGTGACAGCAAGTAAAAATTCTTCCTTTCCCATTTAGTGAAGAAGATACTAAGCCTGAAACTCACTGTTATATCTGTAGCTGTTCCAAGAATGAAACATAAAAATTCCATTGGTTTTCTGTTCATAATCTCCTAATGCATAAAAAACACATTTGCAGGCCAAAAATAGAATAACATAATCACCTTTTTTCCCCCCAAATCAGTATAAATTTGGAAAGAAAATCCTTGTTCTATATGTCTGGGAAGAACAGTATTTGGGAATGAAGGAGATGTAGATTTCTTGACAAAAGTCAACAGAATGCAAATACACATTTATTAGATAAGAACAGAGCCCCTGGCATATAGGAAAATAATTTCTACTTTAATGATGGCTTTTACTTGAATTCCTTCAATTAACTTTGAAAAAAGTAGACACTGATACTACATGCAGCTTCCTACTAATTTCACCACTATCCATATTTATGCCTAAGCAGGACTGCTCCTAGAAAGGAAGGAAAGACCATTCCTTTTATGGAGGCAATTAAGTACAAGTGAACATGTAAGTAGCCAGTGCTGTGGGTACAATTCAATCAAGCAGATCCATAGGGGTGGTTTTGATATTCTTGTCACATCAAAGAAATGGCTCCCAGAAGAAAAAGATCTTAACAAGTTAAAAATGAAATCAGAATAAATAAGAATAACTATGAGCGAAAGAAAGAACGAGCACATGGTGGCAAGGGCTGGTGCTACCTTGAAAGTGTTATATAGTGCTATTAGAATGGCGTGTTAATTTTTTCCTCATAAATTTGCCAGGTTCAGTCACCTGGGAAAGGCTAGCATTCCAGTTCCCTTTGTTAAAGATATATCTATCTTGCTGAGTCTTGACAGCCCTATCATGTCAGCCCTCTGTAGTAGCAAAAAGTGTTTCAGCAAGGAGGGGGAAAAAAAAGAAAGGAAAAAAAAAAGAAGTGAAAACTGATGTGATCTACTCTGCTTCCTGTGGGCATATTTCACTATAGCAGATCCAGAGGGATGCTTTGTTATTCCTGTCAGATCAAAGAAAGAGATAACAGAAGGAAATATAAGAGGAAAAAATATAACCCAGAAATGAGAGTAGCTGAGAAGCACTGCATCTACTGCATCATTATGACTTCTCAAATTATTTAAATATGCTAAATATCAAGTCACCACCAAAGAAATAAATATTGCATAGGCCATATGCTCTGTTAACTGCCAGAAAAACTGTCCTACTAGGATTAGTTTACGGGCACAGCAACTGCCTGTCAAACACTAGCAATTTTAATCATTTTTCAATTTGCTGCGTGAGTTGCGAGTATGCTCAGGTATTTTGACAGGTGGCTGCTCAGAAAAATATCTGAGCCCACTAGATTCACACTGCCTTGCTTTCCTACACACATGCAATTCCTGCCAGACTGGGGGGATACAAGCATTTGGTGCAGCAGTCACAGAGAAGTTGCTGTTCTGCACTGTTAAGTTGGATTTGCAACTCAATACAAGGATGACACCAAGTTAGTCAAAAGTCTAGGGCAGACCAAAAGCTGAAATAATTTAAAAAAATATTTCTAATAGCAAACTAGGTGAAAGTCTAAAAAAGCAATAAACAGAGATCTGGCTATGATTAAAAACAAACAAACAAACAGATCCCCAGATAAAACTAATCAGAAAACCTCAAATAGTGTTTTTCTTCAACTAGATGTGCTTTCAGTACTACACGTGATTAGCTTTTTATGCACTAAACTGCCCACTTAATTATTTTGTGTTTAATCTACATGGTAGTAAATTAAGGTAGTAATAAGCAAAAATAAAAATAAAAATAATTTTATCTCATCTGTTTCATTTTCTAATGACCAGAATGGCTTTGTTTTTCCCTTTCAGCTGCAACACTTTGTGTCATACAAGGTTCTAACTCGAAAAAAACACACCTCTAGGATTTTTGAATGCCCAGATTTCCAGGTGCTTGGAATAAAAATGAAGCTCCTAAAATCCATAGGCAGTCTGGGAGAAACCAGGGAAGGAACTGTATTTTACCAAAGAAATGGGACCAGTAGCACTGGAGCATCACAAATGAACCACATGCCCTATGTTATTCTTAATACATTAGCATTCTCAGCATCAATCCCCTGAAGTCAGCCAAGTCTGTCCAGAGGAAAGGATTTAGATTATGATGTAAACTAACAGTAAAGACAATTCCAAATAACATCTAATGTCCAATATAACTACTGTTTACATATTAAAAAGAGATACAGACTTTGTACCAGAGATGTTCTGTCATGTTTCTCCACAGGAGAGGACTGTCATGGTAAAGTTCATTATCAATTACTGCCTTACAAGTACAAGATGAGTTAAGCTGTCATAATTTTCTCAGCTAGAAATCCTGTGCTGTCAAACAGTGTCAATTTTTAATCTGACAAAAGGAAGAAAATTATCTGTTATTCTGACCTCTAATTTCTTGACATTTTAATGCTGTAATTGCTGTGGTTAGTGCTGCATCCATTATTCCACCTATCAAATAAGAATGAATCAATATCCTTAAGCTGTTCTTCAAGCTCTCACCTCACTGCTTTTGCTTCTAAAAGCAATAGAATAAAATAGGTTGAAATAAAAAAAAATATAATTTGGGGCCTGGAAAGTGTTTGTTGCACATTTTTTTTCCTTCTTATTACAATATGAAAACCATTTTGCAATAGGCAGACTAAGAGAGGCCATTACAACTGATAGAACTGGAGAACTTCCCAATTTCTAATCATAAAAAATCAAATTCATAAAATTCAGTTTTATACATTCTGTGGAGTATGTAAATCACGACTTTCATGTTGCTCTCATCGCTATTTGAGATAAATTATGATCAAGTATTTTTTGTGGTATCAGAAACTTACAAAGTTGTTTGAAAAATCAAAATCAGTATGTTGAAATTAAATCAGTTTATTTTACCCATCCAGTGCAGCTCTTTAGTTGCCAAAGAGTTATTACAGGAGCAGATGTATGTGATTTCATAGACTGTAGTAATCTAAAACGTTATGCTATCCAGCATTCTGGTTTCAACCATTTGGAATTTTCAAAATGTAAAAAGAAGAAAGCAAACCAGATGGAAAGTCTTCTACTAAATAGGTCGGAAGAGAACAAAAACACAGGATGGCCATTTTTCCAATGTTAAACAGTAGAGAGTTCTTGGAGGGCTTCCATTGCATGTGAGAAAGAGGCAAGGAATGGCGGGGATAAGTTGTTCCACCACTGAATATTTTTTCTTCTAGTTAGATGACTACTAAAGTGACTTCTTTAACATTCTTCACAGAAAGCTACAAATGCATTTCTTAGTGGTTAAGTGAGATGCTCAAGCAAAGGGCGAAAATGAAAAGGCCGAAGTATAGCATAAACAGGTCATGGGGCTCTGCCTGTTTAAATTACATCTTTCAATCAGCTTAGACGTACATGGGAGGTTTTTTTTTAATTTGGAGACTTATTTCACTGGATAGATTCTGCTGGGACTCAGCTCAATATGGAATTAGTTATGGCCACAGTTTGAAGAGGTTACTGCCATGCTTGAGCCCATTGGCTGCTGACAATAAGGTTGTATTGATCGGCACATTTTACCGCCATTTACTGAGAACATTGCCATCTTCTGTGAGACAGAACCAAAATATTTCAGTTTGTTTACAAAATAAACATCAAGAGCATTTGGATACTGAGACGTGCATTTTCCCAGATAACCGCAGAGTGCAATTAATGCTAAATTACACTGTTTCTAAATTAAGATGCCAGACACCACCACTTGCCATTGTAAAGTATGACAAACAATTGTTATCACTACATTTAAGGGTGCTAGTATTCCTATCCTTACATTTCTGCACTTTTAAGGGGTCTTCAGAGGCTTTTAAAGTATCTTTTTGGTTTTAATTTATTTTGTGGAATATCTGCAAAAAGACAAAATAAAGTAAAACAAAACCAAACAAACGAAAATCAAACAACAACAAAAATGCCAACAAAACAACATATATACCTGTAACAGAAACCTGACATCCAAATATATGGTCAACTAGATCATCAAGATGTCAAATGCCTTATTACTGGCCAGAGAATGTCTGCTAGTTTTATAAATAGAGCCCAGGAGAACAGAAGGCAGGTCTAAATATGTCTATAATTACACATATACTGTTAATTCTGATTAGAAATGAATAAAAAGTATTTTTTAAATCTTCTTATGACAAAGCACAAATCAGCAATGCCTGAGATCTCCTGCAGGAGAAAGCATGCTATTTTTAAATGGATGCACACAAATTTTTATCTATATATAACAAAAATTAGAAAGATTCATTTTTCCTAGACTTATTGCCTTCTCATTGCTAACAATGAATTTTATTTACAAATCCAACTTGTGGCAATGGAGATAGTTAAATAGCCCAAGAAGACATTTACATGTTATTGACTAAAAGGGCATGGGGTAGATGTACAAGTGAGTGAACAAAAATATCTCCATTATTTTTTTTAAATTTTTGATGACAAGTTATGCATGTAAGTAGAGTCACAGGAGAGATGAAGAGTCTCATCATGTTATAAGATGTTAAATAAGGTGAACAGACAAACAAATAGACCTCAATCCCACAAGCTGCCCTGTGGGAGAAAGCCTTTAAAGTTAAGACACCAGAGTCTGCTCATGTAAATCAGGACCTTAAGCCATGAAAATCCCTTGTGTTCATGGTGCTTGACACCTGTTTTATACTTTAAAAAGCATTGCTTCTTTGTATCTCTAGAAGAGCATGACTCTTCTCATGCTCAAAGTTTTAAATCCAGAAAACTATTACGTAGGTATCAACATTAAAACGTTTGAGGCAAGGGGAATCAAAGCAACTCCAGTCATTCTTAAAATTAAGCAAATATTAATTGCTTAGAAAACCTAAACTTTGCAGTGCAAGGAGTGAAAATCCAGCTCTAGGAAGCCAGGGGTCTGAATAGTTTTTTATTTCTGCTCCTAAAAATGCAACCCGATACAGCAACACACTGCTAAAACCCAACATGACAAAACCCAATAGTTAGCTGAATATGAATGGTTTCTAGAATCTATTTCCTTCTCAAATCTCTAGATTTCTGTCTCCAAGACTGGAAAACAAACAAACAAACAAACAAAACCTCATTGCCAGGCAATGTATAAATTATTACTGTTTTGCATACAGCAGATGGCAGCTATCTGGGGGAATGGAAGACTGTGGGTAGAGCTTCATCACAGCGGTACTCATCTAGCAGCTGTTGCTTCTTCACACTTTTCACCAAATTTCAATTGTTTTAGCCAACAAATGGATGGTATTAGAAAATCATCATTCAAATTAATAGTCTTACTAAAAACAAATACAGTCACTGGAAGGAAACATGTATCTGGATAACGATTTTTAAAAAATTTACTGATTAATTTAAAATACTTGTATATCTATATATACACATATATATTTTATGCATACATATATACAAACATAAATACTTCTATGCACAACAAATAGCAAACATTTTCTGTTTAGGTAACAGTTTGATTATACTTTATGCGATTAAAGCAAAACTAATCCGAATATTCGCTGCTGTAACTCTAGCAAATCTATTCTTTCTCAGACACATATTCTCACCAACATCATCTGACTGAAAAGGTTAGATTTTCTTTTCCCCTATGACAATGATGCAGTTTTTTCTTTCAGTTTTTTAGTTCTACTTAGTGAACTTAATAAAAGTAAATTTAAAAAAAAAGCAGACTATATATAACAGAATATACATTGCATCATAATTTCCCACATCATTACTGACTATTAAATATATTAGGGACCTCTAATTGCTAGTTGATTCAAATTTGCTTCTGAAGTCGCCTAGGGCCTAAATTCTGAATCAAGTCACACACACCAATTTTCTCCCGCAGTGAAAGATGGAAAAAGTACCGTTTCTTGTGAGATGACAGCAGTTTTTAGAATGAGATGGCAGTAAACACCTACCTCCCTGAGGACAGGATCAGTGATACTGTCCAGGTTCACAGAGCCTTCATATGTTAGGTAGTGGAAAACATTGAGTGCACGCACTGCTTCTGGTCCTCGTTGCTTGTAGCCAAATATAAGATCAATCCACTGATGAAGTTGACATGATACAAACTCACTTTCCAGGGCCTGCAAGTGAAATTCAGGGTTAGGAAGTAACCAAGAAAACATAATGGGTATTATTGAATTTTCTGTTCAGGCTTATTTTATACATTTGAAATCCTTCAAAAATTAAAAGTTGTAACTGGATATATTGAGAGCAGGACTAAAAGGATATTCTCTTTTCCTTCATCTTATATCATGTTACTTCCTAGCTACTGGGTTTCTCTTAACTGCAAAGGTTTTAATTATAAATTTTTGGGCTTGTCAAGTAAGTTACATAATTTTTCAAAATAACCTGATGGAGTGGGAAAAGCATTCAAAAAGCCAGTCTTCCAACTAATTTTCTAACTAGTTCTGATATGTCTTAAATGAAAATTTGAGGATTAAAAAGCTGTATTAGCAAAATGAAGTTCTGAACTCTGTGTGCACCTTGTGACTGATTTCTCAAAGGAGAAATCACAGTTTTCCCACTGATTTTTGATATTAGGTTGGTTCACTAGAAAACTCAAGCCATGACTAGCTAGTTTAAAAATGGGTTCAAGGATTGCTATTCCTTTTCTCAGCACGTGGAAAGAGATTAATTCTAGACAGAGGAAGTGATGAAAGTATTACTGTTGAGCCTGATCCAATCAATATGTCTTTATCAGACATGACTGGCATCCTTAGTAGATATCATTGCCTGAACTGGAGGTTTAGAAAGCTGAAGGCACTACACAGTTTCTCCTTACCCCTCTAGCAGACTACCTGTCGTAGTTTTCCATGAGTCTGTACCTTGATACACAAATCATTCTCCTCAAAAGACTCATTGTATATTTAAGATAGCATTCTGGCACACTCATTCTTTTGTTCTTAATGCTACCTTCAAACAGGAATTGTGATAAACAGGAACAGGTATTTAGAAAAAGATTTATAGTTCCTTGACCCAAACTCCATCACAGTCCTGATTTTGAGCAGTGTCTTATGCCTAGTTCCCTTTGATCAGAACAAGAGCAGTTCAGTTCTCAAATTTGGGAACTAATTTTTCATTAGTTTATTAGAAAATAATAAAAGAAAATACAGAATCGCAGAATGGCTTAGTTTGGAAGGGACCTCTGGAAATAACCTGGTCCAAACCCTCTGCTCCAGCAGGGACATCTAGAGCAGGCTGCCCAGGACTGTACCCAGATGTTTTCTTAATATCTCCACGGATAGAGACTCCACAGCCTCCCTGTGCCAATGCTCCTTCACCCTCACAGTGAAAAATATATTTCCTGATGTTCAGAGGGAACATCCTGTTTCATTTGTTTGTTCACATTTGCCTCGTCTTGTCACTGGGCACCTCTGAAAAAGATCCTGATTTGCTCTGCAGAAGAAATACCAGCCTTAGTACAATTTATTATATTAACATCTATGTCAAGCTTACTACTACTCACTGCATACAGGCAGAGCCGACAGTAACCCTGTATATTACGTTACCTAATACTTTTCATTCTCAAACACTGTGGATTTTTTTTTTCCTTCCCCTGAGAAATCCTAATTCCTCCATTGTTTTTATCACAGTGCCACTACTCAGCACAAACACTACCCAGCTATGACAGTTTCACATCTGCCCCAGGAAAGTTCAGATTCTCCAAGGAGATAAACGTTGGGAAAAGATTATCCATTTTGTTCATTTACATCAAAAGGAGGCTGCTTCAGAAATAATCATCAGGCACAGTAGCACGCTGCCACTCACTGCTTACTGGTAGCAGCCCTCCGCCCACACCCCACCCCTGCCAGGAACAGCCTCAGATAGGGCAAACTACTTGGAGCTGGCTTGATGGGTACCGCATTTAATCATTCCTCAGATATTTTCCTTATAAGGATCATTGTGGAAGAAGAATTCACTGTGCTTTGGTGGAAAACTGGACCCTTTTCTATCAAAACTGGGACTTATTGTTACTGAGGAAAATGGATGGGAAGGCTTAGGCTTAAAAGCTGACATGTGGTTCAGTTCTCAAGATCTTAAGTTCAACATACTGTAAAAAGCTTTAAAGAAATATTGCAGACAACCATATAAAGTTCAGTTGTCTCTCTTTCAAAATCAGAGGTCATCACATGCATATTGTGAGTAATATTATTTAAATAGCATTAATGTTGCTTAATACTAAATACTATAAAACTAATACTATTTGGTTTCAAACTGTGACTCCCAATAAATAATTAAAAAATGCCAAATCCTTAATTATGTTACATTGTGTGTGTATAACATGATACAGTCAGCAACTACATCACCCCATATAACCCTTTTCATTGGACTTTTACCTCAGAGCACGCAAAGCAAAAAATTAAGTATGCCATAGTCACCACAAATAAAGCATTTCCTTACTTTTAAATGCTTAATTTTTAATGTTCCTTTTGCATGTAATAAAATGTTTTAAGAATTTAGGATTTAAAGTCTGTTATCTTTCCAGCACCTCTCTTAAAGCAACTAATGGTGAGCAGCCCAACTGTTTTCTCGAGCATCTGAACTCTGAATATTTAAAGTTTCTTTCCATCTGTACCTATTATTTATTTATTAAGAAGTAACTAAAAAAAAAATTATTAGACATTTCCTTTGGTCAAAAGTAGCATTGTTACTTCTAGAATATTGAGAGCATTTCAGGAAAATGGCAAAGCTTTTGACTATTCAAGGGTGGGAAAGTAAATTTAGTGTCAAGAAGGCTCTGAGGATGTTGGTGGTAGCAAGCGGTAGTAGCTGTGTGGTGTAAGACTGGGGTGGTGCAGGATTTGGGGCAGAGACCAGAGTGGATGATGGAGAGAGGAGCCAGAGTCGTGAAGGACAATGACTCTTCATGGGCCTTAGCACCACACAGCCTCCAGCTGCAGGCTGCGATGGGTGCTGTGTGATGTTCATGGTGCCCCAGTTGGGGTGTCCTGTGGCGTATGGCACTGATGGTGGTATGGCATGAACAATAGGTAGGGTGCTCTCAAGAACAAGCCACCAAAACGCTACAAAGTCCCACTGACCCTCAGGGAAAAGGCTCCTGATCTGTGCGTGATAACCTGGATTAATTTTAGTCAGGAGAAAGCTTCTTATGTCAGGTCTGACCTCGTTTGCTGGTGTTTCTCCAAGTATTTCTGCAACGCTACTCATGCAACACTTGCAGAATTCTCTCCCTAATTTGCTCTAATGCACAGGCTGCTCCCCATCCATGTAAGTGCCTCCTGAAAATTTATGAGCTTTTCACTGTCAACAGCACATCGTTTGGTTTCTCAAGAATATGCAGTGCTCAGTAGGGAATAGGACGAGAGAATTTACTGTATGAAAAATAATTTGTAGGTACGGTAGGAACAACATACATAAAAAGATAACAATAATATCCTCCAAGTGGGCTGGTGCTAAAGAACAGCATTTTTCAAGAACATTTTGGTTATAAGACATTTCTGGGGTTTTAATTTTCTGAGCATCTTTTTAATATGAAATATGAGAAAACTTTTTTTTTAAAGCAATAATAAATATTACTTATATAATGATGTAATATTATTTATGGGTTTTGAAGATTCTTACTGTTAAAAAGAAATGAGCTAACATCCAGTTTGGTTTCTATTATAATTAAAATGTACAGAAAACAGAGTTTTATTCAGGCACTCTCACGCTGAACTTGTTTGAGCAACAGTTATTAGGCTTTATTTTCAAATAACAACATTTCAGTCAGTACTTCTTCATGGGTTTTGTTTTGAGGAAGGAGTTGCCTATGTTACCGTTTTCAGTGAAGTGACTTTTATTGCCATTAGGCAATTTGCAAACATTATTATACATCTAGTGTATACATATTTTGTGGGGTTTGTGTATTTGCAGGCAAGTATACGCATCCATGTCCACAGGCCAAAAATCTCATCTGTAGGTGTTGTAAAATACAAACAGGTACTAGTAAGTTTATGTATAAACTAAAAAAAGTTAATATAAACCAAGTGACTGCTTCCTGGCAGCAAGCACTATATCTCTTTTCAGACCTTTATGCAGTATAAATGCTGCACACTTTCCCTTCTGCTTATCCTAACTTGATGTTAAAAGTATTTTTCACAGAGATTCCAGTAGGAGGCAGTGTTTTTTATTGTAACGTACACTATGGGCTCTGTGAAGTGTCAGAAGTTCCGGATTTACAAACTATGCTATTCCAACCTCTTTCTAACACAACATTTTGTGCTCTCCAGGTATTTTGTGTCACCAGAGAAGTGGGAAGCTCTGATGTTGCTCCTTGCCTGGACCACACCTGCACTTGACTCTCCTGTTTCTGCAGTTCCTGCCTTGCTTCCTTCCCTTCCATACCTATATGCTCTCTCCCTCTCCAAAAACCCCTTGTATCCTGCTATTAAATTATATTTAGTATACTTAAAAATAGTTTCTTATAATTACACTGAGGTAGATCGGCTTTACAGATCTGCTCAATAACAGACCATCAGCCATTTCAGCCTATGAGCTGGGTTTTTCTTCTCTCCCCTCACATCTGTGCTCCTCTGCAGCCATTGCATATACAGATCCTCTCCATGCAATATTTCTCCACCTCATTTACCATTCCTTGTACTTACTATCGAAGCAAAATCCTTGACTTTCCTCATACAATAAACCAGGCAACACTGGTATCTGAAATTAATTATGTTCATTTAAGCAAAGTAATATTTAAAAAAAAAGCTACACAAAAGTATATTTTACAGATTTGGGTTATTCAAGGATGTCTGCACAGAAACTGATTCTTTATGTAAGCATCTTCAAAATGTAAATAGGATTCTTCAGCAATATAGCAAGTTCGAAACCAAAAAATCATTGCTATTTCCACAGTAGATTGAAACCCCTGTTGCCTGAGTAAGTTTTAATTGCATTGAGAACTACCCTTGGCAATTCACAAAATAAAATCAAAGCTAGTACTGAGGAAGTAATATCAAGTCTTATCTACTGCTTATCTGGTAGAAAAGAAATGTCAACTGCTGCTGAATGGTGAGGAGGAAAAGATAAATCTTCCAGATCCTCCTAGCAAAGAGACTGCATACTAGACATTTCTAATGACTATTCAAGAAGCTTTTTAATTATGAAATACTATGCATGCTTCTGAATAGCCAGGGAACTGTACAAAAATGTAATTGGCAGCACAAGAGTGCAAATAAATCATTTCAGAGACAGAAAGAAAATTCAATCTTAGTAACAGTTATGTAATAGGAACAAAATATGTAAAACAAAAACAGGACACCGTTTAATCTCTCAAAAATATAATTTATAGTGAATGCATTTTACTCAGCACTGCAATTTGTAATTTAATATGTGCATAAGCCATAATGAAAATATCATTGTAATTAACTTTGAATTACACAATCTCACATCTTTTGTTTCAAAACCAAAGAATGCTTATTATAAAAGCTCTGCTTCAGTGTTTCACAGTGGTGTTCCCTGCCTTGATTTAACATGCTTGACTTACTGACTGAATCTGTTCTATTTCTGGCTCTCAGGACTGCTCAGAGTCTGTGGGGACTGAGAGGCTGAGTAGGACTACAGATGCACATCTGTGGAAGGTTTTATGCGTGGCTTTTTTTTTCCCTGGTAAACTGGGTGATTATGATTGATGAGCCCAGCATTAGGGTAATGCTATCAGGGACACTTTCTGCCTCTGTCCTTTGTACCATCGCTGAGGTCAGACCATAATCGTGTTAGCATTGAACATAGTGCTTTATTAATGTTTCATGAGTAACTCCATAGTAATCAGTCTAGCTTTGTACGGATAAATAAAACTGCTACAAAAATCCCTAATGTATACACCGAATGTTTTGGAAGCTACTGTAATAGGTCTTAAAAGTAACTTGATTGAATGTCTTTTCTGGTCTTTGGAATAAGTCTAATTTTCACAAGATTAAAGGAATCTTTTTTGCTGGAAAACCAGTTCCACTTCCTTTTCTGTGTTTAGGCTGAAGTGTAAAACACCCAGCTGAACAATTAAATGATATAACTCAAAACCCCTGTCTGCCATTTATTAATCTGCACAGAATTTTCGTAAAGCTTGTTAACCAATTGGTTAAATTACATTGATTTATGGCACTGTGCCTCTTGATGTTTTATAGGGTATTCTCTTCTTTTTTTGGTAAGTCTCAGGATGAAATGTTGAAATTCTTGCTGTGGTTTAAAGAAAATATTTACATTCATAAATGTGCAAGTAGTATATAAGGATTTGTACTTACTCGCATATAAAATTACACCTCATATATGCCTGCAGCAAGCAAAAAAATATGTATGAACATAAGAAAATAGTGTCAGCTAAGGAAAAACAAGATCCCACCATATGTTGTGCTGTACCACATAGGATCCTTTCCACTGAGATGAAATGACTACTGCTGATTTTATTAGACAAGGGATCAGGATAACACTTACGTGAAATATTTCTCAGTTTTCTGTAAACATGTTCTCTACTTGCTTGCTAAGTTGCTGTAGAAATTCCAGGCTTGCACAAGCTTGCTGTGTTTTACACATCAGCATCACACCCAGGCTATTTTTTTTTTCTCAAGATAGATTCTTGTATAACAGCCAAACTTGGCCTGGGGATGACCTAACATAATACATCTGTTGTCCGGTTCAAATAATGGAATCAGACATTAGGATAGCGAATGTCAAACTTCTCAATCCCTTTATATTTGTTCCTTTGACCAGTCCCATTCTAGTGGCCAAAACAACAGTGTACTGGCCGTTTGTTGTATGTGTTAACCCTCCGTTAAGAAGTGTTTCTGAAATATTATTACGCATTCAAATTATTGCATTTTCAAAATGTAATTCCATTACTTCTTACTGCATTTTTTGTGAATACTATCTGCATTTTCGTGAAAGGGATTATCCTTCTTTAGCTACTTGCTCTTTTATAATAAGCTTTGTAAATTATTATGCATATATCATGCTCTTTAAAGTCCCAAAGTTATTCACTTTGCTTTGATCCTCTGAACTCCATCCAAATATGAACACTTCTTCTATTTTCTAGTCACTCAGATGTGAATCCAATATTCCAGGTGCAGTCTCAAAACAACCATAGAGAGGTACAACTGCTTACATCCTCTGTGATGCAATGATTCTCCATAGGTGGCATCAAAATGCACTTATTTCTGGTGAATAGAGAATTACAGAATTTTATCTAATCTAATTGCCACTTGTTGTCACCCTTACCTTTTCACTGCTCTATTTTTGGTACTATTTTTGTTTCCAGACTTCTGTTTCTTATTGAATATCTTCAATTTTTTCCTTCCAAGGTGATTTTCAGTGTATTTTATGCACCTAATTCAAACAAATCTATGCCTCTTTCCCCTGTTTTCTAGGCAATTCCTAACTTTGTTATCATTTCGAAACTTCCTCAGACTTCTCACTTGAAGACAGCAGCTATCTGCATAGAACTGAATTTTAACTACTGATCATGCTCTTGCTAAAAGTAGATGGTGGGATGACTAAAGGCCATGCAGAAACTGCCTCCCAGCAAAACTGTATAATAATGGCATGATGTTTACATCTGTGGAAAACAGTATAGGAAGGGTCTGACACATATGGAAGGTGATTTTTGATTTTAGTAATCTGCAAAGCACTCAATTAGTTGAAAACTGTAATTATAATACTACTCTAATCCTAACATCAGTTTGTCAGTCTCCTGGCAGTCTGAGCAGACTTACATATGGAATCAGTCATTACCTAACTATCAAGTAGTGTAGTCCTAAAGGGACTTAATCCTGTTGTCTAAATTCATGCAAGCAGTTGTTTTCTTCAACAGTGAAAAAAAAAAAAAGGCAGAAATTGCACAAGGGAAATTAAATAAACTAAGGCTAAAGCTTTTCTTCAGGTTATCTCTTATCATATAGTTCTTCTTATCCTCCTATTAATCATTCCATCTTTGTGGAAAGATGAATAAAACTCAAGATACAAGAAGGAACATTCTTTATAAAATTTCTGAAAATGAGTCCTTAGTATGCATCTCTCATTATATCCCCCAATAGGTGGCAGCTTGTTTCTCCTTTACCACTAAGGAATCACACTATTGTTCTTTCAGATGCCAAAACTGAACCTCTAGGTCAACTTTTAGTGTGCTTACTTCTTGGCTCAGTTCAGGTCTAGCCACAAACACAACCCAAGAATGGGCTCTGTGCAGCGACACAGGCACTCTAGAGACACGTACCTGTGATTGCACATCCCACACTTGAGAATGCTAATGGACTCTAGTGATCCTTTGAGGACATCTCCTTGTTTGCTAGTCAAATTGCACTTGAATTTCTTTCCATCAGCTGTGACAATTATTTGATTTTAAAAATAATTTTACAATATATGCAGCTATAAGAGAAATCAGCCAAGAAACATTGTTCAGCTTCTTCCTGTCATTGACAGACTAATCTGTCAATGACAGAATAATTTCTCATAGCTGTTTCATATGCCTCAGGTGATGAGGTTGCCATCACTTCCTTAGGAGACTGTTGTACATATGTCAAACCACTTACTCTTCTAAATGGAGGATACTTCTAAATCATCTACATCTAGGAATAAGTTTGTTTTTATAAAAGTCTTCTATTCTTTTGAACTTCATAGAGCTATTCTTCTCTATCCATTCTTGAGGAACAATTTTCTTTAAATAGATGGTTCTTCAAATTAAATTGCTAAATTGACCAGAAAAAAATAAAACCAAACCAATACTAGATTTACAATGCTACCACAAAAGCACTACTGGGAATATTGCATAAACTGAACAGTTCTGCAGCTGTATAGAAAACCATAGCTTATTGAAATCATAGTCTTGACTCTGTAAGCAAGACAGGCAATACACATTTTAAGGAAGAACCGTTTCTAGAACAGAACCATAAATTGGACTATTGCTGACTAAAGCATCAGAATATACTGTGCTATTCCTAAAATTAATAGAAGCATACATATGTATTAACTCTATCAATAATAAAATAAGTATCTATCAAATTAAAGAAAAACCACAAAAAATAAATGTTCTTTCAGCTTAAATTCTGCAGGCCTTATAATAATTTATATCAGATCAGTTCTTTTGCAAAATTTCTTCAAAGAATGCATTTGTTAGCTTATGTTCGCATTTCTACACTTTCAGTTCATCTCTGATGAACAGGAAGTGCATATCTTCAGAAGAATAAGGAATACAAGATGTCTTGCAAGATAACAGGATTTATAGCAATCCTTAATTTTTTTTTAATGTAGAAGGTGGTGAGAAGGGACACAGATACATTTTTTACATTATCTTGTACTGTCCAGCTCATACCCATCTCATACTTTCTCACGAGAGAGTAAATAACAGAATTCAACTTTCCATAATTTGGGCATATGGAAGAAAAATCCACTGTAAAATAAAGGGTTCTGTCAAGCAAGACAGAATTCAAATTGTCCTTCACTTTTTACTTTATTTCTATAAATCTAGTCCTAAAGAGATAAAAAACAGAATTATGTTAGCTTGTTAAAGCTAAATTTAAAACACAGAAAACCCTAAAACACAGAATGCATTACTCAGGCTAAATTAAAGTACAGCTTACCATCCTGTTGATACGGACGAAGTCTTCGGGCTTCTTGGCCCATGGAGGGAGATCAACATCATTCACGACAATTTCATCTTCCCTGATTCCTAGATTATAGCCATTACTGTTGACAAACATCTCTGGTAGGTAGTAAAATTCTGGAATTAGCTCCTAGAAGAGAAAAACACACAATGATACTTCACATTTATACAGACGTGCTAAATGGTGTTCCCAGAATCAGGCTCTTTTGTAGTACACATTAAAGCATTCATGGTTTTAAGTTTCTGTGAACTTGTTTTAAGAAACTTTATAATCTGTTTTCCTGTACTTACAGTCAAATGTATTTCTTAGAATGAAATATTCAATCTCTTTGGTTTCTCCATACCTGTCTTTACAAAAGCATAACTGTGGAAAAGCAGTGCATATCATAAAGGAGACCTCTTCAAAATAACAGATACAAGAAACTGTATGCCAAGCCTTCAATATGAAAATACATTGGATTTTTTTAATTAGTATTTAACAAAAATACTTAAAAAGTGAAAAAGTTGCAAATCTAACACTGTCTTGACCTGTATTTTTTAGTTGCATAAGAAAAGGTGCCAATCTGACTACTTATATAAGGAAAAATAATTCTGGACAAATGATTCTTTCTACTTTAAGAAAACTTCAAAAATACATGGAGAGAAAGATATCAATACAAACACCCTTCAAACAGACATACATGATACTTAAAATGTAAAATATCAATAACTGCATAGCAAAGGTCATCTGCATAGTATAATACATTACAGATAAGTAAGGGTGTGAAGTTTTTCCCAATTTCCAGAATGGCTAAATAGAAATTCATTTTGACATAATAAATATTGCTACTTTTTGCTATTACTTTAGCAGTAAGTATTGAACTGCAATAACAACAGAAAAGCTTTAAAGCTCACTGTCTCTGTCCTCACATGCAGATATGGATTAAATTCACCAAATTACATTGTTAAAAGCATTATGGCCTTCAGTTGTGTAACATGATCAAAACTGATGACACAGCACCTGAAACCTGAACCTCTCTGTGGTCCTTTCAAAGGCTGCAGACATGCAAAGAGTAAAAAAAAAAATCACTGCAGACACAAACTTATCTAATTAAATCTGATCTGCAACTCCATAGAGAATAGAGAAGTTAAAGCATAGATAGTCCTTTCAAATTCATTAGGAAAAAAAAAAAGTGTATTTGTTATAATTTTAAGTATGTTTAGGGAGGCAATTAATTGCTTCTTTACATCATTTTAATACACTACAGTTTGAATTCAGGTTAGACTAAAATGCAATGCTAATCAGTATCTAACCAGTGCAAAACATTAACCAAGTGAGACATCTCTGAACTTGTTTCACTATGAAACAAGTTGCAATTTCAAAAAGCAAAAGAAAAAGAAATTGCTACATGCAGTAAATAATAAAACAGCAGATAGAGCAAAGCCAAAGTAAAAATAATCCTGAACATCCTATAAGATTAAAAAAAAATATTTTTCTGACAATCTTAAGTTTTATTATATACACCTCTAATTTATTCAGGGTATTTCTAAAAGCAATCTTACCCCCTTTTCCCCAAACAGGATTCACTAACTCTCCAGTTCCAGAGGAAGCCCTTTGGTTTTCTCTAATGAAGCCCAAAGAAGAATGAATGATCCTCACAGCTGGAGAAAGCTATACAGTAATCTTTCAGGAGTTCAGCAAACTATTACTAACTCAAGACTAAGAGTAGGCCACAAACCAATATATGCTACCACAGAAATTACTGACAAACTGAGAGTGTTACCTTAAAAAAAAAAAAAAGGAAAATTCATCAGGACCTCAGAATTACGAAATATTACAAATTCAAAATTAAATTAAAAGCCAATATTCAGATGAAACACAATTTATTACAGAAAAAAGTAAGCAAAATTTGTTTCTATTTTGTATAAAAGCCTTGAAACAGATACCACTGCATTACAATTATTACTGATTTTTATTCACTATGATGGTGTACTAACCTGTAATGTCACAGGAAGCAAGACTTTTGATTCCATCAAAGATAAGTTTCCTTTTTCAGTTTTAAATGTCCTAGCATGTAATTGTGGACTTTACATCTAACATACCTGAAAGATTTGTGCTACCCAGAGACACATCTAGTGTTTAACTCAATTCTACTAACCTTTTGGCTTCAGGGGTATCTTGAAACAAAAGGATTTAAGTCACTAACTATTTTAATGGTATCTCCATTTAGTAATTTTATCTTTGTTGCTCTTTGCTTTCAGTATAATTTAATGTTCCCTTGTCTGGTATAGCAGAAAACATAAACAGAATAAACAAAAGTATGTGATTAACTTTCTTCATAAGATTTATTGTGTTGTGTATGTTTAGTTCAAACTGTCTTGTTCCTGTGCTCTGGAAACTAACCAGTGCCAGACTTATAAATCCTCTTCAAATAACACTCTCTAGTACCCTAATAATTTCAGTTACACATCTGGTGAAGTTTTTTTGGTGTTGGTTTTTTTTTTGTTGTTGTTTGTTTCGTTGTTTGTTTTTGTGGGTTTTTTGTTGTTTTTGGGTTTTGTTGGGTTTTCTGGTTTTTTTTAATTCAAAGTAACAAAACTAAACATAATATTTTAAGAAAAATTAATAAACACACTGTGTTATGGTCTCCGCGTTCTCTCCAATGTTATTTTTAGTGCAGCCTACAATTTTCTTTGCTTATTTGAGTACTGTTTAGCATGAATTGAATGTTTTCTGAAATATGAGTAATCTCGTATGTGACCTTTCCCAGATACTTACATATTTCCCATACTTCATATTAACCATTCAGTTTTCTGTGGTAGCATTTGATATTACTCTAGTCATTTTGCTGTCTCCACTACTGAGTAGACTAAGAAACCACAGCACTTAAAAATAGCTCAGATAAATACATCCTTTCTCATTTCTAAAGAATGAATTAATATATACTAAAACACAGACCAGTTATGAAAGCCCGTGGCACACTGTATGTATGAACTTATTAACATTTGGAAGAATCTTCAAAATGTGTATTTAGCTACTTAGAAGCACAGAAAACACAAATAACCTAGACAAGTGTGATAGAAAAGTTTGTTTTTATGTATTAACTTTTTATTCTGCTGTGAAAAATTGAAGAAGCTGTCTCTTCTATCTCATGCCAATGGCAGGCGCTGGCTGGGGATGGAAAGGTGAATATTCCCTTCCCCAGGGCTCCTGAGCATGCTTTGCTAGGAAAAGTGTAAGCTGGGAGAAGCAGAGAGAGGAAGGATTAGCAAGGACAGTGAGGCAGCAAAGATGGAGCTTGAGAGATTGCTGGGAAAAGGAAGGAGAAGACAGGAGTGGACCTCAGCAGAGATGATAAGATGACAACTGGGGCCCAAGAAGCCACTGAAAGTTGCAAGAAAAAACACAAGAATGAAGGAAAAAATAACATTAGCAATGGCTAGAGATATTTTCAAAACCTATTTACATTTTTCTCAGCTAGAGTTCGAGTTTTAAAACTCCCCAAACTAGCTACCAGAATTATTGCTAAATGCTGTATAACTTTATTTACTCCTACATATACTTTGCCCTTATTATATTTTATTCCATGCTTATCACACAGAAGCTAAAATAAATGTTTTTATCAACCTCTGTAGTCTTTAGATCAGAGACTGAGACTGTATACTTTTCTGACAGCATCTGCTATTTTTCATTCATTTAGCACAGAGTGTAATTTGTCAGACAACATACATTTCACAGATCGCCAGCCTCATACTTTAGAAAGGTCATTGTTAAATTCACCTGAAGATAGGGGCAAGGAGACTCAAAAATTTGCAAGACAAAAATGTACCTCAGGCATGATATTTACACCAAGGGATAGCCCATAGAGGACCTTTTGTCTCCCAATCTGCTTTCCACTTGACAAACACAATAGTTGATAACAGAATTCTTAAAACTCCTATTGCACCTTCAGTGGTACTAGTGGTAAAAAGTCAATACAAAGACAGGTCTATGCAAAGGAATGCTTGCTTGAAGCTACTGTGACTTTGAGAGGTTTATGTTTCAAGATACTAATGTCATGAAAAACAAACCTCAAACTATTTTCTTACTACAATACACACATTGTGTCATCCAGTGCAAATCAAGACATGAAGGACAATATATATTAAAAAAATTTCCACCAAAAAAGAGCTTCCCCACAAGTTACATCATTGTGCAGGCATAAAATGAGGGAATGCAAAGAAAGAAGACACAGAAGACAAATGTTTGGTTTCTTTGCTCTTGCCAAAACATATCAAAGGTTCTGAATAAATCTTTCCGAATACATAACCTGACATTGGTAATTTCTTACCACAAGAAATATCTAGGGTTCAAAGAGTTAATAAAAATAGAGATTCTAGTGATCTAAATCTACTTGCAGTACTTTCTATCTAGTTGTCCTTGATATTTCATAAACTGGTCCCTCTGCTCCCCTTTCATTCACACTTCTTTAAAGACAGGCTAGCTTTCTATCATTTAATAGTCAGCCACCTTTCAAGCAGCTCAAGAAGCTTGACTTTTCTCAGATGAAGAATGATGCAGTAAAGCTACTGAAGGATGTAAAAAAAAAAAAAGGCAAAATGAATATTATTACAGACATTTCTTGTCTGTAAATGTGATATCTAGTTTATTTTAATAGCTGTACTAAAACCCCAAGGTATAGTTAACAGTATTATATGCCTTGTGTCCTCATATAAGAAAACATCCCCCAAATGCATTTTCTAATTTACAAGCCTGTGACAAATCCAAACTGCTGAGAAATTAAACTTTAAAAATATGTCTTCAGGTGATAGAGGACCACTATTAACACTATCATAATTGTACACCACTTGCATCAAATCTGACATTTCTGCTTAATATGTTTTGCTAAGGGTATATCATTTTATGGCCTCCCAATGAAATAAAATCCAACCCAGACGTTTTCACTTTTCTAATATAATTCACTTCAAGCTTTTAAAGCTGCCATTTCTTTTTCTTTCTTTCTTTCTTTTCCTTCCAAAAGGTTGATCCCCTGGCATCCATTAATTCCACAAGAGTCTAGTACTGGGTCAATGAGTCAGTCATGAGTACCTCCATTAAGCATTAATTCACACTAAGGCACCTTAATGACATTTTGTCAGAGCTACCTTTCTAACTTCTAAACAGACTATTCAGAAAGTAATATAACAAGTTTGAGAGGCATTAAGAAAGATTAGTGCCTTAACGGGAGGCTCTGGGGAAGTCAATATTTCCAAAAAACTGCAGCAAGGGGGAGGTGGAAAGGAAAAAATGTGAGAGCTGACTGGCCAAGTTATGGTCATTTCCGGGTGACTTGCTTCCTCAAAGGTCAGCTCGTGAATGTTCATTCTTCCTCCAGCTTGTACTGATTATCTTGAGAGAAGGTCGATGTTGATAAAGGGAGACACAATAAAATAAACTCTGTTATCCAGGTTCTCCCTTGCGTGTTAGCACTCTAACATAGCACATACCATATTAATTCTGTTCCATCCACTGTAGGTGAACAAGTTTCTTTGAAAATGAACCAAAACAGCCCAAGTGTAAGCAGCAAAATGGTCTAAGTATATCTTTAACTATCTATTTTTCAAAGGTGGTCTACCTTTTGCCACAATTCAAGATGCCAGAATTACAGCTGGGTTTTCAGGCTGATCAAATTACTGCCACAGCCCTGTTCATTAGCTCAGTGTGAAATAATTTAGTTCCAGAGGAGACTACGGACAGGTAGAGAGGGAAGGAGGGATAGGAAAGAGAGAAAGAGAGAAACAGAGAGAGAGAATGCCAGAAAGGACACATGCACGTGAGAAAAGGAGCCAGACCCACAGAATTACAGCTTCCTAAAGAGATATATATCTTTTTGCAAATTTCAGGTATTTGGTTTTTAAATTTTAATGTAGAATTTTGTAATAGTGGTTTGAATGTATTTTTAAACTACATCAAGGCTGCTGAAGAACTCTGTTGTGGAAAGTGTCTTCAGTGCTTAAAAAGATCTCAATTTACTTGTTAAAATGGATCTACTTCAGCACTGACTTAAACTCTTGAGGATAAAATTACTCATATTCCTCTTTCTTAAACAATAACTGATGAAAAAGACCATCAGATTTTACTTTCCTAAAAAAAATTAATTTAAAAAGTATTTTTAAATTAGACCTTGGTAATAAAGAATTAAGGCAATTCATATGATTATTTAATACAGTATTTGAAAGCAAAAATTGTGGCCAAGTTACAATGCACAGCAATGAGGAACATCAGATTAATCCCACACACTGTTTTAAAATTATTTCATAACCTGTGCCACAGTAATTAATGAGGTTAGTAAGATCAGAAATTAATGTACTTAAAGCAGCTCAGATGAATTTCAAATGTATGATAAGGAATACATGAATAATGAACACTTGCTAATCTGAACAGTTTTCAAAGTGTGCAACTTTGATGGATAGCCTGTATTCCATGTACTAAACATTTACTATAAAGACTCGAAAAATCTTTAGGATGGGAAAACAATTTACAGCATGAATATCACATGGGAATCGACCAATCACATGCCAACCCTCTACTTGCATTTATAACTGCATGTAGAGCCAGAAGAAGCTACACAAGTATGCCAAAGCTTTTAACAGAGAGCATGCCTTCTCTTTTGCACACTCCCTATTTTCTTGCAGGACTCCTGGAGAATATTAGAAGTTGTTAGAGAATATTAGAAGTTGCTATCCTGGAGAATATTAGAAGACTGCTGACCATGACTTTTTGAATGATTCCTACCGTCAGAGCTGAAGCTTTTCTGTTGTGCAAGAAAGTGGAAGTTGCTCTTAGAAGAGTGGCAAAAATAAGTAGAGATTTTGAGGGGGTTGCTTGGTGGTTCCCCAAACCCCACTGCTTTTTAAGTCCCTGAGAACTTGATTAAAATGTTTGAAAAGACTGTAAGGCATTTCAAGCAGTAGGACAACAATCTGAAAAAATTAGGTATTTGCATTAGTAATAACAGTTCAGTTTCCTATCCTTTTGCAGAACGAACTTCAAGGCCTCAGGGAAAAGCTGGCCCTGACGTCATGGCATTGAGAAATGTAGTTCATTAAGATCTTAAGCAACAAACAACAGCAACAATTAGCTGCTATACTCATTCTTGATTTATCGCTAAGAAACACAGACTCTGCAAATGGAAAGGGCCTAAAGGGTCAACTAACACATTCTCTTGCCAATTCATGATTGTCCCTGATTCTTTTCCAGTGCATTGCCAGTCTACTTACAAAAGAAACTTTAGAAATAAGGGGTTTACTACTTTCCCTTGTGAGGATATTCAAAGTTAGAGAATACTCAATTTCACTTTAACTTTTCATACTCTGTTGCTTGGGTAAGCATTTTCCACTCTGATCCCTTTCCTCTGAGGTCTACCTCTTTGTTCCTTGACAAACAATTCTTCTCCCTTTCACGTATTTGCATATTTCATAGCATTTATGTATCTTCACTCTTAGACATCAATTACCCCACACATACACACATTTTTTCTACCTGTATCCAACTCCTTAAACACATTTGCTGCGCTTCTTATGGCTCTCTCCAGTCTGGGTACATACTTCCACTAGGTGGTTTCCAGCAAAGAAAGCACTAAGCATTTGATTTATCCAGCATGAATGCATACTAAAAATTGGACAAGGAGAAGGAAAATAACTTGTGTTCTCCCAAGAACATAGCAGCTCTGAATGAATGACTAACCAAACTGTTTTGGGTGAAAATTAGATGCCAGGAGATATTCTAGTTGCTATAACTTAAGGATTAAGCTTTCTGTCATCCTGTTGATCTTACAGTTTCCATGTAAGACAAAACAGCAATGCGTTGACATATACTGCTTAGGCTACTGAAGTGTACCTCAGTGGACTTAATAGATGATGCAATACATTGAATGCTGGTATTAAAACTCCTCTAATTTCTACCTGGTTTTATTTCTTTATCTTTTTTTTTTTTTTTTTTACTTAGATAGCTTATTAATGCTTTCTATTTGTTTTAGCATTACTTAAAGGTTCAGCTCATTTTTTGAATCTGCTTTTGTTTATATATTTTTATATTAAGCTGAATCCACTTATAATAAATCAACTCAAGGTTAGTTTCTAAACCCACCTTCCCTTATCTTCATTAATTAATGAACACATATTTTAAACAGCATCTTTAATCCCTGAACTATCCCTGAACAAACAGGTCAGAGAAAACATTTATTGGCTAATATACCTCCTCTGAGCCTTCCATATTAGATTTTCTGCAATGACTTAGCTCCAAGTAGTATTTCTCTTTCTAACTGCATAACAGAAATCTATATATATCTAAATTTGACTCTGGGGCTTTATAGTAGACTGCCAAATGTATTCTGCAACACATTGTTTTACAACCTTTCCCCCCAGTGCATCTCTGACCCTTAATTGTTACTATTTTACCCATTATCCCCAAATCCTTTTTTTAAATTCAATGACATTAAAGTACATATCTACTTCACTTCTTCAACTTTTGCCTTTCTTTTCTGAAGGTATCTGTTTTTTTAATACAAATACATTTTGCAATGCAGCTGTTATCCATCCATATTTCCTTCATCCTTGCAATAGCTGGAAGCAGCAGTTTAAATTACTCCACTTCATTCAAAAGGCTGCTGGTATTTTCATACAAACATATCAGTTCTTTGTTTTATTGATAACTCATTTGGTTGCTAGTTTAGGAACAATTCTTTCACTAATTACATACCCTAGCTGAATACCATCTCTCTGCCTGTCCTCAGATATTCCTTTATCTTTTGCAATGCCCTGATGTATTTAACTGCCCTCCTCCTGTGTACTAAAGCCAGACAAGAAGATTATAGTCACTTCCAACTGTCTTCCCTTATTCCTCAGTTTAAGGCTCTTATCTTTTGTTTGAGCCTCACTCCTAGGAAGTCACTTTACCAGATATTCTAGTGGAATTCCAGGAAAACCAGATCTCATTGAAAGGGAAAAATCAAAATGCCAGCACTTCAAACGTATAACAAATATAGTAGATATTACCTTAAATTCCTTCAAAATTAGGAAATTTCCTTTGTTTTTCTTACAGAGGTAGCATTGATAGCACTTAAAATATTATTGACTTCCAGAGGAACATGAATAGATATGAAATAGGTTGCAGGAAGTCCAGGTTGATTTCTTTTCTTTAAAAAGCATTTTCTCCCATATGTTGAGATGGCCATACAATTTACAATTCATTATTCTAACTAGTAACTAAATAATAACAACATGGTTTGTCCACATAAACTTCTGAAACTGTGAGAATATTTGTGGAAGCATGACCTCTGGAATAAAATAAAATAAACAAATTAACTTTTTTTTTTCAAGATAAGCAAAAAATATAATAGCAATACGACCTTGTTATAATTTCCTAGTATGAGTGGCAGTATAAAAATAGAAGAGAAACATATTCACTGTAAAAAAAAGCTTTTTTAAAAAAAGAGCAATTTTAGGTATAGTGCAGCCTTTGCCTATCTTATTACTAGAAAATGAGACTCGAGAAAGGACCATATTATTCAAAATGTTACAAGATTTTGGATTCTTTCTGATAAGGTTCCATGTATATGAACAACAGCCTTTTGTATTTAACAATAGGTAAGGAATAACAACAGTAAAATCATCCTGCTCTCTGGCTGTTTCTGTATATCGTGTAGAAGTTGTTTTAATCTAATGTGTATTGTTGCATAATATCCCCAGGCACTTTCAAGTAAAAGCTAAAGCTGTACAGAAAAGCCAACATTTTAAATGGGTCTTGTCATTAATGCTTTATTAATTGCCCCAGGCAATGCAAACCCAGAGCTAGGCAAGCTATAACAATATGACACTTTAAGGTCAAATCCAATTCCTGCTGTGTTTTATGGAGTGGGCCAAATACTGAGTTAACAGCAGGAAAGAACAATTTATTGGGCTTTTCTCCATCTCCTGATTATCTGATCTAAATTAAATCAGTTAGGTTGTTTTTCTCTAAAAACAAAACACCTTTTGTCCACTCAGCTTCAAAGAATCTTTGATTGTTTCTGTTAGAACAATAAACTTCAGTAACATCTATTTATTTACACTGTACCTAGCATACTGAATATAAAGAAATTAAAATATATAAATATAAAATAAATATAGCATCCTCTTTATCCTTACATAAAACAAAATACCATAAATGAAAATGCACATTTGTCTTTTTTATTTGAGATATATATATATATATTACCTTCACATCTGAGGTATCTCTTTGGCTGTTCCTCCAGGATCTGGCTACTGAAGAGAAGGTTCGATCTGGGTGGTCAAACTTGCCATCATTTGCATTTAGAAAGAATGTTGTAAAGGGCTCCTGTAGTTAATGAAATTAAGACAGATTAAGAAAATAGTACAAGGAATCATGCAGCAGGTTTCTGTCAAACTCCAAATGCATTCTGCAGATCAAAATACTTCATAAAGGCAGAATTAAAGTAAAACATGGCACCTCATAATTATACGTATGCATGGGTATCTGCACTGAACATCTGAATACATTTATTGGCACTAACATATTTTGCACACACAAATCTTGAGTTCTCTTCCATACTACCAATTACCCACCAGTAGCAGACCTATGTAGCTTAGATGCAGTTCATAATGACTTCCTACTTCATTGCAACCACCACAAACACGTTCTGTGTTATTTATATAACTCCGCTTTTTTCACCCCTTGTATGTTGGTATGTCAAAATAAAACCTTAAAAAAATCCCATCTCTTAATCTTCCTTTACACTTAATTGAAAGGACCTTAGTATGTTCCACTTTGCCTCAGGATGAGCAGAATGGCTCTGTGGCCATTATGAGGCAGATTATGGTTACAGAAAATCTAGCTTCATCATTACTTTGGAGCAGAGAGAGATTAAATATTTAGAGTCTTTACTTTTGCTAATTCTATCTGAAACCACGATCCCAATACTTACTAAATGAAAACAGCTACTAACTTCTGAGGAGAAAGAGCTCAAGTCTTAGACACTCTGCATAACCCATTTTCATGTCCCCACATTCCACTGTAGGGAAGGGGTTAACAGAGGACCAAATCTTTATTTGACCTGAAGAGTGAGATCGTTGCCAGCTCCTTGGTTTTCCAGCACCATTCCATTAGCTCTCTTATTCAACTATGTATTTAGCAATATGGCTACATAGATGGAAGTTGCTTCTTCCTCTTTGCCAAAGTCTCATGGGGAACATTTTAAACAGGGTCCCTTATATCAAATTTACAACCAAATTTACTTCCTTGAATATCCTGATCATTTGGAAATTTTGTTAATCAAAACAGTTAATAATCAGCCGATCACAATTGTTCTTAACCTATTATTCATCTATTATTTGAATTTTATTCTATTTCCTTTTCTGAAACTTCTGAGGAAAGCAGAGAACTCCTCCAGTTAATAAAGAATTTATGAAGACATTATGCCACATTATACCTATTGTGTGTAAATTACCCGAGATTAAAAAGGCTTGAAGTAATTCATGTTTATGTAGCATTTAAGAGTAACTAAAATGTACATAAGGAAAGCATGGATGCAAAGGTAGTGAAAAGATCCAAAAGGAAGAGGAAAATAAAAGAGGGAATTCGGACTTCCAGAGACCCTTGTTTCTCTATCTTTGCCCCATGTCTTCCCAATTACACAACAACATTACTTCAACACAGGCTACTTTCTTTCAAAGAAGAAAAACCTCTACATTTTTTTCTCTAAATGAGAAGCAATGAGACAACTCTCTTATTGACATCATAGGATGTCAGTAACTTTTAAGTAGCTTAAGGGAATTATTTATATTTGAAAAAAGATTTTTTCTTCTTAACTTCCAATGTCGATTGGTGCAAATACGGAATTGATTTCATTATAATAATGCAAGACATTCTACTACTAATTAAATGATTGAGGGTTTTATCCATATTTTTTTCCTCTTAAAACATTGGGAATTTGTTTTTGAAGTACAGATTCAAAAGAATATGATCTCATAAATTTAATTTCATCAGTGCACTTATTCCAATCAGAAAATCCTAATATGTGTTAAATAATTAATTAAAATAATTGAATTTAATTTAATACAAAATCATCACAGTATAATTTCTTATTGGAGAATCCCAAACCCCACTGCAAACAATGACTTTGTTTGCACTCGTGCATACTGAAAGCCTGTGGTGAGGAAGAGGTTTATAATTTAAACAGAATATTAAAATTTAACAGTAGCTCAACTAGGTGAGTAGTATAAACTAGCACCATGAAATGAAATATTGAAAGAAAATAAATTGAGTTTTTATCTATTCAGATTTTACAGTGCTCCATATAGTTAACTTAACGTAAAATATAAATGAAAATGTGTATGCTTCAGACCCAGAACTATGAAATGGAAAACAATACACACAGGAACTAAATTATCCTAATTTATCCTAAAACTCTATTAATATTATAATTGTAACATTAAATTTATAGGGGTTTAATATTACAATTATTTTGGTTTTAACTGAATTCTTCCTGCAAATGATCTGCATATATTTGCAATAGCATTATGCTATTTTTGCTAGTTTGCCTATACTGGAAAACATTACATGTTGTTGATCTGAGTACAAATAGTTCACTCTTCTACCAACTCCTACCTATCTTTTTTTTTCTTTATAAGATACAGGTAATTTTTGTGAATATTATTGTGGAGCAGACTGTGGATCATTGCTGAGGTTCTGAAATCAGAAGCAGTTGATGGATTTAAAAAAAGCAGAAACCGGAAAAATGATGTAATTACAATAAATTATGTAAAAATATTAATCCAAACTTCTATGACAACATTATTTTAAGCATCTGAGACAAATACACAAAGGCAATAAAATTCATAATCAAGGATTAAACTTTTAGTAGCTGAGCACTACAGGGTGCCCTATTATGCTATCCTGCCATGGCCTGTTGTGCCTATCCTTTTGGATTTTTAATCCGTAGCAGAAATTCAGAGCTTTCACTGGCTTTATCTCAGACCTCTCACATAATTTTAAGGCAATTTTTATTCTCTGGGAAGTCAAGTGCTTATCTTATATAAATATAATTCATATCTGTATTCAATATACTCATTTAAATACTGTTATTCTATGATACCGATTACTGTCATTTCATGTAAAGGTTTTGTTGCTGTGAAAGCTATAAAGCTGCACAATGTTTTCATTATAACTCCATCTCACTCGTTCAAATATTCTGAATAAAATTTATGCCTTGTTCACTGCCAAAAAGAAGAGAAATTTGTGGGGTACTTGATTACACTGAATACAAGCTTGAGCTCTGAGAACAAGGAATTTTTCACTTCAGCAGCACGTCTCTCCCTCCATTCCCTTTTAACAGTGCCCAGATACATTTGAATCATTTATGGTGGGAGTAGGGGAGGGAGAAGGAAGGGATGTGTACATTCCAAGACGTCCTATGTCAAACAACATCTTTTCAGCCATTTGTAAGAGGAGAAAGTGAGAGTATGTAGGGCTTTGATGGAGTTATGTAGACCTTTTGCCTGATATATCTATGACTGTCCTGCTCAAATCTACCAAAAAGAAGACTCAGATTCAATTCTGTTTACCAGAGGACTTCCGATACTTCTCACCTTTGAATCTCACTAAAAACTGGCTTTAACTCAATCAGACTTGACTGATAATGAATCCAGAATTTCTTCTGTCTTGTACAAATACTTAGTCATTGCAACAGAAACTGGAAAACAATTATTCTCTATAAACATCTTGACTACCATGTTGGAGAATCGTGTTCCGTAATACTGATCTGTTTCAATAAAGATGCAACTGTTTCACACAAATGTAATTTCTTCAACAGCAACTACTAAGAACATCCAATTGTGCCATAATTCTATCTTATTTCACCTATGTGAACCAATGTTGATATTTACATTCTACATCATTCAAGCTAGAATTCATTCTTCTACCTTTCTTTTTCCTTCTGTCTACTTCTCAGGTCAAGTCACTGGAATATATGACATTCTGGTGTAGCATTCTTGGTTTAAACCGAGTGCATACAATCATTGGTTTAAATTATTCTGCCTTCTGCAACTTGAATATTCACTGTTACAGATGGAAATGCACATGAAGAAACTGCCTCTTGAACCAGGTCACCTAGCCATAAACTACGAACATTCAATTTCATTTACAGAAAAATTGAGCTGTGTCAAGAGAATAATGCATCCCTTTCTAGGATACTTTTAATTCTGTTTGCTGGAGCAAACCAGTGGGTGATGTTTGTTCCTACAGAATAAGTAGAATTTCCTGAGATTAGATGTAAACGTGTAATACGCAAGAATGTTTAATCATGGTTTGATTTCACTAACACCTCAAAGGAGGGAAAGGCAATACTATATCAGTGATGGTTCTCTGTTGGTTTTTAGCATTATTGTTAACCTGTCTGAACAATATGGTATACTTTCATATTCATTATTTGTCTCTGTAAAGTAGCTATCTAATCTTTAATATACCCTTCAACTTTGAAAGAAAGCTGGTCACTTTCAAGAAACAGATGATTTTGGATACAAACCTGTTTCTGGAGATCATGCAGGATTCACTTGTAATTAGAGCACTAAGTATTTCTAGGCTGTGCCTCAGTTCATGTCTTATAAAGCTACTTAGAGGAGTGTTGCCTGTCCTTTCAGAATTCTAGCATGAGGTAATGGTCTAAAATGTACAATGGAAAGTCAAGTCTGTTTTGCCTATGATGGTAACTGGTGAGTGACCTCTCCTTGTTCTTATCTCAACCCACAAGCCTTTCCTTATATTTTCTCTCTCCTGCCCAGCTGAGGAGGGGAGTAACAGAGTGTCTTTGGTGGACACCTGATGTGGAGGCAGAGCACACCCACCACAATATATCAGATAAAGTAAAGGAACAGAGGGAAATATGAGGCAGTAGGGAGCAGATTATCACAGAATTGATTCAGAAATATGATATTAAAAGCAATGTTTTGAAGACAACTGACAGAAACCAGATTGCATCTGTCAAAGCCAAAAAGCAAGATGATTTTTAAGGTTGTGTGGCAACAATTCTCTCGCTATATATAAACTTCAGAGCGGCTGAAACTTCTTTTCCTACTGCAAATATTGTTTCCTCCAATTCTAAGGTCTAGGCAGGCAGTTTCTCCCCTTGGATCCCCATAACTATATTGTTTTGTTCTGCTTCTATCTAGATTATCTCATTCCCAGTTTACTTTTTCTCATAGCTTTTTTTCTTTGCTTGCTTGCTTGCACTTAATTCCTTTTCTTTTATTCTTTGATCTACAGAGTCTTCTTCCATGATTTTAGATTTCATGCCTCTCTTTCACTCTCAGTTTGTTGTCAATTTCTACAAAAAGCTCTAATGTAACACACCTTTTCCCATTAATCTTCTCCAATCTCTTAAAATACTGAAAATATTTTTCTGTCTGAATCTCCACATCTCTTAATGTCTAGTCCTCTTTCTAGACTAGACTGTAATTTACCTTTTCTTACATGATCTTCATCATAAACTTATACCAAAGCACCAGTTTAAGAAATTCACAGACATGAAATACTACTGTAAGCCTCAGAAATCTGACCTAGCCTTATCTACCAGCTTCGCTGGCACAATCCCTTAGGACTTTTTATCCTTTATTTTGTAGCAAAAAATCTCTCTCTAAGGATCACTATGACTTTATAATTATTTCATCTATATACATTTATTTTCAAATATTTATTTATGGTTTCCATATACAGCCTTATCCAGATTCATTGTATTACTTACTTTTTTTCCTTTTCAAACTTTCCCTGCATCTGTCTTCCTTCACTTCTATTGTCTACTCCAATAAGAGATTGCTTTCCTGTGTTGGTCAATCATATTTAAATAATCTTCAAAGTACCTATGCAGGTGCACCTTTGTATTTAAGTTCTCTGTTGGTTTTACGTTCTTTGCATCTGCACCCTCTTCTCTGGAAAGCACTGGTTTTCCTCTTCTGCTTTTTATTCTTTTTATTTTATTTTTTGTTTGCTCTAACAAACAAATTTGTCAACTCTATATTGCCACGCCATCAAGACAGAGACCTTGTTCTCTTGCTCTTTTAGGTCAGAAGAGAAAGAGAGCAAGAACATCTACAGTATTACATAAACAACAGTAGTAACAATGACATTGCATTAGCCTATACAGGAAATGAATACTCCTTGGTGTGTTGTACTTTCAGCCTGCAAGCAGACTTTCAGGTCCAAGAATTTGCTGCCTAGCAAAATAGGATCTTTTGTTGAATAGCAGCCAAAATTAATAGATAAACATGCAAATAAAACTACTGCTTTCAATATATTTTAAGGCAACAAACAAGCACATGTGTGCCAAAAAATGTATCCACAGTACATGAACAATTTAGCAACATTTATAAGGAATACAGTGATCACCCAACATAGGAGCGCAAACAGCACTTAGTTTCTCATGGTTTAAGAAGTATATCCCGAACTCACATGAATTCTTCCCTTCCGAGGCTCTGTTTTGCTTTGTTGTGTGCAAAACATGCTTAGAAAACACCTTATGCAACACATTTTTATTGGCAGGGTGTACTTGAAGTTAAATAATTACAAAATTACTCAATTTTTCTTTAATTCAAGTTTCTTTGTAAAACCTTCAGTCTCTCGTCAACGCTCTTTATTCTGTAAATCATTGTGATAGCACATAAACTGAATTCAGATTCATTCCATCTTTGAAGTTTGTTCTACTTCCCTAGATCTGATTTTGGTGATAAGATTTAAGCACAACATTTCCAAAATTGACACAGCAGTTTGAAGTTAGAACCCACAGTTTTACATTTCTGAAAACTGTAGAGATAGTAATTCATTGAGTAGCATAGTTCATTTGCATAAAATATTACTGTATGCTGTTTTAATATAGTTATATATTCTATAATTCCCTCCTCAGTTTGACAATTTAAGGTTCTTTTCACAAAAGGCTTTTCTTTAATGTTTTATGCATCTGTCCCTAGTCAAAAATAATAAATGAATACATGAGTAGTATCAGATTTCTGTATTGTCTGGAGATATTTTTTTAGGTGGATTTAGTTTTATATACATTTTTTGCATTGTACCACCATAATTTTGTGTTTAAATTTCTTTCAGATTGTTTGGGTAGGAAGAAACCTCTGATCACTACAAACTAATATTGTGATATACAGTATATCTCGAGAATTTCTAAGTTTTTCAGGTAGGGAAGAACAACGAGACTTTGATAGAATGGTGCTTTCATTTAAAAAAAAAAATTGAAACAGTAGTTAGTGACAGAAAAGATGCTGTAGATAAAGATTTAATTATAACCAGGATCCAAAAATACTTACAATACGAACAAGCCAAGCCAGCGTAGAAGTAGATGTAGAGTAGTGGGTGTTGTAATGATAAGGTGGAGTCTGATCATCTTCCCATGTCTCATAGCGTTCTGCATAGAAGACTGCTCTCTTTGGGTTCAAAGCACCAATAGGCTGCAAAGTGATAAGAGGTCAAATATATTATCAGCTGAAGGGCAGCATGTCTGGTATGTCATAGGTTAATTCTGCATTAAGATTCACTACTCAGGAGACTCTGTAACCAAACTCTTTCCACACTGCAGTAACCCCTCCAGATTGCTGTAATCTTAGAATTTCTTTTCAAAGGCTTTGTGTACTACAAGTCTTATGAGTTTCCGTATTTTAATTGACAAATATAAGTGATCCACATCTGCAAACTTTCAAGACCTTCTTGAAGTATATGTTTTTTCCCAATTAGTTCAGTAACATTGTTCTGGAAATAGACTTCTAAAACTGCATTTAAAATGCATTGAGGCCAAACTAATATTTCTGTTGCTGTCATTCACCATAATCACACAGCTAATGAAAACTGACTTTTGCTCACACAGGATACTTAGTAATGTGCAGTTCATGATGAAAAGATTTCACACGGAACTGCTGATGGTGTCTGGTGATCCTAAGCAGAAATACTTAAAAACCATGCATAGTCCTCAGGACTGGATATACTTTCTGTCTGAACAAAGCCACGTTTTACTGAGCAAAGCAAACAAGCTTTGTACTTGAAAACAACAGAATTTGGAAATCCTTCTCAAATTCAAAGTCCATTCTGAGCAAACTTAACAGACAATCTATACAAATTAGGTAAAAAACAAAATATATGTAAGGCAGGAGTAGGAACTGTAGGTTTTGATGTGGCTACTTAGGGAACACATGCTTTTTATGATTTTTTAACCCACTTTATCTCAGAATTTTTTTCAAAATATACTTGTTATTAAGTGATACAAAAGTTACTTGAATAAAGAAAATACAGATTTAAGTTTTTGAAATAAAATTAACCAAGCACACAGAGTTTACTATTTAGAGGAGAGCACACTTCCACACCAAATAATTGTATAAACTTACTATAATTTTTAGTGATTACTCGATTTGAAATAATCAAAAGTTTAATTAGAATTGATATTATTAAGGGTATTAAAACTTGAAAAAAACCCATATACACAGGGACATTGACCTTTTTCAAAATGCTAACATGTATTCTTGCATTTTATTCCACTCCATAATTTCTCTAGTGAATTTAAATCCAAAGTAATTTGGAATGGAAATACTGGTACAAAACCAGATGTGGCACTTAGTGCCATGGTCTAGTAACCACGGTGGTAGTGGATCAAGGGTTGGACTTGATGATCTCAGAGGTCCTTTCCAACCTGTGGAAATTCTATGAGATCAGTGTGTTTCACTACACTACATATGTTAAGTAAAAAATTTTAAAGATACAAGTATATTATTTCTTCAGCCCTACGACGTTTTTTGAGATGGCTGTTAAAAAGTCTGACACAGAACATGATGTTTTCTGATTTAACAGTTTAGAGCTTCTTTTTAAATAGTAGTGTGGTGAACACTTACATTTTAAAACATTATGATTTCAGCATTTTTCACTTTAAGCAGTCTGGATGCTTAATACCTTGCTGTGTTGTGGAGATGTTAATATGTTTCTCAAATGTGTAAAATGCATGAGTAACCCCAAAAGATCAGTGTTATCTGGTGCAGATTGCACTGCAAGACCTCACAAAATCTGGTTGAAAAAGAATTATGAGCCATTCCCTAACACATTCCGGCTTGTTTCCCAACTATTTGAAATAGAAAAAAATACATATTTGCATTTTTGTTGTACTTGTTTTCGTTACACGTCCTGCCACTGTCAGGAAATACACTGTCATTATTATAGCCTTTAAGTTGCCAATATATTGAAATGATTGTTCAACAACTTCCTTGAAAGACTAACTTATTAAAAGACATTCTTTTCCTATTAGACTGACAAACTGTGCAGATATATGTACACTCTGCTAAATTATATCAGAGCTCTGGGTTGCTTTGGGGACTGGATGGAACCTGCTGACACCACCCTCATTAAAGTACTGTGCATCCACTTCTCTGGCAGAACAAATTCCAGTCCCAACTGCACATTTCAAGAGCTAAAGCAGTAATTCACACCCTAGTCTGTTAAAAGGAAATGTTCACCCCCTCTGAGAAGGAAACACAAAATAGCAGATAAATCGGCGAGATTGTGTTTTGTAATGGAGAAACACCCTGAGAATATTTTTACCTTCACTATGAAGGTGCATCTTACTCTGTGCTGCAGTGAATTCTGAGGCTATGGAAGACAGAGACATCATCTGTCACACTGTTACTGTACATATATGTTTGAAAGTGCAGTAAAAAACGAATATGGCAATTAATGCAAGATTGAAAATACGGAAAACTCCTGGCCTTTCAAAATACATTTGATGCTGATTAGAAGTCTTTCATCAAACAAGCTATGTGTTTTCATTATTCACTGTAAATTGACTACAGTAACAAGACCTGTGAGGCACAATTGATGCTCAAAAAATAATTACAAGGTATTTTATTTTATAGACTAGCAACATCTTAATGATGCTTTAATCCATACCTTTAAATAACTTTTTAAAAATATATTATATATATGGTTGTATTTATTTAAAAAGGTGTTTTCTCTCAAAAATTTGACAACGATTTTCAAAGTCACATAAAATATTAATGCAAACACAGCATTTTGGTTTTTAGGTTCTTCGATGAGAAGTGTTATATTAATTTAAAAGATAAAAGATATAAGGATGTACAATGGTGCATTCCCATTTTCATGTAAAAATGCCTGCACAAGTAGGTAAAATAATCTACCTTCAGAAGACACATCTTCAATTGTATTAAATGATAAACCTGAAAAGCTGTATTCTTCATCTTAATATTCTTTTCAGAGTTAGAATCTATTCTTTCTTTAAATTACTTTAGGATTCATTTGCAGAAAAATTCTGAAATGCATAAAATGTCTGCTGAACAAAATGCAGACTTTAAGTGAAATACCAATGAGAGTCACTTCTGTTCTTGTATTGTACTGAAATTTTCATGGAAAACAGCTCTGGGAAGAATCTTTTTTTTGGGGGGATTATCTTTCCTTGCTTCCAGAGCAGAAGGAAGGAAGGAAGGAAAAGAAAAAAAGGAAAGAAAAGGAAAAAGGAAAGAAAAGGGGAAAAAAAAGGAAGAAAAAAAGAGGGGAGGGGAGAGAAGGGAAAAAGGGGAAAGAGAAAAAAAAGAGAAAAAAGGGAAAAAAGAGAAAAAAGAGAAAAAAGGGAAAAGAGAGAAAAGAGAGTGAGGTGGAGCTTGTCTTCAGCTAGAAAGTCTCACCTTCTCAGGACAGATCCTGGATTGGATGAACTCGTTATCTGGCTGGTAGCCCGAGATACAGATTAATTTCTCTCATTCCATGAAGTTTCATAGCATTCATGAGGAGATTCCTCAGGTAGGGCTATAGCTTGCAACACAAAGGTGTGCTGGAAGTTCCTGAGCTAGTTCTAGAGGGGCTAGCATAAAAACGTGGCCCCATTTATTAAGATGACAACTGGAATCCCAGAAGTAGTGCAACTGTCTCTATGCACCACTGCACAGGGATGAAAGCTGGGAGCTGCCCATGCTCACATGACTCTGCAGCTTCTAGTTCAGCATTACATCAGTTATCTCTGGCCTGTGGCAAAGTAATACAAGGAACAAACAGCTGATCTCCCTTTTCTTTACAGTCCTGGACACCCTGATGTGAACCACTTCTCTGCACATTAATGGAAAATGATAATGGAAAATGCTCAAATATCTAAAATACTGGTGAGTAAATTCAGCAAGGTCTGCCCTGGCTTCCTCAGCATTATCTTAATGCCCACGTGACAAAATGCTGTAACCCAAAGTAATGGTAACAGTTCATCTCTCAGTGGATTTTTGGCAAACACTTTAAATCTCAATTATACAAACTAGCAACTAAACCAGTTTTACTCTGACCAGGCATGTGTCCTGCTAGATGACAAGTTCTAAAGTAATGATAGTCTCTCACATTTCCTGTGAAATGTGTAGGGTATATACAGTTTTGGTCACTTTTCCACAGCTTTACTATGCCTTTCTCAGCCCAAAAGCTCAACTACCTTGCTTTTAATCTAATACTGTGGCTATAAAATTAAGATAAATTTTACTTATGGATCAATCCCTCTATCTTCATATAATGGAAGAAAATAATTTTATTTCTATTTCACTGAGATTCTGCTGCTGCATGCACTGATTAAAATGATTTGCACAAACAATACAAAAGCAAAGCTCAATCCATATACTGTGTCTCAGTCCATATATTAACCATAAGACAGATATAAAAACTGAATTTGAATCAAATAATTTGTTCTGAACATTAAATAAAAAATTCTTTCCATAATGTTTCATAAAATGCTTTTCCAAAACACACCATTAGTCTTTTTATTACAAAACCCTCTCTGTAAGGACTTAATATCAAATAGTATTAACTTTCTATAAAATGGTTTTATAGGATATTCTTTACTCCAAACGGATAAAACAACTCACTCTATGACAATGCCTATTCATCCACTTCACTTCTGATGTACTAGAAGCTGCTGTTTGAGTTTCTTTTAGATTTCCTTCTTCCATTCAAAAATAAAGTATTTACTTCAACATTAAAAACACACTACTATTAATGTAACTCTTTTTTTACCTGGCTAATCTCTTTAGACATCTGGCCTTTGAACAAGTGTATTGTCAATATATCTAGTGTTTATATCCACTGGACATGTTATGTTAGCTCATGTAATATTTACTGCTTTGCCAGCTATCTTCATAAAACTACCTTCTCTCATGACAGCAGAACTGAATGTAGCATCCAGTTTATCTAGCCACTGAAATAGTCTGTTTATCTTGACTCTAATTCATGCAGCAGCTACCTTATCTGTTTATCTTTTCTTTTCTTTTCTTTTTTTTTTTCTGTAATATATTGTACAAAATTTTGGGTGAGTATAAAAGAATTATTGAACATGGCTTTATTTGAGTCTGGCTGAAAACTGACTGAGCTTTTCCTGACTGCTTGCTTTTTATTAAAAAACATCCACTGAACAACAACCTATAAGTAGGACATCTTTGGACAGTACTTTAAACTTAAAAATAAATTGTAATTTCATCCAAATTTGTGAACAGCTTTTCTTCAGTGTGCTGATATTAAGAGCAGATATCAATAATATCGGAGTTCTCGCAGATCCAAACTAGTGGAGTTTCACCCAGTAAATGAACTTTTAATTTAAGAAAAGCAAGTGTTCAATTGTGTGGCTTAAAATAAATGAGAATTAAACTAGTTTTTCTTTTGATGTATGAGGTAAAGACAGAAGTTTAAGTTACAGAAGCCGATTTCATTTTTCCAGCAAGTGGCTCTTAATAAGCCCATAAACTCCATTCCACAGCATATACATTTTTGGAAGTATTAAATGTGGTTGCCTTGAAATATTCACACTTGGATGTGTTCATTTGCATTATTACATTTAGAAGCCTTGGGGCTTTATCACTTCCTTTTCTTGAAATGGCACAGTAATAAGGAAAAGTGGTTATGCTTATCACTACCCATCAGTCAAACGCCTTCTATATTAACAAAACATAATTTTTTCCACTCTGTGAATGGGCGTGTGATGTTTCATACACATGTCAATATTAGTATTACTTTGCCTGGTGGAGAAATCATTTTATTTAACAGGATGTATGACTGGAAGTAAATGAGGAGAAATTCCCGTTTACACTTTAATGAGCAGGGACAATGCAGCATGTCAAAACCATGCGTTCACTATAATTTAGGGGAAAAAGTAATACGATTTTATACAAACAAAGCATACGACATTTTAAGTTTGTTGAACCCCACAAAAAATCAGTGTACTATGAGGGCTGCATACATGTTTCCTGGACTAATGCTTGACATCCTAGGTATTCTTCCAAAGGAAATCTCAACAAAGAAGAAAATAAGCAGATCACCTGGTGGATTGATAGTGAAAAGATAATCTATGTATCTATGACAGCCTCTTTCATTAGCTTTTGATCCTGTCAAACAATAAACATAACCTTTAGCCTAGCGTATATAATGAATAAAACTTGAACCTACACTGTCTAATCAAATGAGAGGTCCAATATATCTCACTGCTATGGCACCTTCCATGCCCACAGACCCTGGTTTTAAATCTAAAACTACCTACGTAAAAAAAAAAAAAAAAAAAGCCTTGATAAGGGAATTTTCAAACACTTCAAAGAAAAAGGCAGTGGACGTTCTAGACTACTATTTAAAAGTAATTTTTCTGAGAGAACAAGCAACATTTGGACGTAAAAATACCACAAGGAGCACCACACTAAACCAGAATAAAATGGTATGGAAGAAAAGGACAAGTTACATGTTCAAGATGGCTTCACAGAAATGTAAATATTTAAGTTTGAGCTTAATGAAAAAGGCATATGTTTTACTCTGTTACTGAGATAGTAAGCAAGACAAACACATCTAATTTCATCTCCAAAAAACATATAAATTGCATTTGACTTGTATGGTCACTTAGGAGTTGTGATATCCCAAAGGTAGTGTGTCATATTTTATACAGAAAGCCTAGGAACAAAAGAATAAAAAAATTTAAAAGTACTGCTGTCAATTATCAGAACTGATATTGGAGCTTTGTACGAAATTTGAGCTACAATACCCAAAATAATTAGCTTAGATTTAGATTTAGCATATACATTTAACTACAACAAGTACTTTAAAACAAGAAAACAAAGCATGATAAGTTATTTCTCTTTTAATTTAATTCCTTTTATAGGCTTTTACCGCATATGCCATAGTGTTAGAATTCTAAATAATTTCAGAAGATTGTTTGAGGAGTATTAATTACTAAAAATCAACAACAGAGGCTTTGTGAAATGAAGAAGGGCCAATTTGCAGGGAGACAGGAGGTCAGGAACTGACAAAGGAGATTTTATCCATCAGCAGTTTAGCTGGAGGTTCTGATTTGCCATCAAATCTGCAGAAACATTTCTCCATTGCAGGGTAAAGTCCGACAGAAGGAAGTGGCTCCTCGTGGAAAGGATACTGTGTGTGCCTGTCCCTGAGGTCTGGCTGAGGCTTGATAGCACACCCTGGTTCAATAATGTGAACAATAAATCACTAACTCTTGCTTTTAGGCACAAGGCTACTCAGGATTCACCTCCCTAACAAGGAAAGAAAGGGCTCACTTACAGTTACAGGACAATATTGAAAATTAAAACAGAATTCTCAGGGAAATACTTCAGATATGCTCTGATTTTGAAGATTTTTACTGATAATGCAAAAATGGAAACAGAACGCAAGTAATGCATAACAGCCCAAGCAGACAAAGTAAGGCATTTCATACTAATTGGTCACTGCATTTTAAAATAAATCATTCATCTATTTTTCCTTTTAAAACCATGGTGAAATGAAATCTATCAGGTGTTACTATAATGAATACTGGAAAAAATAGATAATTACAATCCTTTTAATCTGAGGGATTCCACAACACTTTCGAGATTTCACAACACTTTAGAGATTTCACATGGGTTTTCTCACACATCCAGGGGATAAATGCAGCCCAAACATTGCTAGAAAACAGAGAACATTTTCCCATACTAGTTCTGTGTAGGATTGTTTTCAGTGGTCAAAAACCTAGCTTTTCCAGAGGAAACCACTGATAACTTTTGCTCAAAGAATGCAGTTATCAAATTGGGCAAGGGAAGGGGCACATTACATGGATTCTTGATGAAAAGTAAACAGCCATGTTTACTTTTCCTTTCAAGGAGAGCATTAATGAAAGTGCAGTGATACTTAATAAGACATGCAAGCACTAATTCCATAATGAGTCTTTACTAACTCATGAGGAAAAGGTATTTATTTAGCTATCACACTACTTCCTGTAGCAATTACATACTTTAGTAGACTGCCATAAAAATTTGGATTCAACCAAAACTAAGCACCTAGTGAAGGACTCATGAGACATTGTCTAATCTTGTTGCACTTCACCACACACAGTGCTATTAATACTTGCAAGTGAGTCTGAGAGATTTTGAAAAGTGCCTTAATGAAAGGTTTATCACTCTGAACAACTCTAAACCAGCAATACTTTTATACATGCTAGGGAACAAACCTGTGTAAAATAATAACAGGTGTTTATTTAAGGTATGTCTGTGTATCTTTTATTGTTCTTCGCACACATTACAATAGTGTTACAGAATTGAAAAACACATTTGTGAAACATACCCAATATTGTGAAAGGTCAGTTTTAAATAATATAAGGAAATTATCAGCCTTTTTGTTTCTGTCTGAGGCATACTGTGCATGTAGTATAAATTCTGGGTTTATTTATTTATTTGTCTAAGAAAAAAGGGAGAAGAAACTTAGGTGTTTCTATCTGCTATTGTTCATTCAAGTCCTACTCAAATTATTTCCGATGTGTCACAAAAGCAGGCTTCTGGGAGCAATCACAATACATGTGGAAGTACTGCAAGCATACTCTTTCCCAGAGGGATGAGGCTGTGACATATCCAGGGCAGGATGTCTCCATTGCTCCCCAGGATGTGTGCTTGCAAGGGGAGGAGGAAAGAAATCCAGATTTAAAGCAGAAGCTCCAGAAACATTAACGACTGACCAGTAGCAGAAGGGAAAGCATGGGTTGCAGCACAGGACTGCGGAACAGGCCTTGGGGGTCATTTTCTTGTCTCCAGTCTCACTCCTTAAGTCAGTCAGTCACAGCTTCCTGTGCTTTTGAGCCTCACTCAATTTGTACAAGCAACTTCTCCCTCCTGTCTGAGAAGCTGTGGCAAGGATGTAAAAAAGCTGTTGCACTCCAAAAACAGAAACCTCACACTGGAGATTTTGAAGGACTACCCACCTTCACTGGTAAGATAGTGCATACACTTAGTTGATAGGAACCAGGAATGATACTTCCCACAACTTAGTTTCAAGCCCTGGCTTTTGTCTTTATTTTAGATGGCCAAAAGTAGAGTCCCTCCATATATTTCTGCTATTCTTGGCCAGGACAGACCTTCTCTCCAGTCTGTTGACACAATCAGAGTACCAGAGTGGGGTACAGACGACAATGTGATCCTATTAGAGAAACAAAGACTAGGGACTCTATCATTATAAAGCACTAAAATCTGTTTGGAGGGGAAAAGCCTAACAAATGAAAATAGGGCCCAGATACTTCAGGATCTAAAATACAAAATACTTGTTTACTAAATAATTATTAAACCAAAAGGAAGTGCCACTATTATATTAGTATTCTAGTCACTGCAAAATGAAGTGAAATATTAGTCTAAGCTTTTTATTTCCAAAGGATTCGCTTTTATAAACTAGGGGAGATAATTAGTGAGATGAGTGGTCTGATGCAATCACATTCCATAAATCAGAAGGTACAGAGAAGTACCTGGATTTGGAACTAGTTGAGTCAGGGACATGGAGGTAGCATAATGCAGAGATTCACTACAAAACCATTCTAAAATACAAAGGTCTGTTTCAGAGTTTTATGAGTTTAAGATAAAGACCTTACTCAACCAGACTATAAATACAAAACAAAATCTCTTCCTTAAAGGACTGGCTGACTGTTCTTTTATAAAATTGATGCATACCTTTGAAAGATCTCTGAAGTTGCCTGGAAGGGTCAGGTCTAACTCTTCGGATTCATAGTTTGTTAAAACCCAAGGAAATACGGGGTATTGGTTCAGATCATTGTATGTTCGTCCTATTAAAAAGAAAGTTTTAAGAATTAGGAAACAGCGTCCACTTCTCCAGCTGGAAAACAATCTAGAGGTTACATTTGTTTCATCACATGTTCCCAGTTCCCACCACTTGACAGAATCAAAAGAAACCATTTTGATAAACTTACGTTGAATCAGAAGTCAACATAGAAATCAATATAATATAAAGAGCAAAGTGTCTTTCAAGATCAGCTAAAATGCACCATATGCCAATAAACGTTTTCTTTTTATATTTCCATTAAGATATTTTTACAGCATGACTGTAGAAATTTAAAAGAACTTGACTATTATTTTGCTAGCAACTGTATGCAGTACCATGGCTGGCTAAGATTAAATGAGACTCCAAAAAGCAAGGGACTAAATTTGAGTTTGCAAATCCAGGTCTATCCTAGATAGTCCATATTAATCCATTATTCCCTGTGGCTCTTCTTCACTGAAGAACTGGTGAGATTGCACTGCAACTGTGAAATCAAAGTAGTGGAAGCCATGTTTGCTTTAACACTATTTTGTAATCAGTTTGAAAATAAAAAACATTTCTCCTCCCTAAAAGACAGAGCTGACTGCCCCTGGCCACTCTCTTCAATCACGAAAGAAGCCTTGCTATCATCCCAGCAGCTCAAATGTGCAAAAACCAGCTTTAGATACCATTTCAAAAGAACAACCTGCAACTGCAATGAACTGAAAAATATGAACTTGTCACCAAGACAAATGCGTTCGGAAAGGCAGCGATTTCTGTGTTCTCTGGTATTTAGTAGATTCTAACATTTTACTAATAAGACAAATGAAATTTCTTAGTACAGAACTATCCACCCTATGAAAATGGTGAGAACACACAATATGCAACATGAGTCCTAAAAAGCAAAATCCGGCCATAAATATGTGTGTGTGTGTGCGTGTGTGTCTGTGTCTGTTTATGTAATATAATTAGCAGACTGAAATAATCCAGGTTAACAATTCCCAGTCCTGTGGCAGATTTACAGTGCTGTTTTACTAACTGCTTCCTTGCAGATCCTGGACAGATTCCTGGGGTACAAAACCCAGCACAGGAAAACACAGGCTTCCTTGTTCTGAGTTGCAGTTGCAATTCTCCACAAAAATCATTTCTGCTTTAATGAAATGTGAAACTTTCACTGCTCTACAAACCCCTTATTTTTCCAATAGAAGTTGCTGAACAAAAAGCATGTTTCTATTTTGTACATAGTTTCATACAGGAGAAGTGCATATTGTTAATAACTGTGTGTCCTCATTTTCACACTTTGAACACATAGATGTTCACAAGAATATAAATAAAAATAATTGAGGTGCAAATACAACTTTGATAAAAATGCAATGTCAGCACTGTGTACTACACACAAAGATGGATAGAAACAAAACCACTTCTTTAATAACAACAATGAATGAATGAATGAATGAATGAAAGCAAAATGACTCTTAGAGAGAACAAGAATGTACCAAACAACTAAATCAAGAAATATATCAGAATTTATCCATATAAGCAAGGAAAAGGAAAGGCATTCTCTGGTAGAATATTAATTCTTTTAGTTTTTTGGGAGCGGGCTCTATATATCTTCAAGGAAGATAACTCTGCCTCATTTTCCACATACATCAAGTCAGAATAGTATTTTCCTCTTTGGCAAGGGTTCAATTACATATGACTCATAAAGTTTCGTGAGATGATAATCAAATTTAGGGTTCTACAAAATATGGCCTCTATAAAACTATAGCTTGATACAATAAAAATTTTTCTCACCATCAGAGTCCTTAATTAACATAGGAGTGTGCAAAAGCTTCCAAAATAGAAAGCCATTTGTGTTTATGTAGACAGCAGACTAAAAGAAATTTGAGATCCAGGAAGAGAATGACCGAGATGACTGTAGTCTATTACAAAGCATAAGCAAAAATAAAGATACTTCAGAATCAAAACTTTGATGGAAAAGAGTTCACACTAATAAAGATCTTCAACTGTAATCACTTTATAGAAACATTTGCAAAGGTGAAAACACCCTTTTGCAAAATTTTGAAAGGAAATGTAGGGTTATCCAAAATTAATTTTAATTTCAAAACTGAGATTTTTCCATATTGTGATTTAATTTAATTTTGGTACTTACTTCATTTACTTCATATCAATTAAACTGCAATATTCAACCAAAAGATTTTTACTTTTTGTTCCCATTCCATATGGGAAAATCAGAAATAGGGCAAGAAAAAAAGCAATCCTGAGCCTAGCTGCTATATGAGCTCTTTTTTGGTGAGTAGTTACTTGTAGTATAGACACATGAAGAAATTATCATGTGACATTAGCTCCATGTCAGAACACTGCAGTAACTCCTGTGTGCATTTTTTTACCCCACAATGAGAAATAATTTGAAGCACCTTATCTCTCAGTTTAGGTAGGACAAGTGGCAAACAATGGAGCCTTTGTGATTATGTACTTGATAAATATAAGCACAGTCTTGTGAAAAAATAAACAAAATATTTTCTTCTCTCCTACTTCAATATTTATAAAACATGTTTTATTTATGAAGATATGAACTACTAAGAATAGGTATTGATTTGTTTAATAAAAAAGTTAGTGATTTATTCTTATTAATCCAACAAATTTTTTCTTAATATCAACAAATAAAAGTGATTCAAGAAAATGAACCATAAATTAATTGTGAAAGGAGACCAAACTTACATGGTAAGGTAAGACCATACATCTATACTTATCTGAGTGGAGAACAGTGATCTAGGCTTATAATGGGATTACAAGTCCATATTTCTAAACATGCATAAATATCAGTGGTTTCACTTTATTAGGAATGCTGTCATGATCGATTCTGGCTTCACAATTTATGATTTTCAGCATAAAGTCAGCAGACGAATACACTTAGCCATCTCATCAATTGTCTTGTTCTTCCAGCAAGAGTTATTTGCTTCTTTCTTTAGCTAAATAAATATAAAACATAAACCTATACCACTATTGGTAGGCCCTATCCCTTTTCAGAAGCTTCAGATTTCCCTCAAGTAGCTTTACAGAGATTAATATTACAGACTGAATATTAAATATTGCAAGCCTGTGACACTAATCTATTTGAACAATAAAAATGAGGCATAGTAAATGAGATCTCAGAAATACTGGATATGTTTCTTCATTAAAAAAAAAAAACACAAAAGTTTTTAATTAAACCATCCAATTTAATGTTTTTATATGGCACTTCAGTTTTGAAGGTAAAGTGAGCCAGAGACAGCTGACAAAGAAATTATAACTGCAATTCCTTGGTGAAAATGTTAATGACAGCAAAATATTGTTTAATTAGATGATTGCAGCATCTGGATTAACACTCTTTAAGAGCGATGTTCCTGTGCTTGTCTGCTTCTTCACACTTTACAGACATTTTGTCATCTCTAGGTCATTAGGAAAGAATTTTTAATGATTTTTCTAGAAGCAAGTAGTTCAAGTTACATCTAATTAGATGACAATAATAAGCCCAACACATGCAGTAGCTAAATATATACATAATTAACCAGTGAGGGCTTGTACATCACAGAGTAAAAAAGTGGAAAATGCTAAAGAGGCGAAAAAAAAATGGGGGAGGGGGAAGAAGTTCATCTGAATTTATTACCTAACTGAAGATGTCATTTTTTTTCCACAAACCTTTAAAAATAATACCCTTTCCACTACAAGAAATTGCTCACAAGAATTATGAATGTAATTATTCTCCATTTCTTTTAAAAGCTGTGGCATGTAGGACTTAAAAGACTTAAAATTCAAATAAATACAAATGCAATCACATATTTAATATACTACAATTTGAAAAGAAAAACTCAATCAGTTAAATATTTAGAAATAGATTTGAAAACTAGAATTCTAACTAAAAGAGTGAGCACTGCAACCATATTATAAAGCAACTTCTTGTTCCCACTGCTCTTGATCCCTTTTGCCATGGTGGGATTACTTCTAAAGTGCTCTTTTCAATAAGTAATCTTTTGAATAACCTTGTAACTGAGAATAGTAACAATTACTTGTTTCCTATATCACCCAGAGGGTTCAGTTGACACATATGCTGGTCCCATGCAGAAAGGACAAGTAGAATAATCATAGCTGATTCCAAGCCTTCAAAGCAAAATGATCCCTGAGAAAGAAATATGTAGGAGGAGGGAGGGAAGGTGGCCAGGAAAGCTTATGTCTACGCAACCGGGACAAAAACCAGGGTTAACACTGAGACTGATTGATAAGCAGCAGAGTGCAGTGTTTACCTTTGGGAGGAAAGCCCTGAGCTGTAAACATGATGAAATATGCTTTAGCCAGAAAAAAGGGCAAGAAAGAGGTGAAGAGCCTGGAAACAGAATAGGGAGGTGAGGAAATAAAAACTAGAAGGCCAGAGAAACAGGTTGAAACAAGACTTTATAGAGCTTTGAAGATGGAGAGCGATTTTGAACTGAAATTGCAGTGAGACATCAGGCCAACACAAGTGACAATGATCATATATACTTGGATAGGAAATAAACTAGAAAGAGACATCTTTGAGAGCTGAAATAGACAGTTATTGAGTTGTGAGTACAAGCCACAGAAGAAACAGTTAAACTAAAAATGAAGTGTGGAAACATTTCGCAGGCTGATGTAAAGATTAAAACAAAAGTCATAGAAAGATGGATTTTTTCCAAAGGGACACTTCGATATTTCAAATATTAAGAACATATAGGATAGCCAGGAGTCATTCTTGCCAGGACAGACACACTAGCAAAACAGGGAGAGATTTAAGAAGAGATTCATATATTATTTCAGTGGTTCTGTTCCTCAGAGTCCAACCAGTCTATGTAATTAACAATATTAACAAGCAGGCAAAGGACTTCTTGTGGGAAAGGACCCATCTGCATGATGCCGCAAATGAAAGAAATGAGCTGCTGTCAGAGCCCTCATTTCTGAATGTCTCTCTTCCAAGGCTACTTGTTCTTGAGTAATTTCAGAGAAGGATCACAAGAAAATATGAGTGCTTTTATACTGTTTTGTAAGCACTAAACACTAAATAAGCACCACTGTAAAAAAAAAAAGGGACTCTACAAAGAATTAGCAAAAGATGCACTAAAGATGCACTAAACCACTTCTGTGGTTTAGTTAGTGGACATCTTTATCAGTGGACATGTACTTGGATGAGAATGAAAAACAGTGAAGTGACCTTATTTATCACCTACTTACCAGCAGATAATCCACATTTTCTTGAAGTGTTAAACCTCCATATTTCTGACTAAGCTATAGCTCAGATATGCTGAATAAGCCAGTAGGAGTTAAATGGCAACATGAATAAAAAGAAATTTGATGCATATATTTCTCAATAGCTAAAAACAATAATATTGTTAGAGAATAAGATGCTGCTTAAATAATGTTATATTCCGAAACTAGGTCATCACTGCCTACATGAACAATTACTGGCAAAGAAGTTGCAACTTATAAGAAAATATTTCTTATGGAATCTCATTACAAAAGAGTATAATTAACAATGTATTTGGAAACTGGATTTCCAAGAAGAGAAAAAAAAAGAAAATACATGTCTTCCCTTAGGAAAGGAGGTCACAAACATATTCTGTTTTCTACCTTTTTGTACAAAATAGAAATTCCTGTATGTTCTTGTGACTGCCGAGGGTTCTGTGTACAGTGCATATAAGAACTTGTGTCTGTTTAATACAGATGTACCTGGACAGTTATCAAAACAGTGTATATAACTCTTATCTAAGGCAACAACTACTAGAGGTACTTTGCTTCCAGTATTGTATTTATGGTAAAGTTACTAGTTTTTCTAGTGCTTCATCAGAAAACACCTATTTCTTGTAAAGGAAATATTTTTGAGGAATACCTTTCAACAGAAGACTTACAGAAAACACAGGCACAGCTGTAAAAGCAGCAGTGTCATTCAGGCTGCCTCATAGCTCTTGACCCTGCAGTTTCCCAGATCTCAGGCTGTGGTGATACCACGCCATGCAATAGTGGAGCCAGGATCAGCTTGGGGATGTGAGAACTTGTAGGCTTGCTAACATATATTTCGGTTTTGAAGCTTTCTCCCCCGTGATTGGACTTTAAGCTCAGGTGCACTCCACTGTGGGTGGGTTTCTGGTTTGCCAGGAACTTTATGATGCGATTCTTTGCAATGCCCTGAAGTTCTTAATGAGCTTTTGGAAGTCAGCTTCCCAGCTGAAGTACAGACTTCATTAGAATACAAAACTAGACTTATCTTCCAAAAAAATAACTTGAAGGGATTTTTGCTTCTGTCAAAAAGTTGGAAAACTTTGGGGTTTGTTCCAAAGTGCAATAAAAAGTTTATTGTCATGTCTAGAATTGCCTGTTGGGTTTCAGTCAGCTTATACAGTTAAATATGAGATTACATGAACATATGAGATTTACCAGACTGATACACATAAATCTGCTAGAAATTAAATGCTTTCAGTCAGAGAGAGACACTCCAAAGGTAGTGATCAAGCTGCTTTTCCAAATACAACACAAACTCATGGACATGCACCAAAAATAGCAAATAGTCAGTAATCCTTCAAACTTTGGCCATAGCAGGTGGTACCTGGAATGGCATGGTCAAGCCATCCTGTTGTAAGGCAGATGAATGCTACCAGATGACCTTAAGAGAAACTTGTCTTATACAACCACGCAAAGTGTTTGGCTATAAAACATGCCCAGCAGTACTAGTATTAAACAAAAGGTCAAAAAATATTTCTTTTGAGACCTCTGAGATACTCTGAGGGAATCTCTTCAGGTTTAACCTTGATTACTGATGAATACTTCAGTGTAAGTGTCACTGCAATTCCTAACTGACTTCAGACGTAATGGTGTTTTGCAGCTTTGGATGCTTTGGTGATGTACCTAAAAGTAAATGACCTTGGAATTTTAAACTGATTTAAAATGAAAAACAATTTATAAAAAATTGGCTCAGCTCTCGTCTACTCTCATTTAAAGAGTTTAGTCTCACTGCTGACATAAGAAATGAATATATAAAAGGGAATTGCAAGCAAAGGACTTTTCTGTCAATATTGTATTGGACAAGGACTGAGGAGACCGAGGCTATCTTCCCAGCTCTCCAGAAAAATCCTGGGTGAGGCAGTCAGTGAGCCTGCAAGGCTTTGCCTGTATTTCCTCATCACCAGAAGGGCAGCTGATGTGCAAGAGGCATGAAGCAGCTGGAGACAGGCCAGTGTCCAGAAGCAGGATAGCGGCATTCTCATGGCACTGTGCCAGAGGCAATAAACGCTCAGCGAGGCTCCTTCCTCCAGCAGAGATCTGCGGGACTGTGGCTATAGTGCTTGGGAATCAAGCTGGTGAGCCTGCATTGGACTTTACCATATGGACTTTCCTACCCAGATGTCCAGTAGTTTCAGAAACTCTGCTTTTTGCTTCACTGCATAAGGTAAACATGCCCTCAGATTTCCAACTGTTCAGTAGTAGCACTTCTGTATCACACTGGGATAATTCGATGACACATTTATTAATATCCCTAAGACTGGATATATGGAAGATGACTGCCATAAATGCACAGAGGCAAAAGCCTAAAGGTTCAAAGCAAGCGAATTTGACAGCTCCTGAATTCTGCCACTGCCCTACTGGGAAGAATGCAGTGACCGTCCTCAGACTGGGCAGTGTAACGAGTTTCACACTTATATGTATCTTATATCTGGCCTGAGGATAACCTTGAGCATAAAAGTCAGGACCAAGTAAAGATGAGAGTTGTAACACTGGAGTACAAAGTAATGCCTGGTGGAATTTAATTTGGGTTTCAAATTAAAGCTCACTGAAGTGAAATGTCTGAGGAAGGCTCTCCGCAGGCAGGTTCACGAGCAGCATGTGTGCTAAAGGCAGGAATCATAATAGTAGACAACCTCCTGGAAAGTTTTGTATATGGTCTAGAAAACATTATTACATTTAAAATTACCATAGGAGTGAACACATAGAAAAGGGAAAGGTGAAAGGAATAATACCACTGTGGATTTTTAATTAACGACAATTGCCAGAAAAGCTCTTCTTTTGCCAATAACGAATGAATGTCTACGGCAGTTATTTCTCATTTTAAATACCTAATCTGATACTACTTTCAGCTCAAAGAACTAAATGAGAAAAGATGCTGTAATCTAATCATACCACAATCCAGGTGACATCTGTACTAGGCAGAATACTGTTGTTATTCTGCTGTCTAGTTGCTGTTGCTGAGAATGATGAAGTAGCGAAATTACATTTTCCCATTATTATTTCCAGACACTCTCTGGCAATGGTTTGTTGACTCTAATAAAGCTTCAGACAAAGCTGTCAGCAGAGGAAATGGGGAGCAAGGAACAGCCTCCACAGCAACACATGAATCTAAAGTCTCCATGATAGGTTGTGCTTTTTCTGATAAAATTTAATGTGTCTGTGTTTCTGAATCTATCACAAAGCTGCAGCTGAATTCTAGAGGGATAAATGTATTTTTTCAAGTCACGGTGCTTAAGACTGACAAACAAACGTATTATGAAGGATTAAACAGTCAGAAGCCTTACCTGCTATAGTATTGAGGAACATCAAGTATTCAAAGTTAGATATCTCCCGTCTCTGCCAGCGCTGAGTCATGTTGGAGGATTTATAAAGCTGTCGGGGTGTGGCCAGAGAGATTCTCCTAGGAAATACATTTAAAGAATTATTTTTTTAAGATTCACGTTAAATGTTAAGATGTAGGGCAACATAATTAGTGTGATTAATTTCAGATTCTCTCAGAGGTTTTTTTATTTCATTTAATGAAGTCAAGAAGACACTATTACCTTATTTGAGAAATAGCTAAAATTAAGAATGATATTTTATTTTACCACTACTACAGCACTGTAATAAATCAGAATAATATACTGTAGTTTATTTTATTCTGAATCTGATTAAAATACTGGGACTGAAAGAACTGCAGACCTCCTGGTGCCTGGCTTGCCTAGCAGGAATAAAAGAGATATACCATTTTCCTGTTTCAAAAGGATATATTGAGATAAGTTCATTAAGGTGAGTGAGTGATAGGTTAAAGTGCCATATATTTCCATCACATGGGTTGAAGATATTTATTATACAATTTGTGCACCTCTTCTCTGGTCAGCTACACATGATCCTTTCCTGTATGTCAGTAAGCTTCAAGACTCCTATTTATAGCCTGGTTTCTGAAAGAAACAGGGTTTACTCAGTTATCTGTTCATCTGCCTGTCTCTCCATAATGACTTCTGAATTGTATTTAATTCAAATTTGGAAGAGGAGCAGAGGCTACTAAGATACTCAATTTCCACACATTTTCTAAAACTTACATGACTGGATAAGGAACAGAGAATTAAACTACATGCCAAGGAAAAGCAAAGCAGAAAACTTCAGCTCTTCTGCATTCAATTTGTCAACATCACAATAACCAAATACCGTACACCAAGTTCTAAATTATCCATTGTATATACTGTCCCTGGTTGGCAAAATATAGGGGACTAGAGTCAGTCTAGACTAATGTATTAAAGAAAACAATCTGCAACAAGTAGAAACAGGCTCACTGCTCTCAACTCACTTCTAGAGAAAACAGTTCTTGCCTGAAAAGAAAGACAAGGAAAATCTTTGGAAGAGAAAATATTCATCTCCTCAGATACACTGGGAAAATGTTTATACCTGTTAAAAACAACAAGGAGGACTTCCAGTGTGCAGTCTGAATTTATTGAATTTAAAGAATGTATCTAGTAGTATTTCTATAGCTTGTCAAGAGTAAATAGGGACACTCAATGCTTCAGCTTTTAGTTGCACACTAAGCACACTAACTGTACTTTTTCTAGACTCTGAATGCTGAATATTTTCTTAAATTTATATGCAAATTGTCAAATTGGGCTGTGTTTACAAAAATGTAAACCATCTACTCCTAAAGATACATACACATACTTCTATATATGCACTAAACTCTACTTCCAGAGAAATGATAAATATTGGTATGCAATCGGTGTGTATAGTCACAATTATGTGTCTAAATCGCCAGTGGGCAGGTTGTCAGTGTCTGCCATACTTCAGCTTCCAAGTAGGGCATACAGACGTGACCATACAAGTGTATTTACCCATATAGCAGGACTTAGGGTTTTGCCACGTTGACTAGCCTTATTTTACAGTAGACTCTAGGATGCCAAAGGTAAACACATTTGACCAGTACACAGGAGGCAATACAAATTGTTTCAAAGTTGTTTCGATTACACTTCTTATGAAACAAGTATCTAAGGAAGTACCAAATGTAATCATACTTCATATTGCATTTTATAGATTAACAATTAGTTTTACAGTGGAACTCTTGAAGACATACTGTTCCCAGTAAATTTTGATTAACACTATACACAAATTAATAAACATAGAAAATAAAAATACTAAGGAGATCACTAAATTTACAAAGCATTTCTGTCACCGACTTTGTGTTCCACCCATGACAGAACATTTATGCATCAGCACAGCTTAGTAGCTGCTTTTAGACTTTATTCACAATCTCCTAGGGAGTCTCAAAAATCTATAAACTGTCAAGTGCTGGACTTCACATTTGAATACCTGATTTGAGCAAACTCTACAGAAAATCAAAATATACTAAAAAAAGGTCCTTATTTACTCCATATCTAAAGTGTTTGAAAGATTCACAGTTATTTCAGCAGAGACTGGAAAAAATTATGCACAATAAATTGGTTCCACGCCTGCTTGTTTCAGCTAACATAGGAAGACCCACTGTTTTCTGTTTTGCTAAATCCACCTAACTTTGATCAAACTATTTCTCTATTCAATATGCCATCACCAATATGAAGATGCAGAAATGAATGTGCTTCCTTTGCTTCTAGAGAACCATGAAATATCCACTCAAATGGAAATTGCAGAAACCCTGAAGTACAACGGAATGATCCAATTTTTCAAGATTTATATGCTTAAATGTGTTTAGAAAACACTTCATGCCATTTTGTTGAGGGAAGGGATGTTATATATCCCATATGTGGAGTATGACACAACCCTTTTCACAGTCACTTTTAATTTAGTTAGCTGATGTTGAATATAGTTATGGTAACTGCCAAAATATATTTTTTCAGCAAAAAGTTCATAATTTGAATTTCTTAGCTTTAATAACTGGAGCCATGGTTTTCTCTAATGCATTAACAGACCACAGAATTCCAGTGGAAGGTGCCAGCACATGTTCAGTGGTGAAGTAAGATACTGTATCTTTTACCAATTCTTTGATCTCTGTACACTTAACAAAACCATCAGGCAGCTCACAGTTGGGTTTTAAGCTTGATGTTATCCTCAAAAAAAAAACCCGGTAAATAACACCTGAGGTGTTAAAACTCTCAAAAGTAGTCTGATAACAGCATGGTAAAAATGTGGATATTACCCTACCTATGTAGAATCACATGGACCTGCAGAAGTAAGTTAAAAGGCACAGCACTGTCTGCCCAGTTGTATCATTTGTCAAAGTCATAAGGAAACTACAATCAGTGCAACGTTTCAGGAACACTGCAAATGCATTTATCAAAGACAGACTAATTTGAGTACCAAATCAGACTGAATCCTTCAACATGTGACTGATTTTAAGGATGTAATTAGTTCTTTGTAACATTAGGCACAGACTTGAACGTTTTGTTGAATCAAAGCATTAGACAGTCTGTTGGAAAAGGTAGCAAAGTGGCAAAGTGGAGACTTGCTCGGAACAGTAGGTCTGTAAGGTCTTGGGAAGACATACTGGTTCACCTGCTTCCAATACTTTGGGCCATTAGTGCAAAAATATTGCTATTTCCTTCTACTTCATCTACTGCATCTTCATTAATTGCAGGATTTCACAATGAAAACAGAAATGCACTTGAAGTCGATTGTACTACATTAAAAGTAATTTACTTCTTCAGAATGTTTCCATCACTAATACAAGTCTTTATGGTACTGTAATCAACTTTAGATGACATGTTTATCAAATATCAGAGAGGAAATATTACTTACATAAGTAACTAAAGAAATAAAGCAAAACAACCAGAAAAACCTGCTTTTGTTGAAATAAAGTACAGCCTAACCTGGAAAATTGGTGATAAAAAAAACATTTTACTCAACATAATAGCTCCTTTTGATTACTCAGCAAAATTTCTCCTTGTGTTAGTTATACAAATAAGCATAATTTTAAAAATTAGCATTCCAGAGCCAACATATTCATAGGACGGGAAACTATATTCTAACATCAACAGAAGATTAGATCAACTACAGAGCAGTTATAGTGCCAGATTTCCCCTGAATTACTCCACTGCAATCCTACTGCAGACAATAAGGGTACGTAGATGGGGGGGAGAGGGGGGAGGAAGAAAGAAAGAAAAAACCCCATGATTACAGGGTCTTTATTGTGCATGAATCATACCAAGATTACACAAAAATAAAAAGAAAGAAAAACAACTTCACTACCATATGCCAGATCTATTCTGAAGGCTAGCAAGCCCGTTTTTGATTCAAAACGAACTTTAATCAAAAAGGTATGGAAATAACTGCATATTATATTGAAGCTGAAACTTTTCTAAATAATTATATCTCAACAAACTTTTTCAGACAATTATTCACTGAATAATGCACAAAGGATATGAATTTCAAAAGTAAAAAATGTCACTGTAAATAAGAAATTCTGATTGAGAAATTTGCATTTTGTTTGTGCTAGAACATGTGGCCATTTCTGTTTCAGAAAAGAATACTATTACTTTCCACATAGAGACAGCAATTCCTTTAGCTTGAGTATATGGAAGAGCAATGCAAATATTAACAAGATGCACTTTCCAAATAAATGCCCCAAATTCTCCTTGATCTCAATGAAAACTTGAGAAATCTGGCAGTTTGCCTAAAAGCTTCAGCACATTCAGGAGATCAAGCTTTAGGTATCATGAGACTCTCCAGCTCATGACAGGGAATGATGTTCAGCTGGGAATGAAATAGTTCTCCAGTTCTAAAAATGCTTTGACACTTCAAAGTATTTCCACATTTTGCACTCGGATAAAACAAGGACAATGTGAAGTTTTAGTTTGTAGGAAATGACTTCAAGAAAGAGAAAGCTACACCCCAGACTTTACACTGATGAGTAAGTCGTTGGCTTTTGACTAAATCAAGCCAAAAGGATTTCTGAATCCAAAGCATGATATTTTGTGAATTTCCTGCTGTTTTCTCTCTCCCTTGTATTTATTTATTCTTGTTTCATTTTGACCAGAAGTTAATCCTGAACTAAAAGAATTTTTCACCACATTTCTGCTGATACACCCTCAAAAACAACTTTAGGTCTGAACAGACATTTCTAAACAAAAATCCCCAAAACAACAACAACAACAAAAGAAAATAATAAAAAAAAATTAAAGTGGGAAATTTCCCCCCTCCAGCTAAGTGAAGTACACGTGAAGATCATTTTACTATCACTGAAATAGAAATACATTTATAATATAGGATTTCAAAATTTCCAGCCTTATTTCTGGCCATAGGCTGATTTGATACTGATGTTGACAAAAAAAGCTGTATGTGAAAATCTCTGAAACTGAACCTTAGTTGGTCTTTCTAAAATATACATCCTTCTTAATTTTGGAAACAGAAGAAGAATAATGCATTACTAATATGCAGAAGCAATTTGGAAGCTGCAAAATAGACACTATGTTGATAAGCAGTTAAGTAAAATACACACATAATCATATTAAAAAAAATAATTTACATTCAGCAAACACAAAACCTAGTCAAGTTTAGTTCCACATCCTGCATAACAATCACAGCAAGGATGAACATTTACCTATAAATTCATAAAATCTGACTGGAAACCAGACTTTGAAGAGATAAGGTGTAAGTTTTTTCACTGGAAGGTACTTATTTCCTGTAATTGGAAAAAAAAATAATCTGATCGTCTAATTTAAAATAATTTGACTTCTATCCCATATCTATGCCACATAGCAAGTGAAGTTTACCAAAGTAACCTTAAGAAGGAGAAAATCTAGAGTTTCATGGCAGGAATAATGTTCCAGGATTGATATTCAAAAAATCATCAACTTTATAAAATAAAAAACACAAAATATATTAACTATTTTAATTAAATTACCTGGCTTGTGGCAAACCATAGCTGGTTCCTACTCCAACACGTGGTAAGCTGTACACGACTTTTTTCACTGTTGCTTGGTCAGGAAAATTAAACATAACAGAAGCTAAATGAAGAAAAGAAAATATGGACTAGTAAAACATTTGCAGAAGTCTGTTTCTCCATCTGCATATATTTTTCAAATGCTCTGGTTTCTATTTGGCGAGAGAAGTCAGTTCCACTTTTATCCTCCTGGGGATCCAAGGTACAACATAAATTCCAGTTGTACTTCATAACTATGTATAGTTAGCTGGTTAATGTTTTGGCATTAACTCTCCCATTTTGCAGAAGATCTGAGCATTGTTTATTTCAGGAGAACCATATCTTACTATTAACCCGTATAGCCTCTTATCAGGATGGGAAGTTGCCCAGTAGCTGGCACAGCATTTGGTCTTTTGACTGGTGCATTAAAACACACAGGCCCAAGGAAGTGTTTGATTCCCTCCCCAGTTGAAACCAAAACCTACATCAGAGCTCCTCACAGCAAAAGATCATTGACACACCTCACCAGCCACTGAACTCTGATTCAGAGTAACACATACATAAAGCTGAGTAGATCTATTAATTTGTTATCTGGTACTTTTTTACTTTAACTCAGTTTATAATTAGAAAAAGAATTTATATATTTTACTAAAATAATTACAGAAACTGAGAAGAGGGGTGAGACAATAGAAAAAGCAAATTTCCTGTCAAACATCTGAAATGTTACCATTTGCAATTATGTGGTTTTGCAAACAAATCTCCCTGCTGCAGAGAAAGCAGTGAGATTGATCTATGTGATTGATTTTAATACAATTTGCACTGAATACATGCAAGGATAAGCATTATGTAAAGGACCTAACCACTTTATCAAAGGAAGCACAGAGTTTATACTCTAAGATAATAAATAACGCTCAAAATAACTACTAGGATAATTTTATGCAACAAATATAACTATGACCTACTTCTGTTTGCCATAAAAACTTCCAAAGCTGTGTTCTGGAGAAGATAACGTCTTGAAAAAACAGCCCGAATCTCGCTGAACATCCATTTTCCATGGAGGCCTTCAGTATACGCGAGGACCTTTAAGGAGAGTCAAGGTGACAGTTATTAGCTGGAGTTTTTCAACAAAATATTGTGTATGAGCATAGGAAATTTTACCCATCAGTGAAGTACAGTTAAATTAATCGTATCTCTTTAACATTTAAAACCCATGAGTTAAAACATGAACTTAAATGTTTTTTTAAGAAATGCAATGAAGTATACCTGTTGTTAGAAGAGTATCAGTAAGTACCATAACCTAACATGTATTTCTTGTAAGTCACATCAACTTCTTTCCCTCAAAAAACACCCCAAAGACAAACTCTACAAGCAAGCACAGGGAAATGGACACAGTTGCAATCATGCTTAGCTGTATTTTCTTCCAACACTGTGCATGACACCAGTGTCAGTAATCTATCAGATAACAGATTTACTTCTGAGGCTGCCTTATGCAAAGTACAACTAAAATAATGTAACTTGCTATTCACATCCCATTCAGGGTCATAAATTACAAGTCCCTCCATTCCATTAATAAATACAAAAATTAGCTAGAACACTATGTCAACACAGTCGTTTTTCTCAAGTTAACTACATTTAATATCCCAAACCATGAACAAACTTTAATGATTTGTAATTTTGCATTTTAAAATTAACGTGAAAATATTTTAAAATAAAACAGTTAAAAATTACCATTGCTTTTCCAGTTTGATAGTTTCTCAATTGAATGTATAGATCTAAGGCTAGATATTAATACCTAAATAACATTTTTCACTTTTTTTTCAATGTTCAGGATGTTCAGGAAAATAGAAAAAAAAAAGACACAATTTAATTAGATGTCAGCTTTATCTCATCTGTGAATTACCATTCCATCGGTATCATGCACTGTAAAACAACCTTTTTCCAACCTTTTTCATCAGATGGAAGGCTGCCTTCAGCCCGCCACATCTGCTCAGGTGGGTTATGCCATGACACTACTACAGGGAGTCAGTTGTCTGGAATAGGGACCCTCAGTACACTGACCTGCATTTCCCAGGCTCTTGACTGTGCCTTTGCCTAGGCTGCAGTCACTGAGAGTTACTGCCTCAGTGAAGCAAACACAATAAACACTTTCACTAAAGGGAAATGCAGAAAGGTTTCAGACTGGAGAGACTGATTATCTCCGTTCTCCATTAAGTACATAGAAACTGTCGGTACACCCACTTGCAGTGCTCTATTCACTCATCTGAGATCTTTACTTTCTGTAATCATGACCTACCCCAGCTTCTGGAGAGGGAAATGTTAGGAAGACCATATGCTGATCCCTCATGCTTGAGGTAATGGGAATTGTATTCCTTCAGTTTTTTCACTGATGCAGCTTCAAGTTAGCAACATGTCTTCATACATGAAAAAGCTAATTTAAATTTGTGCTCTTGGTGGACAACCTTTTTCTCATAACCATGATGAGTCTATTTCAGAGATGACAGTAATAACAGCAATAATACAAATGTGCTTCAGCACACCGAAGAGTGTTCAAATGTTAATTCTGTCCTTGATGGAAACTGATCAGAGGAACACACTGATTCCCCTCTACTGTTCACACTAGAATAAATTACAGACAAAAATTAGAACAACACTGTGGCTGACTGTACTCTTTCATTCAACTCATATCTCCACCCTAATTAAACACAGCTTGGAAGAAGGGAAGGGGCTTGATTTCTTTGGAGATCCCCCAGATATGTGCAAGAGACTATATGCTCTTTCCATTCAGTCACAGATCAGCTGTGTAATAGTACCTCGTATGCTAAACTCTTGCAACGGTTAAAGATCTGCACCTTATTTTTACTTTGAACTCTGGTAGATCCCATGGTACCTTTGTCTGTGAGTCTTCTAGCACCAGATAACTTTTTCTTGTGTTGGTAATTACAGACTGGATCCAGTTACTGCTTTGCTTTCTCTTTGATAAGCTAAATAAACTAAATTTTCCCTGTTTCTTTTCTTCATTGAGATGCTAGGATACAGCTGGTGTCATGTGTGTGAAATTCAGGAGCTTAAGAACAATGACTGTAAAGATTTAAGCACCCTCCTTCTTTGAATGTATTCTGCTGCTATCTGATATATAATTTTGGTAAATTTACAGGTTTTTAACATACGGAGGAGAAAAATGCTCAGGTTTAAAAATCTAAAATATGAGAACAGTCTCTTAGAGAGAGGAGTTTAAATGTATATAGGTGTAACCAGATCTACAGCAGCCAAATTTGCCAAAGAATTAATTTCTTGACAAAACACCATGCTTCAGGAAATCACTTCTCATGTAAAAAATATTTCTAGTATATTTTTTGTAAAGAAAAATGTTTAATACTGGCTATATCCTATGCATTAGCATTTTAGATGATTTGCAGTAACATATTTATGATGTATTGACATATACCACAGCTTAGTTATTATAGAACAACACTAAAAGCATATTGTATACCAATCAGTCATACGCTGGTTGCCTTTTACTTCCTCCTCTTTTTAATTAAGCAATTGCAACCACACAGAGGTACATTCAGCCCACTATAAAATGAATGACTTAAGATAGCACTCCAGTAAAACAGCAGAACAGATAGGAAATCAGAGGAAAGGAAGGAGTCTATAATTCAATTACTGTCCTCAATTACACTCTTCTTAACTGTCTATTAGTTCTACAAATATCAGATTATCATTGCCATTATCAAATAATCTCAATTATTTCAGTATTTCTGTTGTATCATTTTCCTGTCTAAGATTTATTATCCATTTTTGCCATTATCCATAACATTCATCTAACACCATTTTCATGTTATTGGATATCTACAGTTTACAGCAGATATTACTGATGTTGTTGCAGGATTCTTTCCTGTTGTTGTTATAACAACCAAATCAAAGTAATTTAATTTTTCTGAATTTGAATCCTTTAAAAGGCTTACATAATTTTTTTTCTTCCAGAATGATTCTTAGCATTTCATTGTCTCATATCACATGAATTAAGTCCCGGCTATTTTACTTTTTTTTACAGACTGTATGTATTATACATTTCATTATTCTTAAAAACATGGAAACAACCACTGAAATTATGTTACCTAGTTATCTGAAGCCAAAATTACCATTTGCTTCATCCAACATTTGGTTGTTTATACTTAAAGTCAGTGCTCCTTATCTTGAGAGTTTTATGAGTTTTTCTCCTAAAAACAAGTCATGAAGACTTTTTGTCTAGGCCTGTTTTAATGGTCGAAACTTCATGACTAAGCACAGAACTCTTGATATATGTAAGATAAAGCACACTTTTCAATTTTAATATTAGCTGCAGCTGTTTGGTTTACAGCACATTTTTGCATTGTAAAACCCTTTCACTTGCTCAGGAATATGGGTATGTTTTAAAAATATCAATGGGTCCATGTACCAGACAACAAAAATTTGCTAGGATGCATTGCAGCAAGATGAAGCTCCCACCTAACAGGGGAATAAGAATTCTGTAAAACTCAAGATTCTGTAATATGGAAAAACATCTATTGGTGACATTTATTTAGATCAAATTAGTAAAGCAATGTGGGATGCAGATGAAAAGCTCTATAGAAGAGAAGTAGAACCATTACTGAAGTGGTTTCCTACTTGGTTCAAATATGAAGGCTCCATTATTTTAATTTTATTGCTGATGTAATCAAAATATCTTTTTTTTCAATTAAGACTCAAGACATTTTTAATCATAAATCTATATCAGTAATTATTCAATTATTGATAATGAACTGCTAATTAACAGCTGGAATTTTGAGGTATTGCATTAATCAGAAAACCAGAAATACTGCTAGAATGCCTGATAGATTATCTCCACAGAAGGAACACTTATACATTGAGGCTTATTTTTGCCGCTTTATAGCATTTCTTTGTATCTCATAGAACCAGACGCAGTATGCAAAAGGATATTTTGGCCCTTTTCTTTTAATTATTGTTTTGGGAATTGAAATAATCATAAAATCAGGTGCTATAAAGAAATCAAGGAAAGCAGCCAGTACAAGTACTATTTATTCTCAGTTGCTAACTTCACGGTATGAACAGTCACTTCTACAGCCTGTTGCAAAGAATTGTTGCATACTTCCTTTTTAAAAAAAATATAGCTCTTTTGGGTGATTCATTAATGCCTATGTATGTGAACTGAATCTGCCATTTTTAATGCTAATTCATCATTTGTCTTTAAAACCAGATTTCTGACTCAGGGTATTTCAATTCTAACCTGATTTCTCAGTGAAAGTATCAATTGATACTTTAAACATTATTCAGGCTTTGTTTACATCTAATGCAAAAGGCATATATCCATTAACATGTAATATAACTTTGTTATGTGTTCTGTGGGTTTGGGATTTGGGCTTTATTTATTTATTTATTTATTTATTTATTTATTTATTTATTTATTTATTTTCAGAAACTAATTCCCTGATTCCCTTCATTACTCACTACCTTTTGTACTAATACTATGAAACGAGAGCAGTAAGGGACACGGTTGCCTTGTACTTATCTGTAGTAGAACTGGTTCATTTCCAGGTTCCTACAGATTATTTATTTTCCAACTCTGAAAGTGATCCTCAGAGCCATGCTTTCTGACTAAAATAGCCATTTCCTGAAATTAAATGCATTTTCCTTTATCAATGACCAGAAGGACTTGTAAGAATACTGTAATTTTGGTACTGAAGACACTTTTCCATTTTATAAAGCCAGTCTGGTTCAGTGCCTGAGTGTAGCTACTACTATCTTTAAATTGGATGCCACTATTTTAGTTAGAACATCAAAGAAAAGAGCTCTGGCATGTCCTTAGTGTAGACATCAAAATCCCATCTATCCGTTAGATGGCTCTGCTACCTGGCAACATGGGTTATTGTCTTTGCCACATGGTAGATTTCCTTTTCCTTTTCCTCTAGAATGCAAGAAACTTCTATGAATTTATCCTTTTTTTCTCCTTAATTTATCCCTCCTACTTCTTCATCTTTAATTATTTCAAAAACCATTCACTCTGCATTTGAACAGCTTTGCCTTGACTGCGTAAAGTCTAGTGGGTTGCTGTTATGTCTTTGCAGCCAACCCAAAGAAATGCTTCATATTTTTATTTGATTCAAAAGTTTGGAGACATATGCTTCAAAATACCATATTGTATATTCCTATTCTCCTTCTCCATCAGTCCAATATAAGTTTTTTTTTTTTCCAAGTCTATTTTCCAGTGTTTTAAGTGTTCTGAATTATGTGTGCAGGACTGCATTTTTCACCAAACTCAGCATGTCTTCTTCAACACTGCCAGTTTTAGCTACAACTATTTTATTTATGCACTAACTATATTCTGTACCATTTTTCTCCTTTTTTATTTTTTTAAACTAAGCTTGAAAAGTTGTGTTTCTTCCAACACGAAATAAGCCCTTGTAATCTACATATACTGTGGTCTCTTAGTTTGAATAGCATTTTGGTTTGTACTTCATTCTTCATTCACCATCATCAATTTTTGGAAGACAGATTATCTGCAAGAGCAAACTATGAGTCTATCTCATCTGCCTCAGCCTTGAGCAGAAGAAAGAAAGAAGTCTTGGTTCATTTCAGTTACACATCCCCAAAGGGGACCTACAGGTCCCTGAGGTCCCTAAACCTATGTCACCAAAGAGAACAAAAGAAAAACAGCCTTGGTGTTCCAGGTTTTCAGGTCAGGAGCTTGCCGACAGATTTTCATGGCAGACTTTTCTATGAATGCAGCTACCAAGGAGAGAAGAAAAACTGTCTGAAGCTCCCTTGTCTGTCCTTGTCAAATGAATATTTAATATTCCCTAAGGTTGAAAAAGTGGTTTTTACAACGAAATTCTGTTCTAAACTTAAAAAAATCCAACATATATTTTTGTTAGTCTGACACTATCCCCCTCCTGAGAAATAACCATTTGTGATGGCCATGAAAAAGTTCTGCTTGGGTCTTATGTCTCCATACTGTCTGGTGGAAACTGTACCTCCTGCTTTTTTGTATACAGTGAGTTATGAGGTTCATAATGAAAAAGCTCAAATCTAATTTGTTGTGTCACCTAATCTTTTTTGCATATGAATAAGCAGAAAATGATAATAATTAATAATAATAATAATATGCCAAGGAAAGGAGGAAAAAAGACATTATCATTGTGGGAAATGCTGCTAACCTTTATAGTTATATTTGAAATAGCAAGTAAAGGCATGCTTCAGTCACAAAGCAGCAGCTGATTTCATGTTAACCACTTTGTAACATCCTGGTAACCACAAAAACCACTGAACTCACCTGATACATCCCTACATCAGTGTCTTACTGGGTGCTTCCAAATTCACAATCTCAGCACTTAAAAGATGCCTGCCAAGAATCATAGAATCAACAAGGTTGAAAGAAACCTTTAAGGTCATCAAGTCCAAGCGTCGACCCAGCACTACTCCTGGAACCCCTAAACCACTAAGCCATGTCACCCAGTGCCAGATTCAGATGTCTCTTGAACACCTTCAGGGATGGTGACTCTACCCCCTTGGGCAACCTATTCCAATGCCTAACCACACTAACAGTGAAAAAGTTTTTCCTACTTTCTAATCTGAATCTCCCCTGTGTCACCTTAAGGCCATTTCCTCTCATGCTCTCATGCAGGCACGGTAGAAGAGACTGGCCCCCACCTCACCACATCCTCCTGTAAAGCAGTTGTAAAGAGTGATAAGGTCCCCCCTGAGCCTTTTCTTTTTGAGACTAAACAAATCCAGGTCCCTCAGCCATTCCTCATAAGACGTTCTCTAGTCCTTTCACAAGCCTCGTTGCCCTTCACTGGACGTGCTCCATGGAGGAGACAACACAGAGGACTTCACAAAAGCAGATCACAGTGCATTGATATTCCTCAGAGTGGTGTCTAGAGCCAACTACAGAAGTGTGGTTATGCATCTGTTCCAGGTACACAATAGGTATTCATAAGACAGTTTGGCATCATTGTATGCTTTTAAAGGTTAGAAACACGTGAAAATGATTACTGAAAATCATTCTCTTCTGTCAGGGATTTGGATTTCCATTTTCAAGAGTTTTCAAGCACTGCTATTTGCTTCAAGGAAAATGTGAAATTCTGAAAGCAGATCTTCATAGGTTAAGAAAAATGGCTCCCATGCACATACAGCCAACCTTCTCCAGAACAATCTAACAGTGCAAGAGCTCACTAGAAGTACATGTCAGACTGCATGATTCCTTCATGTATCCTAAATACAGACTGAGATGAAGGACGTTGATGGCATGGAACCAGACTCTTAGGGTTTATGGAATAGTATACTATACTGAGTAGGCATTATATAATTTCAAAATTTTTAACGAAGTACCAAGTATGATCAACTTTCAGGTTTAGCAGGAAAAATAAGCATACACTGTAACAAGGGATATATCAAGAAAAACTATCTATTAAGAGAAATCAATATTACATAAGTTCAAACAATGAAACACCTCGTATTTTGCTTTTCTAAATGAGAAACCTGAGAATGTAAATAGGCAGAACGGGCAAATCAAATTAATTTAATGTCCTAGTGTAACACTGACTTCTCACTACTTTTTTATACATTTAAAACCACTTTAAGGACATCCTCTCTGCCTCAACTCCCAGAGTTCCACTGGAATAAATACTTCTAAAATTTCATCAAAATACTATGCTATCATTTTTCTTTGCATATTTCGGTCTAGTAAAATGTTCTCACTTTCTCTTTACATTAAGGTCGCTTTTCTCCTTCTTTATAACCTGCTCCTGTGTAAAATGTTTCTTTATTTGTAAGCTTTAAAAGCTGCCCTCCAAGTAGATCTTGTAATGCTATGCTCTGTAGGATGAGCTGAGTATTAAGTGACATTATAATTTCTCAATTCACATCAGTTTTAAAAACCTTTTTTAAGACTTTAAAAAAAATAAATATTGGCACTCCTGTTTCATTTTTCTCCTCGTCTTAAGGGATATAAAAAATGCAGATATTATTTTTGTGGGTTTGGGCTTTACTTCCTTGCCAAATATTCTCAGCTTATACTTCTGCTTCCAATGTTTTTTTAAGCTTTCAAGAGGCCCTTTGTCTTGAAACATGAGGTTCTGTTCACCCAAACCTTTTCTAAATTTGATTTCTCTGGTCAGCATACCACTTCAGTGTCTATTAAAACAATGCCCACTGAAAGCAACAGACTCTTATTCCCACACTCATTTTCAGTCATCTGAAAAATTATTTGAAGTTGGTCCATTTGAAGGCCATTTTCTTCTTTTCATTGGCAAAATGATTTTGCATGTTATGATTTTGTGTTATAGGCAAGAAACTGTAAGGATACCGGGATTTTTTGAGAAGTGGCTGCAGTAAAGTAATTAAGAGTTAAAAAATCCCACTGCTCCCAGCTATGAAAATGCTGCTACTAAATGTTAACATCCAGACCAGATAATCCAAAGAGAATATCTTACGTATTCTAAATGTGTTCTTTCTAACACTGATTTTGTGAAACACCAATGTATAGTTTTAAATATAAGGATAAGTGCTGCTGACATGGGAAAATACTACCTTTGTGACAACAGAATTCTGAATAATAATTATTTTATCATTGTTTTTATGGGCACTGCGCATCTGTGTGCCTTTGCCTGGTTTCCTTCCTATGGACATGCAAACAGATTGTTAGTTTAGGCAACTCATGAAATTCCAGCAATAGACTGACATTCTTGGGAAGAATAGCATCAGGAAGAGGTAGTATATTAAGACATTATCAACTTAGAAAAGGTAGGCAGAGGCCTTTTTTAGGCTCTACTTCCAGACAAAGCCAACAATTACTGTTCTAAGTGAAGGTTAGAACTAGGAAGAATATGAAGAGTTTACTCAGCTGGCTACCAAAAATGGATTCTGTGGCACACGTGAAGTCTGGGGGAGGTGCTAGATCAGATTTGATATAGAGTTCCCTCTTCTCTGAATTTCTAGCCAACTAGAGTGCAAGCCTGACTGTCATAAATTTGGGCATACTCACAGGCTTTCCTGTGGTGAACTCCAGGCTCCCACTATGAAATTACTGCAACACCTGTCAGCATGTAGAGGTACCTTGTGTGAATGTGCTTCTGTTTTTATCTACTACAAGCTGCTCAACCACAGAAGGTATTTAAATTTTATGGACTTCTGGGTACTATGGAACTATAAAAAAGTGTGCCAATCCCAGTCAAAAAGGGTTCTCTCATATACCCTCAATTAATTTCTTCTTAACTTTTATTTAATTGAAAAATATTAATAAGTGGGATTCATCTCATGCTTTACAAAGAGATTATATATTTCCACTTTTTTAACAGATTACAACAGCCAACTATTCAAATTCTCCTGTTAATCTAGATTCTTACCTTTCTTTTTTTGTGGGGAACAAGCTAATTCCTTTAAGGAGAAAATAAATGCTATTACCCTGTACAGACAAATTACTGCCTGTACTGTGATTGGTTCAATTTCTACTGCCATTAGGTCTGTACCTGATGCATATCACATTCCTTCTAAAGAATACAAGCATCCGATGTAACAGTTATTCTAAATGTTATGTGACTATCTTTGCCTGTTACACATGAAACAAACCATTCAACAACAACAAAAAAACCCAGCCCAGTGGACACACAGCTATGGAAAGAACCTAGTTTTCTCAGTAAGAGAATCTACAATGAAATATTTGCTCTTCCTTTTATTAAGGCAAGTAATGATGAAACCAAGATAAAATAAGTCCCCACTCAACTTTGTAGCATAATGATGCGTTACTCTTAGAGTAGCCTTAGAGAGAAAAATCCAACACATGCCATTTGACTGTTGCAAACTAATCCTCACTCTGCTTCTACTTCTTTCTATGAACTGTAATGCAAGGTCCAATAGACAGCCTCAGATACATCTCAGGTCCAGTACATGCTTTTCAAACTTAATCAAGGGAATATAGAAATGAATATAAAAAGATGAAAGTGCCTGTGCCTTTATACATATTGAAAAAAAAAAAAAAAACGGGAGGGAAAGTGAGATGTTTCATAGGGAAGGTTAAGTCTGATGCTAATGCTTATTTAAAATGGTGACAGTCTGAAGTAGTGAAGCCTTGCCGGGCTGCTTTAATTTCTCCCTGGAATAGCTCTCTCCCAACCTTCGGCAGCACATCAAAGTCTCTGGAGCTCAATTAAAATTGGATTATATTGAAATGCTCTATCTATGGAACTGTGTGTTCACTAACACTTTTCTTTCAGTAATACTCCAGATGACAGTTGCCCATCCCAATTTAAACAGTTGTCATAGAGACCATGAACTAAAGCAGCAGTAACTAACAATACAAAGGAAAGGTAGGTGCTAGGATTTCTGTGAATGAAGGGCTTGGTTTCCAGCCCCAGTGCTCACACTGCAAGCAGCTGAATGCAGAAAACATAAAAGGCAGTAATACTCTCCTCACTCCTAAGCAGAGAGGCAAAGTAAGTTAAATAATAAATATTTTCCTTTTTTCCCCAGTAGCTAGTAGAGTGTTTTACACGCCAGCATGCGACACTCCCTAAGAAAAACAGTAGGCAACCCAGGAGTCAATCTACAGTCACCAGTTCATTAATTAAACGCATTAGATGGTGCTTTATAATTGCAAAAGACAAAAAAAAAAGAAGTATTGTCTTTTTCTTTTCAAAAATTTTACAGGAGATTATTTAATTATAGACGATGTACCAATCCTTTGTCTTTATGATAAAAATCTAAAGTGAAGATCTAATACAAATCTGCAGGAAATTCAGAGTCTGAACATATCTAATTAACACTATGACATCCAATATGTGTAATGCTTTCAAATTGTTTTATTACTGTTTTTTTAACTGTTTTATAATCTAGCCATGTGGATTTTTGATGTACTGCACCAAAGCCTGACAATACCATAGGAAAACTCTGTCAGCTTCCAAAACTCCCAAAATAAAATAAACAGCTTATGTTTCTGGCAGCACCAGACAGCAATGTATTTAACAGCATAGATTGCTAGTAATGATACTATTTTCTCATGTAGATGGCATGTTTCTGGCACTATAAACCTCTTAACCTTTCTTGTAATTGGCTTATTGAGAGTCCCAAGGTTGTTTTTTGTGCCATTGGGCTGATCACCATGGAAATGAACACTTATTGCTGTTTCACTGTAGTGCTCTATTTTTCTTCCAAGCCCTTCACAAGCATTCTCCCTGCTCTCCCGGGAAGGCAGCGTTAGGATTTTGAAGCAGCAACAAGGCAGAGTGCAAAGAGTGCAGGCCAAAGGGGAAGAAAACAAAAATGTGTCAGAAAATCTAAAAACCGCACAGATCAGAATTTGTCAAAACAAGGTCTTGGTTTAAACCAACAAGAAGGGCTCCCACAGCTTGGGCCTTGACAAAGCATGGCCTTTTTTTTTTTTTTGATTATTTTTTCCACTTTATTTTTTTTTTTTTGTATATTTTTAGCCCAGCTGTAGGAAACACCATCTAATGAACCTGTCTGGGGCTGCTGTCCCCATCCTGTCAGGCATGTCAGGAGATGACAAGCACTGGGGACAGGTCGCCGCCAGTCACAGACAGGCCTGCCAGCTGGAGAGTTCAGCCCCAATCTAATCACGCCACCAGAAAATAACTTTCACGCTTGCAGCCTGACAGGATGGGCTCAAGGAAAAGAAAAAGAAAAAAAAAAAAAAAAAAGACCGAAAAAAAAAAAAGCGAGAAAAAAATAGGATCGAAACAATGCTTTTTGTTTCAATTACAAACCTTTTTTGGTGGGGGGGGAGGGAGGGGTGAGGAATGTTTTTCTGAAAGCTGCTAGCACTGCTGCTGGTTTCCATTAGTGAAATTGTTTCTGTCTTTCTTTCAACAAAAATAAGACCAATACAAACATTAATGCCAGCAGTTACAAAAAAAGTGAAAATGAGACAGTATTTGTGGCACCTGGTATGTTTTTGCTGCATTTATTGCTACATATATGCACTCTTTTCCAACATATATATGGACATAAATTTATCTGCAACCATTGGTGGAGCTAATTTCCAAAAAATGTGTGAATTCTGGTACGTGTTATTATTATTTCACAGTAACTGGGCTCATTGAACATTATATCTCTTCATAGCCATCATTCTGGAGTTCATATTATCATTTGGACAAAAACTACCAAAATACAAATGCTGGGGCTGTTTGTGCTTCTGCAATGGAAATTAATATTCATACCGAAGACCAGCAATTTAAACAAAAGTATTAGAGTGCAACACAGGTGATTCTTACCTACTTACCCGCCCCTATGAATAAACAAAGTATGTATCTTCAATTAGGCTATAAAGAAAAGGCAGTAGTGTACTGGTAGGCATCCTGTCTTTCTCATTCAAAAATTGCCAACACACATTTCTGCTGCAGAAATTTAATAATCAAAAATTGCTAACACAGATCTCAGCTCCAGAAATCTAATAATCAGTAAATCCACAGAAAGAGAGGCTGAAAATTATTATTTAAAAACAAACAAAAAAATCCAAACAAACAACAAAAAAAAAACCAACCCAAACCAAAAAACACCAAAACCCAAAACAAAACAAAAAACCCAACAAAATAAGTAGTTCTCTCAACAGGCATTAAAACAGATTATTAGGTCTAGACAAACAAACTTACTTCAAAATACACATTCAGCTAAAATGAAAATGCAAGGTGTTAAGGATATATATCCTACCTACTCCTAAGTGTAAATCAAAATATATTTATCTTCTGGTGTATGTATCTTAATATGTACATCTAAGTACACAATTTTCATTATTTGGAAGTGAACTGGAATGGAAAATGACTGGTTCATGTAGTACTTAGTAATTATTTTAGGAAGAAATTATGAATGAGTGTAAGCTCATCTAATCCTTATAAAATAATAAGAGATGAAGATTTGTCGTTACATCCTGCCATTCATTCACTCTCTGCTGACATTATAGATGTCAGAAAGTCTGTTTAAAAGCTTGCTATCTCTATTCATCTTTGTTTCTGGCATGAAATATAGACTATAATAATCTTGTCAAGCCCACATTTAGACACTAATTCATGACCCTCTGCTACAATTTAGAGAAAATTCATACATAACTCTTTTAAAACAAACTATGACCCTAGACAGAAGGGTAATATCTAGATTCAGCTGCCAAGTATATGCTGACTAAAGCCTCAGCCACCCTGTTGTTTCTGTATGAATGAGATGGTTCAAATCAGTAAGACGCATTAACCTTTTTTTTTTTAAACCTGACGACTAATCAGAATTATTTTTTTTTTCCATTTTCAGGTATTAGGTATTCACTTTGGCATAATCTCACTTTTCTGGAAAGAGAGAAGGAATCATCTCTTTCACAATTTAAAGACTACAGCTAAATCTGAGAAAAATTAAAAATAAGTTGATGCCAGATGCAGACACCACTGACAGTGCCAGGCAGAAGTGGTGACCCTCGACCTTCCAGCAAAGACTAAAACTCCCCATCAGGGACCCAGTCTGCAAACTTAGGCAGCAGGATACATAATGGAGCTGACCATTACTCAAAATCTATCTGTAGTTTTGAGAGGACAAACTCAAATAGAAGAGGGTTACTGAGTACATACAAATGGAAACATCTCCTGTGAGCACTCTAGCCACAAATGTACTTCTGCAAGGAACATAGTTACAAGTGTAAAGATACTTCAACCTACAACCCCCTAACCATCTTTAAAGTCTGAAGGTGGAAGCAAGTGAAAACCTATTAGTATTTTGATACATGAGCTACAAAGATTGCAAAAATCCTCTAGAGAAGAGGAAATAAGAAGCATGTTTGGGATTTTTTAAATTATTTTGTTAAAGAGAATGGAGAAAAATATGCTTATTATTAGAGAAACAAAGGCACACCATACTGGTTATGATGATAGTAAACTACCTGCACAGGTGTGCCTGTCAAAGGCATAGATTGACACGAAGGGGAACGACACTGATAGATTTCCTATCTCCTATACTTGGTTTATTCATATGACTAGTTACAGATTGATGTTATGTCTTATCTTTATTCACATATAGAGGTACCAAAGAGACACACACAGTCAACTCCGGTGATTTAAGATGGAGAACCATCATCTAATATCTCACACCAGTTGGGCCATGAAGTGCTACAGAAAAGCATACCCATACGAAATGCCTGAAATTTCTGCTAGACAGAATGCAGTTAATAAAACTGGAATTTTCTCAGAACATCAGCATTACCACCTTTGTTAATAATTAAAGGTACTGCATAAATTTTAAACCCTCTAACTGAAAAAAGCTGTTCTGTTTTAAAACAATAGCAATAAATATATAAATAAACAAAACAAATGTACTGATTTGAAAGACCATTCCTACAGATTTTTTGCTCACAGACAGTATCTTTCTCAAAACCACCATGTACCACTTTAGCATTAGATTATCCACTGCTGCTTTATGGTGATATTATTTAATTTATTTCATTCATGTTGGAGAGCGCTGGCCTCTTGACCCCAATTTTCACTTAAAGAAACAAATTTCTTTTTCGCAAACTAACTCAATTTTTCTCCTGTCAACCTTTAGCCTCACTTTAAAATATTAACCTTTTCTCCTGTGATGATAAGCATCCAACATTCTTCTATCCAAATTTAATGTTAATCACCATATCTTATGATAATGTTATATTCACTTTTAGCTACCTCTGTCAAGCACACAGAAGTATTTTAAATCTGTACATTCTCTTGGAATGTAGTAGTACTAGAGCATTTTTGTACATGCCAAAAACATACAATCCCCTCTAAAAAGCATTATTTCTTCATGTATTTGAAATTTTCCCATTTTATACTCTAAAATGTTAACTAAAAGAGGTGTTTCTCCTTTGAAAGTAAACCAGGAAATGGAGACAAGACTGAGTATACACTTCCAAACAAAATGGAGAGCAACGCAAAATTACCACAATCACTTGCTCTCCTCTTCTGCCAAAAATCGTTAGGCAAAATGCAGACAAAGCAGAATTACGGGGAGTAAACTTGAACTGGAGAGAATTTTTTCCTACATGTATTTTGATGCCATCCCAGCAAATTAATTGAATGAGCTGTATCAGAATTGCTGGCTGACAGAGCAATCCATTTTATACAAATTACTAGAAATAATTTAAAAATTTAACACTACAGTAAAATATATAAGAAATTTTTTTTCATTGTCATTCTAGAAGCAGCATCTAAATAAGACACGTCAGCTATCATAAATATTAATGCTGTTTTTTGGACTTGTTTTCAAAAGTGTTGAGTAGTGTTGACAGCTGTTACCTTTGGAAGTTTGAAGCAGAATCTGGAAATACTTCAGAAAATCCAAATTTGTTTTGACATACAGGTGCCACCTATCAGGAACCTATAGGGTGACCTTACTCGCTTGTCCCATGAAAGAATATTTCAGCCATGTATAAGGAACTGCTGAGAAGAAACACCTGTATGCTTTAGGAGGAAAAATAGATACATAGATTTATCCTACTTGGTATTAACCACTTATCCTTAAGAGCCTGTGGTATGATTTATTTACAAGACTATTGAAAATAAACAAAACAAGGTCACAATACTTTGTGAAATATCTTAGTGAATGAAAAGAGTTATCTTCCCTTTGCCCATTTCAACCTGCCAACCCAACTTCAGTGTAAAACACTGACATGAGTCTCCTGCATCATTACATTGCACCATATTTACCATGGAGAATAAGGTGGTCAAGCTGCATTTTTTACAAAAATCTAGTGAGATAATTATTCCTTGGAGGAGCTTTTTAAAAATCAATTAGTTGCTACTGTAACAGCTTTCACTGCAAGCAGGAAAATTTTGGGTACTTTTAGTATTTATGAAAAAACCATAAATGGAAAATGTCAACTAGTTCTATAAAAACCCAAACACTTGAAATACTTTTTGCCATTTTATACTGGAATGAATCAACAAGCACAACTTTTCAAACTTATTGTTAAAAATTTAGAATATGAGAAGTCTGTCTGGTCCTGCTGGGATCTTTATTTATGACACTGATCAAAATACTCCTGAAAAGATTACAAATTTGTAGAAGCTTACATCAAATAATACTGTGAAGTAACATTTTCCTGTCTCTGTAGAGATAAACTAAATGGACCCCAACCAATGACTAAAGCAACCCAAGACCTATTTTATGTGAAAATATCACTTCTTGTAAAGAGGAAAAATCTGCTTACGAGTAATTACTGTCTCAAATGTGTGGGGATCTGACAAAGTTTGTCCACTAGAGGGCAAGGAGGTAGGAAATGAAAAATATTGAACTGAAATATTACATAACTCCACAAGCATTTCAAGTAAAACTCATGATAGTATAAACCATAACATAATAGGAAAACAGTTAAAGTTAGCTGGAACTTGTATTCTTAGCTGTCTGAATTTTTTTCAATGATAAATGACCCTGTCTGATGAGGATGGTAGTACCTCCATGCCTCCAGAACCCACTAACATCCAAGGATTTTCACAAACATTGAACTGCAAAAGGTTTAATCAGAATTGCAGAGCTGCTTGATTTTAGAAGGACTGGGCCTTATCCAGAATCTACTGAAATCATTCCATGTCCATCCACTGATTTCAGTAGCTTTGGATTGAAAGGGACTCTGATCAGAGAAACATCATTAAAAAGTGGGGGGAGCAGCACTAAGCATAATGAAACAGGGAGAGAGGAAGAAAGTGAACACATTCCTCTTCAAATAATTAAGCGACAAAAGAAAGAGAGGGGGCATTGGATAGACAAAAGACACTCATAATATCCTGATCTTTTACAGTATTGCTTGCATTCTGCAAATACACACTGAAAGGTGGTGATATCACACAATGAAGGCATTGCTGTGTCTTATCAGGACGTCCCTCTGGTTTCCTGGGCTAGGGAATTCCTTCGGCAACTACTCTTCAGTTTAGTATGAACACATCAGTTCAGATACTTGCCTAAAACTTTCCATAAAGCCAGCTTTTCAGAGTCAGTGGGTTCCACCCTGCTTAGTTCAACCCATGTATGAATAGCTTGTGTGCAAAAGATAAGATTTCTTTTATAATGATGAGTCAAGAAAACTCATCTAAGAATCTTATTGTCAAACTGGATTCTTTCCTGGTTGCACATAATCCCCACTAACTGAAAGCCACCTGAGGCATATGCCACATGTTGACATGGTAAAATTGAGGTGTACAGAATTTTCAGTAGATTGGTAGGTAAAAAGTAGAGAAAAAAATGCAAACTTGTTTTTGTTTGCATTTTACCCGCACAACTAACTACATTTCTTTGTGGCTTAGTTTAAAATCAGTCATGAAACTGTGCACTGTGCTCTTCTGAGCATCACTTCGTCACAGCAAAATAAAAATCTCTGGAGGCCAAGTGCTTTCCTTTCTACCTCCTTCCCCTTTCTAACACACAGGCTCAATAAAGTCAAACAAACATTACACTGAGCAGTGACGGGACAACAGGAACACAACTAGATTCCCACTCTCTCTCTGGTTCTTGGTCAGTGTTAAAGAGGTTTATTGAAAGAATACTGCTGAATACTGGAACAGAATAGGCCAAGCTTGGTGAAAAGAAGGGCCAATTGACCAAATGAATTCTCTCCCTCAGGACAAGAGAGGTAGGTGTTAGGAGCAGAATCTTTGCATCCTCTTATAGAGTCAAAAATGTACTATGTGCTTTGGAAAAAAGTTTTGCTGATATTAAGCAGTCTATCACTATGGTCAATAATTTTTTTAATATAAATTAAAATATTAAGACTGACAAATTGAAGACTGACATGAATATCTCTAATCAGATATCTTGTGCAGTCTGAATTTGCGTTAGCAACAATTGCTTTGAGCATAAATAGGAAAATTCAAAAGGGTTATCTATTATTGATAATGGCAGTGATTTTAGACTTTTCTACATAGAAACTGTACTACATACTAGGAACAAGAAAAATCCACAAAAAGGAACATGAATGACCTATCAGGCACAGAAATGTGTTCTGCCTGTGGGATGACCCAGTTTCTAAGTTACACTGTTCAAGCAAGTTATTGTGATAGATATTGTGATAGATCTATGCTTGAGACCTTGTAAATTACTGAGAAAATCTTTGTAATGAACCTGAATAGTTCTCTGGCCCTGTGTGGCTCCTTGCAGCATCATTTAATTCCTGGGCAGCACAGCATTCACACTGCTGAAACAACCATCTCATATTTTTGTGATAATATATCAAAGCATAACTCTGAACAAAATTGCTATTTACTTTTTTCACACACATATTTATCAGTGATGGATAAATCTACTGCAATCCAGTGCAGCACCCTCCCAGTGTAACCCATTATGCATGAGGTAGCAGAAAAAAATCCTTCTTCCTCAGTGCCTTCGTTTCAGACTACGCCAGTGAGTAAGCCTGTGTTGTTGACCTTAGCTATTCTTTCTGAAATCCTGTATATGCCCTTTACCATATGAGAACAGTTCAATTTAAGAAATGCACAACTTTATGAAATCAAACCAAACTTTTATTTCTGGAAACAACAACCAATCGACGTATATTTCCTTCCACCCTTCCCCTTTTTTCTTTCTTATCAAACTTCAGGTTTTCCTCTTTCTTACTTACAGTAAAGTTCAAAAAAGCAGCTTTTTTTTTTTTCCCCAACAGAGAGCAGATGAGAAATTAATTTCTTCCCTTTTCTTTCAGTGTCAAAACTTGGGAATAATTTTAATGACTTAACAAAAATAAAGCAAAGAATTGTTTACTTCAATAAACCATTATTATTAAATAAACACAGAAAAGAAAATCAAGGAAGCTGAATACTTCTTTAATTTTTGAAGGTTTAAACCCCTAAAAGCAAAATTTGAATACAAATAGTTATATGTTCTTAATTATCCAGGTCCCTGACATTCCTTTTTAAAATTAGAATGTACACAGAGTAAATGTCATTATAAGGTGAAAATTTTCTATGTCTATACAATATTTGAATAACTTTGAAAAACTGTATAATATATCAAGATTTTGAAAAGCAAATGGAACAATTTTAAAACTACATTCAGCAATAAAATCAGTTGCTACTAGGAGAATATATAGAAAATAAGGATGGTAATTGAAATTACTGACCCAGTAATAACACTCTGAGTAAGCAAAACCTGACTTCGATGGGAATTATACTTAACACTGCAGGGTTGGTCTGCACAATTGCCAAATGACTTCCTGTTTCTTCATCTTGTATGTTAAAACCTGTAAAACCTCGATGCCTTGACATAATTTTATGTTGTCACTAATGTCTCAGGACACTCCAGCTTGCCTTTGTGCTTGGAAGAAGCCTTTCTGCTGACATCTATTATGTACAGTCTGCTTCCATTTGCAACTCTGCAATGCAAACAATGCGTAGGGAACGACCTGTTCAGTTCCACACCACTGACAGATAAAATTGCTGAGCTCAAAAGCACAATTAAAAACGGTAGCTGCAATAAAAAAAAGAACATCCCACCGGTTTACTGCTCTGACCACAGGAAGACTGCAGGAGTAATAGCCGCTGTGTGTTTATGGAAGCAGGGAGGTGACTAAAAAGTGCCCTGTCAGTTTTTGGCTCTGTCTTGCCAGATGCATTAAAATGCAGCCCTGAGCAATTCTTTTTTTTTTTTTTTTTTTTTGTCTGGAATTTCAGGAGCAGAGAGTACAAAAGAGCTGATGAGCAATGAATGCTTCACCCTTCCTCAATTAATCTTGTCTCTCTACCTTTGCTTTTGCTTTCCCTCTACATGAAGGTAATAATGACACCCTCATCCATTATCCTTTTATCCCTGTTATTCTCGTGAAATTGCTTAATAATATGTTACAGATTCGTCTTCACTCACATAATTCTTCCTGTCATTTGCAGTATATCATCCTGCAAACATACAGCCCACTTTCACTGGCCGTTCTTTGAAGATTATTGTCAGTGACATCTTCAGGATGCGTTTGGAATCTGGAGCATCATTTCCGTTGCGATGGGGAATTACACTGACTTATCTGTCATTGCCAAAAGCACAACAAGCAATTCAGTGTTAATGCAAAGGTAACACAGGTTTTTATCATGCCGCCAGAACAAGAGCTCTTGTAAATTTATGCTAATATGGCCCTTTTATAGTTTAATAACCTCCTCCTCTACTGGAAAAAGGGGCACATGCACATGCACGAGCACACACATACACATACACATGCACCCACACATGCTGGTAGTTTAATAATCTGTGTCACAGTGTGGTAGGTAATTTGTAGCTGATCCTCTTGTAATTATTTATTTTAAATCTTTTTATGAATGCTAATCTTTTATAGTACAGCGGATCTCCAGTTTTGTTAGATACATGAAAGTCGTAAGAAGCAACTGAACAGCTCCTGTTTCTAACAGTAGGTATCAACCTAAATGGTTCCCATGACATGAATTCCCTATTTCTCAGCAAAATAATAACATATCAGATTTTTTGGTAGTTAGATTTGGGTTTTTTTGCCTTTCCTTTCTTTTCTTTTCTGCAAGGTTATGCTGCTGATTCCGTTTGCTTTCCTCATCAAGAAATCCACAGTACTACAAATGAGCCCTTCTCCCTGATCCAGGGTGGCATTCCAGAGGGACCCTGGCGATCCTGCCTGCATGCCAAATCTGACAACACATGACAAGCCGGTCGGCGTGCAGTAATTTGACTAATTATACCGGATTAGAGCATATTAATGCAAGCTGTTTTCTCCAGAGTTAATGACCTGCTGACTGGGTTCTGTAAGGCCCCACTAGGTCTGCAGACAGCTAAAAAACAAAACCCTGCTTTCTAAGCCCTCGTCATTTCGCATCAGCAAATGAGTATATCAAACTACTGAGCAGCAAAATTCAAGCGACATTTTGTGTGCTACAAACCAATGCAGCTTTCCCTAACTTTCCACCTCAAGGGTTTCTTTGATATAAAATTAAAATCTACTTTTTCCTCATTTATTTCCTTCCTGCAATGCAGAGTCCAGAAACTGAGGAGAATATTTTTTTTCTAGATTTTTCTCAATTTTTTTATCAATGAGCAGAGAGGAAAGAAGAATAACGGTCACTATAACACTGCCATGTGATATTATTATTATTTTAAAATCATATACTTTTCAACAAAGAATTAAGTATTATAAACAACTTTATGAAGTGATGCTCTCAAATTAAATGTGTTTTTCAGGAGGTTACAACACTTGAGATAATTACTTGAGACTGGGGTTTTTTGTCTACTTTTTTCTAGCTGAATAACTTTTTTATAAAGACTGTTTATAAGGACTTTTATAAAGGCGGTTGTTTTAAATTATTTTAAGTGAATGAAAAATATTTTCCAAATTTGAACTAAATTATTTTAGAATATTTTAATTTTAAACTTTGGCTAGTTTTAAATACAGGTTGCTAAGAACACATCCATTTTGAAAAATATGAAACAATCAGGCTGAAATTGAAGATTTTTTTCCCCTCAAGAACCATAGATAACCTTTAGCAACATAATGAGGGATTTGCACGAACCTGTAGTTTGCATGTAGAACCTACAGTGTAGTTTCTTATATTCTGAAATATAGAATTCTGGTTTTCACTTAATGACTTTAATGTACATATAACTAAATTATTTTACTATTCAAACACTTAAATTATCAAATAAATTCACATGTGGAGCTCTTCATATGCACAGGCCTGTGTTTGCCTATTTAGAACCTGGAATATTTCAATGCTCCACTGGATACTGAAAATACACCCATTTAACATAAGCCAACAGTTACTATTTTCTTTCTTTTTCTAATGCTGTTTTTTTAAACACATGCATGTGTTACTTTCTGGAATAACTAGAAATAAGAAAATCAAACTCCAGGTACATTTTTCTCAAAATACATGCGGAAGTAGGCAAATGAATTGCACATATTTCTAATATAAATCACTGATGCAAAACATCATAAATACCTTTATTGCAGGGAAAAATTTAGAGTTTCTGTTAGCACTACACCATCTTACCACTATAATTCTGAATATATATTTGTATATATATGTGTCATAACAAACATCCAGTACATAAGTTATACAGAGGGAACTAAATATTGTGCTTATGCCCACATGTAACTCAAATGGAATTTAAATTTACCATAAATGAGATCAGAAGCACACTCATTTAGCCCATAAAGTCTCTGAGTCAAACTAAACTTCACAGAGTCCACTATCAAATTAGTTATGCTTTGCATTTGTAAGCCAGAAGAAATTGGGCTATTTGTGGCCTGTGCTTGCAGAAAGCATTCTTTCTTTTCAGTGAGTAAAAGAGGGTCTGAAAAACATTAGTAGTGCTGTAAAAGTCCTAGAAGACTAGCTCAATCAGGAAATTGGTAATGGGCTAGAGACCTTAACACTAATTTACCAGACTACATACAGTAATTGAACCAAATCCTGGTCTTGCCTTTAATTACCCTAAGACCACTGCTTTGCCCTTACCCCAACGAGCCTGAAAGTTATCACCCTCCAATTGCCCTTCAGTAATCTATGGAAAATGAGATACCCACTGCAACCTGAAAGACCATTATCAAACGTTCACAGCAAAAAAGGCACCACTACCCTGGCATTCTTGTTGGCATTCTCAGCAGAGGACTGGAGGAGTGAATGAGTATGACGGCTACTAAGCTGTCACCCTTAAGGGGGATCCTTCAGGTCATGGGTGAAGCATATCAGGAGGGCAGTGTGGGAAAGGCAGAACTGTTGCTGCTCATGCATAAATAAAGGAGTTTGGTCTTCAGGGCTGTCAATCCAGCATCTTTCAAGAGAACTAAATTCATTATACACAAAAAGTGTAGATAGCCTTCTAAAAGGAATAAAGCTGGCACCTGATACTCCTCTAAATAATAATGTAATCAATTTTATATTGAAGTTGCTTTTACAGTAAAACTAAGTTTCATAAACAGTTTTGTATATTAGCAGGAAGAAGAGAAAATAATACAAACAAGATATATGGTAACTTTGTTACAATAAGAATCCAAATAACTTCATATTTCAATACAGATAGACATTATGTTTCACACCAACAGAGAAACATAAGAAAATATATAAGAAGAAAATATAAATTTTAAAATGAGGAAAACATTTGTATAACACTAAACAGCAGTGAAAATTTAAATACTGATACAGCAAATCTCAAAGTTTAGACTAGCAGCCTTTAAAGTTTCATTGCTTTTAAGAATTTATGGAGTACAGATTTATTGTAATGAAGAAGAAATATTTAATTCCTGACATTACATAAGTTCTGAATCTGTTTATCTAAAATTCCAACCTTTGTAGCTGACAGAAATTTTTAGGCTCTACTTGAACAGCCCGATTACCATTCACACCTTCAGATCTCTGTGCGCTGGCATGAAATGGTGGCTGGGTGATCTCCCAGAAACTTACACAGATGCATAAATCATGCTGTTGTCTTTCCCCTTACAGCTATATAAACCCTGGTAGAGAGGGTAGAAGGTTTGTGATGCTAAGGCCTACTCTGTTAACTTCCCAAGAGCTCAAAGGTTGCATCTTCTTTACATACAAATATCTATATGCACATTTGTAAAACACCCTACTGAAATACAGAAGCTATTTTTTTTTCCTCTCATTGTGTTTTGTGGAAGATAAATAGAAAATAATGACTGTAATGTTCACCAATCATAAGCCCACTTTTCTTGCAACCTGTAAATTCTGTCATTGCCGCTGTGAAATCTGTTTCTTTTTCTTGCAGACCACTTATATACCAAAGCATATAAAAAGGAAAAAACCTATAATAAAAGGATCTAGCAGGAAAACAAATGAGACTTTTATCAGTATGGAAAGGTGTTCATTAGTTTCATTTTGAAGAATGAATAAAGCCCTTTTCAGCCTACGAAACATGAAATATCAGACTAGAAAATATATTTTATGTTACTGGAGTTATTTCCTAACCACTACAGTTCATCATTTTAGTTTCTGAAAATTTTCAAAGGGCATCTCTCCAGGCTGTAGGATGCTGAAATTATAAAATTAAGAACCATCCTGAAGGTAATCAGGTTAAGAAAACAATAAACTGGTATGTGTTGAACAGATACACATTCAGGAAAACATAAGTTCCAGTGATGGAAGCTTTCTTTAATATTAAATATCTGGTAATACCCTATTTTACTCGGGCATGGCAAACAGTACCTGGAATAAATGTTTCTAGAGTCAAATGACTGGGTTCTCTTGGACTAAAGAAACTGAGTAATAAAGAACCAAAATCTGTAGCATTCTGAATCTCATATTATCCTGATCCCTTGAACATCTAGAGCTCAGAATAGCCCAAATATCTCCAAACAGACTTATCATACAATTCACATTCACTTCATTCGTGATAGTAATTTATGCAAAAGCCTTAAAAGTTGGGGTAACAAAGGAAAAAGCCAAAACAAAACAAAATACACGCCCACTCACCATTTGTTACTGTTTGAACTCTCTTATTCCAGAGTTAGGCAGTGGTTTTGAGGAAACAAAATCACCACAGGAGTCATGTGTTATGATAAAAACTTGATAGTCAAGATTTTTATTGCACCAGTCACTGTGAACACTGGACTCCAAACAGAAAATACATTCCCATTTTGATGAAGAGGTTGACAGAACAAGTTTGAAATTATTTCTTGTTACTTCCGTCAGACACATTATATTAATATTTCACTGAAAGCTGAGCATTTTAAAAATGTAATTATTCATGGGTGTCCAAAATCCTATGATATTCACGAGAGAGGCCAAAACTTTTTTTAATTTTATCTTTCAAGGGGCATTTCCTAAAATTTAAATTCAATGAACAATAATCTATGTAGAGTTTCTGATTTGGCTTAAGTATCACCTAATAACAATGCTACTAAATAAAAATCACTAGAAGGCTATAGCATCTGCGAGACAACAAAAAGGCTTACAGCAGAGACTCCATGAAACATTTAGCTGGTATTTTCCACACACAGATCCAGTGAAAAGGGGTAAGCTGTAAAAATGTGCTTCTGAGAGTTTCAAACCATATTGTACAGAAGTCACATCAAATTAATACTGAGGACCATTTAGAGCTTTTATTCTGAAAAGCTTTTGAAAAGGGATTAAACTATGAAAACTCGCATGATACTAAAGTACCTATTAATGGGTTTAGGGGGGGAGGAACAATGAAAGTGTTATTTTTAGATAAATCGTTACTTTGTATGTAGCAGCACAAAGCATTTGCTAAAGAGACACTGCAACAGTTCTCCAGCAATATCCCACACATCTAAACACTGATTAGCAGGAGAATTTTTCTTGTCATTAAGAACAATCTTACACAGAAAAGAGGATCTTATGGTTTTCTTTTTAATTTTTGACAATTTCTATAAATAATTCGTTAGGAAAATGTAGTCGTAGTCAAAAATTGCATAAGTAAAATGGCACCATTTTTAGAACACTTGTTATTCTGGATAATACAACTGCATGTTTGTAGTCCTCTATACACACATCTGATTATCGAAAGCCTGGTGACTACTGATATAAAAAAAGTTCACAGTGTATGATACACTTAACACACAGAAAAATTATGTTTTCAAAAAAATAACAGGAAACAGCATGAGTAGTGAGAACAAGAACTGGGGTAGTTGTCATCTCATCAAAAATAATGAATGCTCAAGAGATTTCTAACTTCATTTCTTCCCAGTCATTTGTCCGATAACAATAGACTACCAGGAGAGAAAAGACTAGATGCAGAATGCACTCTTCTTCCTTGGCTCTAGCTAGCACCTGTAACCCCAAACAGCTATGTACCAGCTGAAATCCACATGACGACAGCCCCAAAAGACAACTGGAAATGTTGTTCCTAGCCTGCTGTGCCTTCATTCAGCGGCGGGATGCACCACATGGTGGATGACAGCTTTGTGTCTGCCTCATCTTGAGGCCTCCCCTCCTCCCTCGACACACAGTCGTGCACACACAAAACAGTCTTATGGCTAATGATGCAAACATGAAGTGTAAAGTCTCCTTAATTTGACCCTTGTTAAACTCCTAATTGGATTGAGGCGGTCTCAGAGTGGAAAGCTACCCTGGATTATTCAAGAAAGCTTTTACAAAATGAAGACCAAATTACAAAAGGCTTCCACTCTGGCTGCAAGACACCACAAAGAACAGGCAATGAATTGCAGCTGTCACTTAAGTTAAAAATCTAATCAATTGCCTTTTTTTCAAACAGGTAACTTTTTGAACAGTTTCTTCATTGTGATACTCTTCAGAGTGTGCTTGACCCAAATTTAATAAGCTGCTATTAAAGCAGAAGAGCAGCTGTAGAGCAAACACTGTAGAATGATACCGTGCATTCAGGCTCTTAATGATTTTAAAATGACTACAACCATTGCTTCATTCAAGAGGAACAAAGCTCAGGGCTCTTTGCTCAACAATGTCTTAACACAAACTGTCTGAACAGACAGCATTCATTTGTCCTTCATGAACCCAAAAGGTCAGCTGCATTGCTGAGAACATCTCAACAGTTTAATTGTGTTTCTCCTGTAGGAAGACTGAGAGGAGAAACTTGGGGATTCCTTGTGTATGAAAACTAGCCTTTCTTTTTTTTTTTTTTCTTCCAAGGAAATATATACAGCTTAAGCACAGAGACAAGGGGTGCATGATATGCAGACAGGTGTAAAACATGAAGTAATTATAGAAGCTCAAATTAGTTCCTAGGCCTGAGGCAAAAAAGAGAACAGTGCCTTGACAAAAGGGAATAGCAAATAAGGATAGCAAACAAAAAATGGCTTGAATGTGTAAATTAGCAAGAAAAATGAGACAGAAAAGCAGCTTTACTCTACTATTATTCACCACATGAGAACAGAGCAGCTGAACATGATCAAGAGGGCTTTGGAGGAGAGAGGCAGGCATCAACACCGAAACGAAGCCAAAGAGTGGCAGCTCCGCACTTTCTAGTCAGTCACTCATTATGTGGTGAAGTGCTCTTGAGAAGTGCCTCTTATACTTGACCTATCATATTACTTCTTCTGTAAACACATAATCCCTGCTTGTTAGGTGGTGTCAACACTAGCATTCATTCACTGTGGTAGTCCTTTTGTGTATAGACACTTTAGAAGTGCTGCCAAAACCAAAGAATTGACACCATAATAAAACAATTTGAATTTCAACCAGGTAAACAGATCCTATGCGCTTCTGTGAAATGTACTGTTCCGAGCTCTACATCCAGTGTCCCTTATTTGAGACAGAGAAGCTTTCTTATCACAAAACCATTTTTTTGTGTATGTCCCTTTAGCCAGATTAACAACCACCTAATGATTAACATTAGTACATGAGCAGATTTAATGACTGGAATTACAGCCACTGCACCTTATTTGCTTCAATCACACAGTAAAAAAAAAAAAAAATAAAATCTGCATACTCTTACTATGAGTCACCTAAGCAGAAGAACCCCAAACAAAACCATTAAGGTCACACAAAACCCATAAAACCAGTCAGCTTTTATGTCAGAATGTCCTCCTCTCGTACAGATATTTTCTACTTCAGTCTTTGTGGGAACTTATGTCTGATTATTATAATTAGATATTTAGACCTTCCACTCAAAGCTTATACTTTTTGCTGTTAGAGGGAAAAATTCATACTTGAGAACACTGTCTTTAAACAAGTGGTATAAATAATTGATTCTGTGCTTTTGTGTTAAAAGGTATTCTAGATAGACTATCACTTTAACATTTATGAAGAGCTCCAAACACTTTTGCAATCTGTATGATTAAAAAGATGAATCAATCTTCCATTGAACACTTGAGCAAACTTTCTGATATATCACCACGTGTTAATGGAAAACAACACTGGAATGGTAGTATTTGTCTGAAATGGCAATTTTCACAAGCGAGTCCAAACGATACGCAAAAGGAAGACTCAGAAACATTAGTGCTCCACCCCACAAAGCTGAAGGGCTATATTAGGACTCTGTTCATCAAAAGGAGTGAGAAAGCACCATTACAGGCTTGATATTGCAACAAGGTGACGTGATGCATTACTGCAGTAGAGTCTACAAAAATAACATACTACCATGTTACAGCAATGTCACAATCTTCCTGCCCAGGGTTGACAAGATTTTTTTGTTGGGTTTTCTTGGGCTGGGAATTGAACCTACACTCCCATACAACATACATTTTGCAGCTGAATGTTTTGTGTCCATGAACTGTGCATTTCTGGGAAACCTTGACACCACTAGTGTTTGGCTCAGTTAGCTTACTTTGCAGCTTGCCTACCCTTTGATCCTCAACTCACCCACCTGGGAACAGAGAGACTGAAATATTCCCTCCTGTACTAGCCACTGCATTTCGTTCAAACACCTCTGAATGAATTCTCAGCAGCCTCAACAAATCTGAACAAACTCACATCAAATGGAAATCTAATTCTCACATCTTCTACCTTTGCCTTTCGATGGTTGCTTCTCCCATTCCTAACCTCTTCTTTCTATTTTTTTTCCACAATTTCTTATATTTGCCAAAATTAGACTGTAAAATGAGGCCAGAATCTCATAATTTTTATTTCTCTAAGGCAACATGGAAATCTGTGTCACTCTATTAAAGAAGACCAATAGCAAATAATGTAGCCTGTGAAAGAAGGCCTCATAAGGCCCAGGTTTAGTAACATTAATTTAAGAACATACAATACCATGCAATAGAAGCAAGTTCAGCAGTTTGTGCATATACAAAGGTCCTGTTTAGTCCTACTCTTAGGACTTCATTTAGAAGGTAAAGAAATACCAGCCAAGGTGTCAATATTACCTATACTCCTAAAGATGTGCCATGAACTTCATTATACATGTTCCCTCACAACTTCTGAATTTCCTGTTGTCTCCCTCTTCTCAAATATATCCTGTTTCCCATAATAAAAGAGATTTCCTTTACTGTATAGATTTCATAAGCCTCTGGACAGGTTAACCTTTACAATCAGTGAAGGATGATGAAGAGACTGCTGTTGTCACTGTCTGGGGCTCTGGAGAGCAGCTCTTGGAGAACTATGCTATTTCCTTTCACAAAGCAATGATTTCTGCCCACAAAAGCAGAAACTACACTGAGGGCTGGCTCAGCTGAAAAACTGCCAAGAGTAATTCTGGGGAATGTTGACAATTTACAGCATACCCATTGATGATCAGAGTCATCACATGGGCCAACTGTGCTTAGGTGCACTAGTAGATACTCTTTAAAGTTGGGATTTCTGATTAGTATAGTATTTATCATAATGTGAAGAAAGTCCCACATTTTCACTTTATTTCAAACTTCCTTAAGCAAAGAACTACTTTTTCCTTCCTAAATTGTCCTCTGATTTCCACCTTCGGTTTTTATAATGCCTTTTTTTTTTTTAGCTCAGTCCCTTCAATGAAACAAATTTTACAATTTTTCAAATTAATTTTGCCTGAAAATTTTCGTATCTTCCATTTCAATTTCATTCTCTTTGGTATCTTTGCCCTGATCTTCATCCCATCCAATCTTGTTTTTTTTTCTAACCCAAGCAGAGCATATTTTTTGGTTTTCCTCGTTTGTAATTTATTTCTTCTAATCCACAAAGCTGTATAAACTTCACTAAATTGATATAAAAATTGAGGTTTTAATGGAATCACTATAATTTTGACTGCATAACACATACAGTACCACAGGGCCAGCATGAGGTTGGAGTTCAAATTCCTTACACATTAACTAAACTCAAGTACGCCAGTGTTTGCTTTTCAAGCAGTCCAACATGTCCACTGTGTGACTGATCAGCACATACGGAATATGACAAACATTCTTCTCTCAGCACTTTTTCAGAATTTCTAGAAAACAGACAGTCCAACTAGGCAGCCAGGCCTCACAAATCTTGGAGACTACCAGGTAATGGGAAGGTAATGGCTTTCTGCCAGAAAGGAAAGTCTGCTGCTAACACTGGTGAGGTTAACAATGTACAAATTTACTGCCCAAAAACCAACTTAGCTTCTTGTTTCAAATTTCTGCCAAACAGTCATCATTGTAGGTACTAATGAGTGCTATTTTACTACTATTTCCTAAATACTCGAATGAAAAACTGTTAAAACTATTTTCATCTACCCATGCCTGATAAGCATATCACATTCACTAGCCCTGGCATGGCATAGGATGAAGATATTTCTAGATGTTTTTCCTGTCACAAAATTCATGTAAAGTAGCAAAGCAATGGAAATAAATTGAATGCAGCTTACAGAAGAAAGGAAAGTAGCACCAGCAATGAAACTACAGCTGCAATTCACGTCTTTCAGAAGGGTACACTCTTGCTCTGATACAAACTCTTTCAGAGGCCAACTAAGACACGAGTTCATGCATCAAAAGTTTGGTCAGCGCAAAAGAATGAATGACATGTAAGCTTCACCGACCCAACTACATCTTATGTAATTAGTGTCATCGTTTTAGCTAGTGCTTGGTTTGGAGCATTAATCTTAAATATTTTATTAAATGTTTAAAATTATATAGAATACATCTCCTCTGACTAAACATGAGAAGATTAGTCAGCATCCAACACTTCACCTGACAGCTACAATATTTTAATACCACAAACCCATAACTGCAGGTATCCATTCTTTAAATTTGTGACAATCTTTCTACAATAAGACAACTGCTCATTTTCAGGCATTTTCTAATAGTAGTAATTTCTTGTAGCTTGTCACAGTCCTTTAACACAGAACAAACAAAAAACCTAAAAAGACTTTGCAAAGCATGCAAAATCATTGTTTCATCTGTGACATGTATCATACCTACGGATTTCAACTATAAGTATGTTTTGTCAATTTAGCAAGCCTCTTGTAATATCTGGCATGATAAACAGATATTACATGTTTCATCCCAAAAGTCAAAACTTATCACGATTTTATCATCAGTGAACCCAAACCCAGGTCAGATTTTGTATCACTATAAATCATCATGTAAAAATTGTCCTCGGAACTTTTATACATGGAGGAAATCCCAAACAAAGCATAAAGCCCCAAAAAGAACTGAAGTATAAAACAACTGAAGTTAACTGCTACCTTATGTTCTCAGCAAACCAGCCAGTTTTCAAATTGTGTTTTTCCACACAAGTATATTCACACTCATCATATTCAAACAGCACTCTCATCTTCTGATGGTTATCATGGTGGGTATATAACAGTGCAACCACACAATGCTCCACACAAACTCAGGAGCAAAAACGAAGGCACTGGCAGACCTTTGGTCACTTCCATCTTCATGGTTATTAAGAGTAAAAATAAGTCGAAATTCTATTTTGTTTCCCAGTGAATGTACTGATTTAGAGGAATGATATCAATACTATAAACTTCACTGTTGGGACAGGTTAGGGCACAGGTAAACTTCAGTCTGCTGGTGACCACATCTTCTTGCCCAACATGCTAGCAAAGAAATGTCATCTTATACCATTCACTTCTGAGAGCTAGAGGTATCCTCTCACCCCCAACGCTGCAAATGCCATCTTAAGCCCACCCCAGGTTGTTTGCACAAAAAGAAATTAAAACAATAATTCATTCTCAGTACAACTATTTTTCTACTCATGCAGTCAGTAGAAAGGATGTGAATTGTATTTTCTAAGAAGTTATTTTCCAGCCTTACAAAAATGTGTACCAAATGTGTACCAAAATAAGTATTTATCCCTTCTCCCATTCCTACAAGTAGTACTATAACTTTTAACCTCTCTCTTTCTTTTTTTCTGTGAAAGAAAATTTTGTTTAAGTACTGAGAAAAGTAAGATGTAAAAGTATTTCAAATCTAGATATAAAATTAAGGGTAAAGATGGGAGAAGCTGATATAACTGAAGACAGATATAACTGAAGACTATTATTACAGAACACTGACGCCAAGATACTTGTAAAAACATCCAGCCTGCTTGGGTAGCTGTGAATCTGCTGGATGAAGTGACAAAGCCTGAAGCTTCTGTGTACCCCATTACTTTGTGACTTCAGAAGCATATTAGTGTCTTGGAAAAAAGATTTTTAGAATCATCCTGCCAAACAAATGTATGAATACTTCTTGTATAGTGGATGAGTCCCACTAATGTCAGTGGATTTATTTGTCTGAGAGACTGGTAAGTCAAGATAAATTAGGGCGAGAATGCTAGATCTAAGGTTAAATAAAGGGTGACACTCAGGCTTCAGTAATGATTTTTTTGTTGTTGTTGCTTTATGAAACCTGCAAAGCTACAAGGTATTTTCTTCCCAACTTCTAAATCTATCTTTCCACAAAATATCACCACCTATCACAACTCAAATTGCGTAATAAAATCTGCTTTGCTAAAAGATATGAAGGGAACCTAACCTTAACTTACGGGGCTCAGAGGAACTCTGAGCCATTTAACAGCAGTACATCAAAGCCGATTACTGCAAGTCTGGGAAGAGTAAACGACTAAACAAGAGCCATACTCAGTCAGCATCCCTAAAGTTACAGGTCCCATTTATAATTTCAGTCCAACTCTATATTTTTAGACAGATGTACTCAGTCAGTATCTTTGTAATTAGTCTGTGGTACACTAATAGCAAATTTTCTCTGATGGACTCAATACCACATGCTCCCATACATGTCCAAAGTGGAGGGCACAATATAACCATTTTACAGAACTCTCAGGAATCAGACAGGAGCAGAATAAATCACTCTGTGAACAAGCTGTGTACCAGGCTTCATTAGTTATAATTACCCCCAAAATATGCTCAGCAGAATGCACACGTGTCATCTGGGAGTGACACACAATAGAGTGGGCAACTTATAAACTCCTCCAAGCACAGAAAGAGTCCATAAAACAACTGGCTTGTGCATTTGGATTCATGTGATAACACCTCCTATTGCATAAGCCACCAGATGACACAGATGGGGCAAATCCAAACAAGGAACATTTCTTTTGTATAGGCATTGGACTTCATTTGATGCCTATTCAACCAACAAGCTGAGAAAGCTGAGTATGAAACACTAGATCTTTGTCTTTTTTATTTTCCAGATTATGCTACACTTGCTCAAAATAATAAAACGTATAGTTTTAAATACTTTGAACATGACTTGCAAAAAAACTCAAAGTGAAACAAAACAAAACAGGATGTTAAATTTAACATACTTATGCACAAGTAAAAGCAATCACTCTTTCCCAAAATTTAACTGGAAACATTTCTAATATAATATTAACCAGCATTTCGCTTGTATAAATCATATTACCAAAAGGGGTAAGTACTGATTGAAGATCTTTGAGAACGCACATCTCAGCAATCAGATCTATTATTTTCTGGAGAAAAGAATATTAATTAACATTCTGTACATAGATCAGATTACCTTTTCTTTAATGACTACTACAGAACTACTACTACTACATTTAAATTATTGCAACGTTGATCTCAGCTTTCTCTGTAAACTTGCATATTTTTCTCTTCTCCTGTACTTTCTGCCAATCATAATAATTGTTTTTTGTTTGGGACATTCCAATCTCATACCAAATGCACTTTTTTTTTTCCTCCTATTCTCATTATTTACTTCTTCGTATGCATATACCATAGTTCCCGGTCATCTCATTAAATGCCTTTCCACATCTTTTCTGTAGTTTTCTATTATTGCCCACTGCTATGGAGGTTTGTTAATGAAAAATAGTGGTGTAAGTACTTGTTTACTGGGAAAACTGATATTCATATACATCTCACTGTACAGACAGATTTAATGGAAAATATAATGTGCTAAAAATACTCATATATGTCAGTACTTTAGTATAAACATGGAAATATACTGTTTTAATATTACATGTGTGGACTAGTGCATGTGTACACATACTAATATGAATGCCTATGTGTCTATTTACTTTTATATTCAAGTGTATAAACACATAGAAATAGACTCCCAGAAAAATACAGACGGATATATGTGCACACACTCGAAAAGTACCCTACACTTTAGGTGGCATATCCAGTGCTTATACCTTGTTAGGTTTATGACATGCTGTTAAGGAGCTATTTAACCTTCACATCTGTTAGCTACTTCCAAGAAAACACAGAAAGTAACTCCAAAACTCTGACTATAGAATATATTTAAATTAGTAACTCAATATTAACCATGTGACACTGAGTTCTGTGTAACTACTTTTACGCACAAAATAAATACCCAGTTATTTCGATAGTGTGAAATGTAGCTGAATTTCACAGACTTAGAGTAGTAACATGAACTGTCATGGAGAGAGCTAAGTATATCCAAAATATGTAAGATCAATTAAGGTCTATTATAAATAACATCCGTTAACCTGTGATCTGTCAGATCTGTACATCAGCAACACTGCATGGATGTAAGCAAGGCCAGAATTTGTCCCACTTGGCCCCATTTCTGTGTAGTGCAACTAAGAGGTCAGCATTCAATGCCAGCAAACTCCACAGAGTGCTCACAAACACAGTGGCAGCAATTTCCTATTTTTAAAACATCAGAGAACCAAAAACGATTTGTGAATATGAACTGCTATGGTATTATTTGAAGTCACTGCCTTCTTTTCTTTTTGGTTTGTTTTTTTTTTCCTTTTTTAAGACACAGATACTGAAACTATCCCAGCTAATAATTTCATTCTGACACTTGAGTTTAAAAGGTTAAGTTACTATCTGAAGAAAGGTAATCTGACTGCCTTTCATAGCAGCCTGCAAGCTCTGCAATCTGCATAGAGAGGGGCATTTGTCATCATTAGCTGAGCAGTGACAGCTGGCACCTAGGGTGTCCCAGATTTAAGAAGTGGCAAAGGCACTCTTTTACCTTAAGTTGCCATCAAGTATAGTATGCTTCATAAGGAGTAATATTTTCTTCTTGTTATAGAGCATGAAATAACAGCAGTGAATTTATCTGTATTTTCTTCAGCCTGGAGAACTAGCTGATATACAATTAGCAATTGTCTTTAGACAACAAGACACTGTGTTTATTACATGAACAAACATCCAATTTATGTCACTTGAAAATAAGTACAATTGGCTCAAAATTAGGGCAGTATATTTTCCCTCAAAGATATTCCAGACTGATTGATTCGTAGATTTTATTTATGGACATGACAAATCGTGAATAAAACACAGTTTTTAACTAGAGGTATAGTACTGTCACTCCAATCTAGGAGTGCCTAATTGCTTAAACCAGACAGGTTATTAGATATAGGGAAAAAAATAGTCCTACACTGCCATACACACTAATGCAATACATTAATGCTTTGAAAGAGTACCTGATGGAGAACTATTTTAATAGCACCTTTAGAAATTTAAAGGATATTCTAATAGCGTATTTAACAGCTAAGTTTGATGCAGGGTTTTTTTCAAAACAGTTTCATGAGATTTTGCAAATTTATTCATAATTAAGAGTGTACTTAATATGTGTAGAGGTTTAGGAAAGAAGTTGTTCTCATACCACCATCAATTATCCAATCTATGGAAGACTGAATAAAAGGTTTGTAAACATTAAGAGACCCTGATTTGGTTGTTTTTACAAAAACAAAATACAAAGCTAGAAATGAATATGCATTGACATGGAAAAAACCACACAAAAACAACCAACACAAATCAAAGAGAACTTTATAAAGCAAACAAGAAAAAACTTTCATTTCTCCACAGTCTCTCAAATTTGGAAACATAATCCATAATGCTAGATTTTGCATTATTATGTAAAATAGTTTTTCACAAATAAAACTAATTTTTGTGTTAATGTAAAATCTATGCAAATACATGCAGTCATTTATCAGGGAAGCTGACAAGCATTCCATATTGGAGAGGGAAAATGAAACTGCCTCAAGAATAGAGGCAATTAATTATTTCTGTATTTTCTCTTCCTCTGTCTTGAGGCACAGAAGTTATCCATCCAGTTAAAACAGCAAATGAAATAAAGAGATTTTTTTTTTATTTAAACACATATGGCTTTTGCCTGCAATACTGATCACCACAAGGTCTACAGATGCCCGTGGCTAAATTGTACACTGGCAGATGCACACAAGGGAAAACTGTGTTAATGCAGCGTGGTGAACAAAACAAATGAAGAACTGAATTTTGGGGGGGGGGTGGAGAGGCAGGGGTGAGGGAGAGAAGACTTTTTTTACCCCACTGAGATACAGCTTGCCTACGAAGAGTAGATTAGGTTAGCAAGAGATTTAACCTGAAAAGTTTTTTCTCATCCCTTATGTAAAAAATCTGAATACTACGTGTAGGAAAAAACATCCAAGAAGATCCATGCAGTTTTATAATGCAGAGATTATAACTAATGGGCTTGCCAAGATAAATGGTTATATTATTTCATCTTTAAAATTAAGGACTAATAATATATAATGAATGTACTCACAGAATATAACGAGAAAACTGTTGTCCAACATACTTGCTGTCATTTTTTACCTACTTAAAGAAGCAATGTCTTGAAGTGTAGCTGAAAATGGCAAGCATTATGGCACATCCTAGCACATGCCATATACTTGTTTGCGATTCAGTGGGCTAGTAAGAGTTCTCAACTTATTGTTTCTTTTTGATAAGGTTATTTTTTTAAATAAATGAAGCCAAAATTAGCCAGTTCATTCCTGGAAATAATTTGCAGATGAAAAAAAGAAATAGAGATGATAAAACATATACTGAAAATAAGATGGGATCATGTTTATCACAGTAACTTCTCTCGTAGTAGGCCTATACACAATGCATAACCTCATTAAAATCAGTATTGCCTCATCTAAAACTAAGAAGACTTAAGAGGAAATATTGTCACTGCCCTGACAGATACACCATAATTTTTTTTCTTTTCAATGGCACTAATTTATTATAAATGATAATATGTCCAAAAGGCACAATCTATTTCAACTATCACAAAAAATTGATAGCAATATTCCTTTCAGATAAACAGGTATTTCCATATGCTAATATTTCTCTTTCACCATTTTTATTGTATACTTATGAAATTATAAGTCTACATGCTATTTCTAGTCTTTTTCATTTCAGAGACACCAGCATCATGCCACAAAGGATCTAGTTCTGTATATGCTGTCCTAGAGCTGTCCTAAAAAGCTGGTAGGGAAAAGTAGGAAGGACAGTAGGTGATCTAGGATAAATTTTCAAATTCAAGTAAGAGGACCACTGGAGTGATTTGCTGCTCCTAATAAGAGACTCAATTTTCTCCCAGGTAAAATATTGTGCTCTACACAATGACAACGTTCCACCAGTTAAAAAACAGTGTTCAGAGTGGTGATGGGAAAATATTTCAAAGGTCAAAAGATCTAAGCGGCAAGTTTTTCGTAACAGATCTCCCCTCTTCTTCCTTAAATAATAAGTTAGTTGACATTTTTATATTACAGAAGCACTTCCCTATTAATTTCATTGTATTTTAGAATATTTTTAGGAACAATAAGGGTTTTTTTAACAAGTAGAATGCTGACATTTAGGACTGTTAAAAGATTCTGTAGATTTGGGGAGTTACATAAATAGTCCTGAATATATGGAAGTACATGAAAAAAATAGTTTTCATGGAAATTTTGAAAGTATATTCTTTCACTCATTTCTCTGAATAATCTCACCCTCCTTGTAAGGGCTTTAGAATGGGTTAGGGAAAGCATTTTTGTGGGAGCACGGACAAAACAGCATCGTCGTTTGTCAAGAAGCTAACTGAACACTATGGCTAAAACACAATGAAATTAATAGGGAAGTGCTGCTTGACAGAAGTGTAGATATTTGAGCCAAAACCATATTTCCTCACAAATGCGTGTATTTGATGTATTAGATATCGTAGAGGCTCGCTGTACTTGATCCTCTACAAAGGGTAACCTCCAAGTGTTACCCTGCTTTGGCCCTGATCCTGCAAATAGCTGACAGTGCACTTCACTATGAGCCTAAAAGTGCCCATGACCTCACCAGAACAGCTGAATGTTTCGTTAACCACGTGTGTATGGGCAGGATCAGGGCATTCATAAGGTTCAATGAAATGTATTAATCACTCACGACCAACTCACTCAACTCCTCCCTTCACCGTTATTTGGAAAGAAAATATTGGAGAGCCGTACACTACATTAAAAAATAGAAGTCTGCATTGAAATATGTTAGGTATGTCTTTTTATAGCTAAATCAAGATAAAATTAGTTACATAGGTAATTTACCATACATATATACAAGTTTCATTTTGATTTAGAGGGACATAACATGCCCAAAGTATTGGCAGCATGAAAATTCTCAATAATACACATAATATAATCAAATGTATAAAAAGAGATGGTTCTTACTTGTAACTTCATATTGGCTAGCGTTCAAAGATGTTAAGCAACACGTCTTCTGCTAACTTCAATATCTCTAGCATCTCCCTACAAGACGACGTAGTTTAGTTTGCTAGACAATATGAGACCAGCTTACAGGAAAACACCAGTCATAAAGGTAAGTATGTTCAAGACATATCACTCTCCCATTTTGACTGGGCTAATGAGTTGTTGGGTTACTCCTAAAATATGAACAAGTTTAGCGATGCCATAATTTATACGCATTTCAAATGTTCCCACATTTCAATTTTGACTCACTTTTTCTAACACTCTAGTCCTCTCTAAGACAACATATTGCAGGACTAGAAGTTACCAAGGGGAAAGGTTAGTTTATATGTGAAGCCTTTGGAAGCTGCTCATCCAACACATACAGCTTTATTTTCAAGGTCAGTGTTCAATATTTTTAGTCATTTAATCATATACAGCATGAGAGAGTAATGAGAGTTCGGTCGGTAGTGTTGGATGACCCACTACAGATGTAGTAGATTAAAAGGCACTAATCCCCACTGATTCCACACTCTTCTAGCAGTTCAGCAAAAAAGAACATTCTCAAGCTAGGGATCTTTAAAAGAAAACCCACCAATGCTGGACTGCTTAAATAAAATGCTGTACTTTAAGGAATGCCTGGCTTTGGAGAAGTAGATGGAGAAGTGAACCAAATGAATAATTCAATGCATTTTTTTCCTTCTTGAACATTTCTACACTTCTAGCTAAAATTACAGTTGTGCAAGTGACATGTTTACTTTTGAGACATAGGATTTTAAAGAAAACAAATCAATTACTGTTTTTCTCTTAACAGATTGCAGATTAGAGGAATTTAAAGTATTAACAGTTCATCCGTAAGACCTAAGATGACCAAGTCCAACAGTAATGCAAACTCTTTTCATGTTTTTCTTTTAAGTTTTAATAGGAAGGGAATACATACACGTTAAGTTTAACACTAATGAATGCTAATTGAGTACTCTAAAAAGAGCTATGTCACAGTTTTTTCTTAAAAAAAATTGCAGAAAACTGTACGTAACAGAGGAAAAATGTTTGCGTACCACACTATACAGAAACTTATACCTACAAATCTAAGTAATAAGGTGTATAAATTCATTAAAATTGCACTTCTGCAAACATTATAGCAACTTAGCTTTTCATATGTTTCTAAATGTGAAAGTGGAGGCAAAAAGTAAACTACAAAATAAGAATACAGAAAATTGCAGGTACCATCAACTTCTACCACAAAAAAAATGACGCTGCCTATTTTATATAATGTGACACATATAGTAAACCTGGCACAAATATCTGTCTTTTCTTACTTGAAAAAAAAAGAGTGAATTTATTGTTGCCGGCAGGATGATATGGATGAAATAACCAGGAAGAATTGAGGGGGGAAGGGGAGAAAGAGGAGCCAAGAAATCAGATACACTCAATGAGCCTTCAAACTCACTTCAGCAGTAGGGATAAATAATTTAATCAACTCAGCTTTATTCTTTTTCTTCCTACCTCCCTAGTGCAATAGGCAGATATTAAAAAATAAAACTTTAAAATTCATGAGCAGTTGTGTATGGAAGAACTATCATTATATAATAAGAAATATAAAGTGATATCTATGCCAGCCCTTTGTGTAGATATGCATCTGCATTTTAACTCACACTTTTCACCACAAGAAATCACTGGTTAAAATTATATGCATGTCAACTTTCTTTTTTCCCTTTTTTTTTTTTTTTCCTTCTTCCAAATTGCATTTTGGTTATGTGGGCGAGTAACCGTAGCCAAAGATTTTCAATACCATTTGGCTTTTTGGCTAACATGAGAACTACATGACAAGGCAGTGTAGTTTAAAAGATCTGAAATAACAAGCAGAGTTCAACAAATACTGTTATAGTACCCCCTAATTAGGGGAAATATCCAGAACACATCAATTTGGTAAAAGACATCAATATCATATGGTACCATTATCATGACAAATGATCAATCATCACTTTAATGAGATGATTTTAATCCCAATTTTCCAAAACAACTCCTTAGTCAATAAACTCAATAAAAATAAAATTCAGTGCTGAAAAGGTGTTCCTTTTATAGTTTACGAAGAACACATGAATAGCTACAGAGAAAAATTAACTGCAGTAAGTGGTCAGAAACTTCGAAAAAACCCACATTTTTATATAATATATATAATATAGATAATTTTCAGCATCATTTCAATCAAGCCACCGTCTTGTTCTCTTGTTAAACGACCGGGTCAACTTAACAGTCACATTTCAGTGGTTGACTGGTGTCAGTGATGCCTAAATCCACAAATTTTCAAACTATCAAATGTTTGTTGCATTTGTGTGAAATGAAATGATGTAGCGAAGAGTGCCCTTCAGTGCTGAAAATCTTTGGCGAAGGCTAAAGTTAATATTTCCCATAGCCACAAGATACAATAAACATGTATAACCTGTGTAACTTGACATCAGAGCTTAATCTTAGCATTACACATTAAAAGCTATGATTCAGGATATAAGACGTAATTTTTATTTAAATTAATTTTGCCGCATTCTGAATATTACGACTTCTGACAGCCTAAAGGTACGACTTTTCCACTTTTGCCTTTAGTAACTGAAATTACCAGGCTAAAACCCACCCAGCAAAAATAAGAAAAACCTGGCCCAGAACATTCCTATGGCTAAAGTGCAACTCTGAGGCGGCCGCAACGCTGGGAAGTTGAGGCGTGCTCCCTCCACAGGAAAGGGCTGTTCCCTCGGCGAGGAAGGGACAACCTTTTGTCCGCTCGCTGTAACTTTCGGTTTTACCCGGCGCTGGTCTGTGACCCCGCGGGAAAGGGGCTCTTTAACATTTACATCCCAAGAAGCCGCCCCCGAGACGGCAGCGCCGGAGGTTTCGAGCCGGTCGGCTCCGGGTCCCAGCAGCCGCCGCCCAGGGCAGGAACTGGGGCCAGGAACGGGGCCGCAGCGGGCCTTCCCTCTCCCCAGCCGGTCCCAGAAACCCGCCCGCCGGAGTTGGTCCCAACTTGACCGCTTTTCCCTCCCCCGCACAGGCGGGCCGTGCCCCATTGCGGCCAACACCGCCCCGTGTCTGAGGGCAGGGCACGACCAGCATCACCCCCGACCCCGGGGGGCGGGTTGGGGTCGTGCTGGGCCCCATCCTCGGGGCAGCGGGGCGAGATGCGCCGGGTCGGCGAGGTGCCTCCCCCTGCCCGCCCGCCGACGGGGCCCGCGGCGGTGCCGCCGAGCCAGTGGATGGAGGAAGAGGAGGAAAAGGGGGAAGAGGGCAGACCTCCCCCCCGCCGCGGCAGGTTCCCCGCGGAGCCGGGGGCAGCCGCCGGTAAAAGCGGCGGGGAGGCGCCCGCCTGTCCCCGCGGAGCCGGCTCAGACCTCTCTAAGTGCCTGCTCCGGGAAGGCGAGGGCAGCCAGCCTCCCGGAGCCCGCAGCCCAGCGGCCGCTCACGCCACCGCCCCGCAGGGGAGGAGGGAGGGAAGGAGGGAGGCGGCAGTCCCGGACTCCGGGTGAGGCGGCGGCCGCTCCGGAGTAACCGGGACCGGGCGCTCGGGGCCGCTTCCACCGCCGGACCCGCCGCGGCCGGGGGGAGGCACGCGTGTCCCTCCCGGCGCTTGGCCGGGAAACTAAACGGAGAAGGGAGAAAACTCGGGAGGAAACTACCTCCTCTCCGCCCGAAACAGCCAGAGAGTGGTCGCCCTTCTCCCGGCGGCTTAGGGGCTGCGGCCGGGAAGAGGAAAAGCTCCTTCGGGACGACCTGTCACCTGCAGCTTTTCAGCGACAGTCCCAGCCCTGCTCTACTCATGGGCAGGAAAAGATTCCGGTCAACTTCCTCCTCTGGACCGGCACGGGAACACCCACACAACCGCCAGACCGAGGGAGCCAAGAACACAGTCACAAATTCTCCGCTATGTGCAATAAAGTTGGTCGCATTCATACGCTGAATAAATATCATGAAATGTTCTTTGTGGTATGACTCCTCCTCAGCGACGGATGTACTTACGACAGTTACTTTAGGAATTGGTAATCGGTCAGTATATTAAAGATTCCAAGCGAACAAAAGCTTTGCTGTTTTGCTTTTTTTCCTTAAATATATATATATATATATAAAATTTAGGGTTCTCTTGAAGTGAAGCTCTGTAAATGCTGTGAAGCAGAGGAGTTTACAACTCCACCTTATTTGCAAATAAAGGTCCCGATTACAAACACCTAAAGTACCGAAGGGGAAATTTGCTAATTACACATCACACAGGCGAAACCCCAAACTGTCAGACAAGCAAGCCAGCACGTTTGCAGTCGCTAGCGTGCCTCTCGTGTGCACATTTACTAAGCGCAGCTTGCTAGCAGAGCTCGCTATACGATAAATCCTCCAGGTTTGAAATTAATAAATACTGAGTCTCAAAAAGCAGCTGAACATCCACTCTTCACAACATATCGCAGCGCAATACAGAATACAAAAAACGAAGCTAAGAATTGGCAAATGAGATTTACCGTCCGTATCTGCTACTTGATTTCTGGAGGGAACGTGAAAAAGACCTGACAGATACGTTTAGCGATTGATTCTCCCTTCATAAGCTACAAATACAAAAAGCAAGGCAGAGACAATGCCGAAATGCATTAAACTTCAAGATCGATTAGAGCCCGTCAGAAGATCTTTTTAAAACAATACAAATCGTGGACTTCTGCGTAATATTTTATTCCAAAGAACACTAAATTTGCCGTGAATCCGCTGCCTCGTTCATTGGCCGGTTCACGAGAGAGGAAAAAAAAAAAAAAAAAGAAAAAAACCCAAACAACACCAACAACTTCTCTCTTGCAGTTACAGACAACTATCAGGAGGAAAAGGACAGCATGATGTGACGCCAAGTGGGAGTTAATGAATTTACGCCTGTGCTCCTGCCAGAGCCAGCCCGGTCTGTAGCTCCCTAGTTGATGGATGCCCATTAATACACCTGCATTCACGTCCCGGCCATGGGGAGGCACGCAGGGATTCGGTGCGGAGCGGCACAGTTTTGCCAAGTCCTTTCGAAACGTTAATACCCTTCAAGTTACACCCAAAGGAGAGCGATTTCTCTTGATTTCCGAGCGTACAGAGGACCAAGGCGGTTTTTCAGCCAGTAACCTTCTACCTTCCTATATGTGCCTGCGTGTGTGTGTGTGTGTGCGTGTGGCTGTGTATACATATCTATCTCCTAGAGTGGGATTAATTAGCCGCGTTTGAGCTGAAAGAGGCTGCAGTGACGAGCCCAGTGGCGATTGGCCGCCCGCCTGCCTGGCCCTGCCTTTATAATTTCCACACGAGTGCATCTGGGCTCTTATACAAACCAAGAGCCAGCTTCTTCTGACATACACACACGGCACTTTTTTTCCACCAACTGATTAACCGCCCTGCATACACACGGTGATTACTACGGGAAAACATAAATAAATACGAAGAGGTTTTATTATTTTGACTACTGGAAGCCTTGCTGTGTCTCAGTGCAACTTTTGTTTTTTCTTGCTGCTGGGAAAGGTGCCGCTCTCGATGCTTTCCTCTCTCTCACGGACCCTTTAAAAAAAGGGGAAGGAAAAATATCGCCCCCTCCAGTCCCCCGCCCGCTCCCCCCTCCCTCCCCCCCCGCCACACACACTTCAAGACGGCTGATCTAAAAAAGCAGGAAGAGAGCATCTGAGGAGCAGCAGCCCCGGCGCATTTTGAAAAACATTTGTTACATTTCAGAGTGCGGCAGCCTGTTTCTCCTCTGAAGTTGGCTCCAGCCTTAGCAGCCGCATTGGATCCCACAGCCTATTGCGAGACTCCGGTATACAATCCGGATCTCTGCCCCAACATGATCGCGGCCCAGGCCAAGCTGGTGTATCATTTGAATAAATACTACAATGAGAAATGCCAAGCCAGAAAAGCTGCCATCGCCAAAACGATCCGAGAAGTCTGCAAAGTGGTGTCGGACGTACTGAAGGAGGTGGAGGTGCAGGAGCCTCGTTTCATCAGTTCCTTGAACGAGATGGACAATCGCTACGAGGGGCTGGAAGTCATCTCCCCCACGGAGTTTGAAGTCGTGCTGTATCTGAACCAAATGGGGGTTTTCAACTTCGTGGACGACGGCTCCTTGCCGGGCTGCGCTGTGTTAAAGTTAAGCGACGGCCGCAAGAGGAGCATGTCCCTCTGGGTGGAGTTCATCACGGCGTCTGGCTACCTCTCCGCTCGCAAAATCCGGTCCAGATTCCAGACTCTGGTGGCTCAAGCCGTGGATAAGTGCAGTTACAGAGACGTGGTAAAGATGGTGGCGGACACCAGCGAAGTGAAGCTGAGGATCAGGGATCGGTACGTCGTGCAGATCACTCCGGCTTTCAAGTGCACAGGGATCTGGCCGCGGAGTGCTGCCCACTGGCCGCTTCCCCACATCCCCTGGCCGGGACCCAACCGGGTGGCGGAGGTCAAGGCGGAAGGCTTCAACCTCTTGTCCAAGGAGTGCCACTCTCTGGCCGGCAAGCAGAGCTCGGCCGAGAGCGATGCCTGGGTGCTGCAGTTCGCAGAAGCCGAGAACAGACTGCAGATGGGCGGCTGCAGGAAGAAATGCCTCTCCATCCTCAAAACCTTACGGGACCGTCACCTTGAGCTGCCGGGCCAGCCCCTGAATAATTATCACATGAAGACTCTGGTTTCCTACGAATGCGAAAAGCATCCCCGCGAATCGGACTGGGACGAGTCGTGCCTGGGGGACCGGCTCAACGGGATTTTACTGCAGCTCATCTCCTGCCTTCAGTGCAGGAGGTGCCCCCACTACTTCTTGCCCAATTTAGACCTCTTTCAGGGCAAACCTCACTCGGCCCTGGAAAACGCAGCCAAACAAACGTGGCGACTGGCCAGGGAAATACTAACCAACCCGAAAAGTTTGGAGAAACTTTAGAGGGTAACTATAAAACCGGCCTGACCGATAAATCTGCTAATTTTCCGATGAAGCTGCCTATTCGAAAAGTCAAATATTTCCACTTGAAAATGCAAATAATATTCTCTTTTAAAAAGGAATATAGCTTAGGCTCTTCACAAAGAAAAAAATAAAAGTAAATAAGAACAGCAAGCATCGTTCCTCTTCTTCACAGTTTTGCAGTTTCCCGGGGCGGAGGGGGGGCGGGGAGTGAAGGAAAAAAAAATAAGAAAAAAGGAAAGCGTTACCTGGAAAAGAGAATTGGCCGTAATTTAACATGATTGTGACCATTCTGCCTAAAAATGGTACCAACGGATTATAACAAAACCCGGTATTTTTATGTAAACCCTCTGTGAGTAAATGCTATTTGGATATGCCACCTGAACAAACCCTAATGTACCTTTTAATTTGTATCAAATATTGTGATTTCACATTGTCTTTGAAATTGTGGATGTTGGTGTTTTGTGGTTTGGTGAACAGAAGTTAAATTGCCATTTTGGATACTTCAAGGACATTTTCTGCTAAAGAGAAGATACCATTTAAAGGTAGATTTTATCACAGTACTTTTGTTAATTGTCTTCTGAAGTGTCTGAACTTAACAAGTTTACATTTTTCGTTTCATATATATTGCTTGTTCTATTTCTAACATTCCATAAATATACTTGAAATGTTATTTAAATATATTCAAAAGAAATTTGGATTCTGCTTATATAATAATGCTTGAATATTGGAATTATATATTTGAAAATGCACTTGAAATACACTGGATAATTACCTTTTGTGATTTAGATTTTAATTTCTGTTGCTGATTTATTTAATTACAAGCTAATAAATGAAGTAAAATGCATATGGGTAAGTGTTTCAATATCAGATCAAGTTTTCTACTTGAAAAACCAAAGGCAGCTATGTTTAGGGGATTTTGCCTTTCTGTGGACAGTTGCTTAAATCCTGTAAAGCAAAATCTTAAGGGCAGGAGCCTGATTTTGCATTTTGAATAGTTTCGTAGAATAGGGAAATATTCGTGGTACAAACATATTATAATTTAGCTCCAGGTGACCATCAGCAACTGTCAGACACCAACGTGGTTATTAAACGCAATTACAGTTTTTCAGCTGTCAGGAAACAAATCTGGTTTTGAAGGGTTTACTATGCGGTGCTGATGTGTTTCTGTTCAGGTTCAAACAAAGCTGAGGACACACAACATATTCGTGAAGCAATGTATTGAGTAAGCACTGAGCCTGATAAAACTAGCAATTTGGTACAGGTACTAATAAAGAAGAAAATAAAATTTATAGGTGGAAGCCGGCACCAATAAAATGAACAACAATATTACTTCTGACCTACAATCCGTTACGAATGTGGTAAAATTGCCAGTTGCACTCTCAGAAATCAAGTCCCTGCACTCCCAGGGCATTCAGAGGAAATAACATGTGCGTGCCTACCAAACTGCAAACGATCCAAACCCGCCTGTCCGTATCGCACCGCCTGGTCCCTCTCAGGATGCATTGCTTTAAAGCAGCTTTTAAATCAAAACTCAAAATAACGACGTGGATTTTGATTAGGATCCTAACAGTCAACAAGTGCTTTAAGAGGCCGATCGCCTATGTAACACCCATTAGCAACTATTTCCAGCGAGTGTACTTTAGGGAAATCGTTATATCCAGAGATTCTGACAGAAACTTTTTACCCCAGCACTGCGAAGAAAGCCCCGAGTTTGACAAATTATTCGCCAAAGAGAAATCACCTTATTGCAAACATTCAGACGAGGAATTTTCTTGGAAATTATTTATGATATTTCTGCACTAAAAAAACCCACCAACAAACAAACCCTTTGTAAAAGTACTCCCCTATTTCCTCTCTGCCAACATTCTCGAGTGCAATAGCAAAGAAATAAAGTAAGAGTGATAAGAATGAAAAGAGATGCAGACGAGAGGAGCGTCCTGTTAGGCACGTCCCTTCCGTCTGCCCTCTCCTCCCCCCGTGGCAGCCCCTGCGCCGTTCCCGCGGGGAAAAACCCACGCAAAGGTTTCCGCTCAAGTCACGCACCCCTGCACTGTTGCGGCTGGGCTGCAGGTTTTCACGGAGGGGAGGGGAAGAGAGAGGGGGGCGGCGCTGGGGCATTGGTAGTAGTAAATGACTTCAGAAAGAAACAGCTTTCCCGGGAACCAAGTCCTCGAGTCCATGACTATTTCCCCTCCCCCCCCTCCATTTTTTTTTACCTAGAAAATAAGCATTAACTTGCATTTCAGCAGTCAGAGTGTTTACAAAATGCGCCGTATTTTCTTACATGGAAACTAACATTATTGAAATAACGGGATTCTCCGATATCCTCGGAAGGGGTAAAACCCTCCACTGTGTGTCGGGAAGGCTACGGGCTGGGACTGCTGCTCCCTCCAGGGATTTCAGAGCAATTGGCTTAACTACTAAATCTGACCACGTTCATACAAAGGCACCGCGCGAAATGCTGCTGGAAAACGCGCACGCTGCCGTAATAGAGGATTTAACATCATTAATACATTGCGCTTTTTTTTTTTTTTTTCTTTTTTCTTATGCAGCGAAAGGCGGCAGACCGGAGCGGAGTTTCGAACGAGGGGGCGGCCACGGCGCACGTGTGCCGGGACTGGGGACCGGGACCGCGACCTTGGCCGACCGCCCGCCGCACTCACCTTGGGTTCGATCTTCTTGAAAGCCGAGTCATCCTCGTCCACCTCGAAGTAGATCTCCGTGGTGGTGATGGAGAGCGTCCCCTTGGCCACCACCACGGGGGCGATGAGCTGTGCCGGCGTGCTGAGGACCACGGGGCCTGCAAAAGCAAGGGCAGCGGCGTCAGGTTGGAGGCGCCCGGCCGGCCCGTCCCTGGTGGCCCTTCCCCTTCCCTCTGCCGAGAGAGCCCGGCGAGCCCCCTCATAAACCCTGTTTGTAAACGGCCGTGTTTATTCCCCCCCTGCCCGCGGCCAGCGCTTTGAACTCTGCGGCCGGGGCAGAAGTGAGTTTGTGAGCTCCGGGGTTGAGAGATAAATCACAGCAGCGAAATTTAGAGGGGTTAGGGTGAAAAATAGCTGCCTCTTAGAAGAAGGTCCCCTCTCTTTTCATGCCCTTTTGCTCCTCGTTAACGCTATCGCTGTTTATTTGCGATAGCGGCGGCTCGTTCCACGCAGCTTCGACCTGGCATCGCAGGGTCCCCACGGCGGCCGGGCCAGGTCAGGGGCGCAGGGCAGGGCAGTCCGTAGCCCCTGCCCGCCACACCGACGCTTCAAGACTAGCAGCATTATTTTTAACTCTGGGTCCAGACCTCAACTTCGAAAGTAATGCGAAATATTGTGGTTTGTTTGGTTTTGTGTTTTTTTTTTTTTTTTTTTTTTTTTTTGGGGGGGATGCTGGTGGTGATTTGTGTTTGTGTTTTTTAATTTATTTTTATTTACACCTACTTCAATACCCCCCCACTCACAGAGGTTAGCAAATATTTACGGAAAGACAATTTTGGTTTCAACTCCCTGCCGCTTATCCATTTAAAATTACTGTTACACTATTTTGCTCAAATGTATTCCTTATGAGACTTTTTCACGGGCATTGAAAAGATGGGATGGGGAAAACCTGTTGTAAAAGGCAGCCTTGTCCACACAAATTGTTAGGTCTTAAGTCAGGGAAAAAAACACACCAAAAACTTCTGCTTTAATCCAAAAAAACAACAGCGGATTGCTTTTTCATCATCTTATCTTGAATATGAATGCAGCCTGCTGTTTAAGTTGAGAGTGTCCGTGTTTTAGGAAGCTCAATTGGCCTAATTCGAAAAATATATTACATACAGAACAGTCTTCCAGATTTAACCTTAAAAGCGTCTAGGGGCAATTCGTATACACATACATAAACACACACAGCCACATGCAAGCACAAACACGCATCTGACACGCAAATAATAAAAGCTCCAATACTGAGACGCTGGGTATAACATCTGACTGATGCACCTTTCAGAAACTGCGAACTGGCCATCTCACGGGATACTAAAAAGGGGTTTAGTTGTTTTACGCAGCTAAAATACCTCCCCTACAATAAGGGAACCCCTGCTCGGAGGGCAGAGAGCCGTGCGCCTCCCGCTGCCGTCCCCGGCCGCTCGCCCCTCCAGAAGCGCGGTGCAGGGGCCGGCGCGGCTGAGCTGAGCTCGGGGCGGCAGCTCGCTCCGGGGCTAAAGCCACGGATGCGCCTTCTCCTCTTCCCCCAGCACCTCCCGCACACACTACTACCAGCTCTTGCAAGCAACACTTCAAATTACTCACTTAGCCCAAATTAGTCCTGTATCGGCGCATCTAACTGTCATGTTGTTAATGTTTTACTTTACTGTAACACCCAATTTGAGCCCTTATTGCACAATATTTTGTCATTTACGCTGCAAAATAAATAAAGAGGGAGGTAGGGATTACTGTGCGTACAGGGCGAAGCTAAAACGCAGTGTTTCGGTGACAGCTTTCAGCAGCCCAGCGTGGCAGACGGGATAATATTGATACAAACTCTATTTTCTTTCATTTTATTGTTTTCCATCTCCTAATAAACCGGGGTAGCCTCTTGACCCCAGTCAGCTGATCGGAATCACATGCGCCGGGCTTGCTTTGCTGCTCTCCCCGTCTCGCCTCCATCTTCTCTCCCTGCCTTGGCGGTGGGAAAGGAGCCGAGTCGAGTCAAGCCGAGCCGGGGAAGCCCGGCAGCAGGCTCCAAAGGGCAGGATGATCGATCCGAAACGCCGCTTTAAAGCCTCATCAATCTTCATCTAGGTTGCTCAAGTAATTACGCCCGATTCTCTTGTACGATTACAAGTGGATTTGGGTTTCTATTCCCTAGGCCCCCTTTCTTTGTGTTTACAGAAGGGGGGTCTGAGCAGCCAGCGGTTCCCTGCCCTGCAGAAGCCCTTGCCCTGTCAAGCAGAGCGTCCTACCCCTCCTTTCGCCCTTCCCGGGCCCACTTGGCCCGGCAAACGGTGATGGGCTCCCGGGCCTTTGTGCGGGAAGAGAAGCGTCTTCGGAAGATGCGTCCTGGAAGTGACCCGGTATTCTATCACTTTAAGGAGGCGTTTGTGGGCTTTGCTGAATCCCAGAAGGAAGAACATCAATTTAATCCAATTACTTCTTTTCCCTGGTGTTGTACGGCTAAAATAAAAATAAAGCCACCGCTATTTAATGGTCAAAAGGCCAAACCTTATAATCTGCCATCCAGAAGACAATAGTGCACCGCGGCTACCGGGTGTGCCAGCGACCTGCCCTCACGGACTGGAGGAAGCAACAGAGCTGCAAAAGCAGGGGTGGATGTGGAGGGAAAGGGAACAGTCGCTTCTTAGTCCATAACTGAATGCAGGGGAAATCGGGGATTTCTGGCTTTTTCCTCCCGAGAAAAGGCTCTGAGCTCCCAGACTGGTACCTTGGCATCTGCCCTGCATTCTGCTCAAATGACACCCTAGATTTGTTGCAATGTAAACATGTCAGAGGTATCACAATGCTGTACTTTCCAGATGAGAAAACGTTTCCTTGTGTTTGTTTTTCCCTTCAGTTAAGAAAAAAAAAAAGGCATAAAACCAGGCAGTCAAATTATGTGATTATGGGGAAGAGGGTGCCAAACTAAGCTTAAAAAAAATCTTTACAGATTTTTTTTCTCCTGAAAGCACAAAATGAAAAAAAAAAATCGGTATTAACAGTGTGTCATTTTTACACTTGTCCTTTGGAAATCTCCAATTACAACTTGCAATTCCATAGCATGTTTAAGGAGCACTGAGTCTTTTTGTTGTAGCCTTCAGGGAGCAAGCCAGCCACTGAGAGAATATGAAATTAATCCACTACAGCTATAGAGAGAGAGGATTATGTTTTAATCCCCTTTGGGATAGTCCCTGGATTTTAAGGATCCGATATTAAAATGTTTACATAGAGTATAATCAAAATAGCGCAGATTTTCCATATGGCACCGCGCTATCGGGAAGCTCTGGGTCTCCTTTCCAAAGCCAATTGATAATCTAATGAAACAAAAGCTGGGCACACCTGAGCCAAGAGCCGCGGGACGGGCTCATTCACATTCGGGAAGGATAACGAGCTCCCGCTACCAGCCTCAGTCCGGCCCCTTGGCGGCGGCTAGCTGCGCTTTTCCAGGGGATGTAAATATTCATTTCCAGCGCAACTGCAGCCTCGGAGAAGTACGGGACTGGGCCTGTGCTGCCCGGGGGAACGGCACCTGGGGATGCTGCCGGGCGCTCCCTCCGCAGCTCAGGAGCCACCGGCGGCACCCAGGGCGCTTCCTCTCCCGCTCCGGGGGGAAAGCCAACCTATGGCTGCCCAGCTTCGCCCAAGAGCCTGGCGTTTGTGGAGGTGACACGCGTCTAGGGCGCTTGCCAGCTGTTGGGACGCTGAGCAAAAGCACCTCTTTTTAAGGATCTTTTCGTTGTCTCTTTCACATCTCTCCGAAGTGATTGGGGCATCCCGCAGTAGAAAGGCAGCAACCTACCAAAGAAGTTCTGGCCTTAAAACGAGACCAGACAACACTTCAGATCCACAGGTCTTGCAATCTGTTCAAACTGTGAATTTTCCCCTTTGCCTGATCCCTGTGGTCTGCACATGTGATTTACATTTCTAAAATAAACGCTACGGCACATATACATTTTAAAATAATATTTTCTTTCCCAAAGTAAATGATTGTGAAATTAGAAGGTCCCAGTGAATAGAAGCAGAATGTAATCTCCTTCCTCCTCTGCGTAATTTTTGTTAAACAGAGACTTCCGTCCCTCTGTTTAGTTCTCCTACCTTAGCACTTGTATTTTTCAAGTTCAAGTACAGCATCTCAAGACAAGTGAAAAGTTCTGTTATTTTTAAGTTTGCTATCCCCTAGGGCAATAGCAGTAAAATTATAGTTCTTAAGGCAAGCTCCCAAAGAGTGTTATTTTGAACTTGTAATTTCAAACATTTTCATTTTCATAAACTGTCATTTTTAACTGTAAGAGCTAAACGTGTGTTACATTCATGAGCCTGAAGATTACACCACAGGTATGTCTACTAAGAAGATTGGGCACAATTACTCCTAAGGAGGATAAGGCATATGCTTTTATATGCTGATTTACAATACCGAGAAATTTACCTACCACAGACCTAGAAGTCTAACTTTTAAAACAAAATTTTGGTGGTAACTTATAGATGAAAAAAATATTTGCTGGGACAAATAGTCTGAAATCATATTCAATCCGTTAGACAATTTAATTTTAATTTTACAATCTACTGGTTATTACTCCATAATCTACTGGTAATTACTCCGAAAAAAGTGGTTGACATTGACATCTTTAATTTTTAGCTGATGCTGTTTTAAAAGAAAAAAAAAATCAATCTTTTTTATATACATATATTCAACAAAGATTAGCTGAAACTAAATTTTTAGTATGTAAAATAGTTTGCATAAATTACAATTTGTAACTTGATGATAATTACACAAGAATTTTAAATACTATGAATAATTATTAAAAATCACTCACAAGGTACCTGAAATAAGACAACTGAAATTCTCTCAGTACTTTAACTCTAAAGCCAAATGTATCTGACACTGAGTTGTATCTAAAATGAGTACAAGTCCTTATACTTGAAATAACTTAGATGTAACACATGGTCACGCACACAAAACCTTCAGTTTCTTGTAATATAAATCACATAGCTGAACAGAAAAGAACAGAAAGAAGTATAGGCACTAGAAGCCTTTGGGAAAATCTCTGTAGCCTGAAAAATATTTCAACCAAATAACAACACTAATGTAATTCATGCAGGCTATGTAAATAACAAGTAAACAAGGTAAGATTCCTAAAAAACAATTCACAGAATCTGGTTATTTTTGTTCCCGTTGTCATCATAAATCTGATTCAAACTACCCTCTAAAAAGATATCTGCAGTAAATATATTGAACTTACATGAGGATAGTTGCCCCCAATTTGTTCTTCTCTATAACAAATACAGGCAGTAACTCCTTCACTCAAGCCAAGGCTTTTACAAGAATGTACATATAAAGCTCCCTTTACACATCACTTTCAACAGTTTCAATAATTTGCACAACTTTTTAAATGCAGAAAACCAGAATGTAAGTTTAAATATTACTATAATCTTGGTTTTCTCTTCCATCACTGAATAACATCCCTAATTCCTCTCTCCTATTTTCAGAGATATCCAAGCTTACTTTGTTGGCTTTTTACTCCTGCACAATCATATGTTTCATATTGTGAGAGAGGGATTGAATTTTATCGTTTGTCTAAATGTCATTGCCAGTGTGAATGGGCCTTGATATTCAAAATTTTCCCCACTTTCCCCCCTTTCCTCCATAAAGCATGTAGCACTACTACTACTAACATCAAAGATCAACTTCAATGGTATTTTTCAGCAACAATGACTAAACAATTACAGCAACTCAATTCTCTCTTAAGTGGTTGCCATAAGAGCAAGCAAATGTGTTTGATTAAAAAGAAAATGTAAGTAAAAATAATCTTACATATTAAAACTGTGAATAAAACAGTAAGAAATAAATACATAGTTTTGATGAGATGATGAAAATAAAGATAGTGTTGCTTAAGAAGAAAAACAGTAATTTTCTCTCAAACATATACATACTTTCCCATATATTTAAATTGAGACATATGCACCTTCACAGTTAAATTGTTAAAAATTATATTATATATTTATATTACTATATATTATATATTTGAATTCCCTACCTTCCTAGTCTCATTGAAAGAAAAATATAAAATGGCACTTCTTCCTGAGGGAAAACGTTTCCCAATATTCCTAGGAATAAGTATTCCTTTGTGTTGTTCAAAGTATGATAGAAAGCAATCACTTAATAGAACAGTTACAGAATATGCAAAGACAAGCTCAACATCATATCAAAGTCAATCTTACTGAATCACTGAAGGTCCCATGCAACAATTAGCTGTGTGTCAGTCTAAAGCAACTCAGAAAAGCAACTTTTGCCCCCTTTTGCAGATAAAGTCTGATTTGCTCTGTGACACACATGAGAACATTTGAACTGTGCTGAAGCTCTGACTGGCTTACACGGCTTTAGCATTTTTGCAGGATGTGTCCAAGCACCAACCTGCCAGATGATCAGGTATTAATAGCAATCAAGGCCCCTCTTAATGATTTACACCTGGCCAGAAATGTAAATGTTTGGGATAGGGACCTCACTACTGCAATGAACACATTCGCCACTTCAAAATTAGATTCATGCAGCATGCTCTGACTGCAGCTATACTTTGGAAGGACTGAGTAAATTAAGATGTTTTAGAAAGTAAGAACTTGATTGCTAAGCAGTGCATCCAGCTGTGAGTATACTACAGAAATGCAGTATGACCTGCACTAGCTTCCTCGTCATTTTCAGGTAGAACTTCTGGTATGTTTTCAACCTAGAAAACCTTAAGTGATGCTGAACATGGCCACATAAGGGACAGTTTTTCTCTCTGAGAAAATCACTATAGCTGCCTATTTAATCAAAAAGTAACAAAACCACACCTTAGAAAAGCATATTTAATGTTCACAGAAGCATGGAGAATGCAGTAAGAGCATCCCGCTATAACAGCATACCACTGAAACAGGAACTTGTGATAATGAGTCAGGAGTAAAAGGGATTGAATCCCACTTCTCAGTCTAAGTGAATCAGACTTGGCAGGTTCTTACACAGTCCAGTTTGTGCACCTTGTCAAGCCAATAGAGCTCAACTGATTAGAAATTGAAAGAAAGATGTGAGCCTCTAAGCTTTTATTTCTTCAAGTCTCCATTCTAGAAAAGCTCTTCAGGCTTTAAGCTGTGTACTTCTTCAGACCATAGTGAACGGAAATATTATGTTCAGATACCTTGTGGTATTTTAAAGTTCACTTATTTGGATACTAACTCCTATATATGTGTGGGAACAACAAAATAAATTGTTGGGTCAGCATCTAACTTGAGAGGTATATTTGGAAAAATCACCTAAGATGCAATGGCTGTAACTTCAAAATTTTCTGAAACTACGAGTATCTCTAAACAACAGCACAACAAATAGAGAACGTTTTCTACTGCAACTGTGTCTACTAGTTGACTGCAGGTTTTGCTTTACCACAGTTGTGGTACTTCCACAAAGGTTCTCTGGTACCTAATAAAAGGAGAAGTGATGTGGCAGGCTCTGTCATGAAGGCTTTTTTCCTTAACAGCCTGAATCCATTGCTGGAATTTTATTGCTTCTGAAGTCCTTACTCCTGTTGAAAAGTTTGTTCAAAATGGCTTCCAGGTACAGACGTTACAAAGATACAGGCTGACAGAGGATGTTCACATAAACCTTTGTTTTGGAAAGCCAAGCCAAAAGCATGGGATGAAGTTACCTCTGGTACAATTTCTGGTTAATGAAACCAAGACTTTTAAAAGTTGAAGATCCTCAGAATTAGAGTGGTGTATTAAGGTACCAAGAGAAGAGGTCTTAAAGCTGTGCTTAGGAGCACTATCATATGTGACTGACAAACACCTTATAAAATATTAAGCTATTCTGTATAGTAATGTGGAAAAAATGACTAGAATTAACACTGAGATGTTTAAAAATAGTATGTTATAGAAACTGGGCCTTTTTCTTTTTCAGTGTGAAAGCCAGCTACAGATCAAAAGTATAACTGCTTTCAGTTTATGCCTGAATCTATACTCTAAATTAAACTCATGCAAATATGTTTTTCTTTTTTATACTTAAGACTCGAGGATCAGAATCTGAATATATAATATCACAACAACAGAAACCATGACTGAATTAAATTTCCATGTTTGGAAGTACAAGGCTTGTGCGGTTATGTATCTATATAGAATGGGAAGTGGAATCACTCTTCTTCCACATTCCTGTCACTTTCCCAGACAAGAAACCCCCCAGTGAAATTCCTATCTCGAATGCTAATTTGCAAGAATAATGAAGTTTGAAGGGAGAGAACTACTCAGTAATGCATGCTGAATTCAGTGAATAGTTTCCACCAAGTAGCCTGAAAAACTAGGAGAAATATTAAGACTTCTGCGGTGTTTTCTATTGAAACTTTGAAATTTGTTATTTAACTGATGTGTGTGCACATATACACACATACTTTCTTAAAAAAAAAAGGCATAAAATATGGCAAAGCTTAAGGTACTTTAGTTACCTTCAAAGAGAAAAAGAATGTGAGAGAGGGTAAGAGAGAGAGAAAATGGGAAGAAAGCAAGCTAATAACTACTACCTCTGACTCTGGAAGGATTAGAGGTGCAAGCTGTTAGAGCCTAGGAGAGAAATATTAGGAAGCATCAATGGGTACATGCTACAGTCCTTCCTGGGTTTCCCGTGTGGTTGCTGCTTTCTGCCCCCTGGGGAACCCCAGACCATCAGAGCCACTGGTGTATGGATGGCAACTGCTGCAGTAGAAGGAGAGCACGTGGCAGACAGCAGGGCTCTCCAAGCCTCTTGGGAGAGGACACACCAGGGATGGAGGAGAAGGGTTGGAGAGGAAAGATGAGATTACTCGCGTAACCACTGAAATTCTTTGCTCTTCAGGAGCTGAGGGGGATGACAATGATTCCTCTCCTCTACTCCTAAACTTCATGGATAGGCTGTGGTCACTGCTGGAGACAATATAATGTGCTGTTTGATCCTTTCTTTCAACCTATTACTCTAACAGCAGATAACATAACAAAACTTTCTCTGATTGTCCCCAAACAAATTTTTTTTTTATATTCTCACAATATCTAATAATTTAGAAATTCTGTCTTCTTTGTAGAGGCTCAAGTTTTTGGTTTGGGTGGTTTTTTTTAATGAAGAAAATCTTCTGTTCATCTAACTCCATTAACAAAACCAAGAGAAATAATCCTATATAATCATTTTGAGATGGCAACAGAAGAAAACTCAAGAAAATATGCTTCTTCATTACTCCTTAAGAATAGGTTAAAAAAAAGCTGAAAACAGCTTGCTTACCAGAGATTGTCTACACTGGTCAAGTCTAAAGAAAATTCCATGTCAGACTTTGGCCATAAGAAATGTTACTGTAACTCAAAATATAAGTGTACAAATATGAAATGGATATTATACATATAAAGATGAGTCAATCATATTTAAGTTTTCCATATCAAATACTTATTTTGCAAGTTTTTAGTGGCTTTAGATGCAGTTCCTTGGTGTGTTTGTGTTTTCATCACTGCATTTGGTCCTATGAAAGACTTCAAAATAATTTCAGAAATGTAAATGAGTTCTTTGTTAGAACTAGGAATAGAAAATTTCCCTATGGGCTAAATGATTTTTTTTTTTGGAACTGCTATGCAATTTTAACTGTAACTCTATGTAGTAAACTTTTGGCACTCTTCCAATTTCTGTAACGACAGTATCAAATACCTTTTCAATTGGAAAGTGCTCAAAATTGTGATGATTTCTGTTAGTTTGTCTGAAATGAGACAAAAGGCTTATTTTGCATAGGCCACAAAACAGATGTTGATAATGTTTGGTTACCACCAGTTTTGTCTGGACTTCAAACAGATGACCTGGAAGCAAAAGGTCTTATATCTCATTAATAATAATACAAGCTGTCAAATCTTCATGACGTAGTGTGTTCTTTAGCACAGGGCAGTGAGTCAATACACTCAGCACACTCTCAGGAAGTCTGGATAAAAGGCTTATCACATTTAGTTCTCAAACCAGTATGGGCTAGCTACCCTTGGTGGCTTGGATGCAAGATCAACTCTTGTTTAACAGTAATAATGCTGCTTTCTAGAAATATTTCTACACTGAAGTTCAGAGTTTCTAAAATTAGGGCAGTGATGGGATGCTGCATCTCTCTCAAACCTTCCTGGCAGATTTGCACTGGGGGGAGGGGACTTCTTCTACCTAGAGACAAATGTCCAAGAACAAGAGAAGATTCCGTAGTGAAGGTTAAGATACATTAAGACTAAGATGCATTAAAGGCAGTTAGTGGCTTTCCTTGTGTTTACCTGGATGAATTGCCCAATCTGCTCATATAATGGAGTGAATAACATACATTTATTCTTACAAGACTGTTGAGAGGCTGTAATTCACCATGGCTGAGGAGGAAGTCAGATTCTGAGTTGACTGAGCCCACGCAAGTAACCAGACAGATGCCTTACAAAGCCTTTTGTCTTCCTAAAATAACCCAAAGCCTCATATCCTCCTGCTTTTATTTCCTTTCTTTCTTTCTTTCTAGAAACTACTCTTTTAGAGGGTAGCAAAAGACTACTTTGTTTAGCTGGGACATATTTGTTGTCATCAGCTACATGACAAAGTAGATGAAACATGCTCCAGTTAAGAACATGTATCTTTCAAAAATGTCATTAAGGCTAAATTCTGCTCTGAAATGCACACAAACAAGTCTCAGTAAGTCAAATGTGACTTTGCAAAACAGAAGAAAATGTCTTTCTAAAATATAAAATTCATAAAACTGGAGTGGATCAACATTTATTTTATTTTTTAATGATCTACCTTAGTGCAAGATCGGTGCTTTAAAAAAAACAACTTTGGGAAAAGAAAATTGAATATCTATTAAAACATATTCCCCTCTGAGAATGCAAGCTTACAATATCAGAAGACATCCACATATTTTTCATTCTGAAAAAATCATCTACTAAGCAGGAGACAAACTGTTAGTGAATTTACATTCTCAGGATCTTAAGAGAAAATGTAAGTATTTAAGAGCCCTACTGCAGCTTTAGGAAACATAAGCAGAAAAGGCCAAGAGTTAGTAGTATCAATTCACTACAGTGGGTTTGATTGTATTACCCACAGATTCACAATACATTAGGAAACTGTTAAAATTGACTGGGCTATCTCAATCATTAGTTCTAACAGAGATGTGACTTGCCTCTTGAAGTGAACAGTCTGGGAAGAAAAGGAGCTAAAACTGAAACAGAAACATGTAAAATATTTTAATATGTAAATGCTGAAACAAAAACAAAGTCTGCTAACTCATATTGTAAGACAGTTTCAATACTCCGTTGGTTAAAAACCACGATGCAAACTTATAAGTCATAATTCTAAACCATAATAACATGGAATCAAATTTTTATATTTTATTAAAATGTTACTTAATAGAATGAAATCTGACCAACTCCAACTGCAATATATGGAATATAAGATTATATAATAAAAATATTCAGACTATAATTATTCAAAAATTCTCCATCCCATATGCAATTTATCAAAGAGAACTTTACATTGATTTGTGCCACATGGTTGATGAAAAACTATAAAGAGTCTCTGGAACCAAAGGTATGTACAGATAACTTTGTATGAACAATCTCAATCTGTTTCAAACTTTCCTTTTTTTCTAAGTTCACAAATAAAAATATTGTATTATTTATATTCTCTTAGTTAAAAATTTTCTATAACCTAAGGTCTTGTCTGTTTAAAATGTGCCTTAGTTCATTGAATAAACAATGCTAAATTGTTTTACTAAAACGTGGACAATCTTAAATCAATTGAAACCTGGTTTATAAAGATTTTGTTTAATTCCTATCCCTTACTGAGACAATCCAAATCATTGTAAACCAGGTTTCAATTGATTTAAGCTTTAAAGTTAAATTGGAGGCATATCTGGGTACAGAAATTCCTACATGCCATTCCACTCTGAAAAGTAACTAGATATAAATGATGCTGTGCTGTATCATAACTTGATATATCCCAAAGATTTCCTGATTATGTATACTGAACTATACCTCTCTTTAGAATTAGACAAGAATGGGCAATGTGGCTTTATTGGAACCTGCTCTTCAAAGCTGTCAGAAGTTGTTCTAACTTTCTTAGGCATAAAACCTACTGTTTTCTTGATTTCAGTTATTGGACTCAGGTTTCATAGTCACATTCTATACACTGAAAACTAAAAAACAGTGACATCATTACATGCAAAATCATGCAAAATTGGTAGCTAAACAGAGGGTATTGGGAGATTCAGTTCTTTTTTGTTCAGTGGGCAATGGGCAAAATTTATGAAGACACATACGATACTCTGTGTGACTATTAACTCTCAAAATCATTTCATCTCCAAAAATGAGTGAGAGTTGAGTAGCAAAGGCTGCAGTTAATCTAATAGTAAAAATCAGATAGTGGAATGTAGGTTCTTTCTGAGAAGTTCACAGGTTTTGGTTTTATCACATCACCTCACCACACTTGGAAGGAGTTCGCTTGCTCTATTAGCATTGATGGGGAACACAAAGTCGTCCGGCCAATATTTCAAACATTGATTTGTTTCACTATTATTTCTGCTTTTGCAATACTGACAATATCTACCAGTTTTTACAAACTGTAAAAGCAAAGGACTAAAATGACTGTGCCATGTCCTGAAGGAGAAGGGAATGTCATCCAGCAGTGACCTCGAGTAACAGGATACATTGCACATTAATACTTAAGGACATGCTGAAATACCATGTCTTTGCAGAGGGAGGTAGCTATAAGGATTGTATTGCATCAGTGTGTTTGAACAAAATTGCAGTGTTAAGGCATAGAGAAGAACTTCATAGCTGACAGATTTTCCAAACAGAGTAAGAATTTTCACTGCCCACTTAGCAGTTTTAATCAGTATTTCAATGTAAATGCATATTGTAGCCTTTAAACAGCCTTCTAAGATATTTTATGCATACTAACTGGAAGTACTGTTCTTAGATATAAGAACTTAGCCAAAGCAGTACCAAGTTTTTCCTTCTAAAGAGAAAGGGACATTGATCAAATTTTCCCACTCATGGTCCTGCTCGATGCACTACTTTATTGACTTTAGACAACAATGAAATGGTTTAGACAATCTCAGCAATGGTTAGCTGCAGATTGAGAAAGCAAGCAGATTGACATATTAACTGTGCTAGACATATACTGATTGTTGCTCCCAAATAAAAGCATTTATTTCCCCCCTCTGCTCTGCTCTAGTTTCAAAGTATGAGACTAACTTTCACAGAGGGATTTTTTAAATTTGATTTTTTTTGTTTGTTTTTGCTCGGTTTTTACTTTTATTTTTAGTCATCCATTTATGATCTTGTCTTTGCTACAGATTTCCACTATAGTATCAGAAGAAAGCATAGGAGCAAAGATAGCCATTTTAGAAATTCAATTATGCAGAAAAAAATAATGAAATTACAAAACTTTCCCTTAGTGGAGTAGTTTAATAAATGTATTCCTAAGCAAATTAATCTAAAAAATTTCATACTGAATTTCATAGTTCTCACATTTTTATCCCATCTGAGAGGAGAGTGCATTTTTGACTTTTAACATGCCTTTATTTCCAGACTACTCCCCAGGAAAGGTAGTATTGCCTCAAGACAGATCTGTAACAGAACCTGCTAGAAGATGGATGAAACTGGGATCTCACTGCGTCCTTCACTCAGGGAGAAAGGACCAGAAGGGCTGTCTCGTGTGCATATTATGGAGAGTTCATTCCCAGCTCGTATGCTAATTAACGAAGTTCATAGCTTGGTTACAGCTTCATTCTGTCTTAGTCCTCGCTTAAAATGGGCAACTTTTTCTCTTGCTATGACAGATGGGTTGAGCTACTACAGATCCCCTTTAACTCCATCACTGAGAGAAGTGGAGGCCAGGAGGAGTGTAGGTGTCTCTCCACAAGCTGTGTGACACTTGGGATCAGGTCATGAATGCACACAGCCACACTCTGACTCACAAAACCCGAGCTGTAAAATTAGTCTGCATTTCCATTTAAAAAAATAATTAAAAAAAAAGAGGTTCCATAGAGGTTTTTTCAGATTTCTCAACGAGTCAGGGGCAGTAATAAAAGCACTTGAGGTATTGCTATTTCTCACATCTCTGTTCAAAGACTGTACAATGGACAAATGCTTTGTAATCAGTTCCCCTGATTATCAGTTCCTGGAAGTAAGGAAGAAGAAATAAAATCTAGAATACAAAGAGTCTGTTCATATTGCAATTATATGCTTAGATGTCAATATTAAGACGCTAACCACAAAGGTTAAGAGCTAACAAGCTTAAAAGAGCCTTTTTGGCTCATATCTTAGTTCTAATGAAAAGTATAATTACCTGCAAGGTTATCAATCTCTTTCTCTTGGAGCAGGCTAACAGCATCATCATCTCCTTCCAGCATAAGTTCTGTTTCTGCATTCTGATTTACCACAGCTTGACTTCGGAAAGTTTTCTTTGACTTCACTACATCCTCTTCAGTGCCTAAAAAAGTTACAAATGTTGTGAATTTAGCTGAATAAAACAACCACAGTCAAGTAGGAAAAAAAAAATACAGCATAAATCATCTTTATCGAAAAAGGGAAGGAACGTTTTCTAAAACTTTACCAAGGCTTACAGAATATGCAGTCTTACTCTGTTTTCTGTCCTGTCCTGAATAAAATATAAACTGTTCCACAAAGACTCTCCTGTTTTTAATAATTGGTATTTACTTTCTGCTCCATGTTGTTCCATTACTTTTCCACCTGCAAGAAATTCAGCAGGAGTTTCTCTTGGGTACCTGGTGCCCTGACTCTGATTGACCTCTGTGAGAGCATGTCACCTACTTGAAACTAAGAAGCTGCTTTCAGGAATCCAAAATCTTTCAGGATTTTTTTTCTTTTGAGATAGGTGGGACAGGATGGTGAAGTAGGAGATGGGTTATCTCAATATACAGTAACAACAAGGGAGGCTATGCAGAGATTCAGAAAAGACTGAAAAAAGACAAGCACGGTGAGAGAACTTCATTGCACATCTGCGTGTATGTTTTTAAGGAGCACAGTAAAAATATTGGTGTATGGACATGTGCTAATTACCCAAAGGTTATCATGGGTAATACTTATTTTTCTTGACTACAACTGACTTTTTCTATTCAGCCTGGTTCCTCACGGCAGGAGATACACCTTATTACATTTTGAGAAGATCAAGAGTTTATTCTCATGACGTAAAAAATTAATAATTATTTGGTCAAATGATAGAATCATAAGTATTTTTCATATAATAAATAGTTTTCATGTAATTGTTGTGACCTCCTCACAGGATTTTTTTCTTAGCTGGTGATAGGTCGTAAGTTTTATTTTCAGTACTATGGATTCACAGTAGCCTCAGGCAAGAAAGCTTTCTATTTTTTTTTTTTTCTAAAATAGAAAGCACTGCACCTTCACCTTGGACCATACAAGATCTGGGCATCTCCAGTTCTGTCAACCAAGAAATAAAATCCAAAAATAATTTTTCCTTTTTGGAGGATAATTTGGAAATTTGCTTCCTACTAAATTACAGAATGATGTGTGAAATCTGAGCAAAACCACGCACACGTGGATTTTGTTTGTTTTCTACAATGCCTGAACTTAAGCAGGATGAATTAGAGCAAAGTGCTAATAACACCAAGGTTGTGGGTTTAAACCCCATATGGGCCATTTACTTAAGAGTTGGACTTGATGATCCTTGTGAGTCCCTTCCAGCTCAGAATATTCTGTGATTCTGTTTCTGTGAATAGTATTATGGTAGATGTAAAATGTAAAGCCCAGAATGACTCATGGCCTCCTGTTAATACAGGATAACTAAGAAGAATATAGTAAGCAGACAGGTTAGTGAAAATAGATACATGCAATGGAGCTGATGTGTCAGGCAGTTTTGTTATTATAGTCGGGAAGGTGTTAAGATTTTACCTCCTACTCTTATAATTAGCAAGTCTTTTAATTAATTTGTGTACAGCAGAGTCAGAGGATATAAACAAAAATGCTGGAGGCATATTTTTCCGTGGGTGTGTTTATTCTGTTTGTAGATCACTGTTAGCATGCCACTTGATATGGGACTTCATCACAGGCTGAGATAACTCATGTTTTACATTGCCTAATATTACACTTTTACACAGTATTGTTATTACCCCAATTGCTGTTTCTGAAACTATATTCTGAAACTCTGAAAATGTAAAGACAAACAAGTAAGCAAAACCTTTTTTTTTTTTTTTTTACCAAGCTCAAAATTAAGAACAGCATGTCTAGTCTTCCTGTTTGTTGCTGACTTCATTAGGTCCATATTGATAGTGATTAAGACAATGCTGCTTTATATTAATATGCTGTGTTTTGATGTGTTCAGTTATTAGGCTGTGATCATTATCTCACTTGCATAGGTTTTCACTTAATACAACTGTAATTACTTGTCCAATATAAAACTGGATGAGTTAACTAATGGTTGAAGAAGTTTTCAGTATCGTGTATAAGATTTTGCATTCTTATGTTTGGTTTGTATTTTTTTTTCTTCTCTAATTCACAAAAAGAAGCCCGAATGGTAGGACTTTGGAAAAACACAAAGAATTAATGTGCTGTAACAGAATTTCAGTTTTAATACATCAGAATCATCCTGAGCATTTAATCAGTAAGTCAGGATCTTGTTACACTGTGTTTACAGCATGGGAGTTTGATACAAGTAATAGCTGCTGTTGTGAAGCATGTGACACTAGAGGAGACCAGGCCTGAGATGAACTAACACAGAGAAGGAAGAAAGCATGAAAACATATTCTCTTCCTTTTTGGTAGTTCTAGTGAGTGTTATGTAAGTTTCTGAGCTTTATAAAATGTGCTAATCTTCAAATTAATTACTTGAAAAGTACTAATCTGGAGTAATGTCAACCATTTCTGTAGTAACTGATTATGACAATTCTTTAAAAATATTTATGCATGAAAATATATTTTTAAAATTACAAGAAAAAAACTCCGAAGCCCCAGACTATTAATAACACTCAAAATACATCATAAGAACCTGAAATTTAGGGTATTTTAAATCCCTTGTGATGAGGGTATGAGGTCACAGAAATATTGCCAGATACAGGTGTAAGAAACATGGAAGAGTAGAAGACATTAAATTAGTTTCACAAATTTGGAGCTTAGCAATAAGACAAATGTTTCTAAAATCCATTCTGGCTTATAATATTAAAAATACATTTATTTAAAGGAAATATAGTAAAGAGTGCTTCTTTGTCTTGATGGAAAAAAAGCTCTGGTTTGGCTGTTGTTAAAATTTATCACTTTGTTGAGTGCACCTCAGTTTTGCTATACTGTACCAAACATTTATCTAAATGAAAGTGTACGAGACCCAGAGTTGCCCTTCAATCACTATATCCTTTATGAATTAGAATTCCATTTATCAAAATTACAGCAAGAGGAGTAAGGTCTCACAGGGCTGTCTCATTACAAGGCTTGTAAACACTGTCCTTACAAAGAAATGGTTTAACACCTAACAAATCAAAAAGTGATTGGGAATAGAATTTATTTGAGATCATCTATCTTCGGAAGACGTGCTGTACTGAGTGCACTTCGTGGCCTTTCCACCCATTCATCAAGAAATTAACAAGCGAATACCACAGACCACCAGATCTCCTTGGATCCTGAAATGTGAAATATGTTCAAAACAGATCTGTCACAGATGTTCTATTTTTATATTTCAAGATGACTTCAAAAAGGTTTTAAAATAAGAGAACCTCTACGAGTAAGTAAGAAGAAAAACAACTCGTCTTTTTAAAACCAGACAACAAACTGAATAAAAAATTATGTGACATAAAACTATGTCTAGTATTGTTAACAATGATATAAAAAGAAGAGAAGAATAAATGAATACTTGATATTTCAGTGTGTTTGAAAAAAATCAAAACTCAAATTGTTTTTTTCCAAAGCCCCAGCAAAATTATCATGAAATTAAATCCATGACCAGATATTTAAAACTTTTTCACACACAAGGAGTCTGTATTTTAAAGACACAATAAGAAATTAATAGATTTTGTTCCTAAGTCTGATTGGAAAATGTTTCAAACTCATAAAAATAAAGCAAAAATAAAATGAAACTAGATGTCATTTCAAGAAAGCAAGATTGTGACACTGGAGCCCACAAAACTGGAATTGGCAGATGCTATCAGTTCTTGTCCTTGTCAAGTTCCTTCTTAAGGGATGTTTTAAGGGATAGACTTAAAGGATAGACTGGGATTTGGAAAGGAGCCTTGAAATAATCAGCTAAGTATTTCTTAGAACTACATTTTGCAAAGAAATAAAAGGAAATAAATCACTCAGGTTACACCGACGTCCAGGCGAAGTTGAAACTTGAAGGCTCCGTCTTAAACATATTTCAAGAAAATGTATGTACAGGACTAGATAAGCTATATAAAAAAAAAATCTCTCTTTTGTTACACCTGTTATCATCTTGATTATTTTTGTAAATGTGCATGCTACAAACTACAGTAACTTTAGGATTACTGAAATCAGCTCATCTTTAGAAGAAATTAAGAACCACCACTCCTTTATAAACTCAACTTCCATGGAAGGGTGTGTATTTTGTATGTCTGAAAGGTTGTATGAGCTACACAGTAAAATTCTACAGTATTGCCAAGAATTTACTAATCTCTCTTCCAGTAGCATTATTTTTCCTTAAACAGAAATTATTAAGCATTCAAGAAGACCCTAAAACAATCACAAAACCACTACCAAAATCCCTCAAAATTGAATATTTCCCAAGAACAGGAGAAGCTCATGCTAACTTGCAACTACAGCCCCTAGAAGTATTTAATACAGGCAATACTTCATCAGTTGGGGATGGACAGGTGGGTATTTTTATTGTAACATTTGAATTTTTGCCACTCTATTTTCATTTAAATCAATGAATTCTCTGTTGGGTTCTGTAGGTCGCAACAGGTTTCTAGGGATGCAATATACTTTTCAAAGACACTCTAAGTGTCCAGATCTCCCCAGAGTGACCCTAAATAAAACTTTAAAATTATCAGTCCAAACATATTGTTGATTACATTTATGTTTATGTACATGTATTTCATTAAACATTACACTAATTAATATGCTTTAGTTGAACACAGCAAGGGAGTTTCCAGTTCTCTCTTTACTTCTATCCATTTATTATATATTAAAATATAGAATATTATACTTTTTCTCAGTGAATTTAGTAAAAATAAGGCTAAAAATATGGTTAATTTTAAGAAACATTTGCTTGGTAATACTGTAACCAACAAAAGGAGACTACTGATTCTTATAAAGTTGTTTCCATAGTTTACTTCAATGAATTACCGATAAGGCAATTTATGCAGTGATTCCTCTTTGATCTTTGAGGAGAGATGGCAGAATGGAAAGTTAACCTCATTTTAATGTTACCTAAATATACTGGCAGGAAATTCTAATGTTTCCAAACATCTGGAAATCTGCTTCATGGGATGGTGTTCTTCTTTTCTATAAGAAACCTTTTTCATATACTGCCTTTTACAGTTTTATGTGGCTTCTAAAGGAGCATTTTGACATAAGTAAAGTCTGTTCTTTTTACAGTAAAATTCTGCATTTAATTAAAAACTCTCTTTTATAGTGGCTAAAGTAGAGTTTTTGTGAAGCTTAGCTCTCCTCAGAAACTTTTAAGGGTAAACTTGCTTTCTACTCCTTACAGATCACTGGTATGTAATGCTCTGTAGAACACTGTTTTTCTTGAAGAATTTGAATCCCATAAGGTAGCTTTTAGTATTTTATTAATAAAGGAATTCAGAATTAGTTCCTCACAAGAGTCTTCCTGACAGATTGTGATGTGAACCATGAAATTATATCACAGGTAAAATATAATTTATCAACAGAGTTTGTACAATAAAGAAAAAAATCTCTCTCAAGAAAAACCTTTTTTCTTTCAAAGTAACTTTTACAGGAAGAACCGAGCGTATCTATGCACAGAATTAAAATTTAACACTATTATCTGCCTTTTTTTGTTCATTTGACATTAATAATAGTTGAAAATACTTAGAAAAAAGATTTACTAGATAATCTTCCTGCTTTATATATTCTAACAGTTTAAACCCCTCCTTTGCTAATCTTTCCTAACTTGATTAGGTACCGGGACCCTTGCAGCAGTCACAGTTATGCAGAGCAGCTGCCTAGCAGTCTGTAAACTGACCTCTACAAACCCCAGTAAGATTAAATCATCAACATGGTGATCATTCCGTCTCAGCCTAGAATCTTTCCATGGCACTACAGAGCCAGCCTTCCTAGGCTGCGGTCATTCCATGGGAAATGTGCACCAGGTATCCCTGGGTCTGCTCAAGAGGCTGATCTGGCTTTGTGTAGCAGCCTGGTGCTGGTATGTCATGATGAACTGTCCCCACCTGTGTCTGCTGGAGCTGTTATTTAAATTGCAATGTGTTTCTGGAACTGGCAGCTTTGACTGGCATATAATTTAGTTTCCCCAGAGAATCAGAGAAGTGACTGTTAATAAAGGAAGGCTGGTTTTAATAGATTTAATAAAACCCAGAGAAATCTAAATCACATTTTCATTATTAAGGATCTTTGAAGAAATGAGGGAGAAAAACTATGAAAATTGCACAGAAATTAAAAATCGCATATATTTGTACTGGAAAATACTTCCACCAGAAGTAAAACCAAATCACATTTTCATTTTTTATAATAGATAAATACCTGAAAATTTAAACATAGACATTCCATATACCTAATATCTGACCAAATTATCTTCTTCATGTAAGTCACTTGTAAATGAATACTTTACTGCTTGTATATGTTTTCCTCTTTCAAATTCTCAGATGTTTTGCATTGTAAAATGAGACTGACACAAGCTATACCACTGAGAAGACTGAAAATACAGGCAAGGCCAAAATGAGTACGTTTCTCAGATGAGGCTGAGGTTTTTTAAACAACAAATACTTGTAGTTAAAGTCAGTGTCGTACATTAATAAAAATATCCTACATAAAAATAAAGGTGAAAGTACTACTGTGGGTACTCCTTATACTTTTTAGTTTACAGATAGGAAAACAGATTCAGCGTGGTCGTGAAATTAATTTTTAGAAGTTGTCAATATTGCCATTATATATATTTGAGATTTCAGGAATTCTGAGCATATGAGAAAGGACCCTGCAATGATTCAGCGCTGACTGCAAACAGCCAGCAGGTGACAGAGTCAGATATGCCCAGTCCAGCAAATGTTTCAAAGCATTTCAGGCTCCTGAAAGGCAGACTTCATTCTGACTGGAACCAGAGGAAGTCCCTCTAATGGCAACTTAAAACAATCAAATGTTTATATTTGGATTAAGATGTAGTTTGCCAGTGTAACTTGTACACACAAGAATGGATTCATATTTCATGACTGATGACCTTTACAAATCCCTGACAGTTTGAAAGGCAGCACCTTGGCATATACTGTAGTTTGATAAATTGCAGAAAGAAACCAAATTCTGCTGTGGATTATTTTAACAGGCAAGGATGATACACAAGCAAAATAAATAAGAGCAATTAAATTTTCCTAAGCGTCTTTTGAGCCATTTTACAAATGTACAGTAATAGCTGAAAGGAAAATACCCACATCACACCAACAGTTATTGCTCAGTGGAAAGGACATCAAGGACACTTGCAAGTAAGAGAATTGGATCAATATTAACGTGATTTTCATTTCATGCTTCCCCAACTCCAGTAAGCTGACAATATACTCTGATTATGTGAACTGCCTCTGAGTAACATAGAAAAGGTTATTAGAGCAAGAGGTGGAAATGGAATGCACTTTTTATATTGACAGGTCTGCTAATAGAGTGTACTGATTTTCAAAGCCATGCAATGTGTTTTCACAATTTGGTTTTGACAGCAAAAAGGAATTTCATTTATCCTTAATTCAAAATATTCACATGTAAGCAAAGGTTTCTGAAGACAGGCCACTGAAGAGGGTAATTAAACTATTTCAATAGAAAAATTTAATTAACAGGTAAAAAACAAAAGGTGATTGAATTTAAATATGTATGAAACAATAATAAAATAAATCTGCTAAACGAGGCATTCTATGTTTTTGAAACAGCATCTGATAAAACCTTTTTAAGATGACATAAAAGTGAAAAATACATCTGTGTCATGTCTTAACATTCAGGCCTGGATTATGTCTGCAAAGTTTTAGATTAGTTCCTAAGCACACACTCCCCAGAAAAAGCTATGTTCTGACTATATCTGCTTGCAGCCCTAAAGCTAGGATCAAAGTTGTTGGACTTCTAAAGCGGCACACTCCATACTGAGGAACTGCACTCACAAACGCTGACCCTAATTTTGCTCCCTGCTCGCAAAAAATTCTAATTGAAAAGGCTAATAGTGACAAAGAAATGAAATTCTCTTTGGAAATACAAACACTTGATAAAGCAGTGGCATGTAAGGAATGTCATGGCATCTCTCAAATTCCATGAAATGGAAGTGGCATCCCTATCTATGGAAGAGGGGATTGAACTAAATTATCTTTAAAGTCCCTTTCAACTCAAGCTATTCTATGATTCTATAATTCTAAGAATTACAGATCTTAACTCCCATGCTAGGGTCTTCTACCGCAAAATTTCTAACCCTTACCTAATATTCAACAATCAGTACTTCCAAACCACGAGATTGAACCAAACATGAAAATTTTTAAAAAGAAAAGACATACTACATATCTGTAGTATTGTGGTCTGTCTTCTAAGTTTTCAGCTCTCCCTCTCTGTGGCAAAAGCATGGGTGACTACGTCTTCGGTAGAAGGCAATTTTGCCCCTCATCACTTAAGCTTTTGCTATCAGATCAAAAAAAGATCAGCTCTTTGGAAACAGCCACTGTACAGAGACATAATAAGACAGCTAAAAAATTAATTCTCTAGCGCAGGGAATGAAGGTGTAGGAAATACGTTTAAAATTATTTTATAGTAGCTATTGTAATTCCAGTAGTTAGGTAACCATTTCAATTTCTATCAAGACTACTTATTTACAGAAGAAAGACTTAACAGCTCACAATCAGTGCTTTGAGAGAGCCATTTGCCAATGTCTGAAATTACTTTTGCTTTCTGGAATGGTAATCTTTTCAAGTGAAATTCTGCTCTTCGGAGACATACAGAAGGACGATCTTATGCAGTCTTTACACACACAAAATCTCCTAAACATGACATAATGTCACCTGCAATTGTTTCATAAAAGGATTGTCACCATTTTATATATATATATATATATATATTTATAATAAATTTGTAAATATAAAAATGTCATTAGAACATCTAGATTTACTTTCCAACTGTTCCAACTGTTTCAAGTGTGCTGCATTGTGGTTTCTATCTGTACAAATTTCATTTTGTGAAATGAAATTTTCATTAGATGACCACATCTTCAGAACTAGTCTACATATTTTCACTTCAGCAGTAACTGGCGGGAGGAACTTCTTATATTTCAGGGTCGATCAATGCCTATAGCAACACTAGACAAAGGGCAGCACCTACAGGATATACACATTTGTGAGGCAGAAACGTGGCCCAAACATTGGGATATTTGTGTTTAACTTTTAGTGCTGCTAAGCGACCACACTCTAGTAGCAACAGACAGCACTTCTGTTTGGGCCAGGCTGCTGTAAATATATAAACTCCTCCAAGTTAGCAATTATCTATCAAAGTAATCTATCCATGTAGTAATTATCTATAAAATTAAAATCAAAGGTTTTCTATTTCCTTGATTTAGAACAGATTTTTACTCCGCATTTTTTAAAAATTAATTTATTTTCAATTTTTATTTTAAACAAAAGTAGCTGCACCTATAAAATGTCTTTGTTTCACGCAGCCTAGAAGACGAAAAGTGAAATAGCAGTGGTAGAGAAAATATCAGCGACAAAAAGATTTTGAGGGTCTGTCATTAAAATGGCTCAATGAGATAATTGACAAGATTTCCATTATTTTGCCTCTGAAACGGGTGAATGGTAATCACTTTCCAAGAAAGCCTGTGTGTGTATTAAGGAAAGCTAATTCACAGAAATCTTAGCAGCAGTCAGCAGTAAAGAAAAAAAGGAGAGCCGTATTTTATTTCTCTTGCCATTAAGCTACTGCATGGGGTCTGTGACATCTTTCATTCTGCTTCACAAAGATTACAAGAGAGCACAAACCTTCCATGCAACTGCAGAGATACTTGCAAAATTCATATGCTTACGTTAGATCTGGAAGCAGTAGCAACACTATTCTCCATTCAGATGAGAGCTGAGCTGCTGTTTAGACAACAGGATCAGCTTTTTTATGGGCATAGGATTGAATGACTTGGGCTATATGGCAAAAGAGACACCAGTAAAACACACAAGCATTACGTACAGTTGTTTCAGCTGGGAAAGTATGACTATTGTAGGTGATGTTCAGGACATTATACAAACACCCTGGGAAATACACTCTTCAGGTACACAATAAGGATAAGAAGAAGGTCATGTCATGATGTAATGTACATGATATGAAAAATAAAACTAAATAATTGCAAACATGCATAATATGCTGATACAATTCTTAACAAGGTGTCTTCCTTATCATGCTGGTTAGTGGTATATTTAACTTTTCCACAAAATGTATTTGGCTTTTTAATAGAGTACTTTCACAAGGTGTTTTTTGATCCCTGTCTGTAACTTGAACCACACTGAAACTCCCAGTACTGAGTACTTTTCGTGTGCATTTCGAAGCTAGCGCTTAAAATAATGAAATGCACAGAAAAAGTGGTATTGAAGAACTCTACTTGTAAGGATATGGAATAGCTAGTGAACATAAACTCGTGTTTCTTGTGTACAAATCTTGCTATTTACATAAGATGTCTACAGTAATGTTAATGTGATAGAATAGAATAGATTTTATGCGATAAATGCTAAATGGTGTAATGTGAAAAGATAAGCCAAAACACTTAGGTATCTTAAATATTCTGTCTGAAAATGAATTAATTTATTTTCAAAATCTATACATACCAGTTCCATTTGGTTTGTGAAAGACAAGGAGTCACCAATATTGAAGAGATTCCCACAGTCTGATTCTGTTGATTTAACCCTTGCAAGTAGCCCAGAGTCTTGCAGAAACCTGAGCCCATTGCCTGAAAGCCTGTCATGCCTCCTATTGACTGTCAGAAAGACTGGGACAGTCAAGTCTTTTACAATCTATACTATGATCTCCTAACACTAGGCTGCAAAGGTTGAGGCACTGCTGAAATAATGTCCCTCCATTCCAGCTATGTGCTAGGGAGGCTGTCCTAGTCAGGTCTTCAGAAAACACAAACGATACGTATTTCCACTTACATACGAAGTGGAGAACAGAGTCCTGCAGTCAAGACATCACGAATAAGAAGAGTGGAGAAAATTTAGAAAAGGAGTATTTTGTGTTTTAACTATAGCCAAAGGAGATTTAAAGTGCTTTTACTCCTTAATATGGAGATTTAAAGGATAGAAAATAGGAGATAAGAAAAGCACGTATTAAAACCTGAGTCCTGAGACCTGAATTCACCCAGCTGTGAAAGCTGTCCTGAAGGACTATTATTAGACTTTCACTGACAGAATGTTCTTCTGAAATGTTTCTGTAAGATTCACTGGGTCAAGAACTTCTATTTCTTTGTCAATTAGGTATAGAAATGAATAAATAGAAAAAATACATCCATCACATGGATTTGAAAATATTTATCATCATAGTAACTTATGGAGTTTGGTAAATAAATTACTTTCATTTGGCATAATGGACAGATACTGTGTATTCCTTTTACATGAAAATATAATGACAGAAAGGAGAAAAAGGAAGTTAGAATTCTAACACTGACAATGGTTGTAATTTTTAGGTCTTAGGAATGGTTTTGCAGGCCAATTTGATTACTTCAAGAACCCTCTGGCACCATATACTTTCAGATGAAGAAGTGAGAAACAGAGGTAGTTACACTAACTGCTGGTAAAAAGCCAGAAAACTCTGCAGTAAAATCTATTAGCTCAGACCTATAACAGCAGCTAAAATTCAGGTCATGCCGGATAACCTGAAAATCTCAGAGGAAAGGCATTTGAAACCCAAGACGGAGGTTTTGAGAGAGAAGTTTTCATATCCTATTTGGCTCTGTGAAAAGTTTGAATTAGAGTCAAGACAGAGATTCTGACATTCAAGAGTTGAGGAAATCATTAGAAAAAAAATGACCATATAATGAAACTGTTCTTAAAACTTATTATAAAGCTGCCACAAAAATCCTATGCTAGAAATAGCATATAATAGGAAGAAGATATTTAGAGACTGCAACGTACTGACAGAATGCAATTGCAACTCATTCTCATCACCTACGCAAAGAGCAAAGCTCAGACATTGAGTATTCAGTACAATTCAGCACAATAGTATTCAGTACTCTAACTAAGCAAATTCTATTACTGTTTACATCTTGAAGGTGCCTTTCATTACATTATAGGGGGTGATAAAAATAAGGATTATCATAGTAGTAGATATTTTTAATGAGAATATATTTATGACTGGGGGGTAGGAAATATTAGAAATAAGACCAAGTTAAATCTAGTATTTTAGATTTAATTATTCTCACTACTAAGATTGCGCTTTGCAGATCCTTCTCTTAATACCAAGTGCAAGCTCTTCTTCCTAGATTTTCTTTAAACAAAAGTGTATCTTGTAATTACCCTATACAATATTAACAGGAAACAATATGTCATATTTTCCCTAAAATCCTATGAGGATGAAATATTTGGAAGATTATTTGGAGAAGCAGTGGATGGCACTGTTGGGCTACAATTATAAGGCTGTAGATGAAAATCTTATATTGGAACACTTAGAAAAAAAGACAGATTTTTGTGATTCCTTCAGGCACTCAATTCAGATATAAACTCATTCAAAGTACACTGAAGATTTCACAATCAATGTAGAAGTTAATTCATATACTGAAAGGAAGTTGTGTAATATGAGAAGTATTATTTTAGGTGCTTCAAGTGAAGCAGAATGTTTGTCTCACATGGCAGATTAAAGAACAAAGAGGACTTACTTGACAAATGGAAGCATTGTTATGGATTAATTTAATGATTGCATACATATTCTTAAAATGCTCACCACTGAACATCAAGTAACATATGTGTGTTTTCTGTCTATGAAGTGGATGCTATTTCTTAAAGCTGCTCACAATTAATGGTCAACTTGTGTATACTTACAGGCTAAAATTAAGTGTGCATGAATGGGGTAAGGGAACAGCATTTTCTTTTAGTCAAGGGCTTTTGCTCTTCAGTTTCTCCTACGTATTTACACCTAAGACATTACTTAAGTATCAGTTTGGGAAATTATCTTAGATAAGTGTCATTACCTGTATTTCCCCAGAGCAACATATTTTATGAAACTGTGTGTGTATGTGGCTAATTACTGCATTAACTGGGGGGGGGGGGAGGGGGGGGAGGATCAAAAATATTGTCGCCTTATGCAGTCACTATGAACTCTACTTCAATATTAATAAATGTAGGCGAACATGACCAGATTGATAGAACTTTTTTATAGCTGTTCAACATCTTCATTAATGATCTGATTGACAAGGCAGAGCGTTCCCTCAGCAAGTTTGCACATGACGTGAAACTTGCAGGAGTGGCTGATATGCCAAAGGGTCATGCTGCCAATCCAGAGGGATCTCAGCAGGATGGAAAAGTGGGCTGACAGGAACCTCATGAAGTTCTACAAGAAGTGGTAAGTCCTGCATCTGGGGAAGAGCAACCCCAGTCTCCAGTATATGCTGGGGGTCCTCCAGCTAGAAAGCAGCTCTCCAAAAAAAGGAGCTGGGGGTCGTGATGGACACCAGGTTGGTTGAACATGAGCCAGCAATATGCCCCTGCTGCAGAGATGAATGGTAACCCGGGCTGCATTAGACAGAGGGTTGCTGGTAGGTTGAAGAAGGTCATCCTCCTCCTCTGCTAAGCTCTGGTGAGGCCACATCTGAAGTGCTGTATCCAATTCTGGGCTCCCCAGTACAAGAGAGACATAGATATTCTTTTACACTTACTTTTACGACTAAACTGATCCAGATATTCTGTAGATATTCTTTGTTTATCTTGGAAAGCTAGGGCTCAGGAAGGCCATATAGCTATTGGCTTTCATTATTTCCAAGGATGGAGACCACACACCTCTGGCCAACCTGTTCATTGTTTGTCCACCACGACAATTGTGTGCCTGTTGCCTTTTGTCCTGTCACTAGTGATCAACAGATATCTGGACCAGTTTAGAAGTAACAATAAATCTTAAGGAATCCAGCAAAAGGATCTACAAAACTCAACCCTGACACTAAGGCCACTCATTTAGATATAGTATAAGAAAACAATATTTCATAGACAAAACAAAGCATAATTTGGTCTTTAGATGGTACATACATAATTCTCTCACTGAAGATACACCTAGAAAAGTAACTGGGTTTTATGCATTTAGTGGGCCTGCTAGCAAAACTATGGTAAGTGATATCTAATGTCAGTTGTCTTCAACTTGCTTTCAGTTTTGAATCAGTTATATGAAAAAAAATATTTCTTTCTGAAAAATGATTCCAAAACCAGTATTGTTGAAATAGTCCTGGAAATACATTAGGCATTTTCAATAAGCATAGAAAAAAGATTGGGTGAAGATAATGAAGTCTGAGATCTTTATGAAGGTGAGAAAAAGTAAACTAACTTTTTCAGATATATAAAATTATGCAGTAACTTTGACAGACAGTCTTGGAATTTACTGTAAACAACAGCGGTATTTTCACTGATGAAAGACACGTCTAGATTATTAGCAATGCCATTAGTGTCAACAATCTAATAAATCCAAGTATAAAACCTAAAATGCAGGAGGGAAATGAAGACTAGCTTCTAGGTGGACATTCAGACTTCCTAGAACAGAGTGTTTGATTTTACAACACAGCTTCTGAACAGAGATGATGAAGTTGAGCATCTCCTGCCCATGGGACATTCTGATTTCTTCAAATGTCTTATCACCTGAAATTGTCAGGTAAGTTTGTTTGTAAAACACTGACTTAGCTTTTTAGAACAACATTTGGTGCATACCAAAGGAAACTAGCTTCTTAACAGTTTCTCTGGACACTCCTCCCTCTATCTTCTTCTAATACTGTCTGCAGAAGGTAGGGAGCCTAGCAGTTCATGAGGCAGAACTCAGAAACTGTGGGAATCAACTGCTTTTGACTTCTCAGCACTGAGGGGTTACTCTAGAGCTAGAGTTTCTGAAAGTTCATCTTGAGACATTTCTCTAACATTGAGGACCCTAAAATAATTGATTTTTCCTTTAGGGTCCCAAGATACTTCATTCTAAAGAGTATAGGTCTGAGTATGGGCTCCCATGTATTTCAGCTCCCCAGTTTCATAGCAGGGAACCCACACAGACTTTCTTTTAAGGTAGCACTTGTTTGAAACTAAATGCTCTGCGAACTTAAGTCCTTCAGAAGCCTAAAGGAATCTTTGATGGTCCATGAAAATTCATCTGCTGTCATGAAAATAGATTTCAGATTCCCAAATGTTCCAATGCTTCTGAACGTTTCAGATTTCCAAACCTGATGCTTTTTAATTCTGTTTGTGTAATGAGACCATATTTCTGATGATAAACACACACAGTATTTTGGTGAAGCTTACAACACTAAAGACAAGTCCCAGAAGGAGCCATCTACAGTCTGCTTCAGCTATGACTGCCCTTGAAATAAGATTGCTAATTAGATGTCCAAACACATAGTGGAATAAGCATCTTAAAATACGCAAATTCAAAAGCCATATGTGGCTATATTTCACATATGAAACATACCTGTAGCTTTGTTTCAAAACCTGAATGTATTACATATTACATTATGAAGGCCTTTTTTTTTTTTCCATTCTAAGCATTCAGGATCTGTCATGATAATCAGCTTAACAGGCTAAATATTCTTGAGCACAGACTCTAGATATATTTGACCAGCTTACACATGTATGTTTAGAACATGGGCACTGAGTTCATGTCGATTTTCTCCAATGCAGTCTAGAAAATGTGGCCTTTCTTGTACTCCATCTATATACAAATTGTTTGTAGACCACAATCTTTAAAGACTGAAGGATCAAAGCTTAATAAAGTAACTATTTTGCTCTTAAGTTGACCCTCGTGGACCTGTATTCTGTCTTACTGGCAGGGTGGTACAGTAGCGTCTCATCTATACTAATCTCCAATGACTGTAAACTGTTAAGGTGATTAACTCGAAGAGACAGTTCTTTCACCACATGTACAGAAGACCTGTGGGTCATATCTGCATATTTCATGTACCTATTGCAGCAAAATTTTGGGAGGAAAAGTAGAGTTCATAATAATTTATACAATCTTTTCTGTTTTCTTTCTTTTCAATCTACAATTTAATGAATTACATTGAAATTCCATCTAAACTTAGAATAAGAACTGTTTAAGTTATTAACACTACAAAATTAAAACTCTACTAAAAATTTCCAGGTAGTTAAAAATCCCATTACAGCTTCCACTTTGATACTGCAGTAGGTAGCATCCCTTCAGCTTCACAAAAGGAAGAAATGAATCTATATTTCAATTTAAGTAAGAATTTAACTAAAGCGAAAGGGCACAGCAGATACAATGCTGAACTAATTATGCCTGCATTTTAAATCCGAGTATGAAAGTAATTTTAAGCAATTGCAAACAAATCCAAGGCCTAATATCAAATTCTTAGAAATGGAGCAGACTAATCCCAAAGGAAAAAGTCTTCAGTCCATCTCCTGTAAATGCGGCTATGAATCTGACATACATACAGTCTCAAAGGACAACTAAATATTTAGCCACAAGAATAAACTATAATTTTTCACACAGTTTTATTTAGCCATAGAAATATGTCATAATTTCTTATTGAAATATTTTTTACTTGTTAGGTACTTTGAACATATATTCATATGTATGCATATGCACACACATACACAAATATGTAGGCATATTATATTTTATAAAAGATGGACATCCAAATATGCATACAGAGTTGACTAACAGACTGTAGCCGAATTTTTTTTGAGATAATATTATTTTCCAGTAGTAGATAACATAGCTACTAGAGTAGCTGTAAAGCACTTTTTTATTTATCAAGGTCATATCTTGATGGCTGCACAAGCTCAGATAAATCAGGTGTTAAGCAGGCGCATCTCCAAGGAATTTGGAAATTCTCTCATCTGCAATCCTCAGCATATCTTATTATTTACTGCCAAAGAAATGACTGATTAATTTTGTCATCTTTGCTCTGTGATTTTTGCTCAGCTGAAACTGCCTGCCCTCTTCTGCAATGCCTGATCAGACCTATTTAAGTTGATGCCTTTGATCGTAGACACTGAGGAGCTTGCTGACTTAGGCTTTGACTAAACATTCCTCCATGGCAATATTTATGCACCGAATTCTAAATGATAACTGACAGTCAATGTAGATAACAAAAACTTTTAAGATGTTTTCACTATTTTACTGATGCTCAAAATAGCAGTACTTGTACTAGAGGTATCAGTCAAGATGAAAAATTGAAACAAAAGCCAAACAAATTTTGCTTTGATGAATACTTTATTTCTCAAAACCAAAGTATCTGAAGTCAGGAAATAAAATCTGTTACTGGAAAACTATGCAGTATGATTTTTTAAAAAATGCTTTAAATTCTTTCTGTAGTGTGATGCTTAGTTTTGGAAGCTAGGGGCATTTTACTATCAAACTGTTCCAAACAAAATTACCAAAACAAAGCCAATAAAAAACCCCAACCACAATGAATGTTAAACCCTATGGAAAAAAAGGAAATCTGCCTCTAGCTCTTTATTAATCACATTCCAACACCAGAGGCTAAAAGTACATCAAACTGCACCAAATCCTTTTCACATGACAACCTCATAAATTATTCAACTCATTAGTAACACCAAGAGGCATAAAAATAACATCAGTGTTAAGGATGTTTTCTTACAGAAAAAGGTCAGCTAGAAGTTTTACTATTAAAATCCAGAGGCTTAAGCCTCTGAAAAGTAAATACATCTAGATAGAATCCGTGAATTATAACTTTAAAGCACGCTGCTTTAAAATTCCATGTTAATTTCAATAGATATGAGGAAAGCTAGAATTATTTTTTTTAATTCTGCAAACTTCAGTCTACTGTAATTTTTATTCACCAGGTTTGATGTGCACCACCTGTGTACACACCTGAGCTTTAATTTTCCTGTATGTTGAATGCACTAACAGGTGTGCTTTTGATGATTATTTGCCTTCCAAAAGCAGCACAGAAATAAGCACAGTTTTGTACCTGCATCTCATAAAATCTCTATTTTGTTGTTTTAGAAGATTGTGGAGAAAATAACCCTTTGTCAAATATGAAATAATACATACCACTGGGGGAAATGGCTTCCTTAACCCAACTCATGAGCAGTTTATGACTTAAGTTCTGCACATGGTAGCCTTCGTGTTTAAATAAGTATTAAGTTACACTTGCTAGTATACCTGCACACACAGATATTAATTCATATGTCTAAGCTCGTTTGAATCCCAACTATTTGCTTCAACAACTGCAAAGTTGGTGAAATGTGTAGGTCACACAGAGTTACCTTTATATCTTTCATATTTGGAACTTCTGGCAACATTAGCCTTTGGCTACACATGAGGTGAAAGGTTCAACTTGCTTTGTGAATAATTACTTCAATTTTTTACTCCTAAATGCTAACGAATCACAGTATTTTCAGCATTACAGATTAAAAAAAAAAACAAAACTGACAAGCATCCTAATATTCTTTTAAAAACTCCTGTCTTTGATATATTAGAGAGGTCCACCATCTCAAACGTGAGAAATAAATTTGCTTTAGATTTTTTGAGTATTCAGATTCAGTCTGCTGTACAAAAGTCTTGTACATATGAAACTTGTAGATGATATAAGGGAATTTGTAAGCCTGTTCCTTTTTCCTCTTTTACATTTCAGTTACATCTCCATGAAAATCAAACATCATCTAATCCTTCAGTTCCTAGACTGAAGCTTCTATGTAGTCAGTTCACTACTCAAATCACAAGTTATCTTTAAAAATAATTATTTTAATCACGTTCTTCCATACTACATGATTTGCAGAAAAAAAAAAGTACTTTTGGCTGAAATTATGCATGCCAGGATAAAAATTCTGATATTTTTTTAATTCCTCATTCACGAAAGGTCTCCAGTGGAACTGTTACGACACGTAAGTTTGACGACCTAAAAGTTTTGTTCAGTCACTCTGGAGAGACAAGTTAGTTCCTTTTACCAGTGTCTCAAAATTAGTGTCTGGGAACGCTAGAGAAGTATTATGTGAATCCCTTGGGGATTTAACAGCCCTCAAGCTCATGCCTTCTGGTTCATTACAGTGTAGGAATTGAAAGAATTACTTTTCTAAGAACATGTTGTCCTAGGAATTCTCAGCACTGTCACTAGAAAAGAAGGGACATGATTCTCAGGGATTCATGGACATCAAGAAAACATCATGAGCTAAATTTTTAAGCATGAGCTAATACTGACCATATTCCACGGCGGCTTTTAGGAGAGCATCAGCATGAGTAGACCCAAAAGCATTGCGAACAAATCGCCTCCGTCGGCGCAAATCATCTTCCCAGTAATCCAAGCGCCAGAAGTCATGCAGTTGGCTAGAAAATAAAGAACACACATGTCAGCACCTTCCACGGCTTGAACTGTATTTACATGCATTACAGTATAATTTCACTGCTGCTTTTCCATTTCGGGTATACAATCTTTTAAAGCCATGTATTACTAAAACCTACAATATTCTAGCATTTCTTTACATGCATTTATATATTATAAACCCCAGCACTGCCTGTCTCAAAATGTTCTGCCCGCTGCTAAAAACATTAATCACACTGAGCCCATTAACAAATGCAGCATCAAATTACAAGTATTAATGGCACAGCTTGCTTTCTTTTACAGTGTTTTTAACAAGGCTAGTAAATCATAGAATGGACCTCAGTGCAAATAGTTTGCAATTTAATGACTATGGTCCCTTAGCAGACTGAACTTAGAAGTATAAAATATTGCCCACTTGAATTTTGTGAACTATGATTAAACTAATGTGCTGAAATATTCATTGAAATAATTCCCCACTGCCCCTAGCAACCTGAGAAAATTGCAATTTTATTCATTATTAATAACACTGAATTAGAGCAGCAAAAAAGTTCCACCATGTGGTAATTGTCTTGGTAAATTATTATTCCAGCTCTAACAGAGTACTAGGATGATTTTATAGCTTCCAGCTAATACAAGCCATTAAGAACCATGGCCATCTTTGTGTTACATTGCCTTTTATATTAAGAAGCATATTAAACTCCTGTAGAGTGATACAAACCATTGTTAATCTACATTAAAGTCAAAACATACACATATATAATCATCTGGTATTCGACTTTGGTTCTAACAAAATGACCAACTCCACTTTATGACAACTTCTTGACCTTATCAACACAAACCTCCCACATGTTTTTATAAGACATTTGGGCAAAGCCGTATTTTAAACCAACATTTTGAACATCTTTTGGATCACTAGGAAATATCCAAAATGTTTGTGGATGCATCCTTATCATCAAACTCATAATTAAACACTACATGCCTAAAATTATTCTGCAGATCATGACCTTGCAGACCATAACTAGGGAACCACAACTTTGAACCAGTAATTTTCAATCTATCTGCAATATTGAAATACCTTGGAGGGACCTGGTCAAAAGGCAAATTAAAAACAAACAAACAAAAAACAACCACACACAAAAAACCCCCAAAAAACAAAAAAAAACCTGAGAAAAGTTTTTTACTCATAAGTAAGGACTATATCTTTACTGGATTTTTCTAGGTATTATTTCAGCCACTGTTTTCTATATTTCCTTAATTTTGAGAAGCTATGCACTGGCAGCCACTTCCAGAGGAAAGGAAGAAATACGCTAAGGTAGAACAGATCTTTTCTGTTAACCACTTTTTTAAATGCTTTCATGAGTTACTGTCCAACTTTACTACTAATGGGACCTGGATCAGTTCCGGAGGGCTGGAGAGCACCAAGGGCAGTGGATCTAACAGCCTAACTTCCAGCCACTTACAAAGTTTCAGATGCAGCACACTATAATTTTTAGTCAATGTTGGTGGCTTTTGCATTCTGAAGGGAATTTTCACTATATGCTTCTTGGGTCTGTGTGAAGGTCCTATTTTGCTGCCTTGCAGAACAGGCTTTTTACTTATTTAAAAGCAGTCAGGAGGCAACTTCAGGAGTTCAGTGAGAGCTGCTTCCTCTCTGAGAGCAATTCAGAGTACCTTGTGTAAAGCTGAAGCAGTGCCACTGAGCTCCCAGGCAGGAAGATGCGGCATTAATGGCCTAACTATTAATGTGTCCTATAGCGTCCTATAGAATTATCTTGCCATCTTCAATCATCTTTGGTAAATAAAATAGCTTACTTTGGTTTTGTATTATAATACAGTTTTTCCTCACAGATGTGTTAGTCTGAAGTATGAGTCCATCATTTCTCCTCCTAGGCTGAGCACTGAGTAATTTTATAGTGACTGTTAAATCCTCTTGACCCTGATGTGATATGAATAAAAAAATGGGCAGACGACTGCCCCGTGGTTTAAAAGGCAAAGCTGAAAGTCTCCTTGTGAACTCTAAGTCTGTATTTTAAACTGATGATATCAAAGATAATACTAAAAGCTTCTTATCATAGTGATTTTTTGAAAGGCAAGAAACTTTGCCTTTTTAATTCCGTTTAAGAGTGAGTCATAATGGAACAGGAGTAAAGATACTAACAAAACTCTCTTGAACACAAGAGTTCTCTGAAATGGCCTGTGTCTTGAGAGTAATAATAAAAAAGACTTTTAGGTTGAATAAGAATGATGCAACTATGTAAGAAAACATTTTTATGATACTAAGAAATATTCAAAGACTATAAAACTACATTTTTAATTTGTTCTGTGTTTAATCTGGTAATCCATTACTTTGACTGATCAATCTGAAGAATACTGTATATTCTCAGCTGAAAGTAAACCAGATTTTAAAGTCACTATTTTAATGAAGTGCTAAGTATACAAGTGATGAAATTGTCAGAGGATTAATTCTATTTTGCAGATTCAAAAAAAGGTTACAAGTTCACCAGGGACTGAAGTTTGAAATACATAATAGTGCAAAATTAAAATTTTGAGAAAACAGAATACAAATATTATTCCTAATCACAAATTGTATATATGACTTTTTAAAAGAGAATTTAAATAACTTCCCACAGTTTTCTATAGAAGTCTATACTACAATGTTATTACCTACTTCCAGATACTAGAAGATGGTATCTTAACCCTAAAGAAAAGGTTTCTGAATCTTAACTAGTTACTCTAAGATTAATTTTTGATTCTTTGAGCAACACCTTTAATAAAAAGACAAGATACTTTTCCTACATTGTTTTAGAAAGAAAGCAGACACCTTAAAAACTCATGGTCTACACTTACAGAAAGTTTTGAATGGTTGAGTTCCATCACCTGAATTACAGACATAAAAATGTGTGGGATTTTCCTAAAAAGTGATATTATTACATCTCTGGATTAGATTAAAAATACTAGTAGGTAGAAGACTGTAGCCACAAGTTCCAGACTAAAACTAAGAATTTAGCCTGCTTTAAAAGTGCAGCGCTATGGACTGAATCAGTGTTAAATTGTCTAGCCCATAGATTACAGTGCTTCAGAAATACTTATATTCTAATCCTGTGAATATTATTTACGCTTTAAGATTTTTCAGGACTTTAGATAGCTACTAGGTAGTTATAAATGATGGCTGTAAATCAGCAGAACTCCATTTCTTATTATGTACTAGGCACAAGTCAGTCCTAGAAGAGAGCACGTCTGCAAATCACCCATATCTCTTCCCGCTACAATGCATTTTTTCCTATAAGTGACTTGACTAAATCAAGTAATTTTAGTAATTTATTTCTGTGACAAGTACAATATTTCAATAAGCTTTACTTTTCTTAATAATGTATATTATTAATAATCCTTATTTCCACAGCCAACTAGATTATATGTAATTTCTCATTGCTCCATATCTTATACCAGTTAAGTGACATTTTGAATCAGGCTTGTTTGAATGAAGAAGTGCATATTAAGCACACTGTAATGAATTTTTTTTAAGAACTAAAAGTTTATAGCATCGTTCATGAGCTACTTCTGTAGACTTTAGAAAAGAAAAAAGAAGTATATCTACATACATTCAACTGAACAGTTATTAAAAATGCACCCTAGAACACATGACTCAAAGAAGTCCATATCATGAGTTTAACTGTCAAGATAATTTCATTATAAACTATATTATCATCCAATACAAACCTTTCTCATCATAATGAGGACTGGCATAAAACTAGTTATATTGAAAGGTTACTAACAATGAAAAATTTTATTTGGAACAGTGTGCATGCAGCAACTTAATCCCAAATGTCAGACGTGCAGTATTTCATATAGTAAATACAGACAAAGAAAGTACATGTTTTAATGAAACAAGCCCTATTTTACTACAGTTACTGGAGGGTTACAAACTCTATTTCGCTGCCACTGTCATCACTGGTTGCTCAATGTATATGTTCTGCTTCAAACAACATTTTCCTTGTTAAAGGCCAGCACAGGATGGAAAGGCAAAGGGGTGTTAGGTAGTCAATGTGGATTTCGACAAGTTAGAGCAAAGAGCTTTGAAGTCTCCCAAGTGCTCTAAAACTCAGATCTGACTAGAATTCTGTACAACAATCTTATAGTAATACTGAACACCTCTTCCATATATTTAGGGACAAAGATTATCAAGACGGACTAAAGTGTTCCAGGTAGCTCAAGTACCCTCTTGGAGGAGAAATTATTAAGTGCTCTGCCATCAAAACAATTAAGAGGAAGCCAGCCTGCACAGCAAAGTTCTTCCTACCTTTTCACAACATCTTCATAGCTTGAACATTTAAAAGACGACTTTTGAAAAGATTTTCTGTTAACTCGTATGGCCATTGCTGCGATGAAGTGTATGGGAGCGGTTTGTTTCTTTAACTTATGAATATTAGCTGTCCTAAGCAGCAGGTCTCTGTTCACCTTGTGGGCAGTCAGCATCCCTGACAGTAGCTTCAGGGCTGTAAAACCCAGTCCCTGTTCATGTACAAATGCAGTTTGCTGTATGTCACCTACAGCTACTGCAACTAGAGGCAAATATAAACAGTGGAGAGCAGCAGCACAAATGTCCCTAAAAGATCCTCAGACTGCAGCCCAAAGGACGGGCTGCCAGATGGAAGAGATTAAGTTTGAGTATGTTAATGAAGAGGAACAAGCCTGCAGGCATGGGGGAGGGGTAAAAGTTGTTTTGAAAAAGAGGTGGGTCACAGAACTGGAAGGATCTCAGAGAATCCATAGTCTTTGTAATACTGGGAAACCACATAGAAAAGGCAAGGAATTGATGATCTATAATTTCAAGAATTAGTCCTGGTTGCTTTTTATGTGACATATTTTGAAAAGGAAAAACAATTCTTGTCACAGCGTGAAATTCTGCGTTTTGAAAATGAGAAAAATAAAGTATATTCAGAAAGTATACAGCATTTCCCTAAGATAATATAAAGAACAGAAAATCTGTGACACTAAAAAAAGTAAGTAAAAGAAACTTAAACCACAAAAAATATAAATTATTAGTTATCCAATATTTGTAACAGTTAAAAAGCACAAGCCAATATATAAAACTATTTGCCAGGAGATCCAGGTACCAAAATCTTCTCTTGCAATAAAGGAGCTAATACTGTTCAGAAGTGGTATAGCAATATACAGTCACTGTTTCAGAGCAAAGGTTTTTCTCACTCTGCTTGAATCAGACACAGTATTTGCTGATTTTATCAAGATGATGAGACAAGCATGCAAATACAACATTCCACATTATAATGGCTAAAAGAAAAGTCTTGTTGTACATTAAAAGAAACAAATCTCAGAAACATCAATTAACATAAGTTACTCCAGTAGTTACTCCACACACACACACAAAATATTTTTTAAGTTACAAAAATTACAAAGCTACAATTTTCTTTTTTCCAAAGGGTATGCTAGAGACTCCCGGAATAAATACTAGAAATACTGAAAAATAAGAATAATACTAAACAAATAATACCAAAAATACTAAAAACTGCAAGCACCAGCACAAGGAAAAAAGATATCAGTCAACCTGAGAAACATCTAATGTAATAAAAATTGAAAAAGGATTTTCAATTTTCAAAAATCCTAAAACCAGGATTTTTTTAAAAAAATGTTTAGGCATTCTTATGAAGTGCAACATTTTTTTTTCTCTTAAGTATACATGAGGAATTGCTATGGTTACCATCAGGAGTATGTTTGTCAGAGTTTCATCATAGAAGGGAAAAAGTCTAAGAAAAAGAGCTTACCATTTAAATAGAAAAATGTTAAATACCTGGGGAAATTTAAGTAATATTGAATTTTAAAATTTATTTTTGTTTTTATTTTAATGAATATGATATTGAGTGATTCAATTAATGAGAAGTATCATACTGTCATTTTTGAAAGAAGTTTTCTGGATGTGTCCTGGAGAACTCATGTGGATGATATACGGATTGCTGAAAGCAGGGCTACAAAGCACAGGATATCAGTAAAATACAAAGTTATGTTCACAAACAAGTGAGGTGATCTAAGACCCAGAAGACAGGCAGCCAAAAAGCTGGTGAAGAGGGTGGCAATCTGGGGGATGGTAGATGTGGCAGTGGGAAAGCAAGGGCTCTTGGTTAGGGATAGCATTTCTCAGGGGATGGCTAGATGGTCAACAACCACCAGATTTTTTTTTTCAGTTTATCTTGTATTTCTAATCAGTGCAACAAACTAGCATGAATAAAAATGAGAGAGAAAGCAAAGGAGTTTCTTGTGAATTTGGTTAATGTCCTGGTCACTGGCAGCTGGAGCAGTGGTGTGGAGAGGACAGCAATCCAGCTAAATGACTCACAGCTCAGCAACATGACTAGAAGGCATGCCAGAACTGCCACGTTCAGAATTGTCAGGGGAGATGAGAGGTATTTTTGTACCTCCTGTTTAGGGCTGCCAAAATGGGAAAAATTAAAATGAGAAGATAAATGAGACAGGAATGACTGGTGGAATTTGGGGAGAAATGTAGATGAAGTCAGAGCCCTAAAAATGAAAAAGGATTTGATAGAAAATCTAGAGTTAGGCAATGAGGAATTAGAAGTGATAGGATCTAAACAAAAGATAATATTAATTGGAATAATTACACTGGAGCAAGAATAAAACAGAAGGAGAGATTAAAAGGTTTCTTCTAGGAATATTTTTCTGATACTGGGAAATGGAAAACTATAAAATCATTGAAGTGTAATTATTGATCGGTGAAGAAAAAGCAGCACTGAGCTGGAAAAATGGAGAAACAGCAAAGGAATAGAAATGTGAGAAGAAATCCAGGGACTAAGGAAACTAGTGGAAGAGAAACAACCGTGGAAATGGATGGGAAGAGAAATAAATCCATGTCAATCATGGATGGATAAATAGATGAATAGTGGGTTATCAAGAATACCTATTAGAGATTCTATAATATTTTGAGACTTGTGAATTTGAGCTAGCTTTGTTTAAGTCAGTGAACTCTAGAAATCTGTAAAGTTTAGGGCTGATCTCCGGGGTTCTATGATTATTTTATGAACAGAAAAAGGGGGAAATAGTTCATTCCAACACAATTAATAATATATGCAGCAGAAGTTACCAGCAGATTACATGCTAGTTGATCCACAGGTTTCCCCGTGAAGAGTGTGGGATAGCTAAAATTTTTAAAACAGGAAATAAAAAGTTTTGAACTGTTTGTTTACACCTGTGAAGGATGGCTGCAATTCATACACCTGCAAACTTTTACACAGATTGGTATTTGTGTGTTGTTGCTTTGCACAGTTTGGGTGGAGGGGAAAGGTTTCCATGTGGACTTTGAAATAAGGGTGAAATAGAGAACAGAGGAACTCAAAGTAACAGCAAATATTACCACAGATCATCAGAATAGGAGCAGAGGAGTCACCTTCGAAAAGCAGAAGGAAAAATGCCAACACAGATTCTCTCCTATGATTATGTTACTAATGGTCTTGCATTAATAATGAAGGACAAAGCTGAGAGAACAGAGAATTGGCTACAAATGAAAAGAGAGCAAAAAATATCAGAAGATGACTATCGATTAGAGATCCACCAAATTCATGGAGAGGCATTCTCTAAGAACTGTTTTAAAGGGTAACATCCTTGCCAGAAAAGAGGAAGTGTTTTACATGGCTTTTATTTTCCTCTTAAGGCACTGGGAAAACGTATATTTCATACACATTTTTAATGAAACTCTCCAACTCCAGAAACTTTTGTGACTTAATTTGGGTGAAAAAATTGAGGACACCGAAGCTCAAAAGACGAAAGGTAGAAAGGGGAAGCTGGAAACAGAAAGCCCTCCATTTGTATTAATCTTCAATTAGAGGAGATGTTAGAAATGAGAGTATTGTCAGTAGATGTGAGACAGAGGCTGTGACAATTGGGATGTTTCTTTTAGCTATGGTACTACTTAAACCACAAACTTATAAGGCAGTTAATTCCTGAGATTCTGGATTTTAGTATATTACATAGAGTCTGAAAAAACAAACTGATAATGAATACACAAACAAACAAGGACTAACAATTTACTGACTGTCTAGATTATTTATAAAGCTTAGAATGAGATGTTAAATCTGGAATGTCTGCTATATTATTAAACAGTAGTAAACTTCTACCAAGAAGCAGTAGTTCTAGTGAAATAAGACTAACTATGCATAAAGCTATATGCGAAGAAAAAAAAAGAAAAAAAGCTATGTACATCTTAAAAACAGCAACGGAAATGAAAATAACTCAAATGTCTACAAAATAAAACTAAAGATAAGTAGAAATTTTAAAATTATTAAATTGGTTTAACATAAATTTAAAGTAATGTAAGATAAGTTTGACAAATCTATCCAGATATTAATGGGCAATAGTAGGACAAACTACATGTAGTACAGCTAAATGAAATAATACAATTTCCTAAAGTTATATACTCAGTTTCTTTCAGTTAATCCAATGTCATTGAATGAAAACTGAGGCAACATAAAAAGTGGATACATAAACTGTCAGTGACTTACCAGCATCACAAAGAGTTTTTTCGTAAATAAAATATCAGTAACAACTCAATGCAACTGCAGAAAATTCTAGGAATAATAAATTGTACTCCTAGAAACACTAAAATGAAGTAAATTTTAAGGCTAAAATTAAGACATACTATCTTTGAAAAAAAAAAGAAGAGAAAGTAGTTGGAACAATACTCTGTGGTTTAACTCAGATGTCTGATTTGGAACCTTTATTCTATTTCAGAATGTGTTACCATCACTCCAAAAAAAGAAGAAATAAACCCCCCAAAGCCCCAAAAGCCATTTTATAGTTTCAGACAAATGAAAATTTGGGTAAAATTCACTTTTGGAAAACACCTTGAAAGAACATAAAGTGGTTTAGGATATTTTTATTTTTAATACCTTTGTTACATCATGCTATCTCAGCACAATGGGCACTTAGTAAGATTTCATAACTACTACCATGATGCCACTGTATAACAAACTCCTAGATGGAATAAACAGTGTATTGGGGTTGCCTCTGCCTTTCTTAAATGACTGCAAAAAGGAGACAGAATGGCTAAGACTAAAAGCATATTTATAAATGGCTAAAATTAAGTACAATGTATTCCATGCTAAATGTGCAGCTTTTCTTATTAAAAATGTAGAAATATCTCAAAGGTTCACTGACACAAAACTGGAACTATCTAGCAAATGATCATCCAATTTCAAGAAAAAAAAAATCCGTCTGTTTTACATTTTGACTACTAAGTTTGTCATAGCATCACATCTGAAATAGGTACCATGACATTAGCTTACACACTCCTGCTGTTAGGAAATACAACATGAAAATAAAAAATTTGGAGAACCTATTAATTCAGAAAAATGAAAGGGAAAAAAAGTCAGGCGTTTTCATAGGAAACTTACAACGTCATAGTTTTTTATCAGAAGATTTGATCAAAACAATGTTTTTTGATTTAAATGGTTTTAAAATGAAATTTCCATTCAATTCTTCTACTGTTTTTACAAGCATATCACCTGCTGGTAGAAATATTAGTTTGTTTCTTAAGCACATTATGTATCAAATTAAAAGAAATGTAGAAGTGTTTGCCTTCTGAACACAAAACCAGAAGTTCTCATGAAATAACATGACTTTCTGTCAAAATTGTCTGGAAAGTATTCTGTGATTTTACAGCTATAATCTATAAAAATCAGATAAGCATCTCAGAAAATAGCTTCTTTATCTTAATTTTAACACAGTGAAACGCTGATTTAATAACTTAAACAGACAAAGTTTTAGGACAACTATTAATTTTGCCATAAGGATGAGGTTTTTTGAACAAAGTTAACTGTAATAAACACAGTCCTTATGAAACTACCTAAAATAATTACAGAATTTTGTTTGTTGTTGGTTTTTTTTTTTAATGAAATATTCAATTGAAGTTCGTTCCTTGAGCTTCAAATAAATATTCTTCCAGCAACAACTCTGTGGACAGGATTCATCTGATAATACAGATCACCACTTCTGCTCAGCTTTTCAACCACAAACATGAAGGTGCACTTGCGTAAGCACAGGGACTCAATTCTGCCTGGGAAAGGTGAACAATGGTTACAGAAAAACCAAATAAACTGGTGTAATGACCACTGGAAAGTAAGAGAACTCTTTCTTGTAGTTATGTTTTGCCTCTAGTATAGCATTTTGTTTGACTCATTTCCTGCAGAGAAATTAATTAAACCACCCCAATCTCAACTCCCCCTAAAACTTGGGGTCTTGTAGTATTATTTGCTTGGATCAGCTACAGTACCGAAAAGGAAAGACTGAGAGAACAATTTAATTCAAATCTCACAGAGACCCCTCTTTCTTTGCCTCCTGCATGACTACTAACTACTCTACCCATGTAGATGATAGGATATTTTGCTCCTGAGTGGAATGAACACGGCTAGATTCTTTAGGTAGTTCTTTCTACCTTTTCTGAAAAGACATTAAAAAAAACCCTCAAAATATAACAATTCATTTTCCAATTGAATTCAGAATGACAGTAATATCACTGCATTAAGAAACTCCAGTAAACAAAGCTAGAGGTTAGGATCCCTCCTCAGCTTGTTTTTAATGTCACCCCCATACAGTCTACATGTGCCTAATGCAGAATTTCTGAGATTTTGCAAATGTTCTGATGAAGCAGAGATGTTTTACAAGAAAAACACTTTACTTTGTATTTCAATATCTTATCTGTCATATTAAATATATATATAGGGACAGCAGGGTCCTAGCTTTTAAAAAAAAAATCTGAGCTTTTATGACTTGTCTGCAACTCTAGAAGAGTTAAACAGTAGCTAAAATTTGGTTCAGTGTGGGCTAGTTTGCCTGGACAACTGAAAAATCAGTCTCCAGATTTCAAAGTGGGCATCCAGAGTAAAAGAGCTTGTTGAAGCTCTTGAAAACTTTGGTGCCTTGTTGGCTTACTTAAAGGTCAAACACTAAAGGCTCAGACTTTTAAGTAGGGATAACATATGTGACTGCTGATGAGTATGCTGTCCCAACTGTCTGCTCTATTCCAGATGAACTGATTAAGGTGTCTGAATTTCTTGTGAAAGAACTCCTGAAGAAGCTACTAAGCATACAAATTACAGTCCAGTTTCAAGACAAACCAGCAATGACTTATCAAAAAATCTAGAGCTGTGCTTTAAACAGAAACAGCACGGTTGAGGTAGACAGCTAGGACTTATCTCATTAGTTACTCCTGTTTGTAAGTCATGGCTCAAAGGCTGTGGCACCCAGGAATAAAAACTTAGTCTCTCAAAACCTTTAATTAGAAGAAAATGTTTTATCTAAATATTTTAAAGTGTTATTCTAAAACTAAGACACACAGCTTTATTTTTTTTATATACTATTTCTTAAAAATCCATAATGAATTACTGTTTCAAACCTTCATAAATTATTTAAGCTGCAACTATTTAAAGACAGCTAACTTATAAACCTGGCATTGAGATGAAAGAATTAGCTTCCTTGAGGCCTACCAACAGTAATCAAAATCTAATAAATAAATAATAAAGTTTTACCTAGACAATTGTTTTAATTGACATCATGCAGAGCTGTTTATTAAAATGCAAGTCTAATAATACCCTCTTTAAACAGAATGATTATTTTTGCAAAATGCCATTTCAGGCTTGGTAATTGGAAGTATTTGAATTCAAAATTTAGAGAAGCTTGAAGTTTTATGCATCCTGAAATTTTTTTTGGGACAGGTTTCTCTGTCTCCTAAGTATAAGCCAGAAGTACAGCATAAGTTAAGAGAAAGTACACATTTAGCTTTAAACCTAATATTGTTCTTAAGAACTAAAACAAAGACATGCTGGCCTAATTAGTGGATATGTCTTGTCTGGAGTACAAACAGTTATTCCTATCCCCAAATGCAACTTGCACTGATGAAATAAGCACTTGCCAAGTGGCATGGCCATGACTGCTATACAATTTTTAATACAGACCACGTTTACAATACTATCAAATAAGTACTGAAGTAATCTTAACTTTGATCTTTTTTGTTCCTAGGAATTTTTGTGAGAGCTAAAAAGCTAGCTTGGCAAGTAAACCAAAACTTTTCTATATATACTTTATTTCTGACAGTCAAGAGGTTCTTCAGAAGTATAGAAACAGTCTTCCATAAAACATCCAAAGATATATCAGCATGACCTAATGATTTATTTTGGGCTCTGAAAATCTCACAGGAGAAGAAGTAGACACGAGAAAGTTAAAAAAAAAAAGAAAAAAAAAAGGTTACACCGAGTTACAACTTCCTTGTTTTCAGCCTTGAAATAAAATTGCTATTTTTGTGGATTTTTAAAAAACAAGAACTATACACTTTAAAGAATTTTTGCATGCAGAGTATTTGACAATCCATTATTCTAGATATACTTTTTAATGTTTTACTTCCTATTAACTGCTTATTCTGTTAGGGAATTCTGTGTGACAATCAGGAGACACAGCTGGTTTTTCCCTTGTCTGTAGCACAAACTGACACCAGTGGGAAGAGTTGCTTAATCACTTGAAAAGGTTATTAATCTTTTATATAGAAAATGAATATAGAGTTCATTTTCATTTCATGACTTACAGGACTTTTAATTAAATAAATAACTCTAATACAGTCCTAGAATAGCTTTTGTGTAGTATATAGACTTTACTTAAGCAACCAAGGCAACATGTGACTAAGTTAGTGAATACACGTCAGGCCTGTACTTAGTATTGCTCAAGAGCTCTGATATTTTTTTTTAATGTTTAAGTGAACTAGCATAGGGCTCCTTGTCCTATCAGCAGAAGACAAAATAGTTAGTTCTTTCCTTTGTATTGTTTTGCCTATGGATATTTATAGAATAAGACCTTCCATGAGTCTTTCTTTTTCCAAACCATCCAAATTAAGATGCTTTAGTCATACGCATATAATCACTGACTTGAAGCATCCTTGTCTTTCTGTAGATGTTCTGTAATTTCTGCAGTTAGTGATCTGGTTCCAAACTGCACATACAAACTAAGGTACAAAAGATATTGGATCTACTGTTCTAATAGCAATATCCTCCCATGGAGCAGTAAAGCTGAATTATGGAAAAGAAACAACAGATCTTTCTAGTTTAACATTAAATCTGTCAAAAGTTTCTTGCGGGGATTTGGGGGGAAAAAAAAGTGCACACAAAAAAATGTGTTCCTGTTAATAGCAAGCAAGCATTCTTCTTCAATTTATTTTATCCCGTGTAAAATACATGTAATATTTCCAATATTTAGCTTCAAGAGAGCTTTGGAAAATGACACTGTACCATAATGTCTACATAAAATGCAATGAAAATACTCTCGTTTTACCTTTCACCACACTTGCAATACTATGTTATGAATGAATTCCTGATACGAACAGTATTGTCTCCCAAACAGGCAGTATAACTCAACAGATTGATAATGAAAAAAACTTCCTTAACAACAACTGCAGGATATCTCTAACTGTAGTGATTTGGAGAGCAGTGAGAAAACAGTATGATCAAGAACTTATTCCCTGTCAGTAATCGTATCCCTTGCCAAAATTTGTTTACTTGATAGAAAGTCTTGATGCAGTCTAACTAGCCTTTGGGCTGGTTAACAGGACTTGGTAAGCAGGACTCTTGGTCCTTGCACAACCAAAACCCCATTGCTGATAACTCATAAATATCTGTGCAGCCCTCAGCAGAGCTAACCCAGTAGAAAAGAAACACGCTAAAAACCTCACACTCCAGGAAACACAAAATCCAGAACTGGCTCTCAGGAATACACTCTTCTCAGACACTAATTTGCTAGAGTTTTAATAGTCACAAACACATAGTCTCAGACATTTCTTCCCTTAGGATCTGCACTGCCATCACACAAATTGTTGGAGATAGGCTGTGAAGTGAGGCAGACTCCAGAGAGTGGAAAAAAGCGAAAGATATCCTGCTTGAATCTTCTGCCTGAAAGACTGTGTTGTGTACCTTTTCCCCGTGGTCAAGGACATCTTTCTCTGGAGAGATGCAGGCAGCCCCCTGCAGACCGGGCTACCTGGGAAATAGCTGCCCTGGCCAATGTTTTTTTTTCCTATTTATTTGGTTTTTGTTTGTTTGTTTGTGCTTTTTGTTTGTTTGTTTTTTTTTTTCTTTTTTTTTTCCTGAGGGTCAAAGCTGATCTGGTTTATTGGAACAACATAGTGGGTTTATATAGGGCAGAAGAGGGGAAGTCTGGGATAGGGGACACCTGGACCTAGGATTGGTCAGGTAACATGATCTACAGGGGAAGAGGAGGGAGGTCCAGAGCCAGGACGCGCGTCTGCCTCAGTTCTCAGCCTATCTCCAACAACAAATGGCTGATGGCATGAAACCATTAAGAGTCTGCCTTCAGAGCAGGTTCACAAGAAACACTGAAAATTCAGAGTACAAGGGAAAAACAGGAAACATTATGGAGGATTGTTGGTTGAGCTGCTAATAGCTCATTTATTTATAATACTTGGTGTTTTCACTACAAATGTTTATAAAAACCCTTTAGCGAACATCTCCAAAACCTTCATTTGCCTGCAGCAGGCCTTTGAAATTAAGCAGAAAGAAAGCAATCAGATTAGACCATTGCTCTTTCTGATATTAAATGCCTTTCTGGTGTGGGATAAAAAATTTTGAAAGAAATAAAATAAAATCTGTGTTCTACTTTTGCTCCATAGGAGAATATTGACAGCATACCAAAACAACAAAATAAAATGAGCAGAGTTCATATGACTCATAAAATGAGTCATAATGCTCCTAAAGCAGCAGTAGGCTCGGCACTAGGACTGTATGGAAATGCGTAGAAAGATGAAGAGGAATCTCTTCCTGCTTTGAGAAGTCTTACTCCCCAAATTCATTTTTTGCCCAAGAGTCGCTATGTGTCATTCAGTGCTCAAGGTGTATGCAAAAGGGGAAGAATCATAGTCACTCCCCCTAATTTTCAAGTTATATTTGCAAGCAAAGTATTTTTTAGTTTGCACATTGTATGTCAAAAAATGAAGGAACCACTATTTACTCTAACTGCCAACAGCTAAGGGCACCAGAATGCCAGTCACTATACAACATGATACCTGCAATCTTCCAGTGATAAGCCTGTGACAGCAAATCAAAATTATTTTTTCAGGCTTTGCCAGTGAAGTGTTTATCTCTCAAACATACACATAAACAATAATTTTTGCCTAGACCATTACAGCTCGTTCTATCAGAGAATAAATACAATTTTACAAGAAAAGCTATGGTGGACACAGTAGGCTTTCCCCATGGATCACTAAAGTTTCGTAGAATGAAATACTGTCAGCCTTTTCTGATGATGCTAGCTCATTTTAAACTAGTAAAACACTAATTGGAATGGGGAATGAAAGGGCTACAACCATAGAATTACAATCTGGCTCAGAACCAGGTCCATCTCTTACCACATTACTCCAGAATCCAAGTCTTTAATGTTTTCCCCCTTTTGAAAATATTGAATCAGTTTAGGATTACGGATTTGGTCGAGGTAATTTTAGTCATTCCCCGTTGGCCTTCTATTGGCAATAAAGCCACAACCTGGCTGGCATATTACAGATGCAGGAGGGAGGGTGGGTGGGGAAGGAGACATAAGCAAACACATATGTGTATCATGCTCTTCTCTCTGGCTATTACACAAAGTAAAATAGCTCCAGAGGGAAGGATTAACAGAGACCTGCTCCAGAATAAGATACTGACTGCTAGAAGAGCCTGCAGGAAGGTGAAAAAGGCCATTTCAGAGCTCCACAGCTAAAGAACAGAGTCATAACTGAGAAGGATGTGACAGTGATCTTTAATATTACGAATGGAACCAAGACGGTGAATTAGCAACAAGGACTCATTATTTCTCATAAGAAAAGACCTAGTGAGAACATAGAGTTATCAAGCAATAAGTTCAAAGCCAACAATGGTGCACTTTGTGTGAATTTCTCACGCTACATACTCAAGGTATGGAACTCAACACTATCATGGACAGCAGAAGTTTAAATGAGTTCTTAAAGGGATCAGACATTTCCTTTCACAGATGGAGAAAAAACACCAGAAGTTATTAAACTCAAGGATATCACCTCTGGCTCAGGAAGTCCCTGAGCTACAATTTGCTGAAAGCTGGGAGGATATGCTGGGGGAGTATCACAACAAAGTCACCTAGGGAAATACTACACTCCCCTGGCCTCCTCTGTTGGCAGCCAACAAATATTGGAACAGTAGACTTGTAATTCTATTCTCGTAGTTTGCTGTTATATTGTTTTTCACTGTTTTTGGGGGGCTAATTTTCCACTGCTATTAAATACATCCATATCAACTAAATTTGAGTCAATTAACTTTCTTCCCCAGGTTAACAGCAGTACTAACTCATGCCATTGCTCAGCTAACGAGCATATGACGTTTTCAGCAGGAGGATTTAGGCACTATAATTATTCTTTAGCAGAATGTAACCTTTGAAGGTGTTAATACAAAGGATAAGACATACTTATACATACTGCAAAATTCATAGGTCTTGAAATATAAACTAACTTCTAGTATAAAACTCCCTAAGTTTATGAGCTTTCATTTATTTTTCCAATGTCATCCTTTTCTTATATCCACTGCAAGGTCACAAATAGCATTCTGTAACATTTAAATAAGATGACTGATTTATAGTCTTAAGATTTATTCTTTCAGAGTAAGTGCAGTAAATATAACAGTACACTATTAAGAAGGGGAAATTGATACAAACATGAAAGAAATTCACCAGGTTTCACCAATATTACAGTATTCTGCTAATATAAAAGAGAAATCACCCTAGCTGCATTTCAACTGATAAAATATAGAAATAATGATTTCTTTTACAAATATTTTTGATCAAAAAACCATGGGGTTTTGTTGCTATTATTTCAATGCAGATATTAACAAAATCACAAAGCAGCTGTGTCAAACAGTACACTTTTCATGAAACATATAGTGTAAGAATATTTTGGAAGGAATGTCTACAACAACTAAACTCTAGACTGCAGTGAAGATGTTATAAATAAAATATTTTCAGAATTTGAAAAAAGTGATTTTTTTAGTATGTAACTGTAAACTGTGAAACAAAAAAAAAAAGCAAAGTTAACAAAAGGAAAAAATCAGTATGCTTAAGGAAGCAGTTGATCCATTTAAAACCCACCACTTTATCTGTTCTCTTTTCCTTTCCAAAATCCAATAAACTGCCATTATATTCCTTTTAAATGGTTCCATTACAAGGATTCTATAACAACAGACTAATCTCTTGATAATTATAATAAATGCCTGTAATCAAAGCAGGAACCATTTAAAATAAGGAGAAAGGCTGTTTTCCATCAAACTCAGTGTAGTTCTGTGACCTTTGGAGCATTAAGCTACATCATACACTGCCACCTCTAACTGCAACATAGCTTTCCTACCAATCTTGCTCGAATAAAAACAAAAAGGATGTGAGATCAATGGAAATATGGATTGACACGTGGTAAGAGTTCTTACTTTCCAGCTCTGAGCCTTGTAGAACATAAAAATCTCAATTCGCAAGATTCCAAGGGCTCGTAGTGGGCAGGATTTAGCCAGCAGCTCTTTAATAGGCTTCCCTTCAGGAGGGAACAGGGGAAGGAGCAGACTGATATTTTAAAAGATTGTTCTATGGCAATGCGAGCTGTATATCATCATTAATGTTTAAGAAAGTATTACTTTTTAGAAAGACAGGACATTTTATCACAAGATTCAATATTGTATTCACATGAACAAACAATGATTTCCAGAGATCATTTAAGAAACTGAAGGCTGATAAAATTACGGGAAATGACTCTATATGATCAGAATGGCTTTCATCTGCATTTTGTTAGACCCAGCATTGATTTCACTTTTCAGCTGTGAACAGCAAGAGGCCAGCTGTGGCCAAGGGAGAGAGCAAGCAATGAACCAGGGTCACAATAGAGGCTGAGTTGTCAGAAATTTTAACACTTTTAACGACTAAATCTCAGCAAAAAAATCTTCGAGTTACAACCACTTGAAAATTATATCCAGCGGGTCCCACAAACTGTCAGAGAACAGAAGATTTAATTTATGACACAGTCAAACCTTTGAACTCTAGTTATGTGAATAAACAGCATTATAAGGGGAAAACAAACAAAGCAAAGGAAAATATAAAATACGTTGCCTTCAAGGCAGAAACAACTACATTTAACTTCATATTCCCAGATGTGTTAAGGGGAAATTTATGACAGCATACTGAAAAGCAAGATTCCCATTGTAAAACCCTTCACATTTATTTAACTAAGCACAATCATTGAAAATGACCTTTATCCAAACCCTTCACAGCTGTCTTAAAATGATCTAAAACTATTGCCAGATTTTCTTTAACTAACATTACTTAACAAAAAGTCATTACCCCAGGGCCATATTACACTACTGGCAAGTAAACACAAATCCATTTTCAACAACATGATACAAAGTTTTAATCAAATATTGATAACAAATGGAAAACTCCACACTAAAAAGGTGCTAAACAATACAAATCATCATAGTTTTCTGTTCTAGCAATAAATACTATTTTCTTATTTCTGATAACGTATTTGTCACCTATTAGATGTACATCCAAAGAGAGAAATAGCTTAAAAAAACCTTACATTCAAAACTGCTATTAAATGAGGTGTCAAAATTATTTTAAATGAAGCTGCTCTAGCAGCAAATTGTGAAAAGATATCCTCGTCTATTCTTGAAAGACACCACATCCAACGTGTACATTACTCTATAAAATTAAGGACTACTGACAATAAATTCATACAGCAATTTTCATTGCAGTACACTAATAATTTAACAGTGCATTAACACTTGGTTCCAAGACTTAAAAAGCAGTGTATCAAAACGATGAACACCTTAATATTTCTCCTTTTTTTTTTTATTGTGAATGCTAAACATTAAGATTAAAAGAGTGTTGCAAGAGTGGCTTCCTGCAGGTCCAGGTCAACTGAGAGGGGTTAGGGAAAAAAAATTAATCATATTTGTGGATTCAGAACAGCTTAGTTTTTACAATAATAGTATAGAGCCACAGTTAATGTGGGTCTATACTGTGGAAAGGGGAGGAAAGGACTTTATTAAGGGGCTGGTTAGTTCAGTAAATCATGGCTTTCAGATAAAGATGATTATGGCGGTTCCTTGGTGTGAGAGGAGAAGGGTACAGGAGGTTCATTTCAGCACCAAGTAATTATGCTGACCCAGAGTGTTACCATTTATCATGGCTGAAAGATGACACTCTTAGCCAAGGGAAACTGCTAGTCAAATGCTTCCATCTAGATCAATAGACACCACATTTTTCTACAGCCAAAAGTAATTATACAACAGCAAACTTCACGATCAATACCCACTCAAACTAACTTATATTCTGCTGTACAGACATGAAGGTATGGCACTGTTAACTGCCACCGAAAACTACTGCATTTGACCCAAATTAAAGGGTTTCCCCCCACCATTATAAAGGATTTTGCTCTTTTCTGAGAAAATCTGTATCCTGTTTTCTCTATCATTAAAAACAATGAGCAAGCATCCACACAAGTTTTAAGGACCTGCAACCTGCAGCTGAAACTGATATTCTTGTTATCATTTCATAAAGCCTCACTTAACACAAAATAAAAAAGAAAATCAGTCAATTAAAGAAAAATCAATCTTCCTAACCACTGAAAGCTGAAATAGTTTCTGAGGTATTAGTTTCTAAAAGCTGCAGTTGAAGACTTGACCTTTGTGAACTCCAGAGATCAGAAAAGGGAGAAACATATATACCTGAAGTATTAAATCAAGCAATTTTCAAGTATTAAACACATATTCATATTTGTTTACACAGAGGTGTACATACAGGATTACCAGCGAGCCAGCAAGTAGAAAAAATTAGGCTTTAGGAGTTTAGATTTTGTTTCAAAATATATCTAAATGTCAGTTTTGACAACTGCTTTCAAAAAGGCAGGGCTTAGTCTTATAAACCAATCTAACACATCAAGAAAGGTTAGAGGGAAGAAAAAAATCACTACTTCAAGTAAGAAAAAAAAATTTGACATCCAATTTTCAAGCTGATTTATCAGTGGAAAGCTAAAATTGATAGTTTGCCATTACTGGGTAGCAGGCTGTCTAAGAAAGCTGTTACAAAGCCTTTCATTTTGATTTAGCCACGTGGATCAATACAAACCTATACTGTTTCAATTTTACAAATATTGATTTTCTGATATAGCCTCTGTGGGTGAACATTCATCACCTGCCATACTAAAAATATTGAAATCTATTTTGTAAACTTTGATTTTCAGCAAAATGTAGCATTCTACTGAGTGAAATCTATTTTTTCCAGGTAACAGCTAATCACTGTTAAAAGGTATTTTGAGTAATACCCTTTTTCCTTTCCATTTCAGAGTCTGACTAACACTGCTAATCCTTTGACTGGATTCATACCAAAGAAGATCATAAAACTTCCCTTTGTTTTCTGATTAAGTTTCTTGAGATTCCTTTCAGTTTTAGTGACTAGAACAAACTAGAACTTCAAGTTAAAATATTCACTATTTTTTCTTCCCAAATTTAGAACCACTTAATGCTTCAGGGAGGAGGATTTTTTTCAAGATATCAAAGAAAAAACAAATTCTCAAAGTAGAATCAGCTAGTTAATGAAATAAAGATCTTTATCCTACATTTATACAACAATATTGTTTACACATGCATATTTGGTTTTATCTACCTTAGGCTTTCTGATCTTCTTTTTGTGCTAAGAGCATTTAAAACATACTATGCTTTATATGTTGTTTGATCATATGTAGTTATAGATTTTTGTGCCAGCCCATTCAAGCTGATATAAATACTGAATTCATTAAAAAAAAAATTGAATTTGCAAGACATTTTTAATTGTACAGCTTTTCTTGATCCAAATTATTTCATCCATCCCAATATCTTATTCAATCCAAAAAGAAGATTAAAAATAATTTAAAAGTTTGAACCAATTACTTACTTTCTTTACTCCCTTTTTTACCAATCCCAAAACAGACCTTCTATGAGCTGCTTAAAACATTTCTGAGTGCCACATTACTACTGGTAAATACAGAAATACTCTCCAGTAAGGGCATAAATATGGAAAAGATACTTAATGGGTTTTAGGAGGAAATACACCTCCTAGAATAGACAGAAGTGTAAAATAATTTTCTCAGCAGCGTAAGAGAAATAAATGAGAAAACTCATAATCCTGTGTTGGAAGGACACAGTCCAGGGATGAGATTCAGGCAACTCCCAAGAGGGTTTAGATTAGTAAATGCACATTCCGAACTTGTGCTGGTAACACAATGCCATTCAGATTGCTGCTTAATAAACGGAACTGCAAAAAATTCTTAAATTATTAAGTTAGAAACTAAGTGAAATTCCTGAAATGAAAGTATTATTTTCATAATGGAAAGACTATAATAAATTCCAAACTTTCTTTGCAAATTTCATGTCATGAAACCGGAGTAGAATTTCTTTGTAGATTTAGGGCTCAATATGAATAGTCTTTTCTTTTATAGAATACAAGATGTTATTTTTAGCCTTTGGATACTAAATTCACCTCCTCACATGTAACTGAAAAGTAACAGCAAACATCAAAATACCTGGATTAAAAAAAAAAAGAAAATTAGTATTGTAAAAATTCTGTAAGACAGAGTGGTGAGAGAAAAAAAAAAAACCACAGAAAAGAAAGAGAACCATTCAACTGAACACAGAAGTAAGAACTTGCTAGTCAAATCAGATGTGCCTTTTCATCCTGTTCCAAAAATGCCAGAAACAGATCTTAAGTGCAATAGTAATGGCTTATGCAGCTAGAATGGACTGTATATGAGCCATCACACAAACTCATCTTGTTATTATTCTGATGCTGCCACTAATTCAGATGCTGCTGATTTTTACCATCAACACAATGAACACAGTGAATCTGAGATATTGTAAAATCTAAAGAACTACATGTTGGAAGCATGTTTAAAACTAAAGCAAACCAGCACTAAATACTTTAAATCTAAATACAAAATGTAAATATAAATACTTTAAATATAAACAATATACTTAATATATTATATATTTATAAAACAATATAAATATAAATTATAAAACTAAAAAAATATTTTAATTAAGCACTATTTTTAGGGCTTTTTCTTCCTTCAACAGATTTCAAACCACTCTTTTAGCAAAGTACCATGATTCACATATTACAGATGGGGAAAACAAGGCACATAGATAAAGACTGAAATGATTTATTCAGCGTTGAGGTGTCACCTCACTGGCACCACCAAGATTATAACTTCATTATTTAGAGCATAAAGTGACTGCTTTCGTAGCTGAGGAAAAAATCTTGCTTTCCCATATGAACTATACTGTGATTTGTGCAGGAGAGAGTGGGTGGAATGGTCAGCATGTCTTGGTTGGAAGTACCTTGAATTTCTTCTCTGCTTTGTTAATGACACTTAATAAATCCACTATTCCCACAAACATGTATATTTTCAACAAATACTTAAAATAATTCAAGAAATTTGAATAACCATAATTCCAATCTCCAAATGTTATTCAGTTTTTTAAAAAATACAGCATTTTGAAATAATGTTTAATGATATGAATGATGATATATATGAAATATATGAAATAATGAAACAATAACAAAAATTCACCTTGGTGCAAAATAACGTTTAATAATTGCCCTCCTAATGGGGGAAATGAAATGAAACAGTTTTGTTTAATCTTGTTTTTAGGGGAAAAGTAGAGCTTTTGTGGTCTCTGTTTTTTTTTGGGGGGGAGGGGTTATTTTTGGTTTTATTTTTTATTTAATGAATAAATAAAGAAAAACCCAGAGCATATCTTGACACATAGGCTGCCATCATCTAATTGTAGCAACAAATAACTAAAAAGACAGCATTTATAGTGAATGTGTTTAAAGATCCTTTCTTCTGTTAAGGTTTTTCTGTATCTAACAGTATGCAGAACAATAAGAAAATGACCTTCTGAAAAGTAATGATGGTGATTATCCATATAATGGTTGTAGCATGCAAATATATAGCAGCCACGTAAAGGAACAAAAATCAGGCAGCAACTTCACAGTGCTTAAGGGCTTCATATTTTACAGCACCAGCATTAATGGAAAAGTTAATGTAGCATTGAATAACAGTGAGTTGCTCAGCTGCTGCTACTGCTGCAGAACATTTAGATCATGGAAATAACACATCATTTTTTCACTCCGATTGCTTTCTTGACCCACAGATAAACAAGTCTCACCTGTCCCCAAAATCACATGCAAAATATTCCTGCATTGTTCAGTTCCATGACAAATATGCCCAATTATATAATGCGTAAGACTGAAAACACAAATAAATAATTACATCATAAAAACAAAAATAAGTGAGCAACAGTGCTGAAGAAAATCTCAAAAGCTATACTCTGTGACTTAATCAATACTATGGGACAAATAAATGCATGAGCAGTCACTTAATGCAGTACACAAATGAAACAGCATTTTGCTGTACTTCTATCTTAATTCTTGATCTCAATACATGAAATATCCAGATGAAGATAAATTTTATATTCCCTTGTTTTCCTTACACTAGAGAGTATAAACTACTGAATGCACGCAGTAAACTGTCAGTGAAAAACCCTTTCATGATCCAAGTCTACAGGAAAGTTTTGGAAGGTAGGAAACACTCGGATTCTGTAAATGGAGGCAAATAATTGGATTTAAATTGAATTGCACAGACGACTGTGTCTAGGGAAAAATCTGAAGAAGGATCCACATATCTTGTGACCATAAATCCTGTAAACCATGTTCCCCCTTCGTTATTGCTCGTTGGTTTAGAAAAGAAATTAAGTCATTATGTAAATATAGACTCATCATGGCTAGGCTTCGCGAACGAAGATTTGGGAAGGGCACTACCCACGCTTGCTACAAGCGCGCTGGTGGCTA
>JAWMRA010000001.1:49099486-49152202 GCA_035584735.1 Pseudotriccus pelzelni | reverse complement strand
CCCTTCACCAGCCTCGTTGCTCTTCTCTGGACCTGCTCCAGCACCTCAATATCCTTCCTGAACTGAGGGGCCCAGAGTCCCAGCTTAAAAGTCTCTGAGTTTGTTCCCAGTCACTGTTGAAATTTTAACATGGCAACTGATAACTGATAATAGCTCTATGACTTTCTGACTATGAATGAATTAAATTTGAATGTTATGAAATATGGATTCAAATGACACAGACTTTGAGAAGCTTGACATTGCACTGTCAAGTAAAAGCACATTGGTTTCTTTCAGAAGTTGGAAGAACTGTCATAAAACTACCCAACTACCCTTAGAGATTCTAGAATGATTTGAATTCATTGTTTACTTATATCAATTTTATGCCAATTCCATTCGAAATCTCATCAGATTAATACAATTTACATATTTACAGTAAACTACTTTTTAAAAAAAATGATTTTTTTCAAAGAAACAAGAGTAAAATGCAGAAAAATATAGCACATTCCCACGATAAAACCAAAAATATTCTAAGCATTGTTTAGCTTTTATCTTGGTTAAAAGTAGCTTACCAAACTGTTGTTTCCACCTGACTGTCATGCAGCTGTCGATTGTCTAACTGGGCAAAGAGAGGAAAAAGAACTTGGATCCCTCCAATGGAATGAATTGCACTGTGAATGGAGTGGGTTACAATAGCTTTCACATCCTAAATTAAAAAAAAGGGAAAAACCTCAATTAATCTCAATTTTCAAATATAATTTGGGAGCACTTTAACACCAAATTGAATGTAAACCTGTTTTAACTTTCTTTCATTACTTATATATAAATTATAATCACTATATTTAAGGCAAACATTAAACAGAAAAACCTCAGGATCATGGCAAACTGTGCCTTCTATAAGGTATGAAGTCTATATTTCTTAAGGGAGAAATAATCTTTTCTTGGTTTAGAACGTGATCAAAGAAAGAACAGGTCAAGTGAAAGCTATAGTAAGAGCTTATATAATACAGAATAACAATCTCTGCACACTAGCACACAAATCCTCTGGTTATCCAAATGATGTTCAGCTAACAGTAATCTCATAACATCAATTTAGCAGCACAAACCTGAAGCATAAGAGCATGGGGGGAGTGTACAAAAATTGAAGGATTCTCCTTTGGTGAGGATTCAAGGCATAGTTGAGCATCAGTAGCCTTCGCGTTATAAGTAAAAGCAATGCTACTTGCAAGTTTCCCATCATATAGCACTTGTTTATGGTGCTCAGCCAAGTGAATGTCACTCTCAGATTTAAATTTGAATGTGCTCTGAAAAAAACCAGAAGTTTTACAAATTAATTAATTTAGACAAAAAGCTTGCCACAAAATGTGCAAAGACTACATTGGACTTGAGAGGGCATATAGAAACTACTAAACTTTGTTTTCATTTATTTACCAGTAGCCTAATGCTACTGAACAATAAGACAAATTTTTTATTTACTCTACACCACACCAATGTGTCAATACAATATTTGCTATTGTATGTAGTATCTCTCCTTTCAGTATCAGTGTTAACAAGTTTCAGAAGTAACTGTCTGAAAAAAAGTGTCAGATTAAGCAGCTATAAATATGTTAAAATAAAAAGTAAGCATACAACACATTAAAAATAAAGAACAAATTAATCACTTTGTATTTTAGCTCATATAATCTCACTCAAATTAGAATATAAAATGGTATACCATGTTGATTAAAGGAATAGTTATTTTTGAACAGCATTAAAATTAACAGTCAGAAGTATATATAAACAAGCTAAATACACTAAAGTCCAAATAAAATTATAAATGCCATATTTCAAATTAATGATTCTTAAACACAGAGCTTTTCCAAGGAAGGCTTAAAAATTCTGTTACTCCTAAATATACCATGACTCATATCTTATCTGAAACTAGGTATTTCTGGCAACACTGACAAATCAATCAAGTGCAAAAAGACAGATTTCTGCCTTTCTGCAAAGCATTGTCAGATTTACTTGGCATATAACTATTGTAACAACCATTTAGCAGTGGCAAGAAGACAACTAGTAGTCACAAAGTGTTGTACTGATACAAAGAAAGGAAATTTGTTAGAAATTACCACCATTTAATTAAGCAATATATATATTATATATTTCTAAAATATTTACTCAGTTTAAAATAATTTATTTCTGAGGTTGATATGAATGACTTGCCTTGCTTTACACTGCATATAGCCATCACAATACTCCTTATCCCTTTGGTCCTACCAAATCTCCTTTTCCCCTCTCCCCTCAGTATGAAATGTCATGAAACTATTGAAAGTACCATCACTAGTGTTTTTGTTTTCCATGCTAAAATTAAAACAGGCAATTTATAGGCTATCAGCTGCTCTTTCCAAAAAAATTAGAGGTTCCTACCAATAGCAACCCCATAAACCCTATCCAGCCTTTGCAGAGCATTCAGTGCTGCTGGAAATGCCAACAAAATTATCTTGATTACAGTCAAATGATGAGAAAGTGCATCTAGCAACTGACACATGGCAATAGGTCTTGTGATTAGCATCCATTTGTATGTGGGGCATAATCTGAATAGACTGGGAACCTGACAGCAGCTGCTGGGGAACCCTTGGAGCAGATCTGTCAGTCAGCAGTATCCTATGCTGGGTGATGTCAGGCAGAAGGAAGGCTGCAATGCCATGCTGAAAATGTATGAGGTGCAGGTACCATAATAGAAAACACAACTAGTAAGGGCAAAAGTAACTGAATGGTTCAATCTACATTTGACAAAGAAGGATAATGTTATCTTTAGCTGCATTAGGAGGGGTGTTGCCAACAGGTGGAGAGAGGTGATTCTTCCCCTCTGCTTAGCATTGGTGAGGCTATACCTCTAGTTCTGGGCTCCCACTGGGAACCGTGGACTTACTGAGGGAGTGCAACTAAAATCATGAAGAGACTGAATAATATCTCCTATCAGGAAAGACTGAGAGAGCTGGGACTTTTTATTCTGCAGAAAAGAAGCCACAGAAGGGATCTCAGGTATAAATATCTGAAGGGAGGGTGCAAAGAAGATGTGTCAGGCTACTCAGTGGTGCCCAGTGACAGTACACAAGCCAATAGGCAAAACTGGAACACAGGAAGTTCCCCCTGAACATCAGGAAACACATCTTCTTTACTGTGAAGATGCCCAGCAAGGTGACAAGAGTCTTTATCTTGGAAGATATTAAAAAAAATGTTTGGACATAGTCCTGAGCAACCGGGTGTAGATGGCCCTGTTTATGCAAGGAGGTTGGACCAGATGATCTCCAGCCGTCCCTTCAAACAATTTGAACCATCCTGTGATTCGTGTTTGGCTTAGGAGTCTTTCTGCAGAGGAAAAAATACAGTGATTTCATTGATTTCTAAAGATATCTGCATGCTGCATGTACCATATTTTAATGTTTTATCAAATGAAAACATCTATTACCCTGATATTTTTCATGCCTTTAAGTTTTGTCAGATTCCAAAACAGTTTTTCATAACTTTGCTGTTTTAAATATGTCAAAGTGTTTCAACAAAAAATTGTATCATTTCATTGCCATGAAATTTTGCAACATTCTAAATTGCTTAACTTAAATCAGTTTTATAAACAAATTTTGGCATTAATCTATCTCCTAGTTTTCAGTGTTCAATATGCCTCAAGAATTTATCAGAGATCACTATTTGAAAGTCAGGCACAAATAAGTTATGAAACAATATAATACTGCCTCACACTTTTTTGAGAAAAGGAATTAAAAGGACATTCTATATAAGGTAAAAAGATATACAGGATCCATATAAAGGATAACTGTAGCTCCTACAGGAATGAGAGAGGGAACAGAGAGAGACAAGAATTACTCCAGTACTTTGCTTGATCAGGAGCATTGCTTAAACACCAGCAGCTCTCCCTTTTCCTTTAGCAGCAAGAGTGCTGCTTTTTGATTTACTATTCACTCCATTTTGCTACTGCAAGTTCAGCAATCACATATAAAATAACATTTTGTACTACATAATTGGTTTATGCAAATTTGAATTTTCAGTGCTGCTTTGTGTATGTGTATACATGGATATATTCATATTCCAGTCTTCATATGTAACAAAAAGATTGATACTGCAGCAATGATCAAGAGCAACATATGGAATAATTCGATAACTTGCTTTGAAACATGTATGGGAAAGTCAAGAGAAGTGGCACAGATTTCCCAGGGCTATTAGGATAGGACTTTCAGAAACATCCCTTTATAAACAGCACCAAACACTGCTATCAGATTCATCTCTTTCTCCCACTTTACCTTCCTTACCCCTCTAATCTGTTTATTAGTGCCTTGGAATCCTAGCTGAGACAGGCTTATCTTTGCTGCCTGGGAACAAGGATGTCCAGCAGAACAAGCTCAGTGAGAGCATGCTTTCATTTTCTTTTTCTTTCTCGCATCTCTAACAATTCAAAGTCTCAACACAGTAGGTAAAAGTCCTTTTCAGCAACGGCAAGGCTCAAAATGAGCATGCTTTATTAGGGATAAAACCTAGGAATGCAAATATTGAATCCTACTATGTTTCTACTAAATATAATTTTAAATTTCAAGATAACTTATGGATTAATTTAGGAAGACTCAACAGGGAAGAGACAAATCACATAGTTGTGTTACAAGTATATTTGCTCCTCCTTCCCTCTTCAAATTGGGATTATGAGTCATTTCTTTGCAATAGTTACTAAGAGTGCCAGTTTTTCAATATTGCTACTCACACAATGTAACAATTTTTGTGGGGGAAAGAAAGAAAGAAAAGCATTTTCCTACAAGTGAAAATTTATTGTTTATTTCAAACTGAAACATCTATTTGGTCAACAAACAAATTTTTGTACTAAGTCATGCTGGTTACAATCAAGTGTATTCAGAAGGACATGCTGAGCAAGATCAGCATGGAAGTATTATTAACTGTTTCTATGTTACAACGCTCTGTAATAAGCATGTAATGTGCAATAAATAAATATTATATATAAAAATATAATTTTTATATGCATAATAAATAAGGCTTATTTTAATGACTTTTCTAGTTAATCCCACCTGCACCACTAAACAGGGGTGGGACAAGGTACAACAGATTCATTTGAATTTGTAGATCAAGATCCGCCTTTTCCTGAACTTTGTGCCTTTGGTGCTATTTGCAACAACAGATATTATGTATATTCACAGCTGTGTGCCTACTGCACTGCCCTATATGCTGGTAGATTATGCATATTTCTCTGCATTCCAAGGTCTCAATGGCAGTCATTGTAGACTGGGGGCATTATGAATGATTGTGAGGCTAGATGAATGACAGGCAAAATCATAGTCTCTCTTCACAAACAAAATAGGTAGAGGGATGGTTGCTTCCCCTAAAGAATCAGATCCTCAGATATAATGGACCACAGTACGAATTGTAAATCAAAGGAACTACCATGGACTGTCATAGTGAAGAAAAAAACGTATCTATGAAGGCACTCTCCAAAGATTCTCAAGTATTTTGAATAATCTTCTTTTGGGAGAAAAAGTTTGGCACTACCAGAGTTCACAATCCATCTAAAAGAGTTGCTCTTTATGAAGTTAGGTAAGAGCAAGAATATCATCTCTAATGTTCAGCAATTCAAGTTATGTATCAATTGAGGCTCCTTTGGACTAAGAAATATGCTGAAGTATTCTGAACTGAAGAAATGAAGTTAAATGAGATGTGAAAGAGGCAGGCTTTGAGTGAAGGCTACAACTGGTGTCCTGAGATCTCTAAATTACAGGATGTGGTTCCTTTCCTTGAATGTGGATAGATCTTGGGTTGGAAGCAGGTGAGAAAAAAGTCTTCTGTTTTGTCCTTTTTTTTAGAAATAAGGAAGTTAAATGAAAAGTGATTTCTAGGGTCCGCTCTGGGAACCTGTTCTTTTTAGCTGCTATTAATTAGCAAAATACACTTTCAGATTTTTAGACAAGGAAGGAAACTCCTGAAGAGAACAGGGGGCATTAACTGTGCTGGGGGCATTAACTGTGCTGGGTACATGACCAAAACCTAAAAATAAGATATACCAGAGAAGAATATCCCCAAAATTTAAATTTATCTAACTGAAATTTAAAAAAAAATCAATAAGAAGCTACATGTATGAAGAAATGTAGTTTAATAGAGACTATGAATCAAGAAGGGCAACTTGACAACGTTGTAATAAGGTTGGTGCAGTAACTACCAGAGATGTCGTTTATCATGAAAGCACATGTGCCTTATCTACCCCTTCAACACTCACAAAACTTTACAAAATAATTTTCACTTCTTGGAACACATGAAAATATCATTCCTATTTGATATCACATCAGTATGCTGCTGTAAATCCAGGAACTTAATACATTCATAAAGGTTTACTACATTTATTATTAAGAAGTATAAGGTTACATTAGTTTCTTTTGTATGACCAAAATATATTTGCAGAAATATTTGTTTAATACTGTATGAAGTTTGGAATAAAATACTCCTTGTTTGCACAGGTAATACACATCTATTGATCGACTGAACACTTTTAGTTTCAAGGCAGTTTTAGCCATCAACTGTATACAACATATTTCCTCTTCCCCAGGTAACCCTGACATATATTTGGTTATTTACACTACATACCTACCATTAAAGAAATTTGCAACTGTCACTGTCATTCAAGTGCTAGCTATCATCAAATGATTTAGAGCAGTCATTTTCAGCACACAAAATTAATATTACTAGAATCTAAATGTTGGTACTTATTTGTGGATTTTAAAGGTTTTTATTTTCAGAGTATATTACCTATATCAGAAAAGTGAAAGTCTAGTTCAAATTAAACAGCAAATTTCAAAAATAATTAAAAAAAGAAGATTTGGGAATAATTGATTGTAGAAATTCAAAAGTGTTTACCCACGGTTAGATTAATTTTCAAGTATTACCCATTAGGCACATAAGTGTCTGACTAGAGATCTAAATTTATGCATGCACCATGAATTTGTCCAAACTGTCCCCTAACTGTCACTGGCAGAGCATGAGTAAAAAGTTGAACTGGTACTTTAGCAGAACTGTCTGACACCATGCATTTGACAGAATTGGTTTATTACGCCTTGCTGAATGTTAACCTGCCTTAGCTCAGGTTGTAGACACAAAGAGTAGAGAAGAAAGTTATTCCCATGGTATTCAGTACACTGAATACAACATTTCTCTAATCTGATTATGACCCAAAGTAATAAATTTCACATACAAACATATTTTAGCTAAGCTTTGAAGAAACTTGCATCTTCCAAAAAGCTGGTAGAAAGTTAAGATTAGTTAGGATACTTGAAGAAATAGTCTTCTGCTGCTGAAACCAAATCACATGAAAAAATGTACATGATACTTGAAGGAATAGCTGCATGCATATGGATCTTCCAATTATATCTATCAATCATTTACTTTCTCCAGTTTTATGCTTTTAAGATCCATTATTACCTTATATCCAGGTCCTAACTGATGTATTGCAAAAATCTGTGCTGGGTTGAGTGCTTCAGTGAATACATATACTGCTCCAAGCTGGCCACAGAACACTCTATTTGCATCAGCAGTCTCCGAAGATCCAAGAAAACATTTATCATAGCTCTGTACCAGAAAGAGGCAATATTAAAAATGAAATAATATTAATGCACAGCTACAGAAGCCACAAATAAAGGGAGACTGTAATTAAAAAGATAAACCAACCATTATCAATCATTTATTACTTTGCTGCAGTGAACAACTTAATTTTAAATATCGTAGCATTAACTGTTTTACAGGTCTGCATTACAATGCTGTTATGACTGGCTGCTAGGATTTGTTTTCTATTAATTGGTCAAAATACAACAGAGAAAATTAGAATAGTACATTCAATTACCAAATAACCTCCCCTACTGCCTTCTAGAAATATGAAAGCCTTGAAGTTCCTTGTAATTATACTCAGAAGTCCCATTGCTAACTCACAAGATGCGGCACAAAAGGACAACAACGGGAAGCTCAAGGATCCTTGAAGGCTATTCTGTCAGCTCCCTTGAGTCACATGTACTTTATTGAATGGAAATAAGGATCACATCTCACTTTTTGAGCTGAATATGGTGAACTGTTACAGAAACTGATCTAGGTGAATAGGCTATTAACAAGGAGAAGGGGATTCTGTCTAAGTAGTTAGGAGGAAGTCAAAGATCTGGAGCTCAGCTTTGACATGAGGTGAGGTAAGAAGTATCCAGCTTTTTATCTTTGATTTATCTTCCTTTTGACCAAATGCCTCTTTTAATTTTTTTTCCCTTTGGAAAAAAATTTTCCCTTTCTATTTTTTTAAGCATTTTTTAAATAAAATTAAAAAACTTCTGAAAAAACCCTATATTAATATTGATTCAGAAAGTAATATCTAGGATGCACAGTGCAAAATAATGAGACCCTTCTCACTCCTGATAAATCTAATGGGGAAATTTTCTAATAATTTTCAGTCAGTTCATTGAAGTCTTCCTTAGCCTTGAAGGCTTTCCTGACACTGTGCCATTACTGTCAGAAAGTGTTAAGTCAATTAATGTTGAGCAACTGCCATTTTTAATGGCTATTTGAGGAATTTGTCTGAGGTACCAATGTCATTTTTTTCCTAATTTGTACTTAAATATTCTGAGACATACATTCCTGCCTATTACAATGGCATTTTCCTGAATTCCTCTAGTAATCATTAATTGTACAACAGCCACCGAACTCAACAGATTCTGAGTTTTACACATAATTACACTCTAGGTCTGTTACTCTGGAGTAATTCCCAGTTCTGTCTGTTTTCATTCTTCCCAGTTTACAGCAGCTCTTCCTGCTAAGCATTTGTCATTAAGGACTACAGATCCCCACACACCCGTAACAGCCCAGGTCCTCTGAGACCTCAAGTGGCTTTTCAGTCATCACATTCCACCTATCACAAAAATGTTTATATTACCAAGGGGAAACCCATGCTCTGTACAAACTGAAAGGCCTGCCTTTTCTTGCAAGTAGAAATGCTACCAAGAGAACAAAGAGCGGCAATCAGAAGCTTTAGTAAGCAGAGCTCTCCTACTTTAATTAACATGCAATATTTAAACCCTTCCTTTCAAATCCAACTTTGCCTCTAGAATTTAGTGAAAGGCACCTCATTTCCTTAAGTATAAACAGGCTTTGTTAACTCTGTCAGATAGAAAAAACTGAGAATCATCTTATAAATAAAAAATAACAAAAGTGTAGCAAGCTGATGAATCAAGAACCTCTGAAAGTCTATTACAGCTTTAGCTAAAGGCAAAGCACAAGAAAACCATTTTGGCTGCCTTCCACACCAGAACTTCGGGTAAGAAAATGTTTCTATTTTTTGCATAGGTAACTCTTAAACTTTCCAAAGTGGAAGGTACAGAAAGAGAGTGCATAAACATCAAAACATTAAAACTGGAGATTATATAAATCTCAGTAAAATAATGTAAGTACAAACTATATGAAAGCAGATTCATTTCCTGTAAGAATAATTTTTTATTTGATCTCAGTCCAATTAACAGATACAAGTGTATTTACAGGTATGCATGCAATCTTCTGGTAAAAGTGACTGGTCTCTACTTGTTGGACAAACAGTCGCAAGATCACCGTGTCTTTGCTCAAAGCTGACTAATGGTGTGCAATTGTACACCAATTGGCCAATAAGGGAGCACATGTCTGTAAAAGCTTACTACCCACTAAAATTGCTCTGTATTGCAGGTATGAAATTTTGTAGCAGCCAATTTGTACTTACTAACAATATTACTTAAATATTAATACTGTAACACTTAGCACAGCATTTTTATTATTGGTCAACTGTCCATTTAATAATTGCAAGTGAAACAATAGGAAAAATATACTTGTAATTGGGAGACAGATTTAAGACTTCAGATTTTGCTGAATATTATATCTCTTTTGACACTTATCAATGCTTTTGTTTGCTAGCTTTTAGTCTTTGTCTCTCTCTCTCTTATTGGTTTAAACCTGTAAACTCTGCATAGAAGAAATAATTTCTTACTATACTTATACAGTGCTTAAAGCAATATGACTCTGATAATAGCTCAGGCTACTCACTTCTACTTCGATTAAAGAGCCTATTTAAAATTTGATGTTCCTTAAGGCAAAAAGCATAGAAATCTTCTAAGGATTAACAAATATCTCCTCTTGAATCCAATGCAGAATCTTTTGTATACAAAACCCAGTAATTTTGTATCCATTGGCAGCATGCATAGTCATTTAGCAGAATGAATCAGTTTTTCTTAAGGACTTTTCTCAAGCTAAATCTGTCAAATCTGTAACTCTATCACATGGAGAAAACAAATACAGTACTTTTATTTTTTTATTTTTCAATTGACTTTAAAATGAAAAGCTATGAAAAAGGAAAACAAAAAAATCTTACATCATTTGTGTTAACATGCCAGGCCATATCACCATAGGATACCAGTTGACCATTTACATAACATCGTATTTCACTGTTTCTCCATCGATTATAGATGTGCACAATACTTATCATGTACCACTGGAAAGACAAGAACAATCAATACAGTTTTTGTGCTATAAAATACAAAGGTAATAAATGGCATAAAAAATAAGTGACGAGTCTCATAAAGTTATACAAAGAGATGATTTCTTGCAAACCCATAAAATTAAAAGTCCAGTCAGTGGAACTTCAAGTCCAGTCCGTAGAACTGTACCTAAAATTAATGATGTGCCTACCAGTGTCCCGTTATTGGATTAGAGAAAAAAATGCACACATACAATTAAAAAGCTGAAAAAACTTTGATTCATGAAAGTGTAACTTCATGTTAACATTATACACAAAACACAACCCAGTTCTGATGGGAGATCCAGAGCAATGTGCTTTTACATTAACAAATTCTTATCACATACCTCTGCCTTTGTATCACAGCTGTCAGAAATTATAAAATAAAAAGAAAAAATGCGTAAAAGCAAATTTTACAGCCCAGTTTAAGATATCTTCCTAATTGTTTCCTTTGATATTTTTCCTCTATTCTTTACCATTTCACCAATTTTTGGACACCTGTCATATCATCAAAATGTCTTATATAATCAAACAGAGACAGCACCACAGTTAAATGCTTTCAAGTACAAGTATTGTGATCTTCCAAATCCTTTTTTAAAAAGAATAATTATGTCCACAACAAATAAGTTCAAGAAGAAAACATGAAGTTTCCGTCAAAACTAAATCTTTAAACTCATCTAAGACTGGGAATGGCAAAAAGAGACAAAAAACCCTGAGTTTTGATTTTCTTGAAGACACATGCAAACACACACATGCATGCACACAAAGTCTATCCCAGGTCGCTATCATAACTAATCCAATAAAGGCTTTTTGTCCTCCTACACTTGAAATAACTACATTTACATCTTAAATGGCAGTTTCTTTTTAGCCAGGGGAGTGTTCAAGTATTAAAAACTGGTTTACTCTTTGCCTCATATTTGTCACTATCAATCTAGACAAAAGGAGTAATACAGGTTTTCAAAGCCAGTTCCTAAATAGAGGATGACAAACACCATCAAGTTAAGTTCACAATGCATTCTTAGTAACAAGAAAATCAAAGTCCTTCTGAGATTCCTGCTTGCTCACTTGATTCATATCCTTCTATCACTGTATCTTACACGTATAAATTCTCTTTTAAGGCTTTCAGAGGAGTATAATGACTACAGGTCTTCAGGAATAGTGTGTATCAACTGGCTCACAAACCTGTTCTCATGCAAAGTGAGAATTTCTCAAATAATTCAATGGAAGCAGTGGACAAGAATTCCAGTGCATCAGTGCATTGCTTTATCCCAGATATGAATATTATCTGTGTGTTTTCTAATCCTTCCTTTCCATTTTTCTAGCTTCTACCCCATTTTGATTGCTAAGAAATCAGGCATGATAATATGCAATTCTAAATATCCGCAAAGGGATTTCTTAAAATTTGTAGCATTTTCCATGAACAATTTCTTGGAATAAAAACGGATTATATATCCCAATTGAAAGTTTGGCAACTATTGTATTCAAATTTCTTTGGAACTTGGGGTGCCTTCTCTAAGGGCCTGGCAATTAATTACTATCTCTTACATCGATTTCTATATCTCTTCTATTGACATTTCAATTCAAGACACTTTGCTGACTCATCCCCATAGACTCATCTTGTAGTAAACAATGATGCAATGAAATGATTTTGCTTTTTTCTTATGTTAAGATATTCTTCAAGAGCTCCTATTAAGCCGTAGTCATCTAAGCACAGGAAAAAAAATTGAATTGTAACAACTTCACATATAATTTGCTATAACTTATACTTTTCTAACTACTCTTTTGACATAACTTCAACTTTCTGAACAACTTATTTTACTCACAGTTGTCTGTACTTTGCTATTTATCTATGCTCAGGTACATTTTAATGTAATTTATGCTCAGGTACTTTTTTAAAGCACTACTGAATTTTTTGACTAATGGTGTATTTGCTCTTAGCCTTTTGTATCTTTGCATTTAGGCAATTTCTCTAGCACTAGCAAACTCCTTTTTTATTTAAGAAATAAAGGTAGTTTTTCACAGTTCCCTTAAAAATGAAAAATTGTAAATCTTGTATATCCAAGCATTTTCGGCGTTTTTCAAGACAAAATCAAGCAAGAGTCAATGTCTGAACTCTCTAAAAGTTTCAAAAGGACATAAATCTAAATGTATATGGTATTTGAAAGTTTGAACCCTTGTGGCAGTAAGATGCCACCCAGTTTGCAGCAAGGTAGTGCAACCTTCTTTATATTAGTATGCTCTCTGATCTTCCCCAATTCATCACAGATGCTATAACCATCCTTGTCATGTGGCCAACAATTTAATCTGGATAGTATGATTTCCCTAACTTAGTTACTGATTTTCAGAGCGCAGAAACTCTGTTATATATTGCCACAATTAACTTATTTATCTGATTAGGTTAAGTTTTTAATACAGGACATCACTCTATTAGCAAGGCCTGCCCCATTGTCACATATAACCGTAACTATGATTTGAAATAAGCATTCAATGATGATCAAGTCAACAAAGCTTCAGATACTTCTTTTATGTCAATTACCTAACTTAAAATAAGATATTCCAGCTTATCTTTTAATTTTTTTTATTTATGTAGAAGCATATATGTATGTCTCATAACCTCCTATTACCCACGTCTCATTTATGTGAATTTTTGCTGGTGTTCTACAAGTTATTTTTTAATTTCTCTCCTATTCTGTATCTGAGGACACAATTTTCAGGACTTTCTTACTACACTACAAACCAAACCAAGTTGCATAATCTTACACAAAATTTTTCTTCAACTTTTAGTTGAAAAGTTCCTTTTTTTTTTTTAAATATTCAAAGTCAGTAATACAGTTTTCTACTATATTCATCCTGCAGTTTCCTTTCCTATATCATTTTCTCAAAAAATGCACAAAGATTATGCTTCTCAGGTGTACCAAGAGCTTCTTCAGTAGTACTCAAAGACACTTCAGATAACAACCTGTCCAGTTTTTATACTCCTGAAATCTGTTGAGCTTAGTCACCAACTGTCAAGTGATAATCCTACTCCATAGCACAGTACAGTCAGAGAGATACGGCATCACACACTAAGTATTTTCAATATGTGGAACTTCTTTCTGTCTATACTAAAATTAGTAAAGGTGTTCAGAATTAGAAACACACACAAAAAAACCAGCTGTTTGCTCTTGACTACACTGTTTTCCTGCTATACTTTTACAAGGATTGTTGCTCAGACTGGAACTCAAGGGAGCAAAAATCACTAGGGGTTACTAAAACACAAAAATTTCAATTTGGAGCGCCAAAACAGCAGTATTGACATATTAAATACAACACTGCCATAGCTTTTTTAGCTCTCTTGAGATATCAGTCTATTATATTACACCCACATTTTTTATTTGGCGATATAATAACCAAATTTCTCCACACGCTTTTATAAATGCTTGCTTTTACAATGTTATTAATATAGACCAACTGAAGCCTAAAGTAACCGCTTGACACATCTTTAAGTTTTAAATAAAGATTATGCATTATGTGAATGGTGTCATATCACACAGTTAACAGAGGGGAGATCTTTACATGAACATAGTAACTTTCATATCTGCCTACATAAAGCCTTTGACCAGGTGATTTGAATACATAATTTTACTGTGATTTACAAAAAAAAATTTAAAAAAATTAACCAGAAGTTAAATGAGGATGATATTTCTGGCAAAATCTATTGCTGAAATGTCTATGCCTGTAAGCAAATACAAAAAAACTATAGGAAATAGTACATCTGATGGCAAAAATCACACCTCTCAAGTTAGCATTTGGACAGTAAGCTGCTCTGTAACTGAATACACAATTTTTGAATGCATATGTACACATTCAAAGCTTGCACAATGAAACGGTTGTCACATCTAAATAACATGAAGAAAATCAATTTACATGTTAAACAGGATATATTTTGACTTTTTAGAGCCAGAAATTGTATTTGACACGTTTTATTTCCTCCATTATGCATTACGTACCTTACCACACACGTGTAAACACAACTTAGTAATGGAAAAAAAATATTAAACCACTTGCAAATATATTCTGTAACATGTATTTCAAATACTTTCCAAATATGACATATGACCCAAAGTGTATGAAGCACAAACTTTGGGAAATATAAAACTATCATGGGAGTTATATTTGGACATCCTTCAGCAGATCATCTGATTATGATTTGAAACTGGTATTCATATAATGAGATATACTTGTACTAGTATTTCACAATTAGCTATTTTAAGTAGAACAGCAAAAGCTAAAATTTTCTAGAGCTGGCATGAAGAAAACGAGTAATTTATATTAAAATTATTAAAATAATATCTTGCTAAAATATGAAAGATATGACTTAATCAGCAGGTAAAGATCAGCTAGATCCCACAGGCTAATTAACAATAACATAATACAAAAGTTAACAATTTCATTTGTTTCTAGGTTCAGTGTTCATCAGTAGCATCAGATGTGCTACTGTAAAAGAAAACTGAATTGTTATCAAAAGATTTTTCTGTCTATAAAATTAAATGTGCAAAACAGAATTGATTCATTCTGATAGACTCGGCAGATGTGTTTATAAGGTTTTATATATCCTCGAGTAATATGCTAGAAAAAGACATTACTTCATTTAAAAAAAACCACAAGTGAACAAAAAGCTACATAATGAAATCAGAATCAGTGATTTTGAATCACAAATACATACTAAGAAAAATAGTAGAACATTAAGCTGATATGTGAACAATGGCATTCCCTCCCTAAGACTTTGATTGCTCAGAACAAAACAAGCACTGAAATTCAATATACAAATTCTAAGCCCATAAAAAAAGAAATGAGCTTCACAGCAAAATATATACAAGACCGCTAGCAATGATAAACACATAATGCTTGTTGTATGGAAAGTAAGTGCTTCAGTCAACTAACTGTAATTTTGAAGGCTGCAGAATAATCGTTCCCCTAGGACTACTAGGCATGCAGTAGAAATGAACACTAATACGATCTACAGATATAATCAAGACTTACTATGAAAAATGAGAAATCCCAAAACATCACTGACACAGAAGAAAGTTCAGAGCCTTATATCACACAGCACCAGATAATGAAACTCTAGCATTGCCAGCAAAATTTTTCAAGACATTGGCAACAAAGCTATCAGGTACAGAATTTTCAGAAACAGAATGAGGGAGCTTTAATAATAAAATACAATCATTTTACAAATATTCAAAATTCTTCTGTCTGAAGCTAATTAAACAGTACGTTAAAAATCAAGCTGACTTTATAGAACTGTTACTCTATAATTTTTTTCCTAATAGACATAAAACTTTGCATGACCATCTGAGCAGTTACTCATAAAAAAGAAATTATTAGTAACACTATGGCATGAAAGAGATTTTAGTCCTTCTTCCCAGAAGCACTTTGTCACATTTTCAATGTTATTCTTTATTGTAAATACCACTTTCCTTACCTTGCGTGGCTGAAAGTCATACTTCACACAGTGCTGGAAACCTTTGCCTTTTGACTTCAGTGATGTAACTATTAAGCAGTTGCCAACAAAATGAGCAGAATACCCAACACCTTTGCTAGTGCGGAAACTGAAAAGAAAGAATTACGAATGAAATTGAGACAAGGGGAATTATTGTATGATAAAGAGGTTCAAATACGACTTTAAATTGTCATGAGAAAGAAAATAGATTAGCACCTGGAATGGTAAACTTAATTTTCTCTCACCATTCTTTGGGGGGCGCTACTCACCTTCAGCACTTAATTGATTCCAGGCTACACTTTACAAATCAGTACTTTTTAAAACTAAAATCCAAGATAGTAAATATTGTATCTATCACATTTCCCCTCAGTTTCCTAATTCATCATAATTTAAAATAACACATCTGATTACAGTTGTGAAGAAATAACCATTACAGAACACGTGTGAGATGCCTTGCAATTTTTGGGTTTCAGAGAAAAATGTGGATGGTATGACATACAAATTGGGATTCAAGACAATTACTATGCAAAAGAATTATTTTTCAAGACTTATGAATTAATTAGGCTAATGGTCTATGAAGGTTTATTCATCTGAGTCGTGGATTTATTTTCATTTGTCAAATGGATAAAGGACTGAAACTTTAAAAAACTAAGTTAATTAAGGGTTTCCAGCTTTCTTGTGAAAATATCATGAAGACAGATAATGCAGAAAGCTCATACATTTCTCTAGCTTTATTTGAAATCAAAAGCATTTTAAAGAGAAATTCTAGACTTATTAAAAAACACTTTGCAAAGGAAGCTGGTCAAAATTCACAAATGGCATTACACAGACCAACTTATAAAGGTTAAGTCCATATCTAGTCATGTCACTTAATGCCTTCTGAAAAGCTAAGCAGAGTAAAAAGCAGTCTGCTATCATTAATATGGAGCACACTTCATACAGCTTTCAGCCTTTTTCTAAATAAATAACCAATGGCTGAAATATAAGGAAGGGCTAGATGGTGAACCTCATCAATAAATTCTTAAATGAAGCTTCTCAAGCATAAGAAAAGACACTACTAATTTTGAACATTTGTATAAAGTCCTGTAGCCTACTAATTAACACTATCTCATTCTCTTAATGTAGCTAACTTATAATTTCATATAATTATTGTTTTATCTATTTATTGTATTATGATGTTTTAAATGGTTTCTTTGTTGCAATATTTTCATCAAACACTTTTACTAGGTTTTTGCTAGGAACATCAAGAGGTGAGAGGTACATGCAAACACTAAGTTCAGATTTCATCTCACTTAATAGTTGTTATATATCTTTATGTATCTTAGGTTCTATATCTTTAGTTTACCCTACTAGAAAGATACAACCCTGATTTTAATATGCAGAAAAATTGTACAGCTATAGACCTATTCCATCTTCAGAAAATTACAATTAAATGTATATGTATGCATAATGGAAGGAGAGACTCAGATTTTCATCTTTGCTCACTGTCAAAAATATAGCCTTATGAAAAAAATTAATTCTTTACAAGATAGGTGGTGTGATTAGACCCTGAGGTAGTCAGGGTTTAGAAATTCTTCTCCTATAAGCAAATTTTTAAAGAAGGCAAAAAACAGGCATTCAAATTACCAAATTCTAGAAAGCCACTTTTGTTTGAATTAATTAGAATACTTTTATTAAATTTTAAAAACAGAGTGATGAGGCTAAATAGAACAGGAGTAATAACAACTAGAGATGACTTTTCTGCACCCTAATGCGTCCTTTGCACAGAGGTCCTTACTTTCAGTCTTGACGTGTATGTATAGGATATCTCTTTGTTTTCACAAATTCAAGCTTTGTTGTCTTCATTCTTTCATCTGCCTCTATACGTTGTACACAATTCTCTCTCCCCTTAAGCTGTTGTGCTGAAAAGGAGCATTATTCCCTGCCACGGCCTTTAGTAAAGGGCTTCCATATAACACTCTTTGCAAAAAAAAAGGGCATTCTTTAATAACCATAAAAACTCCTCTCTAAATAAACCAACCCATAATCTAAGAATGAAGAGAAAAATTACATACTGTCCATTGCCACTGACCTCAACAGTGAAAACAATTTATAACACTGTCATTCCCCTTTATCTTTTGAAGACAATTTTTAATCTGGATCATGTCACTGATCTGGCTCCCACGATGCTCCCATTGGCAGCTATATTGCTCAACAAAAGGAGCAGTGAATATCACTCGTATATGTGTACAATCCACATTACCCATATACACAAATTACTTGCGTGACCATATTAGTGAATTTTGTACAATAACATGAAGGTTAAAAAGTTAAGTTACAGCTTTTACAATAAGAACAACTGATAACATTGTGAGCTGGTCTGAGAATTTGATTTACCTCCTTAGGGCCTTATGCCATTCAAAAAATTTTTCAGCAGGTAGCTGCATCTCTCGCATTGTCAAACTTGTTTTTCAGCAACTAAGTCATCTCTACAGTCTAAAATGGTTTTGTTTAACAGAATCCCATCCTGAAGGATATTAAAAAATATATACAGATTCACTATGCCCTGACATATGATGTGGTATTATATGATTAGAGATGTCAAATGAAATGTTTTATTTTAAATTACCAATTTAAAATGCCAAATATTGTAAAGATCATCACAGTTTTACCTGATAAAACATTATTACAACTGTGTAAAATGCATCCTGCTACTTTCAATAGGAGCTAGTAAGCATTTTGAAATAAAGAATGTCTCTTGAGGAAATGCCTACACCTTTAAATTTTTTTTCATTTCCTATCCTTACTGGTTACTGGGCTGATTTTGTCACCATTATGGTCAAATCAGACTGTTAAGCACTGTAACTTCACAGAGTTCAGCATACAAACACAATAAAACAATGACATAATGAAAAACATCTCATTTCTTAGCAGGGCTCTTCAACTTGGAATAGAATAAATAGAATAAAAGATTTTATAAACATGAAGCTTAGCCAAGACTTTAGTTTTTTCCCCCAAATGAATTAGAATTCTAATACAACAGTAATTAAAAACTGAGAACTCAGATATGTTCTCAGTTTACTTCAACATTATAGTATATAATGTTAATCTTCACATTTTAGTTCTTGCCAAAGGTAAGGTAGGCTAGGACTGGTCTCTAGGATACTGCAAAGAAATTCTGTTACAAATTACCTACATGTGCAGAACTTGCCACATACAAAGATGAAATGCACTGAGACAACAGTAGCAGTATTGTCAACAGCCATATGGTTTTATGAGCCTTAAACCACCTCCCATAGCAGCTGGTATACAATTTTACTACAGTTCGTTCATAAAACCTTTACAGTTATGTTTCATTTCAGCCAGTTTCTCAAAGCAGCTACTGAATGTTATTACACTTCCATTGCACGAGAGCATTCTTCCATCCACCAGGGAACTGTTTAGGGATTCCAGTTTCTTTAGCTTAGGATTTTACAAGCAATTTAACATATGATCACGGTACTGAGATTGAGAAGGTATTAATACATTCTTGCCTGAATGGGGGGGAGAGGAAGTTTCTCCCTACTAACTTTGGAATTCCACTATGCACTTTTGCAACTGTTCTGCATTATTTCTATTATTATTAGATCTAGAGAAGGACTGACAATACTGGAAAGCTTGATTTTTTGCATTTTTTTTCTCCTTGTCCTACATCTGCAAAATGTAGAATGCACTGTCAGAAGTTTTAGCCATTCTTCCACTAAATGCTTGTGGAAGCACTTGGATGATTTCTTGACAAGATGCAACAATTATAACAATCTAGCCTCAGTTCACACTCTAATTATTTTACAGAGCCTGATATACAATCGGAAAGAAAACATCTCCTAAAAAATAACAAAACAAAACAACACAAAAAAACCTGATCAAAAATCAATCTTAGTATCCATATCAATCTTATTTAATTCCAGGCCTTACTTAGAAGTTATGTCACCCATCCCTTATTTTTTTAGCAGGAAGAAGTACAGAGATTTAGAGGAGGAAGACTTCCCAGTTGACCATGCATAAGGTTAGCCCTAAATTTCTAAATTTGCACATCTTTATGACAAAGAATCTACACCTTATTTTTTAGGAAACATTTCCAAAAATCTATTTAACAATGATTATTATTATACTGTCTTATAATTGTGATAAAGTATTGTGTTTCTAAAAGTTTGATTTTTTCTGTTTTGCAGTCTACCTACTGGATCTCAAATTAAAAAATCCATCAACATTATATTTTGCATAAATTCTGAAAACAGAAGTCAAGAGCATCCTTAATTTCATCACTGTTTTTATTCCTTGAAAGGTTTCTTTATAAAATGTGTTTTCCAGGGCACAATTCACTCCCAGGTGTTCTCTGAATAGTACCAAATTTTCCCCTGATCTCTTTAAAGAAGTAGCAATTCTTAACTGTAAATGGCATTTCAGTAATGCTTTTGCCAAGATTTCAGGAAGGGATCACATCACCATTTTTCTCTTCTCAGTTTATTCTATCCTTGAAAAGATCCCATTAGCTCTTTTCAGCTAGAGCAATGAAAAAGCAGTTTATGATCACTTGGTAACCTATACCAACCCTTTACATCCTACTGTAATCCCTGCTTTCTAATATATAACTACTCATTTTGTAAGCATAGCCCCCGTTATTCACTGCTAGGTATATGATATTTGTTGGCTTATACTAAAATATGTGTGATGTAATTCTGAACCTTACCATTTGAACTTGACTGGTCTGCCTTATTATTTATCATCCATACAAATGTCAAATTTTCTTTCCAGGATTGTCACACTCATTTTATAATTTGTAAGATAGCTACAATACTGTCCCAATACACAAGTGCTAATAGACTGTCTGTAAGAAGATGCCCAACATCATAATTAAAACTTATTTTTAAAGAAAAAAACAAATTGGCTTACAGTTCTTGAAGCAGGGCTTAGCATTTAGCTAATTACAGAACAGTAGCAATTTTCCCTCACATCTGGCAAATGTGAAAAATTTCTTTGCATTTCATTTTTAAGCATCAGTTTTCAGATCACGGTTGAGCTGATGTAACTGCTGTCTCCCACCACAAAGGCACTGCACTCACTTAAAGCCTGGATCATAGCTAGGAAGGTGATTCGGAATACCACAGATTTACTCAAACAAACTGATGGCCTTCTATGATGAGATGACTGGCTTGAAGGATGGCAGGGAAAAATGTGGATGTCTAGCCTGACTTTCTACAAGCAAGACCTTTCAACACTGTAATAACCTCAGTGACAATTAATGAAGAATGAGCTACCTAAGTGGACAGAGAGGTCATCTGAAAACTAAGTGAACAGCTTAGCTTAAAACAGTGCCATCAGTTGTATCAGACCAGTTGGAGGCAAGTTACTATTGGAGTTCCCCAGGCATCAACACTGGGTCCAACCTTGTTCAGCCTCATCATTAATAACCTGAATGGTGAGACAGAGTGCACCTTCAGAAAGCTTAGAGATGATACAAAATTATAAGGAGTGGCTGACACACCAGTCAGAAGGACCACAGGAGGTTGGAGAAATAGGCCAACAAGAATCTCATGAAGATCAATAAAGGGAAGGGCAAAGTCCTGTCCCTGAGGAGGAACTGCCCCAAGAAGCAGTATATGCCAGGTACTGACCAGATGGAAATAAGCTGTGCAGAAAGGAACCTGGTGGTCTAGGCAGACAGTAGCTTGACTATAAGCCAGTAATGTGCTCTCGTGACAAAGGCAGCCAGTGGTATTCTGGGCTGTATTAGAAAAAAACATTGCCAGCAAGTTGAGAGAGTTGATCCCTCCTTGTCCTCAACACTGAAGAGACCACATCTGGAGTACTGTGTCCAGTTCTGGGCTGCACAGTGCAAGAAAGACATGGACATACCAGACTGAATGATCAAAGCCTCTGACATATTAGAAGAGGCTGAGATATGGGACTATTTAGCCTGGAAAAGATGTGTATGAATATCTGGTGGGTGGGGAGTAAAGAAGAATGAGCCAGAAACTTCCCAATGATATCCACTGAAAGAACAAGACACAATGGACATTGACTAAAACTGACAAGCTTTTTTCATTGTGAGAGTGGTCAAAGACTGGTACAGGTTTCCCAGTGAGGCTGCAATGTCTGCATTTGGGAAGATATTCAAAAACCTGACTGGAGAAGGTCCTGAGGAATCTGTTCTAAGCTGACTGCTTTCATCACCTCTGCTTCAAATCAGAGCACCATCTGAAGTCGTGCATGCTACTAAGTTAGTGTTTTTAAAATAAATATTTTTTAACAGACAGATTACTTTTAAGAAGAAACTAAAAAGAAAGAGTTAATTTGTATGACATAGTTTTCACCTAGTTAAACAGAAAAAGGTATTACATGCTCAAAATTACATTAAAAGAAAACAAATGTTTGCTCTGGTATCTTCCTCTTGGTGGTGGTTGTGTGTGACTCAAACTTTCATGTGTCAACATCCAAAATCTGTGTAAAGAAGTTTAGATGGCTAATTTAGTTGAATATTTTTCCTATTTTGAATTATTAATTATAGCTTGGGTTGAGCCACTATATAAAAATGTTAAGAATTTGCATTGTTTTAATTTCCCTCTGAGGTTGGTATATTCAGTTTCTCTTACATGCATTACATTCACATCAAATTTGCACATTTTTGGGGAACAAGTGATCAGTAAGCCATTTTTATATTCACAGATCTACTTTCTATTACCTCTACCTAATGTGCAGACAGTGAACTCTGAATATAACAGATTCATTTTGTAGTACTAACATCAAACAAGAATCTTAAACACAAAACAGTAAATGTGACAACATTCTCAGTTTAAAGCTCTAAGAAATAATACATTTTAAAATTCCTAAAGAAACCACCACTATATTTTATGGCTAATCCACAAGGCACATACCTTGCAAGCACGGGTTTATAAATCGCAAAGCAGAAAGGACACATGCCTTTGTAGGAGCTTGTATATGGTAAGCAGCCATTAAAATCTATAGATATTTGGCAGGGGGGAACCAAAAACAATGCGAAAGATTAACTGCTACTAGGAAGCAAGAACAAATCATACCTGCAGCATTGTAAGTTACTTACCAATAGAGATAGGGTTTATCCTTATCTACATTGATATTGTTTAGTGGATCCATACGAAACCAGGTGTTAAGAGTAAACCCATTTTGATAAGGCCACTTAGCAATAGGAGGCAATGCGATTGCCTGGAAGAAGAGAAAAAAAATAAGCACAGAAGGTAATTTTTTGAGAAATACTGTTAAAGGTAATGCCTTTCTAAAATCCTGTTGTTCTAGATCTGTAGATCTGCTTTAACTTTAAAAAATACAGAAAAAACCCCTTCAAATAGTGCTTTTGAATAAATGCATTACTTTTCCATCTATTTTAAAATAACTTAACTTTTAATAACATAAATTCTATCACTAGAGGACATAAAACTAAATTTGTGAACAGACAATATTAACAGAACAAAAATAGAAAAAATACTTCTGCAGATTTTAAACTATAAATTTCATTTTCAATAATTATTAACCTGATCTATAAACTTAAATATTAAATTAAATTAATAACAGATCACACTATAAAGATTCATTGTTAATACTACAGTATAAAAAAGGTTGTTCTCTGAATTGTAAGAGCACTATCAAATTTTTTTTCCTATGAACATTTAGTAAGGTAAGAGATTGAAAATTTTACTCCCATTCCCAGTTAAATACCTCCATAGTAAGGCATGGCTTGGGAAGAAATTAAATTTTTCAATATCTCATTTTTATGGGCTGACTGATGAAGACGTTTCAGAGAACGCCTTATCCCTGGGCAAGGCCCTGAATACTGATTAGGGATGACATGGAAGACACCGCAGCTTTCCAGTACCTAAAGGTGGCCTAAAAGAAAGCTGGAGAGGGACTTTATACAAGGGCATGTAGTAATAGGACAAGGGGAATGGCTTCAAACTAAAAGAGGAGAGATTTTGATTAGATATTAAGACACTGGCACAGGTTGCCAAATCTCCATTCTTGGAGGCGCTCAAAAGCCCTGTGGACATGGTCCTGGGCAGCCTGCTCTAAGTGGCCCTGCTTCAGCATAGGGGGGTTGGCCAAGATGACCCTCAAAGATCCTGTTCAACCCCAACCCTTCTGTGATCCTCTGTAATACTCATGAGCCACAGTCGGAAATGCTTTCTCAGGAGTGCTCAGATTTTGCACTGTCCCAATTCATACCAAAGGCTATAAAGAGTTGTAGCAAACTCATGCATTGTTTAAAATGAGACTGGACATGAGTCTCTGGACAACAGAGTCTGAATAATCCCACTAGGATTCTACACCAATGTGGCAAACTGTGTAAAAAAAAAGGTACGGAGTGAGACTATTTTATGATTCTGTGACTTTTCATAATTTTCGTATGCAATGCAATTGCTGATACAATTCTAAGAGCAGAGAATTAGGAAAATCACAGTAAATTTTATAATTAGATACAGCAATGTACTCTGATCATGCTAGTACTTAGGGAGACAAAAGAAATAACATTAGTTCTGCTTCAAGCTTAGTACTAAACATTTAAAGGAACACTTTTGGGATATGCCTGCTGAGAGGGAGTTTCCTGCCTGAAACAGAAGAGCTGCTTAATGACAAAGGGGAACAACACCTAGGAACCACCACCACTGATGTCCAAATGTAGTGACTAACATGCCACCTACACAGACTGGCAGAGATGTAATACAGTAGTGGAAGAGCCCTTCAGCAGGGATAGTGATGCAGATCTCAGCAGCATGTCAGTAGACTGGTTCCGTAGGCTCTTGGCTCTTTCTACCGCCACTGAAATCTTGGTTATAAAAGCACCATGAATCCAAATTCAAAAAGGGCCAGTCTGATATTTATCATGCCAATTAAAAATTATACTGTTTCTCTGTCTGATGTCAATACAGCGCATCACACCTGAAAACTTGAACTCAGTGCTAGTGAACAAGGTCCTATCCATTCTCTTCTGATGAAGTGCTTTGTTTTTTGGGCCATTTTATAAATATTTGCCCTTGGTCCACTTCAGAGGAGGTACCCTCTCCAGAACTTCATAGTGTAATCCAACATGCACTTTTCAAGAAGTGTAAATTTGAAACTCATACTTCTTCATTTACAGGTCAGAGTCAATCTTGAGTGGTATGTGAAACAAGATCCTGGAAGAATCCAATCCAAGGAAAGAGAAATTTGTATTGTGCATTTCAATTAAGAGCTTTATGCTCCTGTAACTGATGCATATCTTTGGACAGGGAGGAATATCTGAAATTCTTCCCCTGCAAAACCTTTTCTGAACCTCTGATATGTAATTAAATTTAAGAGAGAAATTTCATTAGGGTTTGCCTCTGAAGCCCAGAGATGTCAAAGCAGTATGTGTCATTGTAGACCTTCATATTCTGCAACACCTGTCTTGCTGCTGCATTTACTTTTTGCTGCTGCATTTACTTTTAGCAGAGGTTAACTGTGGCTTTAATTTAGCAGTATGAAATGAAACTTTCCCTTTCAAAACTCATTAATTAATTCCTTACACAATCTGCACTACGCATTTTGCTGACACATCTGTTTATACAGCTGAATATCCAACAAGATCAAAGAAGTCATTAGCAAAAATAACCCAGGTGTAAAAGAGCGATTTTCAACCAGTTTATTTCCCTGATGCAATCTGCCACACCAACAACTATATTCATAAGAAATGGAGGCACTGGTTTGTGCTTGAAGAAGATTATCAGTGCTACTGATAAAATGCAAGTAGAGCAGCCTTCAAGCACTGGCATGAGAAAACAGGAATTTCAGGATTATTAGATTCCATGTTCTACCATAAGTATATCCTGATCCATACCAGAATGAAACTGAACCTCCAATATGTATTACTCTGCTTAACCTATTTGTATATTCTCTCAATAATCTATAAATCAGTATACAATATTTTAATTTATTTGTTGCTTTTTTCTGAGAGTACATTCAGTCAATGAAAGAGAAAATATCCATTTGGGAAGGTTTGGAAAGGAATACAATTTTGCTGTTGTAAGTTATCTCACAAAGAAAAGCTAAAATAAGACTGCATTTAAATCACTGCCTTGATGGAAAGTAAACAGCTGTTGGAATTCAGCTAAACAGAAAAAAATATAATTAAACAGATTACTAAGCAATCACTGTAAACTATAATGACATGGAGAAGATCATCCTTAGATTTTCCTCAACTTTCTCCTTTATATCAATTACATTATTCTAAAAATTAGCACTGTTCTTTGGAATTTTCAGGTTTCACTTTTACAGTAACTTCCCCCCAAAAAATCTGCTGCTTTGACATTCCATCCTCACAAATGCAACTTCTCAGCAACACAACTATCTTGCAAATCTATCGAAGGAAACATGTATACCACTCAAGCATATATTTCCCCTCTCATTTCCTTTTCACAAATTTCTGCAAGAAATTAAAGGAAATGTAAATAAGGAACTATTTATTGGTTCCTGAAATTGTAGTATTTTGGTTGAAAACTTACTGCAGCACTACAGCCTGGGAAGTTGAAAAAGGTATCAGGCCCATGTCTCTGTGGCATCTGATTAAGGACTGATAATAATTTAACTGCGTGTCTTGGCTGTGAAAACAAGAAAATTGCACAAAAGTCAATACAATCATTTTTGTACTCCATGGGCTACAATGCAAAGTGGACAGTTTTCAAACACAGCAAATTAACTCTGAAGTAGTTAGCAAAGATACTTCTTAAACGTACATTCAGTCAACATGAGAAAAACAACTAATTCAAGTTTATATGTCCCAGGAGACAATTTACGTTAACTTTAGTCTCTAATGGAATGACACTTAATGCTTTATCTGATCACAGCTTACCCAGATTCCATTTTCGCCTCGAAGCATGCTGAACAAAAGCTTCAACTCTTTGACAGTGATGCTGTAGCTGGCAAGAACCCCCAACATATCAACTAGGAGATCTTCAAAGGAAAATAAAGTTATTCTGAACTCTGAACTTAATTGCTTTGACAAAAAAAAAAAAAAGCTGAAAAAAATACTAATTTTAAAAGTAAGTGTACTCTTAAATTCTAAAAATCAAACTTAGTTGCCTTAATATTTCACAAAGGATTTCATGTTCGCATTGCTTTGGCATTTTTTAGAAAAAAATTACATGCGCAGTTTTAAGTTTTGCATCATACTTTGGAAAAAAGTATTAAATTCATGAAGAATTAATTCTTCCCATTTCACAACATTCATCACACATTATTAACTTCTAGCTTGCTCCTTTCTGCTCTATACTTTTGGGATAAGAGTTTCTTCTTTCCTCTGAAGCCAGTATTTGTCAAAAAATTTTTACCTAAAAGATGCTTGTCCTTAACTGAAGTGCAGAACATTATACTGATAATTTGTATAGTTCCCACATTTTTGCTACAGTGGTAATGCTTCTGACTTTTACCAGAAGCAGAGATCAGGGATAAAAAAACCCTATCTCCATCTAAACATCCACCCCAACCAGCAAGAACTCCAAAAAACCAAACCAACCAAAGAAAACCTAACAATCAAACAAAAACAAACACAAAGCAAAAGACTCACAAGGAAAAAAATTCAAAAAATCATAGCGAGAAAACAATAAAAGAGCACAATAAAAAAATGTGATTGCTAACAAATGTATGTAATACAGCTTTCATTACAACATCTCAAACCCCATAAATTTTTAGAGTAAGAACATTAAATAATCACCCTTTCAGGGAGTATTAGGTTTAAATCTACTGCTAGGGATTGAATTTTTATTTAAAAAAACAGAACCTCATTTTAAGAATTTGTTAGCTTGTGGGATGTTAGACCTTTTACTCACACTTTCTTCTGGAATAGAATCCACTACTAAGAATTACTATTTCCTCTTGGAGAAGGAAAAGTAATTTGCTCATCTTCACAGATGTAGCGTAAGAAATTTAATTCAAAGATCAAGTAATGAAGTGCAGAGTTTCCAAAACAAAAGAACTATGATACAACAGAATCAGCCTTAAAAAACTTTTCCATTCTGTTCAACAATCACAAAATTCCCCCCCCCAAAATTGTAGGAAACATGGGCTTCTACATATAAATTTTTATTTTATTTGTAGCACTGCATGTTCTCCTTTTTCATTAGTGAAAGAATGACTCCTATAGAGTCTGACAAAGAGGAGTCTTGAGAAGCATACTTTTAAAAATTATATTTCACATTCATATTTCTTTTTGAAAGAAATTTTCTCTCTGCAAATCCATACATATGCATTTTTTAGCAAAACCATCAATATCTATTTAACTTTTTCCACTATGAGACTAGCCTCTGGACCTTAGTAAGCAAAAGGCACGTGTGAAGAACAAAATATCACTTCATTTACAGAAGACATAACAAGCTGTTTGGTAAACGAAAGTGCATAACAGGAAAGGCAAAAGAAAAGCACTGCAACTTAGCAGACATTTTCATCATAAGATCTGAACATCCTAATGTTCAAGTACAGAATTTTTTTCCCCCTTCCTCTTCATTTAATGTTCCCTTTAAATTAGTGCCCCATCATGTTTGTGACAGAGTTAGGGAAAACAAAATACAGCAAAGAAAACTAAATATCTTGTATTTCACAGTGGTGAATTCTATGACTCAGCTCCTCCTCTAGTACCTACACACATCTGCCCTCTTCACTGTACAGTCTCCAGCCTCCCATGTCAAGCTGGCAGGGATTTGCACACCTTGAACATGATTAGAAACAGAGAACAGTAACACAATGAAAACTGAGAAAGGGAAATAGGCACAAGTGAATACTAATCTTTGGCTGGGAATTTCCCAATTCTCACTTTGTAGTCTTAGCTTGCTTTCCAGATCATGCTACTTCAAATTATGCTTCCTTTACAGAGAAAAAATACTCTATAGAAGCAAAGTTCTTTCATGAAAGTCAGAACATCATTTAAAAAAATCTTGTAACATAGATGACAAAAGTGTAAATTAATACAGTCAAGCACAGAAATGATTGGCAGGTTCTAAAAATCACTGAGCATGTGCTGCTTTGTTTCATTGTTATAGCCCTGTAGTACCTTATGGCACAGAAAAATTCTTATTTCTGCTGACGATGTTGATAACCCACAGGCATTAGAAATACATATGTATAAGTAATGAATTAAACATTGATGGACAAAAGGAAATGTAAGCTCCCTAGCAATGTAACTGTTCGTAAAACAATGACCTGGATGATTGAAGCCCAGTAGGTAACAATAGAGATAAAACTGACAACATCTGTGGAAGTTGAAGCACTTAAGGCTACTTAAAGATATTGCTATAAACTCCTCTAAAGAAAGTTTGTTTCTTGTTTCAATATAACAAGACTTAAAAAAACCCTGCAATCCATTACATAATTTTATTCATACTTATCAGAAATCTCATAGAAGAGTCAGTCCACATCTGGCTTATAAATCCTAATAATCTACTCATCTAAAAATGGACAGAAGTCGGAAAACATACTACAATTGGATTTTTTTAATGTCTACTTTTTTTTAAATATTAAATAAGATTACATATATGACTGGAATCTCTGATCTCATTGAAAAAACAAGATTGTTTAAAATAATATTAAGTCCAGAAGGAAAAGACAGGCACTTTTTCTCATTTTTAATGCATTTCTAATTTCCCTTAATGGCACCTTCTGAATAGTTTTATACTAAGCAATTTTCTTATGATCTACAAATTAACCAGCAACCTTGAAGGAATGCTTAATGGAGTCATTTATTATGAAAATACAATACTAAAAGAGCCTGCCTGTCTTTCAAGTAACAATGTGCATATGTCAAAACAAACAGTCTGGCATTAACTTCAGAATACATACAGCATTGTAAACCCAACTTCAGGAAACTGCCCTCATTCCTCCTTAAGCTATTAACAACAGATGGCAGTGAAATTATGAATTTAGCTCTTGTTGGTGAAGTAAACTAATTTCTACAGGTTAGAAATACAGAATGTGAACATTTTGCCATTTTTCTTATGGAATGAGTTGAAAGGGCTTGTTAACAGCCAAATAATGACAGAGCAGTCAAAAGCCAATGTTGTTGCTCAAAAACTAGGAACTGTTTCAGTGCTTATACCAATTACCTACAGCATCACAATAGAACTGTGGGAGATAAAATGGGACTTAAGGGAGACATATCTACTCTGTAGCAGTTCAGGCTATTTTCTCATACACCATTCAGACTTCTGTGAAGGTATTACAGACACACTATGCTAAAGAGTCCCCCAGAGCAGATGATCTGCTTCACTACTCATCACCTGAAAACAGAGAATTCTAAAAGATGAAACGCCCAGGGAAGATCCTGTGATGCTGTTTGAAAAAAAAAAGCAAAGCACAGCACCAATCATCTATGAAAATATTTTAGTATTCTTTTTTGCTTAACCACTGTTAAAAGGGCTGACCATCCCCTATATTAGTACAAGAGATTATCACAGTACAAAGATGACTTCTGACAGGTGCTGCTTCTGGCAAGAAACTTGAAATACAAATGGCAATGAGCCCATTTGGATTGCAATTGAGACTTTCAAGATGATTGGCTTTATTCTTGACTGCAGAATCCGTAAAATCACGTGAAGTGAGATATTTAAAGTGCGAGAGCCTCATGAATCTGACAGCCTTCATCTAAACAGACAGACAAGTTCTTTTCACTGCAAAAGATTGGGTACGTGTTCATTTGCTGCTCTCTTACTTTCATAAAACCAGAGAAGAGTGACTTCAGACTTAGACTGGTCCTGAAAGCATGCTATCAGAACAAAAAACAGAGATTGTGCCTGTCTTTTCTATTTAAACCCTATCTAGGTCTAATCACAGTGTTTCACAAAGGTACAAGTGAGATGACCTAAAAACAAACAAGCAACTCTGACAAAAAACAAGTAAAAAATCCCAGAAAACCTGCACCCTTTACAGATGATAAAAGCCAATGTCAAAACATTGGGCTGACAGAGTATTACTGGCTGTTTTGCAAAGAAAGTGGTACTAACCTCCTAGAAGTAAAAACTAACACAGCTCTGGTTCTAAACATCCTCTCTCAATGTTAAAAAATATTTTGGCACAAAATTTTTTACTTTATTCCCTGAGTGTGGAAAGTTCATAGAAACATCTGAGGTAAAGCAGTTCTACAATCATCTTATGTCAAATATGACCTCAGCATCTGCATAGCAGGTTAGGGAACACAGATACTGCATTAGTTGTCATCAAAAAATCTGATATTGAAATAGTTATTACAGGACCATATTTGCTATTTCTGACCTATTACCAACATTGTTACCATTTATAAAAGGGTGGTGAGGTGCTTACAGAAATCAAGAGATCATACAATCATAGAATCATAGAATTAACTGGGTTGGAAGAGACCTCCAAGATCATAAAGTCCAACTCCTGATCCAACCCCACTGTGATTACTAGATCATGGCAGTCAGTGCAAGATAAAAGCAAATGATTAGTTTTGTTGCTTCCGTGTCTTACTCAGAAAAAATCTCAAAAAACTCACATTCTCATCTATTTAACAATAATCAGAGACCCTACAAAATGTGATTCTGTTCAATCCCTGCTCATGATACATAAAAAATTATTCAGATAATTTTAAACACATTGGAGTTCTAAAATTTTGTTTTTTCAATTCTGATTTCAAATTACGTATGTGCTCCCTTTGTCCATGTAAGCATACTGAAGAGCAAGAGTTTTTTCTGTAGAAGATCTCTTTCTGAACTACTGTGTGACCACTCCCAGAAAAAAGATTTATGAGGTAGAGGATCCATTAGAGTTTTTTTTAATGTACTACCCCCGGCTTATATTAATATCTGTACATTCAGAGTGATTTTTCAATTACCAAATGCCCCTGAAAGACAGATCCTCTGCTCTTGATTTCTGACTTACAATTAGCTAAGCATTTTTTTTTAAAATTCTCTCTGATGGAGACATCATGACAGTCCTATGTGCCACGTACAGAAGTACTACTTAGGGGACCTCAAATTGGACAAATTTTATCAGTGAGATTATTCATATAAGAACACTATTTCCATGAGTTAAACATGAAAAACTTCAAAACAGAAATGTGCATTCTCATCATGTAATGTGTTATAGTTAACACAGAATGAAGAGTATCTTTATCCTTATACTCTTCTAACATATTTGCAAGTACTGCAAAACAAAACATACTTGGTGAAAACCATAATTTGTGAATCTATTGGTCTGTTATACTTCAGTCTGAATCTCACAGTACAGTATTTAGCATAACACTTCTAAGTTTAGCATTTACACATACATTGTTAATCAACAAGATGTTGACTATGACTTGCTTTGAAAAAACAGAATGTGGCTTTTCCTAATACTTAATATTACAGACACCCTTATACCAAAAGAAAAAAAGCCAAGGACAAAATCATTCATCAGTAATCCAGTTTTCATGCTGCTCTTCCTTCTCATGTGAAATTCTAGCTAGTTTACTGTTCCACAAAACCTGTATACGTGTCAGGAATCAAATCATCAACTAAAACCTTAGAATTAATAATCTTTCAAAAGTGCCTCACAATTTAAGCATCCTATCAGTCACAAACTATATAAAAATTAAGAACTACTTTCAAACTGAGTTGAAAGAAACTGCCTAAGTTCCGCCTTAAGGAAAATAAATATAATCATATGTATCTCTTCAGCTCTCATATTTAAATGGGACAACCAACCGTGCTCTTCTAACCAAGTAATCCAGGATTACAATTTATATCCTGTTACTGAGAGGATGTAATATGGCATAACATAAACTCCTTCAAACATACTCTGAAAACCTCAGCTGTGTAATAACTTCATCACTTGTTTTCAGCAAGCAAACAAAGTATGCTATTTTTCTAATGCTGCAAAAAGTTATAGGATGTTAAAAGACACGTGTATAAAAAATTAAAAGATATGAGAGGCATCACAACTATAGGAAATGACTGTATAACAGAATTTATATGTCCAGCATTAAAACCTATGAATAATTTCTGATATGCGGTCAGATGAGGTTTATGTTTAAAATGGACCATAACAATTCTAACGACTAAATAATTAAAAATAATCAATGCACTAAAAAGCCAAAATATTACCTTGTAGTTAAAAAGTCTAACTGTACAGTTTTTAATTATGCTAAAAATTGCTTTTTTATCACCAAGGTAACATTATCTTCTCAAATGAATTAACAGGCAGTTATTTTTAACAATGTATCTACATATATTTTAGACTAAGAATATATTTTTGTCACTTTCCTGAAATTGATAAAATAATAATTCTGACTCAATAGCAGTACTAAGCAAAATATCACTTTAAGTAAAAACCAAGACGTCTCACACCCTTTCATAATAACAAAACACTGGCAATTCCAGAATGGAATAATATTTTATCAGTTGGCAATTTTTTTACCTGCAATCATGTCGTCCACAGTACTCATCTTCAGCAGTACCTGTTCAATTAAGCCAACTTCTGTGCTAGTCTGTAAATTACGCACACTTTTACGCAGAATTGCTGTGAACATACTCCAGATTTCTGCTTGGCACGTTACATCACAGTGCTCCAAAAGCTCTGACATGCATGTAATGCTCTCTGCATCTTGGATTATAAAGTTCATCTCTAGATCAAATTCGCCACCAACCAGCTGAAAAAGAAAACAAGAACAGTATTACATTGCAAAATACATAATATAGTGTCTTTCATACTTTGATTGTGACCAATACTGAACATGTTTTGCATGATGAGAGAGGCAATTTTGATAAGAGAAACTCACAGATATGTTCTCTAAGAGTAAATTAACAATCATGCTGTACAAAACAAAGCCTGTAAAAATACACACATAAAATATATCATAAAATACTACCTTCAACTTGGTCACAGTACTGAATGCAACATTTTAATCAAATCAAATGAAAATATATTTGAAATATTCCTTTCTACGGTGTAATTGAAACAGTAGCTTGGCCCTGATAGACGTAGTGCGGAACCTGAAAAGCTCAAAAGCAATTGAGCTTTTCTACCATTCTGTGAGATTTACCTAGTCAGAAATAAAAGGACAGTAAAAATAACTTAGCTTTTTCTCTGGATATAAGCCAACATTTGTCCTTAGTTATGTGTTTGCAAGACCCTACTGCCCTTCCCATTGTCCCACCCAAACAGTCATACAGTCATGTCCAGAAAAAGAATCAGTGATTGGCTCTGGACCAAGACAGACACAGAAAACTTGAGTAACAGATCAGCTCATTGTGTGGTCAGGGAAACCTACTACCGGAGAAAGGGAGACTGCACTAGGAAAGGCACAAGCACTCAGCCTGACTCCTGCCCATCCAAATACTTGCAAAACACTATGTAGAGTCCTGAGCTCTAATTAAACCAGGCCTGTATTAGCAGTAAGGGAAAAAAACAGCAAAAGAAAATATAGTCAAGTATATCTTCAGGAATGGGATTCAATAATTTTGATCAGTCACTTATGTAACTTTAAAAGCTGAACTCAAAAGACCCTACTGAACTGAGTCTGAAGATTAGTTTCAAAAATGGCAAAAACGTCTTTCAATTTTTAAGGAAACAAAGTCTGACTCTCATGCATCGTAGTAACTTTGAAGAATTTTGAAAGCACAAATGTTACATTTCATAGAATCACAGAATGGTTTGGGTTCGAAGGGACCTTAGAAGATCACATAGTTCCAAACTGCTGCCTTGGGCAGGGAATCTTCTACTACACCAAGTTACTCACAGTCCCATCCAGCCTTGTCTTGAACACCTCCAGGGACAAGGAGTCTACAACCTGTCTGGGCAACCTGTTGCAGTTCATCACCCTTACAGTAAAGGATTTGTCCCTAATATCTAATCTAAACCCATCCTTCTTGCAGCTTAAGACCTTCCCCCCGATCCCTTATCACTACACACCCTTGTAAAAAGCCTCTCTCCAGCTCTCTTGCAGGCCCCCTTTAGGTTTTAGAAGGGAATATAAGGTCTCCCTGAAGCCTTCTCTTCCCCAAGCTGAACAAACTCAACTTTCTCAGCCTGTCACTAAGTCATTTCAGTAACTGCAAATACATTATACAAAATAGCACAATAAATTAATTCTAAAATTATTTTACGACATTCTTTTCTGTTTGTTTCATGAAGTAATACAATTCAAATTGCCATGTTTTAAATTAAAGATATTACGGATATTCAAAATATTAATCTAAGTGCATAATTTCAACAGTCACCTTTAAAAGAAGGCAACTCTATAGCCTATTTAAAAGCAGTTGATATTGCCTTCAAATTAAACTCCAAAAAAGAAACTAGTTGATATATTATGCAAACTTTGTTTTGATGGCTAAACCTATCCAAATACTCAAAGACTTCCTTCAGACCCAATCTTCAGAAAAAATTAATACAAGCAAGCAAGGACTAGCTTTGGGTCCTACCCTAATTCATACTTTTCATTTACTTTCCAATTACTTTTTCTCTATCAATTAATTGCTAATAAGCAATTTATAATTCTCCAACATAAAAACCTAATATGCTAAATATATAAATTGGCTACCTCCTTAGTTCTCCTGAGACATTTAATTGCATTCAAATAAAACTATTAACCTAATTATAATTAGTACTTTAATTTAAAACTTGTGACTGGATATCATATATTTGCATATTTGGTAAACACATAATGTGTAACATGAGAAGGCAAAAAAAATTTCAGTATTAGAAGCACAGTATTTCTATGGTCATTCTTTAGAATCATGAAATTAATTTACAGAGTTTTTCCTCTCTTTTCAAGAAACCCAGGCGGAGTTTTTATTCCTGAAAACACAGCAACTGGTGCACCCTTCATCAGCAATCTGTGTTCTTACGTTTTCAGATATCTCTTCACCTGGATAAGCCCCTTTGATATTATGTTAAAAACACACAGAGGTAAAACAGGCATCTGTAGAAGACATTCAATTGAACTCTCTTAGATGCTTATCCTAAAATGAAATTAAGCACCTTCTGGAAGTGTATACTTTTTTCCATTCCTTTCCATGGAGGAAATCTAGGATGAAAAATTGTATTTGTGGAGTCTCCAATAATGCATACCTTCAAAAGCCATCTGGTCACAGACCTGGACAACTGGCTCTAGTTGGCCCTGCTTTGCAGAAGGGTTGCATAAGAAAACCTCCAGACTTCTTTTCCAGACTCAACAATTTTATGTTAATATTTAGATATACAACTTTCAGATACCTAATTTAGGTGAGACAAATCCCACCATTTGTTTTTGATAACATGGACTTAAAAACAAGGAAAAATCCAGTAATGCTTCAGTTGGTACAATACAACTGATCCCTTTTCCTTAAACACTATTCATTGTAAAATTCTTGCTAATTAAAAGTAATAAACTAACATAGAATGAGTAAAACGATGAAAATAATTCATTAAAGACTCTAAATTCAAACTGTATTTGCTTGCTAATGTAAATCAATATACCAATATGTAACATTTAAAAGACTGAAATAGAGTTTCTGTATTGATATGAAGTGATGGGATGTTTCAGTACCGTTAAAAACAAGCTGTCTCTCTTTATAAAACATCGCAGCAAGTCTGTATCAAAATACACTGAATGTTAATAAAATTGGCTTCATGGAGAATCTTCTACTGGGCTTCAAACTATCCAGTATGATATTTGTCCATTTGGCAGAAAAAGATTTATAATCCATCAGAGTGACTGCTTATTTCACTGGAGAAAACATTAAGATGTACCTATTTTCCCATAACTGCAGTTTAATCATATTTCCAGCCGCTAACAATGATCATAATTATCATTAAAATCAACTTCCTTAATAAAGGAAACAAACTAATGAACTAATTAACAATATGGCAAAAACTTAGGAAGGCAGGGGGAGAGTAACTTCTTTAAAGTAGTCATCCTAAAAATCATCATGAATTAAAAATATTGACAGTCATGATAAAAGAAGTTTAAGATGACTAGGAATATCTAAACAAAAATGGAGTGAGTATACAGAAGTAAATGAACATGGTTAAATTGTGTTCCAGAAGTAATACAAAGCAACAAACTCTACTTTAAAATGCGCACAATCAAACACAACTCAGACAACAAAAGAAGTAAAAGATTCACTACAAAAATGTATCCCTTAAGAATATTTCTGCACCTGCATTTCCCAAGGAAGACAGTAGGTAAAGAGGAATAACCAGTCTTCATAACATGGGGAGGTGATCAAAGGAGAACCACAGTGATAATGAGCATGGTAACATTGTTGATACCCATGGAAGCAAGAAGTTTGCTGAAGAGCCAGAAATCATTAAATGCAATTAAAACCCACCAACTGCTGAGAGCTGCAAAGATTCTTCTGGTATCAACTGGTTGGGCAACCATGCATAAAAATTCAAAATTAGTAAATGCTAAGTAATACCATATTATTATAGTTTAACTCATATATGTACAGAATGACAGGCTCACAAATCTGATATTATCAGCCAGAAAAGAGATCTTGAAGTCCCTGTGGGCACTACTTCAAATAATTATGCCATATTAAAAACTGTCAGTAAGCAACTACAAATTCATACTGAATTTACAACTTTTTAAGTTGAGTACAACAGTGAAAGCAACATCACATACCAAAGAGTTAAATCCTACTGCCATGAAATAACTTATTTTTAATATAGCACGTGGAAGATTTCTGTAATAAGAAAAATTTCAGCTGTAGTACAATACGAACACATAGATAGAAATCCTTACAGGAGCCAGTATACCGTACCATAAATCAGTGCTCTTTCCATATCATAGATCTCAAATACAATCTTTTTTCTTATGTCAAACACACAGTCTTCGCATTCTTCAATGGAATATTTAATATTCAGTAAAGACCATGCTTTCACTGTGATTAAGTATCCTGAAATATTGCTTGTACTTTATCAAGCTCATGTATCACTTTTTAACTATTCTGCATCTTGGCTACAAGAAATGAATCAGTAAACTGATGTTCAGATCAAGGTTCCAAGGCAGATGACTGTGGTCAACAAACATAACTCCTCCCAAAGTCATACTGAACTGGCAGTAATAAGCAAATTAGACTATATTCCCCATCCTAAGGATATTTACAATGACAGGTTGACACTTGCAAATTGCTCCAAGAACCTATCTTAACCTACACCACTCTTCTCAAATGCAGATGCTTTACTCGGAATTTCCATTTTTCTGAATACAGTGGCTACTCTTCAGTAAGTTTCTGCCATTCATTATGCTGTGCAATAAAAGTCTTTCTTCCTAAGCCGCCACATCTATGCAGACCTTAGGTTGATCTTTTATGCCCTTTTGATCTAGAACAGACATCTTCCCCCAAAACAGAGAAGTTGTCTACGTATCTCAAATAGTATATTCATACCAGTTCTTGAAATGGAATAAAACATGTGCTGTTGAACTTCTAGAATTAAATTGTTAACTTGTGAAAATTGGAATTATTTAGTATCAGATTCTTCAAATCAGGTTCTGAAGAATGGATTGAAGTTAACAGAAAATAGAATATTTCAGTTTGAAGGGACCAAGAACAATCACCTAGTCCAACTGCCTGACCACTCCAAGGCTGTCTGAAAGTTAAAGCAGGTGGATAACATCATTATCAAAATGCCTCTTAAACGCTGATGGGTTTGAGGCAACAAACACCTCTGGAAGCCTGTTCCAGTGTCTGACCACTATCTTGGCAAAGAAATGCTTCCTAATATCCAGTTTAAACCTCCTCTGACTCAGCCTTGAATCATTTCCATGCATCCTGGCACTGGATACCAGTGAGAAGAGCTCAAAGCCTCCCTCTCTACTTTCCCTTCTCAGGAAGCTGTAGAGAGAAATGAGATTGCCCTTCAGCCTCCTTTTCTTAAATAAGAGATGCCATCTCAATTTGAAAATTCATCAACTGAACACAGCAAAAGAAACATAGAAAAGAAACATGACAGTCAATCTTAGAAGAAATAAACAAATGGAACATCAGGATATCACCGAATGGTGAAAAATTCAAATAAAGAAGAGGTCCAAACTTATCCTAGGATGATTTTATTTAAAAAAAAAAAATCCTGAAGATATGAAGGTTTTTCAACACAATTTCATCCATGATTAAAAACTCCAAGCAACTGTCAAGCATAAGGACCTTAGAACGTGCATGACATACAAAAAGAAATTTTAGAGGCATTTGCTATTTTTTGGTTAAATGAAATCCACTAGTGCATTCTGCTAAAGAAAGAATGACAAAGTAAAAGAAATACAGTAATAACAATAAAACATGAAAATCCGAACTACAGGGAGAGCAAATAAAACATTCTTGTTTGCAATTACTTTCAAATTAAATAGATGAAGTATCAAAAAATTTTAATAGTCTATCTTTCCATGTTTTGCACTCATATTTTGGAATAAGTTTCACGGCACCTAAACTGGGTATTTCGTTTAATACTTTCCACATATTTCTCTCTACTTCTCTGATTTGCAGTCTTAAGAACTACTAACCAGTACTATCAAAACTTACTTTTAATCATTAAGACCACATTTTTCTCAGCTTATTTTGCTTCTTCAAATGTCCTCAATTTCAATGATGCATACAAGGAGAAGAAGGTATCACCTATATCCATCTGCTATTTCTTTTCTTATATTTAATCCCTACACACTTCTGGGCAGGCAAAGATGCTTTTCAGTTTCACATTCATTGATCATAAAGTGAAATGTGACTGCACTTATCTACCACAAAACCAAAGCTCTTTACTGTAACCCTGTTTTTCCCCATCCACATTAACAAACCCGTATTTTATATATTTGTGTTGATGAAAGAAATATACTAGAACTATATAAACCAAAGTGTTCAAGCATTTAAATCTCTGAATTTGCAGTTCATTGCTGTCAAAGAAGCACTTCTTTCTAGTTTCCTTAAAGGTTGAATCCTATCAGCATTGATTTAAACAAAAATCAAGAATATGAATTCCAGAATACTAGGCAGACAGTGCCACTGAAAAAAATGAATTATCACAATAGTATAATTACTACAACCTAAACGACATCCAGGCCCAATCTGCCCCAAGACACTCCTACCCTTTCTCTCCTAATTATCTACAATCACGTTTGCTCTGCCTTTTCTGAAGGCAAAAACAAATGAGGGCAGTTAACACGACAACAAGCCACATCTATTTTGGACTGAAGCACTTTAGGTTCAAATATACATATATCCAATTAGAATAAACTAGTTGGATATAGGAGGTAAGCAGTCTGGAAACAAAATTATTAATTCTCTTCCACTCCCTGATGTTCATCTATCTTTCTAGGTATTGTAGAACAACTGACTTGGCATTTGGCACACACGCCCATAGGAAAGGAGCTGAAAATTAACTTCTGGACGAGCAGTGAAAATCTCTTAAAATCTCAAATAAATTTGTTGTTTTGAAGAGAAAATTAGTAAACTTTTTACCCCTGATAACAAAAGTCATCATATAACATTCTTATCAAAACTGGAACGTATTTTCTACAAAACAACACTGAATTGACTTCATAATCAGTTCAAAATATATGGAATCAGACTGCTACTGCTTCTTTTATAAAGATGGAGCTCCAGTTTAAGCATTAAAACACAGTAGTCTGAGAAAAGCAGTAGTGGACATAGGCAGGAAAAAAAAACAAGTTACTATTTTTTGGTCATTAACTAAAACATTAAGTTTCTAAACAATTAAATCACAGTTTTAGAAAGTTTCTTCTTCAGCTGCATAAAAGATTTCCTTAGGTAAAAGCATTTAGAATGCTAAATGGAATAAATTTAACTGTTCAGTGAAAGATATGACACTTGTTACCCTAAATATATCAATATAACTACAGAGAAAATCAGAAGTAAAAAAAAAAAATCTTAAATCTTAGGCAGGTATTCTTCATTTTTGAATGCTTAATTGGTGAATGGAGTTCTTTAGATACCTAATCTACAGCTATCTGGGCTATTTTTCAACATTCCCTTTACCACCATTGGAAAGAAAAAGGTGCTTTAGGTAAGTGATTCATCTCACTGGTTTTAGATGCAACGTCAGGATGAAATAAATCTTTCTCTGGGAATGTAGTACTTTTTACTGACTATAAAAGGACAACTAGTTCAGACAGGCACATCTAAAGTTATGTCAGATAAATCTTAACCAGTATGGTTTAACCAGTATGGTTCATAACCAAATGACAGCACTAAAAAGACTGATTCTCACTTGAATGTAATCACAACAGGATGTAATTCTGCACATTACCATACCCCTTTTAAATGAGCCTTCATTCATTTTAGTTTCAAAACCACTTTTACCCTGAATAACATACAGCACTCACCCAACAGTGTGTCACTAAGGGAATGCTACCTAGTAAGTTTATTAACAATTTTAAAGTAATCTGAGAAATTAATTTAAATGTCCTTTTTACTTGCTGAGACAATATGAATGAAGTAACATGTTCAGCTTCCAGTACTTTGAAGAATGAGCTTGTTATTATACAAGCTTAAAAATATCTCGGTGATTTAGCCTTAATTTCTTATATTTTCTTTTGGGGAGGAGAATACTGCTGTAGGTTTCTGTATTGCCCATATGGTGCTATGTTTTGTGCTTGTGACTAAAACAGAGTGCTGAGAACACAACAGTATTTTAGTGGTTGCTGAGTGGTGTCTACACAAGTGTCAGGGTGGCCTGTTTTTCACCCTGCCCTTCCAGCAAGCAGCGTGGGAGAAGGCGATGGGTTGGAAGGGGACACAGTCAGGACAGCTGATCCTGCCTGACCAAAGGGATATCCCACACCACCATGCTCAGCAAGAACTCTGAGAAGTAGTCTTTCCAAACTAAGCATTGTACAAAGACTGGCTGTGCATCAGTCTGCGTATGGGAGGTGGCTAGTGATTGCCCCTGCATCACATTTATTAAACTGCCTTTATCTCAACCCATGCACTTTTTTCTTGCTTTTGCTCTTCTGATTCTCTCCCTCATTGTGCTGACATATGTGTGTGAGAGAGAGAGTAGATAAGGCAGTGAGTACTTATTTACTGTCTGGGAACAACCCACTGGAGTTTAAAACTTTTAGCTACTGATGTTCTATTTTACAAAATTATACAGTTATGTAAACAGTCATGCTGCAGTTTCACATGTCAAAGCTGACACAAAGACAGCCCTAATACACTGTTAAAAGAGGGTGTGAACTTTCATCTTTGGTGGGTTTTCCAAAGAAAACAAGCACACAGAATCATAGAATGATTTGAGTTGGAAAGGGCCTTAAAGATCATCTAGTTCCAACCCTCCTGCCATGGGCAGGGATACTACCCAGGAGATCAGGACTCCACTTCCTCAGAACTTCATCCAGCCTGTCCTTGAACACTTCCAGGAATGGGGCATCCACAACCTCTCTGGGCAACCTGTTCCAGTGCTTCACCATTCTCACAGTAAGGAATTTCTTCCTAACATATAATCTAAACCTGTCCTCTTTCAGTATAAAACCATTGCCCCTTGTCCTGTCACTATTTGCCTGTACAAACTCCCTCTTTATTATAAGCCCCCTTAAGGTACTGGAAGACTGCTATAAGCTCTCCCTAAAGCTTTCTCTTCTCCAAACTGAACAACCCCAACTCTCAGACTGTCATTATGGGAGAGGTGCTCCAGCCCTGTGACCATCTCCACAGTCCTCCTCTGGACCTGCTCCAACAAATACATGTTTTTCTTGTGTTGAGGATCCCAGACCTAGACAAAACACTCCAGGTGGGATCTCACAAGGGCAGAGTAGAGAGGCAGAATCACCTCCTTGACCTGCTGACCACCCCTCTTTTGATGCAGCCCAGGATGCAGTTGGCTTTCTGGGCTGTGAGCACACCCTGCTGGCTCTGTCCAGCTTTTCATCCACGAGATCACCAAAGTCCTTCTCTCCAGGGTTGCTCGCAATGACTTCCTCCCCCAATGTGTACTCATGTCTGGGATTGCCCTGACCCAGGTGCAGCACTTTGCACTTGGACTTGTGGTTCTCATGGGTCCACTCCTTGAGTTTGTCTAGGTTCCCCCTGGATGGCATCCCGTACTTCTGTTGTATGAAGTCCACTGCTCAGCCTCCTGTCATCTGAAAACTTGCTGAGGGTGTTAGAATGTGCAAATATAGATTGTAACAGACACAAGGTATACGTCTGTCAAGATCCATTTAGTCCAGTCTTAAAATTCCAGTACTCCCCAAGTCCCAGAAGAAATGTTTTCTCATTTGATAAGCCCTGAAAAATAGCAGCTGTCAATGCATATCTAATGATAATGGTAATGTTGAAGTAATGGCAGTAGTATCATTAAGTCACTTCAGCAAGCTGTTCCAAACAAACCCCCTTAAAGGAACAGGACCTAAAAAAGAAAGATTTCTGTGTATTTGAACTGATGTGTCTTGAGACACTGTTCTAAACTCTCTTTATTGATTCTTAGTATTGACATTATAAGCTTTGGTGCAAGAAAGGGAAAAAAATAATTTTGTTGTGCTGCTTAGAAAGAAAATCTGTCCCCATGTACCAAACCCTGAATACTGTCTGATTTTTTTTATCATGAGGAGGTGTTGACATTCTTTGGCTGAAACTTCATGGCAAAAAAAATCTCACAAACCCTGATGGATGGAAATGACAGTCTATTTTAAAAAGAGCACAACATCAAGGCATGGTTTAAACTATATTTGTTGTAGTAGGATTTCTGTAGTAATGCAGTATATTAGAATTATATAACCCATAATTATCCAGGTCAGATTAGCTGAGTTTTATCAACTTATTCCTCTGATAATATAAATATCAAATAGAAATTAAATAGATAAGCTACCAAAGATGTTTTAATGGGGGGTAAAAAAAAATCACAGAACTGCTCTTCTGAATAAGGCACACAACTAAAAGTCAAATCAAGAGAAAAATGCAGTACAGGTATGTTTAAAACACTTTAAAATTAGAATTATGGGCACACTGCTATACTATATCAAGCACACTAATATTAATGCAAGTATGCATTAAAAAAATCAAAAAGAGTGGTAGATCAACTGTAGTCAAGTATATATACGATTTACTGGAACAAGTATCATTAAGATAGAACACAAGTCTGTTTAATTTAATAATTTGCTAGGAGAAAATTTCAACTGCTTCTCTTGCCTGCTTTTTTTAACACATAATTTGACAAAGTCAGACATTTTCTAAGTATCAGGGAGCCTTAGGGAGAAAACCAAAACCAAAATAAACAACCAACCACAAACCATAAAAAAACCCACAAACTAGGCTATTTGACTTAATCAGAGTTTGATCCCTGTTAGATAAGGGACCTCCTTACTTCAAAAAGGGAACAGTTAATGACAGTTTACTTTTGAAGAAGAATAGGTTTGCCAGAGGAGAAGCAAAAGACATTGAAACAATTCAGAGTTATCAAACTCAAAAACCAAATGTATTCTGGGAAAGTAAGTGTTTTTGGCAACTACTTTTGCAGCCTCTTCTAGCCTCTTCTGCTTATAAGACTACACATTTGTACCATTGTACCTTGCACAGGCAAATTGAATAGATCATCAGCATCCCTTGCTTATTTTTCAAGAGGCACAAACTACATGTAGCTTTTTGGTGTTTTTCTTTTTTTAAGTAATTTGAATAATCTCTGTAAAGCAAATCTTGCAGAGGTTTAACACAGTTATCAGAGAACATCATCAAAATGTTGAAAGACTAAGAAACATTAATTATTTAATAATTACACATCAGTTTAAATCCAATTTGAATTGCACAACAAACAGTACACTTTGTGCAGACAGTAATGTCTGTTTTTAAAAGAAAACATCTGAAAAACCTTAGAACATACATACTGTTGTGTCCCCAATTTCACTTACAGAAGCAAACAGAATGTATTTCTAATAAATACTAATAAACGATTTTAGTCAACAAAGTTGCCAGTAAATCAAAATAATTGGGTTTTATTTTTGTTTTAATAATTTGTTATTATTCAAATGTACTTGTCAAAGCAATTTTTATTTTTGTATGTTAACTCACAGATGCGTTCTGTGACTAGAGTAAATTGCAACAATACAGTTAACAGAATTTTAGTCTTGGAAAATGGTGGGGTCTATTTCAGAATAGTCTGTGGGATTGTTCCCGGGCAGATCAAGGACATGTAACTTAACAAATTGAGAAGAAAAACATGACAAAAGATGTTGATCGTGAGGATTACGGTGTATGTGGTACCAACATACTTTGACTAAGATCAAGAAAATAGCCATATACCATCAGGACAAAGCCCACTATCCCATGCAACTAGCCCACTATCTTGTTCTAAGCAACCATCATATATTGACCTTTAGTGTGTAAATCTAAAACAAACAGTCTGCAGGCTCTTACTGTCCCCTTCTTCCCCCTGAGGTACAGAGAGACAAAGCAGTTGCTCTCTGCTGGCACTACCAGCTTTTTCCTCACTATTAAGGATCCCTCTTATGTACCAACATATGCAACTCACCATAACCAGCTGCCATAACCTGGGCTTGCTTTTTTCATACCACTGCACTGCTGCTCGTTAAGAAAAAGAATTATTTATATTCCTCTCATTAAGATTAAGCTATCGATTACCCACTTTAACTTCTAAAATTATATAATCCATTTTTCAAAGTGTTTCTTTAGGGTCTTTAACTGCTTTCATTTTGAAATGTTTCATTTCCTCTTGTCACTAGACACTCCAAATCTCTGAAAACCCTTGAAATTATAAATCAAGGCCATGCAATATTTAAAACCAAGATATGTAGATTGCAGCAAATAATAACAAAATAATACCTATTATAGAGTTAAACTTATTAATGGACCTTGAGCAAAGGTTTCCTGTAGAATGTACCTAATTCTCATTAAGACTGAAATGCCCATTGACTATATTTTATAAATAAGCACAGTCAAAGATATAAACAAACATGGTTTTACCTCAAAACTTACTTTGTTCCCTTGATAAGTGTATTTTGTCATATAAATTCTAGTTTACAGCTAACAAAACTCTTCTAAATCAAATTAGTACCAAAACCCCTAATAATTTCTCAGTAAATACAATTGTTTGCAGCAGCACAATGCTATTTAATATGGAAGAAAAGCAGAATACCACATTACACAAATACATCAATTTAAGATGTAAGGGTTGGCAAAATCAACAGCCAGATTCCCTAACAATGCCCATAAATTTCCTGTGACTTAGTTTTGGTAGCCTAATTTTGGTAGCTAATTAATCATAATCAACTAAACTTTCAAGCAAAGACAGTCAATACCATCTTTTTAAAAAGAAAATCAGGAGAAGTTATACTATTTGTTACGTTTTTCTTGTCCTCAAAAGTAAACAAGATAAAGGACATGGATTGTGCTTTAAAATTGCTTGAAAAACTTCTGTAATCCAATTTATTTTTCCCAAGTCTTTACAAGAAGCCACTCCCCTTGGTTACAGAAGCAATTGCTGATACTAAGATTTATAAGACTAAGGTGTTTTTTTTTAAAACTAGATTTGTCGATATTTGTCCCCTGTTCTTCTCTAAATAACTCTCAGATAGCGTAAGATAATTGTGCTAGTTTGTGACTGGACTCCCACAGGGTTTTAGCTGTCATTAATGATTTAAGACTTTCTTTGTGCAACAGTAAAACCTAAAACCTCAACCACTAAAGGAGGCATCACACAGACCACAATGAGTTGTTTTACAAAACCGTAAGTGCATCTTAATTGCCTTATCCCCCTCTTTGAAATTTATTATGCAGGTCTTCATCCAATGAAATCTTCTCTTTAACTTACAGATGATAGCACAGTCAAGAACAAAGGCCAGAATTATACAGCAGAATAGGAGATGACAATAATGCAACTCTAACCACAAAGGATAATCTTAAAGGAGGAAAATGAAAAGCAGATAAATAAGTGTAAGAAACAATTTATTAGTGGTCAGAGTTTCCCTTATGTAAGAAGACTGTTGCATCTTCGTTACATAAAGTATCTCAGCATTTGAAACTCAGTGATAAGGGGCAAGCATCTGCAAAAAGTATAAGAACAGCATAGGCATATACTCAGTTTCCTCCAGTATAGCATCCTAACCTCCCAGTACTTGTGACATAGAAATTTCTTGCTCCAGAAATAACATCTTTATTTCAATAAGCCAATGTATTTTCTTCCATTAATTTCTCTGATTAGTTTCTGAACTCTCAACTTTTCAGAGCCTTAGCCCTTAGTAATGAATTAATGAGTCACACATTTTCCCTATGATTTGTGCAGAAATATCCTGCTATACATCTGCTAGGGGATTAATTAATTTCAGCCCTCTACTTCTTGCATTTTGAAAAGCAGAATACAGGTGTTTTCTATCACATTCTTCCCTTTTTTCACCTCTGTTCCAAATACACTTGGTCATCTCTTTTCCAAGCTGAACGATCCTACTTCGTTAAGTCACTCATCTGAAATCCATGTTTAATCACGCTTCTTACCCTTCATACTTTTCACTAGTTCTAGTATATTCTTTTGAGACTGGAAATCACCAGAACTTCATACAACATTCAAAATACAGACATACCATTAATTCATAGAGTTTCATAAAAATTACTCTTGCATTGCTCATCTTTTCCTTATTAATGCTTTCTAACATTTATTTTGCTTTTCTGGTTGCTACTAAAAACCAAAACATTTTCCACAAAACTAACATAACTGCAAGACCCTTTATAAGAACATTTGTGAGAGTGCACAGTTACTACAGGGTAGCACATACAAAATGAAGTTAGCCTTCTATTATTACTCCTTAGGAGATAAGGAAATAGACTTCTGAAAGCCCATTGAAAAATGTTAACTGCACCACACACTCATTCTTGTAAATATGCACACAACATAAATACAGTAACATAAGCACCATACTTCTCTGTAAACAACACCAAATATCTCCTTCCCCATTTATGATTCCTATCATAAGCTATATTTATACATAATTGCTAAACACAGTTTCAAATAAAGGGATAATTCTACTAATAAAGAATTAGGATACTAAACTCTCTCCTCCCTCAAACAACATTAAAAAAGAAGAGGTACTATTCTCTCAGCAGCACATTATCCCTTAGCTTGTTCACATAAAAGAAAAAAAAGAGAAGTGCTTACAAAAAATACGGTGAACAGGCAGTAAGAGTTTTTCAGCAAAACACTCCATCCTGTCTTACCATTTCTTCCATGTTTTGATACTCTACTCATTCATCATTTACTCAGCTAATGCAGGCTGAAACTTGGAGGGAATACTTAAGGATGCTCTTTTATGGTTTCTCCAAGACTCAGACCCAGATTTTGAAAACAGTATTCCTGTGGTCTGAGTTTCAAACACTCAATCTGCAAATCTAATTACACAGCTCTATATGTAGTAAGAATTGTTTTCAAAGCATCATATAACTGGGTAAAACTGAGGTCACATATTATTTGATTTCATTACAAGACAACTAGAGATGAAAAGTCAGTAATTACAGGAGTCGATCTTAGACAGTGGAGGAAAATCAAGTGTTCTTCATTTCATTAAAAGAGAATTTGTACTTTTCTTAGTTAAAAAAAAACAACTGCCAAAGTAAAAACAATTTATGACACTTTTTTTCTCAGTACCTAAATAAGATTTACCTCTACTCAGTAGAAGTACGTTATTACCTTATTATTAAGTAGAATTAAAAAAAAAAAAGGAGGGATCTGTAGGAAAAGAGCGTTTTATTCACATTAGAACACATTTTCAATCACAATCCTTATGTAGCCATGTTTTATTAACAAAGACTTGGGTTCTAAAATTATCACAGTTTTCATTTGAAGTGATTACGTTTGGTAATGCCTAACATATTCTTCAATCACATTTTAGAAAAGAAACTAAAATGCAAAGGAGTGTAATATACCCTCCTTATTAAAAAGTAAATAAATAATAATTAAAAAAACCTAGTCAGCTAATTGAAAGAAGTAAAAACAAAATCTTATTAGAAGTAATTCATGCAAGGTACCAGTCAAACTTGATGATTGACTGTTTTTTCATCATCTCAAAAGAATTTACACACATTTCAATTTTGGGGGAACGTATGAATTATTAAGCAGAAATAAATGGAAAGTAATTCTAAACAAGGTCTATTCAAATGGCTGGATTTAGTTACTTTCCATCCCCTTTCAACTTCTTACACAATTTTGAAAGGGGAATAAAATATAAAAAGGAACTGTAGCTACAGTTCACTATTTAACAATATTTAATGCCATAAATCCAGCAGAATCTATCAAAAGGACTTTTCAGATCTCATTTTAAAACCCCAAATTGAAACTTGAATATGTTTGAATGTTACAGAATGAAACTTGAATATTACAGAGCAACAAAGATACTTTGAGGAAAGCAACCTGAAAGTATTATTTTGGTATTCTGTATTTTTTACTTTATGAAAGGCAGTTTTACCGTAACGAATATTTAACATTAATTTATGGGTTTTATAACTCATTAATAAAATACAGAATATTATTTTACATTAAAATGTTCCCAAACATATTCAGAGACCTATATCTTACTTCATTATGATTAACACAGACAGTGTGGTTTTCTCCTTTTGTCTGGTGTAAAACAGAATCAGTACTTGATTGTTAAGCCAGAGGAAATGGAACAGTTATATAAATGGAAAAAGCACAGCTATTTAAATAATCATAATCCAAAAAAGCTCTTTCAGAAGTGAGGTTTCAGAAATCATTACCAACTGGCAAAACAAAACTTATTCCAGTGCTCTTTAATCAAACAGATAATAATCAGAAACGAGTATGCCAATTCATCCTATATGTAAACACATGAGAACAACTTTGCAAGAACATAGTCATTAAACTGATTGTGAAATCTTGATCAGAAATCCAAGCATCTCTCTTTCCAGTATTCCTTCCAGCTTCTATTACATAGCAAATCTAATGATATTCTTAACTTACTGAATGCAGGCAATAACCATGATTGTATTCTCCAAAGAAACAACTTCACTTTCAATTGTTACAGTTAATGAAACAACTAAGTATTCCATTAGTTCTTCTTGAGACTTTTCCATTTAAGACATAGTTGGGGCTTATCTTCCCAAAAAAATTTCACGTACAAATCCTCTCCATAACAGAAGTTACAGAAGTACATGAAGAAGAAAACCCCCCACCTTTTTCCAACCATACTATCATCAGAATTTTGAACTCCAGTAGCCAGATTAAGATGTTCTAATTTTCACATTTTTTTAAAAACAATGGATGGCTTTATTCTGATTCTGCAGGTCTAAGTAACTAACCAATTACTCTGTGTTTCTTTGTCTTTTGTACATTTCTCATTTGTCTAGACAGCAGGAAAATCCACAAAAGAAAATTTATTTAGTCACAACTAGTTAAACAGAATGAAAAGTTGCAAAACCAAATTGTGACTGCTCTTAATAAGCAGAAGAAAATTAATATCTCAATCATAAAGTCGGCATTACTACCAAAGAAAAGAGGGCATACTCTAATTTTTTTGTAACAAGGTTATTTCACCTACTCAGAATCACAATGTTTGCAAATGAAGTATGGCAGTGTCAAGAATGTTTATCACTTGAAAGCACCTGAATTTGTCCTCCAAGAAATGCCAGTGAAACTTCTGGTGTCAGACTTCACCTTAACCTTAAGCAGCATATGTCACTCCCTCTCCAGTCCCACAAGAGACTTGAGGGTTTACTTCTGAAGGCTTCTTCTACCTAATGTTGTGTGGAAAGAACCATCCACTGAGATATTGTCACACAACTTCCAAATGTCTCCTCTGTGTTGAGAAGTAATCTCTAGTACTGTAATATTATTTCCAATATCAGTGACAATACAGATGCAAATTTGATCTAGCCTAGACACTTCCCCTTCCCTTTGCTATTGACTCAGATCTGCATTTTACTAACATACTGTAAGCCTGATTGACACTGAGAAATTTAAATTTCATTTTCCCCTCATTAATAAAGATTTTTTTTTTACCAGCCTCCCTCCTAACCTGATGTCGATCAAAGCTAAGTAGTTGCTGCAATGCAAGAGCAGCTTGACACATGCAAAATTCCCCCCGCTGAGGTTCTGGTAGCAGTGGCCATGCTGAAGGAGGCTTTAGTCCAACTGCAGAGACCCATGTGCATCCTGGGGAGAAGTCATGAGGTGGGAGAGAGGGATAAACACTTCCTGGTCATGTTTTGCTCTACTTTAAGGGCCATATCAACTACTCTATACTGCCACTACAGGAGGAGGTTTAATTAATTTAAAATCAGTAAAGATTCGTAAAGATTTCAAAGGTTGTTTTATGACTACATTGCCTTGGGTAGAGGGTTTTTTTGGAGATGAAGATTTTCTTGTCTGTTTTGTTTTGGGATGGATCTGAGATTGCAGTATCATGGAATGAACACTATTAGACTCACATCTTGCTCACCTGGTAGGAGAAGTGGAGAGGATCATGTCTTGCCTCATTTTTATATTTTTAACAGAACAAATGAACACACAGCATGCACAGGATACACTTTAGTAAAATCATTCACTTAAGGCATGAGCACATTTAAAGGAGATTCCATACTGACAAATGCTCAAGTCCCCTTATTATTGGATCTGCTCTGACTTTAGTTAGAATTTTAACAAATTTACTGTGCTGTTAATCAATCAAAGTCACATTAACTGTACATTTAAGAAGTGATTTCAGAGTTACTCCAATTAAAATAAAAATGTAAAAACTGTAATAGACAAAGTATATAAGAAAAGCTAAGTTTACCTATAAAAATACCTGAGAGTCTGAGGGATATAAGAACAAGACAGCACGTCCTTAATGCTAACAGGCAAAACCAAATTAAAAAACCACCAAAACAAGAAGGCAGCTATCCAAACTACCTTTAACAATATATGACAACACAGCAAGTGTACAAAAGTGAACCAAGTTGATGTAAAGTACCCTATTATCAAAATTCCTATAAACCTTACTGTCTCAGCTCATGACATTTTCGAAAGACACTATATAGGTGTTCTAAGATATTATATTATGGTTAATTATTTTCAAAATACATCAGTTTCTTCAGAAAAATGAACTCATGGGACTCTTAAATTAAAATGCCTCAAAATGTATTCTATAAAAACTATTTAGCTTGCTTAGTCTTAATAGCAGTAGTCTTAACAGCAGTATAAAAACACTGTAATCTTTTGTCAGGATATTTACATTTGTTAACTACATGCATTTAATGTACAATTAGTTATCCAAAATAGCATTTGAAATTTACCTCAGATCACTTGTAGAATGGAATTTTTAAAAATCCTAAAAAATGCTACAAGAAAGTTAATTTTTCCCATTTTGTTTTATTATTTCAGGATACCCCTCTAATAAAGTTATTTAATCAACAACATAAAATCTATATTTCCTGAAATCAGTAACCCAAATTTTGTCTCAAACCATAAATGCTAGAAACATAGACAGATGAAGATTGAATGTTAGCGCTGAATTAGCTGAATTAATATTTTTTATTTCAAAACATATGCCATCAGCTGCCATACAGGTGTTTCACACTTAGTACATTTTCTAATACTTCACTGTCATATAATCACAGAATCACAGAATCAACCGGGTTGGAAAAGACCTCCAAGATCATCAAGTCCAACCCTTGATCCAACACTGCTGTGGTTATTAGACCATGGCACTGAGTGTCATATCCAGTCTCATCTTAAAAACCTCCAGGGATGGTGAATCCACCACCTCCCTGGGCAGCCCATTCCAATGTCTGATTACTCT
>JAWMRA010000001.1:49071818-49099386 GCA_035584735.1 Pseudotriccus pelzelni | reverse complement strand
GCGCTGCCGCTGTTGTTGTGGAGCCGAACCCGCCGCCGCTCACGCCGCCATGTTGCCGCCCCCTGCCTGCGGTAGCCGCCAGGGCGCCTGCGCCGAGCCCGTCGGGGGAGTGGCCGCGCCGGGCCCCCCCAGCCGGCCGGGCACAGGTGAGCAGGTGTGAGGGCGCCGCGGGTCCGCCGCCCGCCGCTGAGCCCCGGGACGCCGCCCTCCCGCCCCGGGGACACCTCTCACGGCCGCCGAAAGGGGCAGGGCGGCGGCCGGCCGCGCCCCGCAGCCCCAGCGCGCCCCCTGCGGCAGGGGCGGGCACTGCCGCCCGCACCGCTGCGGGGACCGGCAGGTGCGCTGTCCTTCAGCACCCGGGACCCTGCCGGGCAGGGGTCTGCGCTGCCCACGGACGGCCGAGCAGCCCCGCGCGGGGCTCCTCGGGCGGCCCCCGCGCTTTCCAGCCCTCTGGGCTCGGTCGTGCCTTTTCCCGCCGGGATGTGGTGTGAGAAATGTGACCGCGCGCTGGAACAGGTTGCACAGAGAGGTTGTGGAGTCTCCCCGCACTGGAGATGCTTAAGAACCATCTGGACGGAATCCTATGCCATGTGCTCTAGGACGACCCTGCTTGAGCGGGGAGGCTGAACCAGATGAACCACTGTGGTCCCTTCCAACCTCATGCGTTCTATGATCTGTGGAAGTGTTAGGGTAGGAGGGACGTTTTGGGTGGGTTTTCTTAGCAACGCCAGGCTTAGCGAGTGGTCAGATTGGAGTGAGGGTTTCAGGGGTTGTCCTTGCTCCTGAACTGGATTCCCATTGGGCTTGGGGAGGGGACAGAGAGAAACCCTTGGGTTCATCCATCCTGAGAGCTCACGTGCTGCTTGTTCAAGGAAGGATATATTTCCAGGGTTGTTCTTAATGCTTGCATTCTTGTTCAGAAACGTCCAGTCAACAGCAGTTTTACCAATCCCTTTGGTTGCAGTGATGCTTATGGCAATGGACTGTTTTTTGAAGCCTCTCCAGTACCAGAGAAATACAAGTACCTGCAACATTTTGAGGGGGCTCAAATTATTCAAATAGTTTTTTGAATAAAGTTGTATATATTTGCTCTGCATATGCTGGAGATAATCCATACCTTTCAAAAATGTGTTCTCGGCTTCATAGTGACTGTCATCATGAAGTTGAATTTTACAACAGATCTTGTCCCCTGGTCTCAGAATACGGTTCATCCTGACTCTTCTATAACCCCACATTTGGGAATTTGTCTGGATCGCTGGTCCTCCTAGCCAGCTTTGGGTAATAAACTGCATAAACACAGTGAATCAGCAGAACTCAATCAGTACATCCTCCAGGATTACAACAGATGCTCTAAGCTCTCCCAAGAGAAGAAAGAAGACCTCAGCTCTGTACTATGGTGCATTTGCTCTACGCGCTTGTAGATACAGTACTTTACATTTGCTTGTTGGCAAGGTCCATAGGTGCTTGTGAGTATGCATTGCCGGGGTGCATAGGCATGACTAACAGTGGCTAGCTGTGAATCATGGAACCAACATTATTTCAGAAAGCTGCAAAAGATGGGAAGAAAGCCCGAAAGGTCAGCTATGAAAGGCAGGAAAGCACAATGTTTTCTTAGAATAGATTCCTTTCAAATTTGCCACCAAACACAAGCAATCATACGTGATTCAGAATAAAGGTATACTTGAATTTTGTATACTCTTGGAGGTGCCAAAGGTTCTAATTCCCACCAGTCCCACTGCAGAACTACCAAAACTGAATGCACATTCACTTAACTGCTTTCAAGAATACATGACCCCTTTTGCAAAACCGAAACCTAAGCCTAGAGCTCTGTAACAGTCACTTAAAAATTGTAACACCTTTAGGAGCGAACACCCAACAATTCTCCTCTTTATTATTCTCACATCCACACCTATATGGCAAGACGTGTTGCTACAGATAGTGTGGTTGGTTGAAAGCTTCATGTTGTCTGATAAGTTGACTAGATTTCTAGTTCTGATTCATCACGTCTACTGCCTGTCAAATGGGTAGGAATCTAAGTTATAATTGCTTTTCTACTGGTAGGTATATTAATTTGGGTCTCTACTGACTTACGGAATTTTAACAATCCCAAAATAACTTTGAAACTTTGACATCCATTGTTAAATTTACTTAAAATTTGTCAGTGACTTGTTCATCTTTGTGTTGGAACAGATGGACCAGTAGCACATAACTGCATAAACTTCCTTTCTCTAGAAAAACAGGATAACAAAATATAGTTTGATATGTTTCATTATCCATTCCATACTGCATACTACTATTCATGGAAGACTCCGTCATTTACCCATGTACCCAAATGCTACAGTAATTCTTCACTACAGCTGTTCCATATACAGCTGTCAATGCATTTCTTCACATTGAATTTCTGATAAAGTTGCAATCATGAGGTTCTTTAGAAGCTGTGTTAGTGAAATCCTTTATTATATAATTTCCAGTTTGAACTGGTTGACATTTCCTCTGCTGAGATCACATATATATTATATGTAGTGGGGGGGAGGGGGAACCCACAAAAAATTAAAAGAAGGTGAATTCCCAACATTATGTTTAATAGATTCCTTTAGTTCTTAATTTTTTGTTTTACAAATAAATTTTTACAAAATCATGTTCTCTTTATTTTTATAAGCTAGATCGTTGTTCAGTAGTAGCTGTCTTCTCTAATCAACAGTGTTTGTTTTTGATAAGCAAACTTTCATTGAGGTGAGCCATTCATCAACTCATGTGAACATTATTGTAGCACTGGCATTCTGAAAGAACAACAAATTTGAAACATTAATCTCAGCCCTGTAGTAATTGCAGCTCTGGTGTTCGTTTTCTTCCATTCTAGCACCTCATCAGACTGAAAATTAAAAGAAGAGTATGTACACAAAAATGCTACAGAACACGATTCATTTCTTTCCTTTTAAAGTAATGTTTGTCTCTTCTTGATATTGACAAATTCACCGCAAAGACAGTGAATTTCTCAGTGACAATTTCATTCATGAGATGGATAGTTGGATCTCTGTCCAGCAAGGTGTTCTGCATTAGGGAATCACAGTATTTGCATAATTATAGCCATTTTCAGGTCAGCATGCAAGATTAGTCATTGACACAGGCCAACACCAAGTGTAGAAGGATGCTATGCACTCGTTTATCCTTCACAAAAGCAGGACTGAGGACAGAATCTGATCTTGTCTCTTTCTGTAGCTTTTGTAACACTTACTTCCCACTGAAATGAGAGAAAGCAATCCCTTTGCTTCCAGAGCATACTTTCCCCTCAGCTGCAGTAGTTGACAGAAGGGGTTTTTTTCTGTGATATTCTTCCAATTTTCTCAGAATCCATTCTCCATAAATGCCAGAAGGTCATCTCAAATATAATATTTAAAAACAAACAAACAAACAAACACCCAAAACAAACAAACAAAAAACCACAAAACAAAACCCAACAACAAAACAAACAAACAAACAAAACCACAAAGAAAATACCTGTATCCATGATCCTAGGTTTACAGCAAACAAGCAGGGAAGACAAATAAAACTAACAATAATGTAAAGTTTTAGCTCATTTTTTATTTCAGTTCTGAAATAAATTCTAGCAATGCTACTTCATTTTTTGGGGGTAAAAAATTATGTAGTCATTCAACTAAGAAAGCCTGGAAAAATATGCTTTAGAAAACAGACTCTTGGCTACAAAATATGGAACTATTTTGGTGAATATGGACTGCTCTATACAGGCATATGTTTATACTGAATCCTAGGGGAAAAAAAATATTTTTTTAATAGTGAAATGCTGTAGATCCAGACTGAACCATGTTTGAAAGAGATAGAGAATTTTTCTTTTGTCTGCCACTGTAGCATCGAAATACTGCTTGCTTTACCATGTCCATATGAGGACTCCTGTTGTGTTTAATTAGATTATTCCCACGAGTAAGGATAATGTGATTTGTTCCTGTGCCAGGCTCAGGAAGGGATATTAGCCCCTCTCTATTGAAAACGAGGATTTCTTGTAAGTTCAAAAAAAATCCCTGGGAAGTACTAACTGAAAGGCCATCACAGCATCTAAACTTACCCTGCTATGCGTATGTGTTGCACCAAGTAGAATCATGGAATGGTTTGGGTTTGGAAAGGGGACGATCATCTAGTTCTAACCCCCCTGCCATGGGAAAGAACACCTTCCACTAGACCAGATTACTCAAAGCCCCATCCAACCTGGCCTTGAACACCTTTGGGGATGGGGCATCCACAACTTCTCTGGGCAACCCATTTCAGTGTCTCACCACCCTCACAGTAAAAATATCTAATCTAAACCTACTCTCAGTTTAAAGCCCTTCTCCCTTGTCTTATCGTACAGTCCCTTATAAAAAGTCGCTCTCTGTCTTTCTTGCAGGCCCCCTTTAGGTTCTGCAAGGTGCTATAAGGTCTCCCTCAAGCTTTCTCTTCTCCAAGCTGAATGACCTCAACTCTCTCAGCCTATTGTGATAAGGAGAGGTGCTCCAGTCATACGATCATCATCATGGCCCTCCTTTGGTCTTGCTTCAACAGGTCTACATCCTTGTTATGTTTGGGGCACCAAAGGTGGACAGAGTACTGCAGGTGTGGTCTCACCAGACCTGAGTGGAGGGAGAGAATCACATCCCTCAACCTACTGGCTATACTGCTTTTGATGCAGCTATGGATACGATTGGCTTTCTGGGCTGCGAGCACAGATTGCTGGTTCAAGTCCTCCTCAGGACTGCTCTCAATCCTTTCTCTGCTCAGCCTGTGTTTGTGCTTGGGATTGCCCTGACCCAGGTGCAGGACCTTGCACTTGGGCTTGTTGAATTTCACGTGGTTGGCACAGGCCTATCTCTAATGACACCTTTCCACATGACAGGGTGCATTAAAGCAGAAGAAAAAAAAAATTGTTAGAATTTTTTGCTACTCTAACTGTAAATAATTTTTACATGCTTCTTCTATAGCTTCTTACTTTGGTCTTGAAAAAGATAAGTATTAAAAAAAGAAAAGCCTTGTAGGTATATCCAGAGGCAAGTTTTGTTATACCCTGTGCAATTTCAGAAACACTGTAACAGACCTTCCAAGTGAGACTAAAAACATTTCAATCACAGTGAAACAGATGATGTGAGTATGATTTCAGTAAGTTATTTTGATTTTCATTGCAATAGGTTATCCAAATAATTCAGTTACAATTTTAAAAAATACATAGCTACTATATATAAGGCATGTATATTAATAAAAATTAATTTTCTCTCTGTTTTTTACACTCAGAGCAGTAAAAATAAAATAGACATTATGTTTGTTCTCATGGTTATGAATTCTAGTGAGGAGAATTCATTAAACGTATGCTTTTAGAGTAAAAAGAGATAATAGTCTGAGAAGTAGTTAAACAATAACCAGATCCACATAAAATATAATTTTTACTTTCAAATGAAGATACATATTCAGTTGGTCTTTTTTCTTAATTGCTTTTATTACAATATAATCATAGTAAAAGTTGCATGGATGTAAATAGCAAGATTCATACTACTACAGAAAACCTATAGAACAATTTTTTATGGTAATGCATTGCTTGGGTTTATGGCTTTGAAAGAGTTGATTACATGATTGTTTCACAAATCTTTCTTTAAAACCATGAGTTTGAGCTGCTTAATGCATTCTAATGTTTCATTCTCATTTTTTTTTATATTTTGCAAACTTAACCATGGCAGCCTTTTTAGTACTGAAATTAATATAATGATTTTCAGTATTGAAGTTATTATTAGATCAATTATTACAATAGTCAATTATTAATATTGACCTCTTTGTTGGTTCTCTCCATAACTGATTTTTTGTTTCATTGTTATTGATATCTCAACTCCTTGATCTGTAGATGCTTCAATCTATATTGTTGGCTCTTGCATAATGGGAATGTAGTAACATGAGGGCCCACAAAGATCTATTTTCTAGACAGCAGTAAATATCTTTAAAAAATCGTGTTACTCTCTCCTCCCCTGATATTTTCTACTCTTTGTTAAGCACTCTGTTTTCATACAGCACGTCAAGCTGCCAGCTAACTTTAAGAATTATCCTTTGATGTTCATCACAGTGTGCCCAAATCACAAAGTCAGTCCACACTGCCATTGTTAGTCCAAGACACTTTTTACAACTAGATTTCCATGAGCCTTTTTTAGCATAAAATATTTTTCTTATGAGTTCCGAACTCTAAATAGGGTAAATATGTAGCTTTTACAAAATTAGTCCAAGTATCTTAAAAATTATAGAACAAGCAAGCATTGTTTTAAGTTTGATATATCTGAGTCAATTATTGCTACTTTTGACATTTCTCTTGTAGTGTGTTTCTAGACAATAACTTATGATGGAAATTACCTTTTGGTGAAAACAATTCCATATTGCAATGAACTAATTGTTGCTATGAGCTATATACACTTGTTGAAGAAACAGACCTAATTCCTTGGTAAATTATATTTATTTTATATGCTCTTCATGTGCTCACTTGTACTACTTGGAATCAAATAAACGTTTAGACAGAAAGGATATTGTCACATACTACAGTACGACCAACAATAGGAGACAAAAAGAATCGCAAGGTCTTGTATCTCATTTATATGAAATTATATGTTTAAAGACTTAACATTTATAATACACTAAGGAACAGAGATCAAAGGAAAGTTTAACATTGATAAGATAATTTTCCTCATTAAAGTATGTGTGTTTGATGGCCTAATTTTATTATGGGATAGCACTCTATAGTTTATTGATGTATCATTGATATTATCAGTAGGAACCTACTGTAATTATGAGTATTATTTTCCCGTCTACTCAGATTGTCAGGATGCAGCCAGAGTACTGTGTCCCATTCTAATCCCCACAATTCAAGAAAGATGTGGACATGCTGGAGATTGCCCAAACAAGGACTGTGAAGATGGTTGAAGGGCTGGAGAACATGCCCTACAAGGAAAGACTGAAGGAGTTTAATCTTTTCTCTGCGAAGAAGACAAAGCTCGGGGGGGCCTCATCACATCTAGATCTTAAGAGCATCTACAAGGAAGACAGAGACTCCCTTCACAAGGAGCCACATGGAGAAGACAAAGGGCAGTGGGTACAAGTTGTACTGGGAAAGTTGCCATAAGAAAGAAATTTTTTACGTTGAGAACAGTCGTTAGTTGGAACAGCTTCCCCAGGGATGTGTAGAATCTCCATCACTGGAGGTTTTCAAGATGCAATTGGGCAAGGTGCTAGATAATCTCATCTGGGCTCTCTTTCCCATGAAACATCGAACCACATGATCCTTGGACACTGCTTCCAACCTGGGCTTTCTCTGATTCAGTGATTATATGATTATATTCCTGTGTTGAAAATAGTTAAAAAAACCCTAGCAAAACCAACAAACACCCCGTAAACATGTTTATTATATTCCTGCAAAGCAATTGACTTCAGAGAATTTTCATGAATGAAAATGCATGAAGGATTTATCCAAAGGGATTTACTTAGTTGCTAGATAGCTTGCACTAAAATGAGAAGGTGTTATTTGGAATAGTTCTTTTCTGACATCACTGCCAAACAAACAAACAAACAAATGTAACCACCTATCACCTAGAGAAGAAAGAGATATGAAACACTTCTTCCTTAATTTTCAAGCATTATTTATTTTTCCTTACTTTAGGATTACCTTTCTGGATATTTATTGATATTGTCTTAATTATTTCAATCTATGACTGTAAAAGAAAGGATGTGGTACAAAGGGAAAAGGACATATTTCTGGATATTTACAGCTGACCCAAGAACGTAAGTCAAAATTACCCTGTCATCAGAATCCCAAAAGGGTTTAAGGTCATGATCTTGAGTTACTTGCTCAGCATCTTTCCTGAGGTAGTGCTTAAAGCTAGACTGGCTACTACATTTGAGACCTTACAGTACTGTGTAGAGCAGAAAGATTATTTCACGTGTCTTGCAGACTACACCTTTTAAAGAAAAAAATGCCACTGTTGTTTGCTTTTGTTGTTTCAACATGACATCATTGACTCTGACTCAGCCTGTGATCCTCTGTTGCCTCTGGATTGTATTCTGCAAAAGTACAAACAAGCTGGATGAGCCTCACCCTGTATTTGTGTAACTTAGTATATTACTAAAAATAATGCCCCACACATGTGTCTGTTAAATAACATCCTGTTTTTCTCAGACCATTCCTACAGTTTGTCAGGATCATTTTGAATTCTAATCTTGTACTCCAGTGTACACACAGTTGCTTCCAGCCTAGTGTTGTTTGCAGATTTAATAAGCACACACTGTATTCCATCATCCAGATCATTAATGACATTATTATATAGTATCAATCCTTTGTCACCCCTGCAGAAGCAGGCATGGCACCATTTTCAATGTGAACACCAAGACACTGATATCTATTCTTCATCCCAGTGAAAAGAATATACAGGTTTATTATAACCTTATAATAAAAGTTACATACAGACCATATTTCTAAGTCTTGTTTTCAAAATACATTCTAAGATATCCCTAAAAGCAGAGCTGAAAATGAGATGTATGACATAGATTTAGGCTGTCAGGGTCCTTGGAAGCTGACCTGATCTAATCCTTCCTTCTCAGGCTCCTCCAGTACTCAACACTGTAACTTAGGTTGCTAGTCAAGTTTTTTTGTATGTTCAGAGTTGAAGATTTTAAAACCTCTGTGGGAATCATTTTCCAGTATTTGGCCATACCAAGGATGACTTTTTTCTCATTGTACTTATCAGAAATTTGCCGTCCTGCAACTTTTGTTCATTGCCTCTCATGTTTTCACTATATCCAAGAAACCTGGCTTCATCTACTTTGTTTCCACCTACTGCATGGTTAAGATAGAAATTAGCTATCACCTGGCCTTCTTTTATGACAAATGAACAAGATCTCAACCTCTATCTGCAGTGTTCTCAACCTCTACCTGTATGTCATATGCTCTTGTTCTCTAACTATCTTGGTGGCCTCTGCTGTACTCTGCCAGTTTGTCAATGTGTTTGCTATACCAGGGACCCCCAAACTTGACACAATTCTCCAAATGCACTCTTGCAAGTCCCAGCTAAAGAATAAGCACTTCAGCTAACTCACTCTTTGTATTCTCACTAATGCATCCTGATTCGTGGTCAAGCTTGCATTGCTACAGAACTGCACTGCTTATTTACAGTCATCTTCTCATTCTAAACCTAGGTCCTTTTCTACAAACCTGCATTCTGGGAACTGCTTTTAGGCAGAGGCTGTACTGCTGGCCCCCGCCTGTGCTACATTGCAACAAGGCCTCAGCAATAAGATCTCTTTTCTCTTGAGAGCTCCCTCAAGCTGCAGCTCAACTGTCTGGCACCCACCAGAGCTACAGCTCCTATTGCATTGCAGCCATACCTATGTCTGATCATGGGTCCTGTTGATCCAGCCTTGGACCCTCACCTCTGCACTGTTTTGCTGACTTGACCCTAGCTGCTCCTCAATTACAGACTTGCCTTGTGATCACTGCACAATGTCTGACCCTAAGTACCACAGCCAGAACCCACTTGCCTCGTTTAGCTACTGGTGGACCAGGTTCTTACTACCTAGTAAGCCCTGCTGTCTGTGATTTTGTACTCTGCTCCTGGCTCCACATCACTTGTGGAACAGTCGGCTTTCACTGCTTTCTGATGATCAGCCCAGGTATTTACTTACCTTTGATAATTGCCCCTATTAATCAGCTGCCAGGTGGACTTTGAGGTGCTGACCACAGGCACCTCTGCATGCACCTTGTAGTCCACCCATCCAGTACGTCTGTTTCCTCTATAAAAGACACTACAGGACATATGTCAAAAGCTCTGCTAAAACCAAGATAAACAGAAGTCATTGTTCTCCCCCTTATTCACAGAAGGCAATCAGATTAGTCAGACATCTTGATTTGAAAAACCGCATTGTGTTTTCCTAGAAGTGGTCATCGCCTTCGTGTGCCAGAAATTATTTCCAGGAGGACTTGGTCTACAGTTTTTCTGATGTAAGGCTGACTGGCCTGTTTTTCCTACAATCTTCTTTCTCAACCTTCCTGAAAATGATTGAAACACTGGCATTTTTTCAATAATCAGGAATTTTCCTTGATCACCTAGACCATTCAAAGATGATATTGAGCAGACCTGTAGTAACAGTGGCCAGCTCCCTCAGCAGTACTGGATGCATGCATGTGCCTAACTTGTTTAAATTATCATCAGCTCACTCTTTCTTTTGCATGGGTAGCACTTGGCTCTCACAAACTCTGCCACTGGGCCCAGGGACCTGGGAGGGACCATGCACCTTGCCAGTAAAGGCTGAGACAAAGAAAGCACTGAGAACTTCAGCATTTTCTATATCCTTTGTCACTAATCCTTCAATTTATTCAGCAACAGGTCCACATATTTCTTACTCTTCCTTTTGTTTTACCAGTAAAATCTCTTATGACCCTGCAGATCCTTTGCCAATTTGAATCCTAATTAAGCTTTTGCTTTCCTAATTCCTTCCGTGCACATTTGATCAGTGTCTCTGTAATCCTTCTATATAGTTTGTCCTTACTCCAGATAGCTTGTCCTTACTTCCACCTTCTGTACCCTTGCTATTTTGCATTGAGATCGATCAGGAGTTCCCTGTTAGTTCAGACTGACTTTCTAGTGTATCTGCTGAAGTTCTAGTACAACAGTGGAGCCACTCTTACATTTTAAGGAAATTGCCAGCCTAATTGCTTAGACGTTACATTTTTGGGAGTCAGTTGTTCACAGAAAGCTTTGTTTATGTCCTATTCTTGTTGAGGCAGTCTATAACAGATGCTTATTAAAGCTTCCCTATGCTCCTGTTGCTCGGCCCGATGTTCTTATTCACCTGTGGCAAGTGTTTTTCAGTTCCACATGTGCAGTATTAGAAAGAGCATCTGTTCATCAAAATCATGAGTGTTTTCAGTCACCACTCACTCAAATTAGCCTCTGACTGACCTCTGACAAATCTTCATGAAGAACTTGTAGATTTCCTCCTATTCACTTTTTCCAACACTACGAAGTCTTGGCACCTTCACCTGGTGGCTCAATGATTCAAGCAGAACACACCTCATACAGATGAGGACACCATCACTTCCAGAGGAGCCTTGGAGAGAACTAGCAGGCACTCCCTGCAGCTTGAGATCTGGATGATTAAGACCCCCTTCAGAAACTTCATCTCTGTCAAGACTTCTGTGCAAGGAGCAGTCAGTCTGGCTTCTGCTAGGGAACATGTATTATGGAATGCCAAATCATCGTTGCGCTGACTCTTGCAGTCCTGTGCAGTCTCAGGAAGAGACTACAAGCTCCTTTGGGTTTGTTTTTTTTTTCCTCTGAGGTGAACTGCTTCACTGACTGCAGAGTTCCTGTTTCTATATAATTTGTGGAATTCCTGGTCAGTGGCACTCCCTAGGAGTTGGTTAAATAAGAAGCTCAGCACAACCCTGTTTCCCTCCCACACACACTAGATTACCTGCCTGTCAGCTAACTTCTAATACTGTTTTTTGGCTGCTGGCCATGATACATTCACTAGCTGAATGCTAAGTCATTCGTTTGTAAATTACTCCTCCATATAGGTGAAGGAAAAACCCTACAAAACTTAGGTGGTTTACATTTGTCCATAGGAAGGTTGTTTCATAGGAAGACATTTTGAAAATTTCTTCAGCAGGAGCAGCCCCAGCTGAAGTTCTTGAATGGATTTGGTTGGCATTCTTTAATCAGTCTTCCTAGGACTGCAATGAAGAGGACATTTAGAGAGACAGAGGGTGGGAAGCTGGTAATGAAGACTGAGCTTCACTGAAGTTATTTGCAAACTTCAATAATGTGGCAAATTTGTCTTCACTTTCACAGTCAAATATAATTTTTGTGAAATACATAATTTTGTGAAAATACACATTTTTTCAGAAATCTTTTTATAAATGTATAAATGTTTTGCATGTGAAAGTCCATGAATAACATATATTTACCAAGACACCCGCTGAATTAAGAAAGTCCCCAGGAAAAAACCATGCCTTCCGAAATGTGTCTCATAAGGGCTGTAAAAGTTATTGCAAGATATTCTAATGTATTGTTTGAAAATTAGTAGGTGATCAAGCAATTATACTGTCATAATATGTAAGCACAAGGGACCAGCTATAATTGCATAGGAAAACTTAACTTTGGTATTTCTGGGCTGTAGGATTGTCCATTCTACACCTTTTATTTTTTATTTTTATTGAGTAAATACAAGATAGCTTTTAAGAATACATTAATACAATATATTCTACATTGACCTTCATCAACTTCCTTTTATTTTCATTTTTTTCTTACCTTGTAATAATAACTTGAATCTCTTCCTGTTTATAGTAATGTGATGCAGTATAGTATCAGGTTTTTTCCTGGTGAGTAAAAACTAAGTTACAATGTTTGAACAGTACTAATGTTATATGTGATAAGAGCTGTCAGTCTCACTGTAACATGCACATATTGCCTCTCAAAGGTTTCCATGTTTAAAAACACACAGCTTTGACTTATTTTGATACATATTGTGTTTTTACTAATTTCAAGACAGTTCAACTGCTTGCAGTTTCCAGCTTCAGGTACCCACATCAATGTTATATTTAAATTCTTTATAAATAGCTTGCAAGCTATTTGGGTTTGATGTAGGTGTGAGGGAAGCAGGATAGTCTTGACTTCAGCTTTTAACTTCAGTGTTGAGTATAGATAAAGTTTACACAAATAATTTCTCCCTTCATGGAGTTTTTCTCCACTGTTTTACAGAAGAGCCCAACAGATCTTACTACAGTATCATACTTCCACTTTTATTTCTTTTCTAATCTTTAAAGATTCTCCATATTTTCCCTATTCATGACATCATTCTTTGTACCCAGCGCTATCTGTGAGAGCTGTTATCAAAATAACTTGGCTGTCTAACCTATATCTTTATATTTTTTGAAGAGGCAAGTAAAATTATAAGGAAGATATCTTACCTCATAGCTCCTTTTTTCCCAGAATTTTTTTTTCTTTTTACCTTATAGTCTTCTGGATAAACGTTTCTTTAGAAAAACTGATATAATCCTATTTTAACTTTCTGTTTATCCAAGACACTCTGATAAACATTTCTATTTGCTCTTCCTCCTGCTCTCAGATCTGTGACCTCCCAGAACAGAGTTTTGTTTCAGCATCCATTTTTGTTCTCAGCACAAATACTGCACAATGGGACAGATGCTTCTGTCTAGTCTTCTTTTTTTCCCTGTGTAGTCATAGAAATGGTCCGGTTGACTACCTCCACTGACAGATTTCATATTATTTTCTGTCTGCTATTAAGTTTAGTGATTACAACAGTGTGGTTTGGATTATCTGTGAGCTCTGTCTTTCTGCAGAGAAAAGATATATTCTGAGCAAAGCTGTCTTGGGAGGTATAAATGAGGTACTTTTTTTTCTCTGTTTTACTTTGAGGCAAGTCCCCCTGTACATATTTGCCTCCAGCAGTGGCAAGAATTCTCACATCCTGGCTAAAAAACAGCCTAGAGCTGACCAATGAAACAATGACCAAGAAAGTTTGATTGACTAAGAACTTAAATCAGGACTGCACATGAAATTCCCTTCAGCAGCTCTGGGGCTCTGCTTCCTTGGGAGCTTTCTTCTCTTTGAACTGGAAAGTCAGTATCTTTTGATTTATGCCTCTCTGTCAATTTTGCACTTCTTTCTGCATAAAGGCCCAGAAGAAAGTATAAGCATTGTCCCACTACATTATCAGTCCAGGAGGGTGTCTGGGACAGTATCCTTGTAACTGGAAACCCAGCTTTCAAAACCACTCAGATTAAGAGATTACACATAATGTTGAATAGATTATTAGGAAAAAAATGGAGTAGTGCAGGCACAATTGTCTGCATAGGATATAAAAAACAGTTTCCACTCTATCCTCTTTAGTCTCAGATGTAAAATGAGCTCAGTCTTATGTGTTGGTGATGGATGCAGTCTTCAGTGTACCACTTCATATATTGGACTCAATTAGATGTTTAGACAATGTAACCTTGTATATTATCGAGTTCTATAAGCTTCAATATGAAGTTTAAATCTGTAGCAGTTTAAGCTGAAAAGTTGACCTCAGAAACAGAAAATGGTCTGTGCTTCATTTTATGTAACAATGTGTAAAATAGATACAGTTGGCATATAGTATCTTTCATAGTACAAATAACCTTTGTCCCTAAAGAAGAAAGCATCACATTTAAAAGTATTCATCAGTGCCAAAATACAGGAACTTTACAAATTTAAGAGTCCCAGCTACTTATTATCCCAGATGATCCAAACACTGCAGCTTTTAAAAAAATTTTTTCTTCAGAAATAATTTCTGTTATATGATTCTACAACATGAAATCAGTATTTCTGTATTCTCTTTTAATCCTTTGGACTGGTTTTAAGCTCTCCAACTTCCCCATCCTTAGCATAAAAACAATTTATACAGCCTCTGGTGCGGATACTCTGCAGCAAAAAGCAGAGCACTACCTTTCATTCAGTAGTAGGGCAATGTCTATTTATCAAGGGTACTTAAAGGACAGAAATTTCTATTTGTGCTTCTCATGTTTTGTTTGTCACTTTTTTTGAAGATTTCTTTCTTTGTGACTTAGTTACCAGAGAGTAAAGTAATTCCTGAGTTCTTACTGGCTCCTCCTAGACAGGTTTCTTTGAAAGTGTTCATCTTAAGTTCTCCACTGAACTGAATTATCCTCAAATTAATGTATCCCTTCCTATATTTCTTTTCCTAGACCTCCTCCTCAAACCAACACACAGATTTGCATCCTTGGTATATTTACACTGATTTTCTCCTTGGAGAGGTCTAAATTAGGCTGACAAATACATTTCCACTGAAATGTTTTTAACACTTTCAGAATAATGGGTACCTTCAAAGAATCTGACTAGGTTTCAAATGGCAGATGGACATAACTCGTTTTAATACTGAAGAATATCTTAGAATGCATGACAATTGATATGGACTGAACTTGCAAAATCTCTGCTGTTGTATTCAATCTATAGTTTGATACCATGTTGTACTGTTTTGTAATACTTTACTTAGAGAAAAAAGATTTGATAGATAACTCCTTCTGTTGATACTACAGGCTTCTTATTGATCTCTACATATAGGACACTTCTTGCAACTCACTAAGTTTCTACCACGTTAAAAAAGAAAGAATACTGTTCATATTGTTGTAGCTAAGCTTCTCAAGCAGGTATTCTATCTTGACAAATTGAGAGCCCTTACAATGAGGTGTCTTTATTACTGAGTAAAATAGGGAGATCATAAAGTTGTCATGCCTCTTACCAGCTAATTAGGAAAGAATTAAATTTCTCATACCTAGGATACAGATGCACAGTAGAGTGGAATCTTTGTAAATCCTGTATCCCACAGAACTGGTGAGCAATTATTTGCCTTTCCAAGCATTACTGAGCTTTTCTAAATAGGTAGTATTCTCCACATAGCTATCAGAAGTAAATCTAAGGACAGATTTTGTCTGTCTTTGCATCTTAATTATTTGTGATAGTGTTTTAGGTGATTTACTTGTCTAGGCACAACACAACCAAGGAAAGAACTTAAAGAAAAATGTAGAAATCCCTCATATGCAATAAATTCCATCAGAATGTGCAGAATTCTTCATTGCCATCGAAGTACTAAAAATTCTTCCTGGAATAAAAATAATGGCATTAATTTATGACTTCTGTTTTTCTTGTACATATTTATTTATGTGATTTTTTTTCAGATCTATGTCTCTAATTTATCACATAATCTAAATGTTAGTTTGTTTTGCACATATATGTCTCATTATATGTCTTTTATACACATTTCAATGAAGAAGTTTCACAAGCTTTACTGATGTCTGTTTTATTTATAAAAAGAATCATTGTATAAATATGACTCTGAACTACTCAAACTGTGCATGTAGCTATATGATATTTTATTATTCACCCTTTGTCTTCTCTTGTTCTCTTGTTCTGACTATAGCTTTTTTTCTTTGAGCAGATTTCAGGATAGCTAGGAAAAGTTGATTTTCCCTTATTTGAATAAATTAGATTCAACAGAACCCTGATTTAAGCTACAGTTTCTTAGTACTTTGAAATAGGTAATACTAGGTTTTAAACACATATTTTTAGTCAAACTGTAAAACCAATGATGCACTAGTACAATGAAACAAATGCTCCTCTGTGAAAACAGGATTTCTTATCATATTTCTGATGCCTCCTGTGGGAATACCACCCTTAATGAATCCAGAAGAAAACAGAAGGAGGAAAGACTTGCTTATGTGACTGAAAATTTCTGCTATATCATCACTGTTTGTTCCTTATATTAAAATTGAAGGTATGGAGGAAAACTAAAATAGATGTTTAGATTTTATGTTGGGAATTGCGCTATAAAGCATCTCTACAGCCTGCTCCTAATGGAAACTGGGTAGTTGTGCTGTGCAACTTGTCACCTAAATATTCTTATTTATTGCTAGCAGTGGTACTGCAAGTATTTGTAATATAGGAGGCTATACATGTGTTAGGTTAATACAAACCTTCAAAGGTTTTTTTCTTCTTTAATCCATCTTTGAAAAGCAAATAAAGCCTGATAAAAATGTCAAAAAATCATGCCCTCCTCAGCCTTCCATTAAGATTTAGATTCTTAATTCGTTTACGTTCCCATTTCAATGGGTGGCTATTGAAATCAATGTTCTAACATGTATTGCTGTGGATAAGAAGCTGGTCTGAGAGTTCTTCTGCAGTAATCTGATAATACAAATGTAATTTGGTGTTGAAGTATCTTGAGGTGTTTACAGTGTAAACATTAAACACTGATGACCTGCTGATTTAATTTATGAGCATATATATATTCCAGGACAGTGCTTTGGTAGCCCACTGCCATAAGAAAATACAAGTGGGATTGATTAACATTTCTGTGAGTGACACTAGAGTGGAAATTCTCAGGCCAGATCATTTATAACAGGAAGAAGATCCCATCATTAACAGCTGCAACACCAGGACCAATACAACAAGCCCCTTTTCAGCTCTTCACTTTGCAAACCCCAGAAACATATATTGCTACCTTTTCTATGTTGATACTGCCATGATAATTTTTAACAAAGTAGAAAATCTGTGGGTGACACCATCTGCTTTCTTTTTATCTGGTATTATATTAAATAAGTAATGAATGCATTTACTTAATGAATCATTAAGCTACTTCAGCACATCAAGCAGAGTGTAAATGTTTCAGAGACAAGACTGGTAAAACTTTATAAAGAAAACTCAACATTCTTGAGATATTTTATTATGAACTCATAGTTTTTAAAACATTTCTTGTTTCTTCCAGAAAGAATAAATATCAATTTCATCCAAACTAAATCTTCATAATATTAGATTAGAATAAAGTTTGCTGAAATGAGTGACAAATTTCCCTCAAAGTGAAAATAGAAACCCAGGAAATTATTTAAGCAAACATTCTGATCCAAAAATTATGAATCGTCAAGTATTATCCCATAGCTATGTATTTGGTGCATACCTTGGAATTATCATATCTTTGGCTTCAGCTTCCTAAATCTATATTTGAAAATCACTTACCATTAGCTGTAGTAAGCCTCTCACAAGTTGATTATCTACTCATAACATGTAAAGAAATATCAGAAAATATTACTGATGTGTCTTTTTTTTTTTTTAATAGAGCTTCAAGTATTTCACAGATATGAACTTACAGGGTTGCCTGGTGTACACAAAAGAAATGGGATGTGTCGGGTCTGACTTTAGGTATCTAAATCTTTTTAAGCCAAGGATGCAGTCTGACATGCATTTATTTCGCTGGCAATGCTGTCTGAAATTGGTCCTAGATTCACTGTACGCTTTACTCTTCATATTGTACACATCTGCTTTTGGGCCACTTATGACTGTTGTTAAGCTGAAACTGCTGTTGAAATCAATATTTATCAAATAATGGATTGTCTCAAAGGCTGCCACCACCATGCTGCTTCTGTGGTCGACAAGAACACCCAAAAGACTGTTTGTTGGTTCTAGGTTAGAGTTATGCCTTGTTTATTGCAGATGCCTGTCTCCATGAGTTGTAAAACTGTTCAAGGGTGCTGGTGTCCAGCTAAGTAGGTTATTCTGTGTCAGCTTAGACTGAGTGAGAGGTGAATATTTCTGGCTTTTCTTTGTATCAACAGCTGCACTTTCCTTCCTTTTTATTCTGCCTTTCTGATCCTATGATGAGGTTGTTTAAACTGTCATGATTATAGTTTTATACAGTTAAGCTGTATAAATAAAGTTAAATAACTTAAATAAATAAGTTAAATACAGTTAAACTGAATAAACTTAGATCTCTGTCAGTATGAGTTTCTAATAGAACACTTACTTAAGAACCCCATCTCTATTGCATAGTTAGATGTCTTTTTATGATAATTTGTGAGTGATACAGGAAGTTGCCTCACTTCAATTTCCACTTGCTGTGTGGACAGTTGGGACGTGTTAATTGCTGGGGCCTTAGTCCGGGTTTGTGCCTTTGTGCCTAGGGTCAGAGTTTAAGGAGGAGTAGAAATAACAGTGGTGGAAAAGAACTGATCCATAAAAATCTTGATCCATCAAAATCCATGGGACAAAACAGGACACCTCCAAGGAAGGAGAGGGTGGGAGCTTTATTATCTTTGAATGGTCATAGAGATTGGGGCAGGGAGGTTCCTGATGACTGGAGAAAAGCGAATGTACTGTACTCAAAAGTAGAAAGAAGCACAGTACAGAAAAATTCAGGCTATTCCCTAAGAAAATCATTAAACAAGTCTACTTGAAAGCTGCTTCTGGGTGCATGAAGAAAAATGAAGTAATTCAGAACAGCCAGTATGGGTTTGCTGTGGCCAAATCCCTCAGCAACTTGATCTGAATTCACTGTTGACTCTGCTTTGAACAGGTTGGACTTAAGACCTCCCAGGGTCACTTCCAGCCTGAATGATTCTTTTTCTCAATGACAGAGACTGGATTTCAGCTGAGGAGGGTCATCAATGGAAATTATAACTTTCAGCTGAGGAATTACGATTCTTTACACTAGCTGATCCTATGCACATGAACAACGTAAGGAAACACTTTTAAAATTCAGGAAACTTACATAGTAACTTTGCCTTTGTTTGGTATTTACAAAAATGAAGTCAGCTTTTAATTTACAAAGTAAATTAATTTACAGTAATTTACAAAGCTTTAAGTAACGTCATGAAACTACTAGTGAGCAGTTTCAAATAAATATTTTGTTATATTTATACCTTAGGAAGAGAATCCAGTGCAAAATTACACCTTATGTTGATTAACTTCTCTGTGCTTTTGTTTTTAAAGCTACTTCAAGGAAGTTTGCAAAATTTTCACTTACAAACTAAATTAGCTACAAGAATAACATTTAGTAAGAACAAGGCAAAGTTTAAAAATTTTGAAAGATAATGTTATAATTATGACATAGTTTTTGTTGACAACAATTATGCTGGAGTTGCTGTGCTTACACTGTGCAATTTTATTTTTCTTCCCCGGTGAATTCATTTTCATAAGAAAAAATAGAACAGATCAGAAAATATAACCGAACTTATAATTGTGGAATAGGAAGTTTTATAATCTTCACATTCTAGTTTGGACCTTGTTCACAGTTTACTGAACTGGTGAAAATTAAATTTACGGAATGCAGAAGTCATCTTAAGGGCTTGCCTATGCCTGTATGTCCAAAAGCTGGTTAGTTAAGCAATTAAACCTGTATTTGGTAACTGTGAGTGAAAATCATTCAAGCCAAGTAACTTAACTTTGTTTGTCTGGAAAATGAACCTCTGTGAACCTGGCTATTCACCATGTTTTCTGTTCAGTGAGAGAAATAAGCTTTTGTTGAGTGTGGAATATGTAAACGTACTTCAGAGAATCACAAAATGTCTGAGTTCGGAAGGGACCTCTGGAAACAATATGGTCAAATGCCTCTGCTCAAGCCAAGCGACTTAGATATGGTTGTCCAGGACCACATCCAGATGGCTTTTGAATATCTTCAAGGAGGGAGATTCCGTAACCTCCTTGGGCAACCTGTGCTCAGTCACTCTCACAGTGAAAAAGTATTTCTTCATATTCAAAGGAAACCTCCTGTGTTTATTTTTTCCCATTTCCTCTGACCTTTCACTGGGCAATTCCAAATAGAGTCTCCCTCAATTTTTTCTACACCATCCCTTCAGGCATTTATATACATTAATAAAATTCCCCTTGAGCCTTTTATTCTCGAGCTTGAACAGCCCTAGCTGTCTCAGCCTCTCCTCATTTCAGCTGATTCATTCTGTTAGTCATCATCGCGGTCCTTTGCTGGACACTCTCCAGTATATCCATATCTCTTTTGTACTGAGGAGCCCAGAATGAGGCACAGCACTCTAGGTGTGGCCTCACCAGTACTGGGTAGAGGGAAAGGGTCACTTCCCTCGACCTGCTGGCAACACCCCTCCTAACGCTGCCCAGAATACCATTCACCTTTGCCAAAAGGGCACATTGCTGGTTCATGTCCAACTTGGTGTCCACCAGGATCCCTAGGACTTCTGTTGCAGTGCTGGTTTCCAGCCAGGTGTCCTCCAGCATGTACTGGTGTCTAGGATTGTTCCTCCCAAGGTGCAGGGCTTTGCACTTCTTACTGATGAACAGCATGATGTCCTTATCAGCCTGTTTCTCCAGCTGATGTGTCTCTGGATGGCAGTACAAGCCTCTGGTGTGTCAGTAACTTCTCCCAGCTCAGTGTCATCTGCAGTCTTGCTGAGGGTACACCGTGCTGCATCATCCAGGTCATTAATGACATTGTCAAGGATCCTTAGAATGCCTCAGGATGAGTTGTTCTGTTCACCGCAGATGCCTATTTCTGTTCACTAGCTATAGAGAACATCTGTTCTTACTGACTCTGACTTAGGCATCTAAATTAGTTAGCTTGGTTGCTAAAACTAGAGCAGATTACTCTGACCTGAAGCAGACAATCTGGATTTTAAAGAAGTAAAATGTTCTGACCTCTCAATGGCTGCACACGTCCGACAGCTTTGAATAATCAAGGAGAACTATGCCTAGTGTCATGAATTTTTTTCCTACAGCACCCATCATGTACTTCTTAGTACCATTTGAAATCATTCACAATGAAACCCGCACCACCCTTTTTAGTGAACTATTGGTAATTTATTTGTTCTCACTATTCAGTCATGTTCTTTTCATATAACTCTTCTGTTTCAGCAAGTCAGAATCTTTTGGAACAACTATAGCTTTGTATTTGCACTTTTCTGTATTACCTGAATGTGGTTACATTTTCATTTCTTCCCTACTTGCAGAAGTCACATTTCAACAAAATTCTATCATCCTTCTTTTAAGTAATGTCTATATTCAGTGTCAAGAATTATTGCTAAGGTTTCCTGGTCTTATGACCTTCCAGAGTGTAGCAAAACCAAAACCCTAGATAACCAATGAAATGCAGTTAAGAAACAGGCAAATACAGATTTAATTTTTTTTCTTCCAATGAATGCAAAAATAAAAGACCAAACAAAAAAAAAACACAAAAAACCCCCAACAAAAACCCAAACAACCTACAGTATTTGACTTTTGTGGGCCTTGCAGGTAATATAGGGAATTGAGGCAATAGTTAGACAAAGGAGGATTGCTAATACTCCCATTTCATTCGTCCACTGCATGTTTTGCTAGCTGTTCTCACTAATACCTTTTGAGCCAGAAAACTGTCATGTGCCTCCACTGGTAGGAGGTAAAAGATTCCATCAAGGATCCATTCCACCTAACTTTAGAGACTTAACTGAATTATCTAGGCTAGAAGCCAAGTGTTTGCATGTCCCTCTATAATCCACAGAGAGTGAGATTCCTACTGAAGTTCTGGGTCACCCTTTGCATATACCTTTCTTAGTTGACTACAGAGGCATTTCAGGGTTACTGTACACCACCATGCACTTAGAATTTTAACTAAAAATCCAAAGGCGGGTGAGATGGACTGGGTCCTACTGCTGAAAGCAGATAGACTGGATCATAGAAGAGCGGGAAAGACAACTGTGTTAGTACTTTTGGCATTGGTTTTCCAGGATGACAGGAGAAAGATTAGGTGTTTTCTTTTATTAAGAAATAGGATTAATTAAAGCTGTTGTACTTACGGTATGCACTTGTTGTATTGCTACGGACAGTTAAACATTCTGTAAAATACTTTTTAAGGCTCTATCGACACAATCTTTTTATATTTTCTATAATAGAATGGAAATAAAAGTCAAATTATAAATTATATGGAGAGCTGGCTTTCTGAGAGGTCACAGAGAGAAATTACAGGTCCTAACTCTCAAAATGTTAAGTTAAATGTTATGTTGGTAAACTAACTTTAAATGCATGGCAGACGACCTTCTATTCATCCCTTCTACCGTCTTCAATATTTTGTCATACAGAAGGGCAGGGTGCACCTAATTCGTATCAAGTAGCAACATGTTCACCCATGATAGATAGTGTGTGTTCTCTTCACTGACTGACCTTAGTTAGTCTGTTATTTTATCTTAAGAAGAAATTGAGTGGGTCAGGTAGGATGCTTTGGAGGGAGATTATGCATTTCCTGAAGACCAACTGCGCACCCTCAGAAAGCAGAGCTTGGAGACTGCTGCATGTTGCAATAGGAAGAGGGAAAGAAAAGAGTTACGTGAAGGAGGTGCATACCGTAAGTTCAACAACAAAGAGTTATGTGAAGAACAGAGTAATTGTACTTGGCTCACAGCACCAGTAGCATAGTATTAAAGGCAACTCCTTGAATCCAGTTCCTGTGATAATTAGTTGCCTGCAGGCTTAATTGCCTTGCCGTGCCTATGAAGCTCCACCTTCTTAATAAATATATGTTTCTTGTAAGAGCTAAAGAGTAAATTTAGTGAGATGATCTTTTAAGAATATTTTCCTTTTTACTTTTCTGAATCATAGCTGAGACATAGTTGAAGATAAAGGCAAGTATGTAAAATTTATTCACCTGTCATTTGGGAATTACAGTTTATTGTAATATGTCAAAAAGAATTAAGCTTGCCCACTCTTTATTTGCACTATACTACTGCCAAAGAGGATGTAGGTGCCAGAATGACAGATCAGTCAGGGATAGCCTTTGCTTACTTGTTCCTGATAATCAAGAAAAACTGGTTTCTGTGAAAGCAGAATGCTAAAACTGAAAACCAATTGTAAAATGTATCTTTTACTTTTTTACCGTATACTTTATTGGCATAAATATAATGCATGAGATCTTCTCCCCATCTCCCAAAAAAACCACAACAACAAACCCCAAAACCCACAAGAAAATACCAACATACTCTGGGGTGTAGCTTCTTAAGGTATCTAGTAGCAACCACACATCAGAAATTCTGTCAAATGTGCAAATCTGATGAACTGAAGCATGCAATGTATGAGGTTGTCTTTCTTAGTGAGTCCTCAGCAAGGAATATCCATGAAGAGCCCAGCATTTCCTTAGGACTTCAGAGAGACAGACCTTCTTCGTCTACCATCATCCACTGAAAGGCCAGAAGAATTGAAGAGAAAGGCTGGCAAATGACGTCCTTTATGTCCTGGGTGGGGGTCATCTGCGCATGGCAAGGTGGCCCTCAAGAGGGTTCAGAAGTGTTGTTTACCTTGCAAGAGAAGCGCTATCCAAGGCGTCCTTTTCACACTAAGAATGTTGAGACCTGAAGGAGGCTGACAGCAGTATCTCCTTGTTTGGGAGTGTGGTATCAGCACAACAAACAGAAGCAGTAAAAAACTTAATTCGAAATTAAAAACCAACAACAATTAAAAGAACCCTCCCTGCAACATTCATTCTTCTGTGAGATTTCATTTGTGCTAAAAACAGTGTTCTTAATTAGGGATGTTTTAGTTACTTCTAAAAGAGGCTTACACAGTGTCAATGAATTTTCTGCCTTTTACCCTTCTCTGCCAGTGAGTGGGCTAGGGGTGCACAAGGAGTTGGACACTGGTAGGACAGCTGATCCCAGCTGACCAAAGGTATATTCCATACTACATAATGTCATCTTCAACAATAAAAGCTGGGAGAAGAAAGAGTAAGGGAGACACCTGAACTTATGATGTTTGTTTTCCTAAGTCACTGTTCTGCGTGATGGAGCCCTGCTGTTCTGGAGATGGCTGAACACCTGCCTGCCCATGGGAAGTGGTAACTGAATTCCCCGTTTTGCTCTGTTTGTGAATGCAGCTTTTGGTTTTCCTATTAAATTGTCTTTATCTCAGCCCATGTGTTTTCTCACTTTAACCCTTCCAAGTTCTCTACCCCACCCCTCTGTGAGGAAGGGAGTGAGCAGCTGTGTGGTCTTCAGCCCCTGTCTGGAGTTAAGCCATGAAAAACGCTTAAGAAAGTAAGAGGTTTTCAATTATAGTAGAACTCCCAAATTGTACCACCTTTCTTTCCTTAACATCTCATATTGCAGAATTTATATGCACAGAAGACAGTGCAAGGCAATGCTTGGATCTTGGGGATTCAAGAGTTCAAGGAATTAAATCTGGATTTCAGTTTAACCTATTTAGGTTCAACTTAATCCATATCCTTGGTCTCCATCCACTGTTATTCTATAGTTGATATAAAATATGTTACATTTTATTGATAAGTTCAGTGAATTATGAAAGAGAGGATAAATAGTGTTATTGCTTCATTTTGTATGTATTTGATATTGAATTGGATAGTACTGTTTTTATTTGGTACCTAAATGTGTTTGTGTTTTAAATGTTACCAGTGACACCAATTAGAGATACATCCTGTCATAATAGGCACTGTGCAAATATTACTTCCTAGAATAAATAGGGTTTATTTGCAAGAGAAAATTCTAGTGTTTTTTATAGTTGCACAGTCTTGAACATAAATGGGGAAGAACTTACGCATATGGGGAGTCTTGTGTGACATGGAAATTGAATTTGGCTTTTGAGACCTGGGAACATAAAATGAAACTTGCAATTGTCTGTGCTTCATTTGAAGCATAAACTAGACTTTAAAATGTAAATCACCTTTTTAACTATAAAACAACACTGATCCAAATTTTTTTTTTTTCAGACAAACAGGTACAAAGGGCTTACCCACTTCCTTTGGATTTTCTTGCATGTAAAACTGGTATTTGAGTTGTTAACTGACTATCAAGACAATACAGGCAAGTAATTTTCAATGTTACCAATTCCTAAACACCCTGTGAATGTTGATATGTTGATATTTATATGACTGTTAATTCTCTGGGTGACATTTTAGCATGCTGAAGGTAATATTCCTGCCTTAATTTGCCTTGCAGTTTGCTATGTATGAAATTATTTCTGTTTATATCCCCTGTGAATTCTCTTACAGTCTCTTGCATTATATGTAGCAACAGCCTATGAAATTACTACCTGTTGGATTTCATCCAGTCTTAGGATCTGAAGTCAGAGAATAGCCTGTGTAGGAGATTATTTAGAATAGAATAGAATAGAATAGTATAGAATAGAATAGAATAGAATAGAATAGAATAGAATAGAATAGAATAGAATAGAATAGAATAGAATAGAATAGAATAGAACAAAATATTTCAGTTTGAAGGGGTTTACAGCGATCATCTAGTCCAATTGTCTGACCACTTCAGGGCTGACCAAAAGGCAAAACATGTTGTTAAGGACATTGTCCAAATGCCTCTTAAACACTGACAGGCTTGGGATATCAACCACCTCTAGGAAGCCCGTTCCAGTGTCTGACTACCCTCTCAGTAAAGTGATGATTTATAATTTAAAGTCTAACCCTGACTGACACAGCTTTGAAATATTCCCTTGTGTCCTGGCACTGTATACCAGGGAAAAGAGCTCAGCACCTCCTCTCTTCAAGAATCTGTAGAGAGCAAAAGTCACCCCTCAGACTCCTTTTCCAAACTAGACAAGCCCAGAGTACTTTGCTGCTCCTCATAGGACATGCCTTCCAGCCCTTTCCCCGCCTTTGTTGCCCTCCTCTGAACACATTCAAGGACCTTCACATCTTTCTTAAATGGTGGTGCTCAGAACTGCACACAGTGTTCAAGGTGAGGCTGCACCAGCTCTGAATATATTGTGATAATCACCTGTTTTGCCTGGCTGCTGATGCTGTATTTGACATGCCCTAGGCAACAGTGTACTCTCCTGGATGCCAGGGTACAAGGCTGATTTATAACGAGTCTGTTGCCAACCAGCACCACCAGATCCCTATGTGTAGGATTGCTCTCCTGCCACTCCTCTCCCTGTTTAATCTTGTGACTGGTGTTACTCCATCTTAGTGGTAGAATTTGGCATTTGAAATTGTTAAATTTTATGCCACTGATGGCTGCTAAATGCTTCAGTCTCTCTAGATCCTTGTGCAAGACCTCTTGTTGCCTGAGACTCAGCAGCACCTCCCAGTTTGTTATAATCAGCAAACTTGTTAATGGTGGATTAAACTCTTATGTCCAGATCCTTGATAAAAATATTAAATGGAATCAGTCCTAGAATTGACCCCTGGAATGAATGCTGCTGGTGGCTGGTTACCAGGCAGATGTAGCCCCATTCTCTGCAGTCCTTTGAGTCCTGCCCTTCAACCAGTTCTTCACTCAGTGCACCATGTCCAGAAGAATGCCATAAGGGACGGTATCAAAAACCTTACTAAAATCCAGAAAAAAATATGTTCACTAAGTTCCCCTCATCCACTGAGTGGGTGACCTTATCATAGAAGGACATCAAATTAGTTAAAAAGAATTTTTCCTTTAGGAACCATGTTCACCATGCTGGATGATAGTGCTTTTATTTTAGAAGTCATTCAATAGCACCCAGCATGATCTTCATAATTTTTCCAGGAATTGAGGTTAGACTAATAGGTCCATAGTTCTCTGGGTCTACTCTCATGGCCTTCTTGTAAATTGGAATAATATCGGCAGCTTTCCAGGGACCTGGCATTTCAGGAAACATTAAGAATTTTTTTACGTTTTTCATTTAGGTGCCCCCAAATATGAATTTGGAAGAAAATTCTTGAAGGTAAGTAAGCTTCTCTAGAATACTGTCATGGGTTTGCAAAAGTCCCCCCTCCTTGGGGATTGGAAATAGTTTGTCCAGGTAATTTCCGGACAAAGGCCAATCAGGAGTTCAGGTGACGCCTTTGCCAATTACATCTTCAAGAAAAAGGAAGAGAAGGCTTGTGGCGCAGAAGAAATTTGGCAGCCATATAGAGGGACGTGTCAGGCCCCCAGGTGGGGGGGCCAGGCCTCTCTCCTCCCCCAGCCCTGGGCCGGGGGCAGGGGTAGAAGTGAAACCCCCCTGACCAGACGTGTAACAGAGTGAAGAAAAAAAACTTTAAATAAGAACTTGGACAGGGCTGTTACAAGAAAGAATTCCAACCAGAGAGATAGCGGAGCCTTCAAGGTCAAAGCTGGCAGCCAGAGAGAGAAAGAAGTGGCGAAAGGGGGGAGATGGCTTCTTCTCCCCCTCCCTCTCTCTCTCCTTTCAGCAGGGAAAAAGACTGAATCTAAAATCCCTGCGACTTGTGGAACATTGCTGAGAAGCAGAGACAACTCCATTTGCAGTTTGAGGAACTCATGCTGGAGCAAAGAAGTACA
>JAWMRA010000001.1:48990062-49071718 GCA_035584735.1 Pseudotriccus pelzelni | reverse complement strand
TTTGCTAGTAATAAATCCTAATATTATTTTCTCCCCAATCAGATCTCTTTGTCTGCATAAACCTTCTCTCACCTTAGCGCAATTTGGGGGGGGTGTGGTAAAAATTGCCCCTAGGCAAACACATGACAAATACACATTTTAATATTCATTCCTGCCTAATGGGAATGTCAGTAGAGATAGAATATGCTGTGCACTACATAAGAAACTGTCTATAGTCCACTAAGAAATTAACTGAAACTACAAAGCTACAGAACTATTTTCAGGTATGCAGCAACCATTGTTTCCAAACTTTGAATACCCATTTGCAGTACCCATTTGCTCTTTTAGAAGACAACAAGTATTAACAAACATTAGTTACCAGAAAAAAACCTTTTTATAAATGTTTAATATCAGAATAATCTCTGTGGTATTCTCTCATTTCTTTATGAACATTTTCAGTAAATTAGACAATTCGCTTTAGATTATTTTAGGTTAAATTCTATGTGTAATTTCTCTAGAAATCCCTATATAACTCTTGTGCTTCTTGAATATGTAATCAGAGCAGTCTAAGAAGAAGAGAATCTGGCCTCTGTTAGTACTTTCTGTATAAAGCAATATGATGGTGAATACAGCCATTGTACATTCCAGCATCTTCTTACCTCTATTTTATAAACAGCTGTATTTAGAGAGGCTTCATTACTTCCTAATTATGCTTACTTCCCTCACTTTTTTCCTTGTTAAACACTGAGCAGTCAGTACCTCAGCAATTATATCATCATCACTAATTTTCTTCCTCTTCATTTTTAAATTAAGTTCTTTTGCTCTAGCTTCTTTCTTTTCTCTCTGCATACAGATGCAATTCTTCTTATTTTTATTTCTTTTGCCTATTGATATTTTTTGCTAACAATTATTTCTTAAGCATTAATGTTGTGATCAGGAATGAGAAGACTAAGTTCTTGATTTTGTACAAAGGGAAAACAATAGTCAGTTAAAAGACTGAAGTAGAACAATTTTAATCCAAACTTTCAGCAAAGCAAGTCTGCTTTAATCCTGGATACTCTTGGTACCTTGTTCTTTGTGACCTCTTTGGTTTTCAAGAGACATTCAGGAAACAAAGTGATTCTAGAATACTGAACATGAAAGATCCATTATTTGGATGATTCTGACATATTTGCTAAAGGTTGTGTCATGGCTATGAGGGAGACAAAGGACTTCTGTGCCTCTGTTACAGCAACCAGAAAGATAACTGTCAGCAGATTTGCTCTAGCTTGCTTATAGCCCTGGTGGCAGTGTGCCAAAAGCACCTTAGGTGTATTTTCCAGATCCAAATGAATTAACTCTGTGTATGTGGGTCTGAAATTGTTTTACATGAAATTGTTTTACATGCACAAACCCAAAGAATATACCCAAAACCATATTATTTCCAGGCTAGCTGTTGTACAGAAGTAATAAAATTAATGTCATATAATTTTGGTATAGTATGCGTATTATTTAACCTTCAGAGGCCTCAGTCAAGATGAGGACCTCAGAATAGCAGATATACTATGAAATACAAATCATACAATTCCTATTCCTTAAAAATCATGTGTTCAGGCAAACACAAAGCCCCAAATATGTCTTGTGTAAGACTTATATAAAATATTTTATATGAAAATGTATTTCACGTGTCCCATTAAAATTTTATTCCTTTTAATTTGAGACCTTGCTGGCAACTTTTTTCTAGTCCCTCCCATTGGTCTTCTGTTGCATTCTGTTAAACAGCTTTTTTGCTTATAACAAGGCTATTTCCTACTCTAGCCTCTTTTTGTTCACATGCTTTTGGTGTATTTCTTTGTTCTTCTTCAGCGTCTCCTGCTGCTCTCTAGCCATTTCCACAGACTAGGGTACATGGAAACTGTTTCATTAATTCCATTTTCTTACAAATGCTGCTTTATGTATCCCTAGGTATCTCTGAAATATTCTCCAAACTCCTCCCTCTGATGACAGCATGCGGTTATGCAGGTCACCTCCAAAACATTCCTGCTTTTTAAAGTGAAGTGATTCTCCATAGCACTATGCTGCTTCCTTTAAAGATCCTTTCTTCTGTGCCTGCCATCCCAGCAGATCATATATTTACTCTGCTCCCATTCACTGTCATTCACTGAACCCTCTTAGTAATGTAATGTTCCCTCATTGGTTTGTGGTTTTCCCATATCTCCCAAGTGCCTTCTAAACAGAAAATGGGTATGTGCTCTACAGGTCATGCAAAGTTCAATTTTGGTATTATCAATAGCAAGCCTGCTTTCCTATCCAAAATACCCAAAAAGCAGTCTTTTTCACTTTCATTCTTACTCTTTTGGACACTCAAAGTTTTGATCACACTAGCTCTTTACTATGTCTGTTTATCACTTCATTCAGGACTGAAGCTGAGTGTTTCACTTGGGCTCCTCCTTCTGATGACTAGCTCCCTCTGTTTAACCCATTTCTTGCATCAACAGCTAATCTTAAAAGCCTTCTACGGAAAAGCAGAAGTACTGCAACAGGCAACGGCATTTTCCAGGCTTAGATTTATTTTCTAATCTGCCAAATAACATGCATTTCACGTCTCTAGCAGCCCTACTGAAATGCTAGACATTCATCAGGGCTCCTGACATTACTCAATAGCTCTTCTTTTTCTTTAGCATCCTCCTTTCATCCAGTCATGTGTTTTTTCCTGCCTTCTCTGTCACCAGTCTTACAGTGAGCAGCCATGGGGAAGTGACACACAAATGACGAACAAGGATAGAGAAAGGGAGAGAACAATAGTGTCTCCTATACCAGGGCTCCAAATTTCAATCCTACTACAGTGGCAACCAAGCTCTTAAAAACAAATGCACACTCCAATACCATATACTCACATGTGCTCATGCCAACACCCTACAACATCTGCAGATGTCCTATTGCAATTCTTGCCACTCTGATGTTGCTTAAGCCTGCCTGATGGACTGAGACCTTCCACAAAATCAGTCACTGCTCTGTCCTATACCACTGCCTACTGCAACTAACCCAGCTTCCCTCATCCTTCCTTCCCCAATTATTTTTTCAGTCTCCTGCACGATCTAGGTCATTCTTCCTCTTTTCTTCAAAGAAAAGTTGAAACTGTGAAGGCCGTAATAGCCTTTATTTTTCTGGAATGTGCAGATTTGCTGTGCTTAAATCGCCACTCTTATCATTATCCATGGCTAAGAGAGCAGGGGATTAATAATCTTGCTTTTTGTTGAAGAACAGAGGTGGAACTGCAAAACTCAGCAATTGTACCCATTCTCCTTTTTTACTCATATTTTTTAGTTTTCCTTCCTTCCCCTGCTGTCACCTATATTTCATCCTATAGATTCTGGTAATGTCTCCTGTGAAAAGACTTACTACAAAGACATTACTGCTTCTGTGCTTCTATTACTTATGTGGAAGATGAGTCACTGTACAAATATTATAAGATTAGCATCCTGTCCTCTTGCAGCCTACACTGTGAAAGTCAATATGGTGGCCATTATCCAGACTGTGTGAGTTGTGCCAGGAAAAAAACAGTCAGTCTCTTGCCAGTGCTCTGTGTTGCAGGTTTATTACACTGATCCTTTCTCCTGAATGTCATAAATATGACATGTTGCTAATAACTTTTGTAAAGAAAGTTCGGGATGAATAACACAGTGCTATTGTTCTGTACTAGTGCACCTGTATTCCTAAGGGTTCTTTTTTATTTAAACATGCATAAATAAATAATAAATCATCAGGAAATATTAATTCATAATTCAAATTCAAATGGACAACTCTGAGAAACTGAGCACTGCATGTTCGTACACACATTCCTGTTATTTACCAAAGTGGATATCAGCAAATCTGAAAAAAATAACACTTGCCTGAGAATAAACACCTTTTAGATGGTTTCTTATTTTTAAAGTTATTGTTTATCATAGTAATGTACTTTCTTATAAATTGATGATACATTTTGTTGGCAAAATCAGTCTGAATTTTTGGAGACTTTGATTAATGAGATACTGAAAAACCTTTCTCCGCTAGCTTTTTATTTTTTGTAACAATTTAAAAACCTGCTTATATGGTAGATGGAAAGCAGATGATATTTTAAGGAATGGCATAGACTTTTAAATGTTCTATATATTTTGCTTTCTCATCTACAAATACATTCATAAGGCTACATCTTATTTGTTTATTTATTTAAAAATGAGAAAGAACAATTGCATCCAACTCCAAAATCCAGGAAACCTAGATTCTTGTTTCTTACATTTGTGACACTGCATTTATTTTTGATACAAATAATTCTTATTTGGTAAGACTGAAATTATTTGCAGAAAGTACTGTCTTTAGAAGCTGAAGTGTCTCAGCAACTTACGGAACTGGATATTTAAGACTGTCCAAACAGAACCCTTTCTCATCTAATACTTTATCTCCAAGAAAAATCTGTTTATATGTACACAATCATTTACACTTCCTTTTGATAAGCTGAATATCTTCAGTCTGCAAGTGAAGGGTATTTGCCTAGCTCTGAATAATATGTTATATTTCTTGTTCCTATTGTAATTTTTCTACAGTTTTTAGGGGTGTAAATACAATAGCTACATGCAATATTCTAGTTTAGTAATGTATAATGAGGGAAAATATAATCTCTCAACTCGTCTCAAATACTCCCCTGCACTTACACTGACAAGTGATGTTAGAATGTCATTCTGAGCTTCTCGTCCACAGTGACTTTTCGTTTTCTGAGTTGTTGCTTTTTGGTATATAGTCCTCATTCTACAGCTTTGTCGAACATGTTATTCCTTAGATGGATGTTCTTTAAGAACATGAGTGTGGCTTTCCACAATTATTTACCAATATTAGTTATAAAACATAATTTGAAAATTATATCTGCAATATTATGGGTTTTATTCACATTTATTTCTGAAAGCACAGAAATCACACCTTACATTTAGTAATGTCTCAACAAGCCAGTTCTGAGTTGGTGGAACCTCAGAGTCTTAGTTTAAGGGGTTAATCAACTATATCAGCTTAAATAAATTTTACGTCCTGCATGCCTATTTTTTCCCAGCCACACGAAGGAACATGCTGCTCTTTTCATTTTGTCAATTGTATCCGTGAATTCCTATGGGGTTAAGATTACTCAACCCATTTTTTAAACTCAGAACCATGACTAAAACAGGCAGTAAGAACTTCCTAGGCTGACCTTCCTCCCAAAGCCACAGTATTGTGGAATTGACAATTCCTACTTCATTTAACATAAGAATTATTGATATTTCATACTTTTAAAATGCCCCCAAACCTAAGATGTTATTCATGTTTAAATTACTTTCCAGCAAGTGTGGTACCAGCACATAAACTGCATCAATGGATAACAAATATCAACCCTTTTAGTTTCACAGAAGCCCCAGAGAAATCCTTTATGCCTAAAAGGCTTGTTCTACATTGTGAGACATATTAGCAAATTAGCTTGTGTAAATTTGGGCTGCCAATGTATTGTTAACTGTGTGAATACGTAGAGGATTTTTAGCTTAAATGTAATACCTTTCATGGGTGCTAGAAAATATTTCCTCTCTTCACTAAGAACAGGAAAATACATATTTAAAGGGTTAATAAGAGAAAAGGAAGGCTAAATGATGAAATTATGCATTACTATGGTATTTCATGTTCCCTATAATGTGTTAATGGTTTCCTAGTAACAAAGATAAAGTATTACTAGATATTTGAAATGAGATAGAATACTGTCTACTGTAATTAGCAACTATTCAGCTTCTTGGAAAATTGAGATCCTGAATGCCTACTTCATTTGTCTGCACTTGATTGCTTAAGTATAATACATAATTTAGAGTTGTCTTTTATTCTATTTGCATCTGAAATACTATATATTCAAATGATCTGAGAAGTTAAACTGCCACAGATAGCCTAAGTAAATGGTGTGTAGCCTCTCTTCCTTAAACTATCGTTACATTTTTGGTATAAGTGATTTTAGATAAAATATATATGAAGTATAATACACATGAGGTATTATATCAAGTTTAAAATATTCTAACCTACTTAGAATGTCTCAAATTAAATGCAACATATAAGTGAATACTTAAGTTTTCTTTCATTTGAAAGTAAATTAAGGGCTTGCAAGAAACAGAATCTCATTCTGGGTATTTCTATATATATGACTTAAGTAAAGCTCAACTTTATTGAGAGTAGAAATTGTGCTCTGTTTCCTCTGGCAGAATGGTGTTAATATTAACATTTTATGCATTACAGCATAATAGGACATGAGTTTGAGAAAAAAAGATATCCAGAAGTGAAACAAGGGCATAAGGATAATTCTGCTTTTGGGGTTTCAAGAGTAAAGTCCTCTCTTCTTATTGCTAAAAGGTCTTATAGACTGTGATCTCATTTTCCTATAAAATGCATCTGCATTTTCATCAATTTTGCCTTTTTGTCCATAGCAAATTGATCACAATGATTTCTTCATACTTCAAGTTCTAATCTTCTCCCTAATATATCCTGCTATTTACACAGACTCATAGTTACAATGTCACAGACTATAAAATTATCTTTAACACTCTAGTGACTAGATTGTGCACAGCTTTGGTATAGTGACCATACTAAACAAAATTCCCAGAATCCAAGGCAGTATCTGTTATTCTTTACTGCCTTGAATACACTTTTGGTTTTGCTACTGTTTACACAGATTCCGTGACATGTTCATTTTTATTACCAATGTATCTGCAAGGAAGGAGTGGAAACTTGTTATTTGGATATCCCAGAAATTCTCAACATTGGCACTATATCAAAGGCTAGTCCATTTGAAAATACATTTTTGTTCATGATAAAATAGAGGATCAGGGCAGATGATACAGGCACGCTAACATATGACTGATGAGGATAACTGAGACAGCAAAAAGCATTGTCAGCTGATGCTTTGCTTTCATGCTTTGTCTAGACTCAAAGTCCCATGCAGGATACTCAAACAGACTAATACTGACTGTATCTGAATGATAAACCCGCATGACATTATAATTACATTTTTGTGATATCCATGAGAGGCATTTGCCAATGATGTGCCGTGTAAGGAAAGCTTGGAGTCAGGCTTTTTTTTAGCCAACTGTTTCATATTTTGCTATGTGACTGTGGAAAGAATGACAAACTGCATTACCATGATAAACTTTGTGTAAATAGGAAAAAACCAAAGTGAGTTATACTTTTTAACATACCAAGTTTTGAGAAAACTGTGAGACTGATTGTCTGTGGAGGAGTTTAATTCAGCTGATGAAATCAAATGGGTTTTTGCCCTCTGCATATTTTCAATTTATTGTTCAAAAAGCTAACATTTTCACATAAAATACTTTGATTACTGTACTGCAGAAGTGTTGTTTGTGAAAGTTTTTTCTCATAAATGCAGCGCTTTTGTTTATATATGCAGCACAGTCTTCTCTTTGTACCCACATGGGCTGAGTTTTCTACCTGAAAAATTCTCTATTCATTTTTCAGTAGTACAGCAAAACACTATCCTCCTGTGGTGGACAACTGTTTTGACATAGTGGGATGTATTTCATTTTCTTGTGTACACACCATTTTAATTGTAAGATTGCAGCTGAATGCTTACATTTTGTCCTCCATCTTGTGTTGAATGTCCAAATTAGCATGTCTACAACAGTAGGCCAAGAGTGCTCTCAAACATCAGATGTATCAAAAGTTCATGTGATCATTAAAGAATTCAAATTACTCATATGCTCACTCCCTTTAACAAGATATGCCCTAAGTCACTGATAGAAGTCACCTTGGGAAGAGAGCTCGAAACTCTGCTGAAGGAGCATCTGAACTCATTAGGTTGAATGTCAGATGAATACTGCAGTGTCATTGCAGTTGGATCACTGAACGTTGGATCAGACACCTCCTCAGTTTGCCGTATAACAAGTGTATCTCTTCCATACTTCAGCTGTACAATGTGCACCTGAGTCATACCATGCTTTCAGACTATTACCTATCAGAAGACATGCTGAGAACCTGCCGAAGACCTGAGTCTGAGAAATTCCAAAATTCTTTTAAATCATTTAGTTCAGATGTTGATTATAGCAATTTTGGAAGCAAGCAAGCAGTTCCACTTTCTACATATATGTGAATTTCTATAAGGAAATTGATGTATCACAATTTAGAAAGTGTAGGACAAGGCTAGATTCAATAACCTCACAAGACACTGCTGCGTTCAGCTTCTCCTTTGAATAGCACAAAAAGATGGACATTCATTTCACAAAATTTAGCCCTCAAAAAGTTAGCTATCCCCTCGAAGATAATAAAGTACACTTCATACATTTATGGGAAAGAGATGTGAAAAAAGAGAGAAAATTGGGCCTAAGAAAATTCTCAAATGTAGGTAGAAGTTAAATACCTCTTTCCAGTAAGACAGAGGGAACCAAGCTGAATAGTTTAATTAATCGTCCAAGAAAGGAGAGAACAATCTCTATGACTACTTGCACAACAGTTTTGCCTCCCACTGTGAAGGAAGATCTATAGCTGTGAAGCAATTGTATCCTTCCTGATGGACAAGAGAAAATAATTTACTGTTTAGAAACATTCAAGTTCATGGTGCAACAAATGAAGGGTTTTTCTTATACTGAAACAGAAAAGTTTCTGAGTTGAGCAGAGAATGCAAGCCACTAGAGACACCTATTAACAGTATATGAAGTTTAAAGGAGCAGCACCCAAAGAAATATCTTTGAATTATTTTTATGGGGTGTTTGTCATGATTTCATAAGAATACAGTGTCATTGGGTGGGACTTAATGATGAGAGTAATCTTCTACTCAAAGAGCTGCAGCATGTTACTGAAAAACCATGTAGCACAATTTCTAAAATAATTTTGCTTTTATTATTTCATACTATTCTTTTCTCTGCTGTTAAGAAAGTTATCCATGCAAAAGTAGAGGGTTTATTTTTGTGCCTAAATATCAGAACATGAGTAATGACAACTGAATTTAAACCAGTGCAAGTCAAGAGAGGTAGAGTGAGATCTGTCTAGGACGCAAAAACAAATCAGAAGTCATATACAGAACTAGGAAATATATTAATTTTATTTGAAGAGTGGAATAATTGTGGACGAAATCTTCAAGACACTGAGCAGCCTATTTACGTGACTACTACTGACAAAATGTGCCAATATAGAAAACAAACATTCTGTGCTATTTGAAAAGTTGATATTTTCTAGTATATTCTAGTTTTCTACAATGCAAACAAGAATGAGGTTTAAGACTTAATCAAATCGTAAGATTTAGCAAATAAGTTTATAATAAAATGAATTGCATTTATATATTGCATTAATATAAGTTTATAACGAAACGAAAAGCATTACATACAATTCTACTTCTGAAGTGGTAGCAATATAATGAAACTGTATATAAATAATCATTGATAGGTATTGTTCTTAAATTAGAAATTTTTAGTTAATATTGATAGATATTTGTTTCCATACCATTCCGTCTCCATTCCATCAGCTAGTACATACTTTTAAAGACAAATCATAGTTACAGGGCCAGAAAGCTCTTGCCCAATAATAAATGAGAAGACAGATGTGCAAATTTTGGCTGGTTGGGGTTAATTTTCCTCACAGTGGTTAGTATAGGGCTGTGTTTTGGATTTGTGTTTAACACAGGGTTGTTAATATAATGATCTTTTCATTGCTGAGCAGTGCTTACATAGAGCCAAGGCCTTTTCTGCTTTTCTTACTGCCACACTGGCAAGGCAAATGGGGGTGCATGAGAGGTTGGGACTAGACACAGACAGGACAGGTGACTCAAATCGACCAAAGGGATATTCCATATTATTTGACATCATGCTCAGTATATAAAATTGAGGGAAGAAGTAGGGGGGGTGGTGGTGGTGCTCAGAGTGATGGTGTTCGTGTTTCTGAGTAACTGTTACGTGTGATGGAGCCCTGCTCTCCTTGGGATGGGTGAACATGTGCCTGCCCATGGAAAGCAGAGAATTAATTTCTTGTCTTTCTTTGCTTGTGTGCATGGCTTTTGCTTTTCCTCTTAAACTGTCTGTCTTTATCTCAATCCACAAGGGTTCTCTAGCTCTTGCTCTTCCGATTCTCTCCCTGATCCTGCTGGTGGGGGAGTCAGCAAGCAGGTGTCTAGGGCTTGGTGGTTGGCTAGGGTTGAGGATTGACAACAGTGAAAGATTTATGCACTACTTCCATTTTTCAGAATGTTCTGGTGAAGAAAGTTTTCTTCCTTTAGGAAATCTCTAATGTGAGATTATGACTGGTTATAGTGCATATCTCCTGAGTGTGTTAGTCCTCTAAAGTACTGAACAGCATGTGTTAATTAAATGTTTTTGATTGACTACTCTGAATCATCATCTCCTAAGGGTAAGCTTGATATACTTGAGATTAAACTTTTCGTAGTGATTGTCTGAAGAGCAATAAGGAATATCTTGAATAGATTTAGTCTTTGTGTACAGCCAAAATCTTAGAGTAACTTTTTGAAAAACCACACTCAGAAGTCTATTTCAAGTTTTGCATACAGTCTAATGCATTAAAGTACTCGGAAATAACTTGACAATACTATGTAAGTGAACATGTCCATGTACTGTGACAACTTAGGGTTGAGTCATTCAATGGTTAGAAAAATACTCCAACAGAGAGAGGTACAAAATATTTTTCATAATCTGAAATGCTGGAAAAGTTGTTCTTTTCATCATTCAGTAGCTCTCCGGTTTTAAAAATATCTCAGGTAAGGCAGATGAGCCTTGAAAGATTTCAGATTATTTTGTTGAAAGAAAATAGATAGAGCAGAGTGGAAGTTTCACTCTGACACCCACAATGTGTATTTTTCAATAATCAGACTGATGTTCCTCTTTGCGTATAAGGTAACAATAAGAACTACTTGTACAAATATCCACTGATATGTCCAAAAGGAGTTTGGAAAAGATATAGGATGCTGGAGCATATGTCACAGTGTTCTTCTGAAGTCTCCAGATACTAAAGTCTATTGTGCTTAAGGTGGTGGAGGTTTGTCAAAGAAATCCTATGCATATTCTCACTTGGGGGGAATCCATTTTAAACATTTTCAAATCTATGCATTCAAGTCAACCAAGTCTCCTAATTCCCACCTTTTTCCAGGAAGGGAAAAGAAGGTGCCACAATCCTTATGGTAGGAGTCAGTTTCTGATTTTTTTTTTGCCTTTCCAGTCAGTTTTTATAATTGTTCATTAAACCAACAAGGCTTCACAGACATGGTATCTCTACTCAGTGGGTGACCCTTTTATTCCTTTTGAGTCCTGGTGGGGAGCCTATGCAGACACAGCAAGCATTACATACAATTCTACTTCGGAAGTTGTAGCAATATAGTGAAACTGTATATAAACTTTCACACAATGTTTTTAATTTCTGAATTAAAGGAATTTTAATTCTTTACATAAAATTCTAAAACTTTATGTTATATTCAAATTGCTCTTTTTATATGGTGAGGAGGAGCACAGATGCTAAAGCCATGAAAACAGGTTCTGAACAAGAATTCAGAAGTCTTTTCCAGACATATTCCAACTATACCAAAATCATAAGTTATAGATTTTTTTTAAACTTAACACCTTAAAGAATCACACTTAAGAACATTTATGTTATTTTTATTTTTTTTCTCTAAGCATCTATGTCCAGATTTGTAATTGAATTTGTAATCAAAGGATATTAATTTAAACTATTCTCTTCTTACTTTACAATATTGACTGTACTGTTAGTTGGCCAAGGGTATTTCCATACAACTAGAATTAAAATAAAAGCACCTGGATCCTCCTTGCTTCCTTCAATCACCTTCTTTGCACTGAAATGGCTAAAAACATATAGATTAAGGTAACATAATAATTAGGTGTAAGAGCTTCAAAACAGCTGGAGGTGACTTGGAATTACAAAGCATGATATAATTTATTGTGACACCGACTGTGCATTGCATGTGTCTGTCCCCCCCAAAAAAAATGTATCACCAATGTCAATGTATACAAATATTTGCACATACCATGTATGTGTTTGCATAAAACTTGTTCCTCCAGTCACTGCTGGCTGCAGCTCTAAGTTGTTTGGGCAACAGAAAGGAGAACTGCTAGTGTCAATAACTTCCTTGACACTGACAGGTCTTTGGGCTGGTAGAGTGCCAATGAGCATTCTGTATACACAGTCACCTCTGTCAGTCAGTTACAAACCTGGTCTATAAAAGATCTATCAAATTTTTTCTTGGGAAACATGTATAAACTTTCCAGGATTTAAGAAATACTGACTGTAAACAACGTCAGCTGCAGTAAGTTCATAGTTATTAATCCATGAAGTTTTAGGACTGAATTGTATTTGCAAGTGAATATGATTTCTCGAAGTGATAGCTTATATTTTTTTAATGACTTATTCCATCTTATAGAATGTCATTTATTTCCCAGAAATAGTTATATCAATATTGTATTCTTTCCCATGTAAGAATATCAGGTAAAATACTGTTTTCAGCTCAGTAAAAACAAGTGACTGCATTAGAATCTGAGCTGGATATAATACAACTTCATTACTAATACCTTTAAGCCATCTTTACCATTAGCTGCTGTAAAATGAGTGTTTCTTCACTGTTGATGCAGTCTAAATAGGTAAACTGTGCAAGAACCTGCTTGCTTTCCCCAAGACTAATTCTTTCCCTTGTTCGACCTATTTGAAAGTTCCATGTGTTTCTTTTCTGTCTCAAGGGGGTCTCAGAGATGTGAAAGAATGTGAATGTGATATGAAGTATAACCAAAACCCTGAAGGTGACCAGCTCATCCTTGCATGATCACAACAATGGTGGGATATGCCATTGGAAAGGCAGAAGCAGGAGATGCACTCGTATGTAGCTCTTTTTTCCCATTTTGATACTAGAGGGAAAAAGAAAGTCTGAGTTGGGCTAACATCAAGGCTGTATGTTTGATCTTGATTGTGTGTCCACTGGCTTAGATATCCAAGGATGCTTTTGTCATCCAGTGTTTGTTAGAAGACAGGTTTCTGTAGTGCACAGCTATATATGATACTGCTCACATACTTTTCACATCAGTATCCATGCTCTGCACAAATACTTTAAATATTTACAATTCTGTATGTCAGCATCCCCCTATTACTTCAGGATTCATATCTTTCTAAATACCAATTGCTTTTACTCCCTTTTCAATTTTTTCCCGTATTCCCATCCCTCAAATACTGAGGGAAAATTGCCTTGCAAGGTAAGGAGAAAATTTGCCAAAAATCTGGATACAGAATCTTAAACAAATCACATCAAGTTATAACCCAGGCTAAATTTCTATGACAAGGGCTTTACATACCGTAACTTGAATTCAAGGCAGCTCTGCAGCCAGTATGTAAACGTAGATTTCCTTGTTGTTAATAAATGCATTGAAATACATTGGTCATATTAGTTTTGACAAACACAAGCTGACTGCTATCTTTAAAATAACCTAACTCATTCAATGTTTAAAATAGGAACATTACATTTTGTTTGTCCCTCTTTGCTGTGAGGCAGGAAGAGAACTTTCATCCATGCTTTTATTAATCCAATTTATTCATTAGGTATTTCATGCCTGAGCAAAAACTTAACTCAGTTAAGTTACTAAAACCTCGGAGTACACAGGTAACTGCAATGTAAACAAATAACATCCCCAAATCCCATAATTTTTGTCTTTAAAATGTGCAGGATTTTTTTACACAGCTGTAAACTATTGGTTCCATTTCAATTTTTCTTAATTCCTATTTTCCTTAAATCCTGAATTCATAGCACTTTTGCAGTGAAGAATGGAATATTTTGCTGAATTTGGTAATTCTGTGGACAGTTTTCCTGATTATACTTCATGTCTTTGAATAATAACAAGGATTCATTTGTATTATTTTTCTGTATTTGTAGTTTGCATTTATACGGATGATTAACTGCTTTAAAACAGCTGTTTTCTGGGCATTACACGTTCTCAACATTAATCCAAATTTATGCCTTGTAGATAATGACAATTTTTTCTGGAGGCCCAGAGTGCATCTCATAGCATTGCTTGTGAAAAGATCAGATTCTTATAAATTCCTTCATGGACTAAATTCTGTAGGTCCTCTAGGGCTTTCCAAATAAAAGCTAATGAGCATTAATTCCCCTTTGTTGAGAGACACCACTGATTTCTTACAGATAAATAATTTCTGATATTAACATGAGTTCTTCAGTGTAATATCTAAACCAGCTTTTTCTGTCTAAAAGGTGAGTGCATCACAAGTTGCCAAAAGCAGTTGCAGCACCATGGAATTTGCATTACTATGCTGTGTCCTGAATCAGTGCAAGGTGATGGAAGAGAAGCTCTCAAGTGTTGCATGAGAGACTTGCTGAATGTATTCCTAGTGAATAAAACAGCAAGACCCATAGGACTTCATGCAGTGTCTGCCTAATTTTCTGCTGGAGGACATCACCATAATGGAATTCTATCATAGCTGATGTTGACTGTATAGCAGAAGGGTTGACCCAATATTTGAACAAAATCTTTGAGGGCGCAATGCAGACTGACCATCCAAATTTTTTGCAGGTGGGCTGGGAAACATTTCAAGTTGAGTTAATCCTTTGTGTATGGTGAAAACATCACAAATCTGTGCTTCAGGGTTGTGGTCAGTGCGACTTACAGAAAAAGCTTTACAAAATCCATTATCAGAATATTATAATAAGGTGTATGAGACCTGTAACAGATAAACTGGATTCAACCTTCTATCTGGTCTATAAACCATGGTACCATTCTTGACAGCTGTTGGAATTACTGGCAATTGTCAACATGTAGATAAACATGATTCAATGGCATAGTTACTTCCTTGCATCAGGTGATAAAATCATGACAGCCTCATTCAAGACAAAAATGTATGCACTTCTAGCCTAACCATATACCGATATGTCTGTGTCTCTCTATGGTGGTCTTCCATCTACTGTAGGGCAAAATTGTCCTTTGCTGTGCTCAGATATGGACTTCTCTGACTTATGTAACAATACAACTCTGTCAAGCTACTGTCAGCATGCCAGTCCTAAGGTGAACTATGTAGTCCTAAGGTGAACTATGTAGTCCTAAGGTGAACTATATAATAGAGTTGACTACCATAAGGATGTAAATCAGCAACATACATGAAAAGCCTACAAGTAAAACTTACAATGATAGAACCTAGTAGCGTACAGGTTTCCTCAGTTCTCTACTGTCAGTTCAGGCCTCCAGGGCTTAATAATTAGATGCATAAATCTTGTAAACAGGAAAGAACCATTGATTTGAACAAATTCAGGCATGCACTGGGGGCATAGAATCATATGTCATTCTTTTTTTGTTGTCTCTGAATCACCATGATGCACACAGAATAAGATGAGCCTCTTACAGTGCTCACCTCTACTGGCTAAATTGTGCACATTGCTCAGTCTGAAGTAGTGTGAGGAGGAGCGTGCAGATGAGGATGGGCAATGGGCTGAGAGTTGTTGTGCAGTTACTCCACTTGTTTCCAGAAACTTGTGTCCTTTGCTGCCTGTATGCACTAGGCATGGCTGTGATCAGGGTAAGCAACATACAAAAAGCCCCCAAACATTCCCAGATCATTTAATTGCATCGGCTAGTATACGAGCTGCCAACTGCCATGTTTGGCACATGAAAACAGCAATTCTGATCTTGCTGCAGAGGAACTGAAACCGTATGCAGTTGCTTTCAGAGATATTATAGGAAGCCTGGATTATAAAGTAGCTGAAATTCTCTGCATACTGTGCAATTACAAAATCAGATTTTCAAACATTTAATACTGACAGCTGTGGAAAAAAGTTCAAGACATCCTTCAGCACAAAGGGGAACTGATGAAGAAAAAAAGAACATACAGAGTTACAACTATATTCATCCTGCTAGGAAAGTATTCTCCTCATTAGAGAATTAACAACCACAGTTTTCTAGGAATTACTGAAAAAATTTCTTCTCAAGGCTTTAAACAAGAGTGTTTAATAAAAGGATTTAATGTGTAATGTTGCATTTTGTCCCTGGTTTCCCTTGGAGTAGCGGCCTCTATACTTGTGCTGTGAATGATTTTGCTTAGGCCTGGAAAATCATCAAGGAATGAAAGTAATAGATTAACTCGAGAATACAGTGGGTTATTCTTGCATTTATACACCGAATACACAGGTGACCAAATACTAATAGACAGACACTTAAGAAAAAAAAAAAGTGGATTTTTTTTTTATGGCATAAAAGTGTGTGGAAGTGGCAATTAGACAAAAAATTAAACACTTCACATTTTTTTAAACAGTTATGTAAGTCTAAAATTATCAAACTCTGCACTACTGTCTGGAGTTTCTGATCTTTAATGAGGTACATTCAATATTATTGGATTATCTTTTTCTGAGAAATTAATTCATCAACCTTCAAATTTCTATGGTTTACTCATAGAAAACAGTAGACAATAATTATTGGCAGGTTGAATTCTTACACTAAGCTGACATATGCTAATGAGATTTCAAAGATAGTTGGCTAAACAGAAAGACCATTATCAAATAAACATCATACATAAGACTTATGATATGATTGCCTCGTAACTACCGTGTGGGTCCTCCAGCCTTAGTGATACAGAACAAGATACGTTGTGAAGGGCACTGCAGCTTCTATTTCCATTCAATGGATTTCCTTTCCAGGCTGCCAATATTTTATTTATTTTTCTCTAAATGGAGGAAACTGCTGAGTGTTTTATCTCATTGCCTCAACATGCTGTACTGACTTTTTATGCTGTCATTTTGAACACTAAATGAAACACACTGTATTTGCCAAATTTCTAATGGTGGCTTTCCTTTCATGAGGAATTGACACGTTTATGTTATTTTATTAGTGCTTAGAGAATACAGTTTGTTTGACTAAAAGTTCAAAAGCAAGACAAAAAACAGACTATAATTCAGTCTGAAAAAAAATCCCCTGACACGTCAATTTTGAGTTTCCTTAGGAATTGTGGAATTCAGGCCTTTTCCTTTCATATCAGCAAAGCTCTAATGGTTTATTTCCACTTTGGATGTAGTGGTTCACTTCTGACTTGTGTTTCTCTTTGATAGTCTATTTTTTAATCCCATATGGTTGGGTTTTTTAATTTGTTTTGTTTTTATAAAGTGCTTTATAAAAGTACTTTATAAAAAACACCTTTAGTGTCTACAATTACTTCAATCAATGCTCAAAGAATTTGCTTTAAAGTAAAATATGCTCAAATTATAATGGAAAAAACAAATTCAAATTTCTAAATCAGGACATAGAAAAGAGCAAGTTATTACATTCCAGATGAAGTAGAAAGATGCCCAAGTGAAAAGGAAGATTATAAATTACTTTAATGACTAAAAGGCTCAGTGAGTAAGTTGCTCATGATTGGTTAAATACATATCCTACTTTTCACTGGTCCAGGGTTCTGTTTTGCAACTGTGGGTATGCAGACTGGAAAAATCTAAAGAGGATAACTGTGCCTTCACTGCCACAGGGAAGGCCCAAGCCCAATTAATTCATAATGATTAAGTAGTTATTAATCATACTATTGGCTATACTGTAGTTATTAGTAGTAGTAACTTAATTATGTTAGTAAGAGGAGGCTATATATAGCTGGCAATTTTGGAGGAAACCTTGCAGTGAGGATAGCAGGTATAACAAATGATGTAGTCCTTCCGTAAAGGAAACCATGACCTTTCCTAGGAGTGCTTTGATGTTCCAAGCCACAAGGGCGGGTGGAGTCTTAAGGCACTTGGAACTTGGTCTGAACTTAAGTTATTTACAAGAACAGTTTGGACACTTGATCCTGGATTTTGAAAAGAATAGAGAAGAAGTACAAGGTGATCATTGCTAAGGTAGAATTCCTGCTCACATCTCCTCCAGCAATACAGTGAAACAGTGCACTCAGGCTTTCAGAGGATTTTGATGCTATGGCACAATCCAGTACTAATATTAAATGACAGTGATTTTTGAGCTTTTTCCTAGCTCTGTTTCTTTTGAATTTTTATTTCTGTCAAAAACACATGCCTTTTGCTATTTTGGAGTTTTTGCTTCTGTTCACTTGTGAACTACAATCTGAGTCTATGAGATAAATCCTTGGAAGAAGATAGTCTCCCCCATCTATAATGCAAATTCTTAAAATGTCACAAAGTGGTCCTCAATAGGGTGTATAGATATATACAACTATAAAATTACTGTTGCTTTTGTCAAAGAATCTCAGCTAATTCCAGGAAAGATATCAAAATTTTTTACCTAAGCAAAACACACTGCTACCCCTAATAGACTAGCTGAGATCATTCATCAAATGCTGATTTCCTACAAAGTATTTTCTTACTTCATATTTTAATTTACACCTAAGTGATTAATGCAGTTGTAAATTCTATAAATTACTAAAAATTATTAAAATTACAAAAACTATTAAAATACTGAAAATCAAACCCTATGTTGTCAGGCTGCTGCTCCTGCTTGAAGAATCACGTAATTAAAAATTAACAATTTGAGCTGCATGTCTTGGCACATGCCTACTTGCTCATCTACAGTGTAATGAAGTTGTTTACTGTGAAAAGAAAAGAAAAATACTGTATCTGGGAAGATCAATAGTGCAAGTATGGGAGTTCTAAGAATTAACTTCTTTCTTTAGCAAATCTTCATAAGAAGGATTCCAGTGAAACCGTAAAAGAAGACCGAGGTTAAACCAAAACAAACGGGTTCACAGAAGAAAAATTAAAAACGCCTGTGGCACGAGATTACTGGGTGCCTCAGAAAGCCATATGTCTGCCATTTTTTGGGGATTAAAAAATGAAGAGGAAAATGAAGCCATCAAAGATATCCTCACTGGATGACTTGCACCATGTTTGGTGCATATTTTGTCAGTAATGTAGCTGAGTAATAGCTATTTCTCAGTTAAAAGGAGAAATACTAAATGATTCTGTTACAGATTTCCAAGGCTGCACTGATAGATAAATCATTTGTGAGAAGTCAGCCCTGACAGAAGTATGGTTGACTTCATCATAGAACTGAAGGACTTGGCTGATATGAAGGCAGAATTCCAATTGGCTGATGTGAAGATGCCAACATTTTCATACTGAAGCTGTGGCAGTTTTGATGTATTTGTTTTGTTTCCTGCTGACTGTATCAGCAAAAATGATCCGTATTTTGGAAATGGTTCTCATAGACATGGATCTGATTCCAAACTGGCGTATCTTTGGCTGTGAACTTTGTATAAGGATTACCTCGTACAATAGTGCAACAGTTGGCACTATTATCCATTAGCTGTGTTAATCATGCTTTGGAAAGAACAGGAGGGGAACTAATTGTGACTTGATCCTAAGGCACCTATAAAGTGAATACAAGTGTTTGGATAACCTTTTTTTACAGAAATGAACAATCTTGAATTCAGTTTCCCATAGATTTTCTGCCTATAAGGATCTAACTAACTAAATCATCTCCAATTCTAAAGGGAAGAGGTTATATCTACACCTTGCATGCCATTTTCAAGTGCCAATATGTGAATGAAAAGCTGTGATCAGGGACAGGAACATACAAAAAAACCCCAAACATTCCCGGAAATCTGTTTATGACTCAAGATGCAAAAAATCATGGGATGCTCAGTCTGTTCTGGGTACTAATAAAACGTGATGCACTCCTCCCCTTACATAGAAGTTCTTGTAGCTAAATTGGAGGGTACATTTAAAAAATGTAATTTTGTATTGCAGGGCCCAAACCTAGTTTGTGTGCTAGAGAAATTCTTCTAGTCAATTACCAAATCCACCAAAGATAGTGCTGTGAAAAGAGACCTGGGGACCCTGGTCAATGGCAAGTTGAATGTGAGTTAGCAGTGCCCTGGCAGCCAGGAGGGCCAGCTGTGTCCTGGGGGACATCAGGAAAAGCATCACCAGCTGGTCAAGGGACAGGATTGTCCTGCTCTGCTCTGCACTGGTGTGGCCTCACCTTGAATATTGTGTGCAGTTTTGGGCCCCGCAACACAGGAAAGATATTAAGATCTTAAAAAGTGTCCAAAGGAGGGCAACGAAGATGGAGAAGGGCCTTGAGGGGAAGCCGTATGAACAGCGACTGAGGTCACTTGGTCTGTTCAGCCTGGAGAAGAGGAGAGCGAGAGGACAACTCATAACAGTCTACAACTTTCTCATGAGGAGAAGAGGAGGGGCAGGCACTGATCTCTTCTCTGTGGTGACCAGTGACAGGACCTTGGGAAGGAATGGCCGGAAGTTGTTTTAGGGGAGGTTTAGGTTGGATATTAGGCAAAAGTTCTTCACCCAGAGGGTGGTGGGGTGTTGCAACAGGGAAGTGGTCACAGCACCAAGCCAGATAGAGTTCAAGAAACATTTGGACAATACTCTTGGGCACATGGTGTGACTCCTGGGGATGATTCTGTGAAGGGCCAGGAGTTGGACTTCACAATCCTTGTGGGGCTCTTCCTACTTGGCGTATCCTGTGACAGCAACATTTCCAATATTTTACTTGCTGTTTTGTATTTCTCTAAGCAACTATGGGCATATATCAAGTTCTTAGTCATGTATGCAGAGGTAGAAATAATACAGCATCAATCAGACTTGGAAATTGAGTTAAAGTTGCAATTTTACTTTTCTGTGCAGTTATTAAATATTTAATATTTCCTCTTGTCCTTCAGGGAATAAATTTATGAAAAATTACGTCCCCTCTAAATGGTCTCACTTCTACCAAGCGTCCTAAGTAAGCCTTTCCTGTGATAGATTACACTTACTTCAACACAGCTTCTACCTGCTCTGTCTGGAGATGGTAATGAGGCTTGTCCAGATGATTTTGCTTCTTGCCCTGCTTGATAAGGACTCTTTGTGATAAATTTCAAAATAGCCCATTCGCATACAAGGTCTTTGGTGTGTGTCAAAAAGCTGAGAGTGGTATACTATTTTAACAAAATATTTAAATTGAAGTACGTGCAATTCTTTCCCTAAATTGTTTTAGGTGCAAGGAAAAAGAAAAAATTGAAAATGAATGAGAAAAAATATGTTTAGCATTTTGGAATGCTTCCCACCTATTAGGATACATAGCCTATTTACATTTCATTATGTATTTTATCTAGCGTAGATATATTGACTGTCCTTCAAAATATTCGTACTATATGCATTTTATAATTCATTTTTAGCCCTGGGTTTTGAGTAAGATTAATCTATTTTTACTAAACACTAGTATTCTGAAACATTGAATAATGAAAGATGTATCATTTCAGCACTTTCAAATGTAATATAATTTTTATTATTATTATCATCTATTTTCATAGCTTTCTGGGACTGGAGAAGCAAATTTATGGTATGTTCATATGAAAGTTCACATAAAAAATCTATTGTCAAGGTAAACTTAATTACAAATCAGAAAACGTTTTGGGACCGTTCCTCCAGGTGAAAAAAATATATCATCCAATAATGTGAATGAAAAACTACAGAGAAATATAAACACACAATATTAAAACTCAAATCTCAGAATTATATTCACAGTCTTCAAATATTCCATGAGACAAACTTCTTTTCATAAAAATTGAAAAAACTGTATATGAAAAGGCAACCCCTTTTGTTATGGAAACTTGTAGGTGTCCTTTCAACAAGTGGTGGTAAGCCCCAAAGCAGCTACCTATGCAAAGCATGGTCTGGAGAAGAGGAAAATGGTGGCCAAGAACTAATCTTCACATCATCTATCAAGATGAAAGTGGTATTGAAAAATTTGTCTCAGTAGAAAACCCATTAGAGGGAGGCCTTCTTCTGAGTTAGGCATCTACATCATACAGAAACCAGGAGGTAAACTACTCTTCTTTATGCTTTTTTTTCTAGTCCTGCTTCAAAGTTGTGCCAAGAATGAAATACAAAGAGCTCCAGGAAGAGTCTTCTCTCTGTCCTGTGAACCTTACTTCCAGGTTAGGCACTATAATACAAGGCATAGATCAATTTAGACACAGGGAATTTAGGGTCCATGATATTAGAAAGAAATTCAGAAGAGGTTCATAGAGTTCAGGGGTTCCAGGAGTATTAGATTCATAGATAATGTGTTCTGCTAGGTTGCAGGGCTGCTGCCTCACAAAAATTGTTATTTCCATCTATTTGTTCTGTGGGCAGAAGAGAGAACTCTTCCCAGACAACCACCACACAACAGGGACAGTACAATTACTGCAGACACAAATGAAAAAGAAGAAGAAGAAGTAAAGGTTTCATGTGGGTTTTTTTCAGGGCACTCACTTTGAAAATTCCTCACTAAATATGTTCTTTTTAAAAGGTGTTTTTGTACCAAAATAGAATGCATTATCCAGTGAGTCTCCATGGCAACTTTGTTTCTTATTAAATGGAAGAGGAAAAAAAGCCTAATTAACTCATATGACCTTTTATTTGTCAAAGTGTTCTGCTGAATCTTTAGTGACTCTGCTGTATATTGAAACACACCATTTCTCTTTGTCTGTTTTTCTTTTTAAAGAGTCACAGGTTTTTCATATTAAATTTAGATAATCATGTGCAAACAGCAAATGGTATATCAAGGGAGAAAATGATGCCTCTGCCTCTTGAAGCTTCTTGTAACTTTCAGATGCAAAGCTACTTTACCTTCATGCTGCAGGAATGCTCATTATGCTCCTCATTCTTTCCATAAAACCCTAAATGATAGGCTTCCAACAATTATATCTGGTGCTAGTCAAGTGCGGTCCTTTAGACAACTAGTTTAAGCCCTTTACCCAGAGAAATAAACTAAAATAAATAGCTTTTTCCAAGCCTTTCAGAAGTATTCTAGAGCAAAAATGATGAAAGGGAAAAATGAAATGAAAAGAAATGAAATAAAATAAAAAAGTAAAATAAGTAAGTTTCCAAAGGAAAAATGGCAAGAAAATCTATGTGCCTGGTTGTAATTCACACCATGACATCTTTATTTTTGTAATAGTCATATGAAAACAGTTATCCACTGTATTTGTACATTAACACAACACTGGGAAGTACTATGGCTGCAGAGTACCAAAACCAATTTTTTTTTAAATCCACATAATCTTCAAAAATGTTCTACTTCTACATATTTTAATATATAAAAAGAAAAAAAATCATTTGAGAATAAATATTGAGTTTAGTTTTTGACTTTCCCACTCACAGACTGAAAGTTTATAAGCCTATGACCTGGCTATCCTGGCACAGTTTAAAGACTTTAGCGAAAGGACTTCAGCAGAAATGTTGGTGACTTCAAAGATCTTTTTCAATCTTATTGATTCTATGATTCTATGAAAGCTGCTACACGGCCCTTAGGAATGCTCAGCACAGTCTTGACAGGAGAAAGCATCATTACCAGTGAGGAGGAGGGGAGGGAAGAAAGAGACATCCAGGCTGTCAAATTAAGGGTACCTCAAAGGAGTTATTCAAACTACAGGCATCTTGGCACAGTCATCTGGGAAACTACTTGATATTTGCTAGAGACCCATTACTAAGCCAGCAACAGCCAACAACGGGTAGCAAAATGATGTTCATCCAGGGCATGGTACTAAACAAGCTGGAAGGTAATTGCAGAAGAGCACTTGTGCTCCTACCTGGAGTAGGGTTTCCATGGTTCTCACCACAGTTCTCACCACAATCTAAGTCACATCTCCTCTGTGCACTTTGGAGGTATTACACCAGTGCTGCCACATAACTGGTTCTTGGACATGAGAAGAAACTCTTGTTTCTCAGACAACATTGTGTTCCCATTCCTTGCCTTTCTTTAAATAACCTGCTGCAGCTGGTATTTAATCTGTGTGTTTTGTCTGAATGGGCACTAAGGGATTCACAGTGGCTCAAGCAAAGAAAGATATTTGAAATGTCACTGATATGTGACACTGCTTGGCCTAATTGAAGCTGGCTCAAGTAAAAAAGCAGACCTAGGAATAAAATGCTTTAGACCTGTTGATTTTAAGCAATACACAGCATTCTCAATATGAATGTAAGCCTGTCCTTATCCATTGTATCCCTTATATGCTCTATGATGGAGGCCAAACACTGTCACGGGATAAAAATGCTTATTTTCAGTAAGCTCCACTAATGTGAGAAACACTGTGACTATGAGAGCATTCACTCCTCTCCAGTGTTGTGTACAGCTCTTGGAAAATCTGGACAACTGCTTTGCCTTTCTGCCCTAATCCATTCTGTATCCGTTTAAAATGCTGAACACAGAATGTGATTCAGATCAGGCAGGACTGTATGAAAGGATGATGTTACGATAAATGTTTCTGTAACAGCATAATCTAATACTAAAATAGTTCTCACATTTTTTCTTTACAAAAGAAATAGTATACATATATATTCCATGAAAAAAGGTAAACAATTCCATCAGCAGTAAATGACCCTATATTTCAGAGCAACATAGTGAAAAAGATAGATTAGTAAAACAATTGTAGTCTGGTGTCCAACAACCTCGTCCTGGTAGATCTTGTGTTTTGCTTATCTTTGTTATCTCCTCCATGCGACTTCAGGTACCACAGGACTGGAAGGGAACTTCTGGGATATCAGCTTCTGCAGGTACATCTCCTGTTATGCATCAATTAACCTTTTTCTAGAACTGAGAAATTGAAAAACCTTGAAGGTGTTCTTCCTCAAGCCTCCAAACAACCCATTCAGCACTTCACTGTGCTATTTGAAAATAATCTAATCTTCAGGTAATGTATTCATGATTCATTCATACCTATGCCAAATTGGATCTTTAGCATAAATACAGCTGAGTCTTTCTCTGTTTTAGACATTTATAGTCAGCAATGACACCCCCACTAAGCTTTCTTTCTGCTTGTCTAAGCAAGCCACACATCTCAATCTCAGCTAATAAAAATGAGAAATATACTATTCATGTTTCTCTGTATTTGTAAAAAGGGATACATTCTAGATCTAAAGTTGCGTTTTCCAATCTCTTCTAATCAAAGGACATATTTTCTGTGTCATTCTTTTCCCTGAATTTCACCTGAAGGTTCCAAGTATAAACTCCAAGTTTACAAATAATTTCTCAGAGCTATCTCTGTCCACACCTTTTATTATTAATCTACTATTCACTGGTTCCTCTTTAGTCTTCATGGCCATTCAGTTTTCCTGCATTATATTTTGATCTTGCTCTATATAACTAACTTCAGCTCACCAGCAAATTAGTATACCCCATGTTTTTTTTATCATTATTTTTCTTTTTTTCTTGAAAGTGTTTCTTAGAGCTAATAGTATTTTTTAGCTTCAACATTTTGTTTTTATCAGTGTTCATCAGATTCTCCATTACTTTTTTGCAACAGGTGTCATTTTACTATGCAAGGGGCTCTTACTGATTCAATAAAAAAAAATTGCGGAGTAACTTCTTCCTTACCAAAAATGGATCTGCATTTTACTTGGAATGTAAAAAATGCAATGTACATCTAGTTTACAGGCTAAGCAAGAAGTTATCAAGTATATTGGGGATTTTTTCCTCTGTTGTGCACTTCTGTTCATAAATCACTCTTTGATCAGAAGTAATTGATTTCTCTCTATAAATATATATGTAGAAAAAAAATAAAGTGTCTGAGACTGTGTTTCCCCATAAGCTGAATCTTTCAAGAAGCATTATTGAACAAGGTACAGGAAAAAGACAGAGGATGATATAAACGTTAGAAGCTGATGTGAGTTTATTTACCCTGGGGCCTCTAATGATAATGTAGTTGAAATAATTTTAGTTATTACCATTCTTATTTGAGACAGTCAAATAATTTTTTCATTAAAATCTGTGGCTTGTTAAATGAACTGAGCCAGGCATCTTTAAAAGTGGCATTAAAAATTAATATACCATCCATTATAAGGAGATGCAACATATACTATATTTACTTTTTTTCACTTTGTGCTATATGTAAGTGTCAAATCCTGATATATATATCTCCTCGTTATGTGTTTCAGGATTGGCAAAGTTTGCACAGAGCCTTTTGGTGTAATTGGGAGGAAGGCATGTAGTGCTTTTGGGTACACTTGAAAAGAAAGACTGTAGTACACACTGTTTTCAGTGCAGCCGCTGCTGCATTTGGTTTACTTATCAGACTTTGGCATCAGAGTACTAATTTGTTCTGGGTGTTGTTTTAACTTGTGCTTTCCTGTACAATGCAGATGCCTAAAAGGTGGTTATTTCCTTTGGTGGTAGTTTTGTTGCCTTTTACTGAACTTTTAGTGTGGGTTGGCTGCTCCTTGGGGACCAGGAGTGGAAGGGCACCTTCAGGGTGCACCTAGGGGCAACAGGAGGATGCTGGTGGTAACCAGTCAACTGTCCAGTACGTGCCAGGTAAGTCCCTAGCAGGAGGCACATCTGGGGTCAAGTCCAGAGGTCCACCTGTGGGCCAGAGTCCAGATCTGGATCAGAAGGTGCATGGCAAGGTGCAAGCGTGGCTGTAAGTGTGGAGTGGCTCTGGCAGCGCCTCGGGGTGAAAACTTCATCTTACTCCAGCTCCTGGGAAAGGAGTTAGATTCCTCTCTGGGGCATCTCAGCAGACCTGTTCAGGAGGAGCTCCACCAAGGGTTTTTAGCAGGGCTTTTGACAACAGCTCTCTTCAAGGCCAGGCACCCACACCATTATCTAAGCTGGCCCCAAGACCAAGCAGACAAATCCACAGGAGTGGGGTGATGTAGGCAGACACCTGACATTCAGTAACACTGTACATATTGACTATCATAGAAGAAATACTATTGCTGAGCATGAAGAAGTGTCCCCAGATGGCAAATAAACCAGTGGTAAAATTACTTTATTCACTGAAATTAGTTGAATGTGATTTCTGTCTGCCACTGAGGCTAAGTAGATTAATTGGTTCCTGCACAGCTATTCTTCTCTTTGAGAGAGACCCAAAGAAAAAACAATAGAAATGCTTCAATTTAGCTACCAGAAATTTTTGTATGTATAATTACTTCCCTTGATTTTTGAGACATTTCTTATATTTGTAATAATGTGAGCATCTTAATGCTACCTTAGGTCTCGTGGTTCTAGGATTTTTCAAATGTCAGATAACAACAAAGGACGGGAAGGCAGACTGATGTGATAAATTGAAGAGAATTACTGAAAGAGTCACAGCTCAACACAAATAAAACAACCAGAAGGCCAAGATAAAACGAGGGAAACACTCTTACCTTTTCTCAATTTTCTGCTATGAAAGGAAGCTATTTATTAAATGGTGGTGAGCTAAGAAGGGGATTGGAACTGCAGGCAAGAAAACTGCCTCTGGCTTTTTCATTTCTGCTCTTTTAAGAGAAAATGAACGTAGTCTCCACTGTTCATAAATAAACAGGTCAGCATCAAAGGTATCTGGTTCCACCCATTCCTCTTTCTAACAGAAATAAGCTGCAAGACCCCGAATTTTGGGTAAATGACGTGGTCAATGGGGGCAGCAACTTTTATGCCTCCTGCCTTGGTATTTGCTTACCTTACTGATAACTTTTTCCATGTACTGAACTTGAACAAGATGTAACTATTTTAAGTCAAAGAATGTTTGATGATTCAACTTTCTCTTCCTCACTGCTGCTTGTGTTTAGGCTTGGACTTGTACAAGAAAAAACAATTTTTTTAAAACACTGCCCCAGTCTTTAAATATTTGGCTTCCAAGGAAGATGGGAAATCTTGGTGAAGACTCCTGTCAAAAGTATAAGTACAAGCTCAAGTATGTTTTACTTTTACAAACTAAGACTTCTCCCAAACAGTCAGCACGTTAAAGTATTTTAATGACAGAATCACAAAGTTACATATTAATGTATAATTAGAATTGGGTTCCTATTGTTACATAATTAACTAAATTAAATGCTGTATGGAATACACTTTGCTATAAGAAAAGCATTTTGACCATGCTGTACTGTCACGATTATCTTTTGCTCACCCAACTTCATTTATTTTCAGACTTGAGTAGCTACTGTGAACAAGTGCTGTATTTCCCTTATTAGTCATCTGGAGTGGAGTCAACATCTCTGGAGAGCATTTCTGCTTACTATCTTTCCTTTCTTACTTCTTTTCTTTTCTTTCTAATTTTGTTCAAGTACGCATTGGCTACCTGGGTGATAGTGAGTCAAATTTTGAGTAACTATCTAGTCATGAGCCAAGCAAATAAAGTATTGGCAATTACGCTGCTAATTGAATGGCTTTGGTGTAATCTATGTTACTGTGGATATTACTATATATTTTACTTACCATATATTTGGTAAGATCTTTTTTGTTTCCTTCACCAATATTAATCTAAAGTGCATGCATTAAGAGGAAAATCCTTGTCTTGTTCAAGCTTCAATTTGGTGTAATTGAAAAGTACTTGGTCTTTAAATATAAAATTCCTGTTTCTGCAGCATTGCTACTCTTGTTTAGAGGAAGAAACTTATAATGTCCTTGTTCTATAATTGGACTTTTTTCTGGTATTTATTTCTGTGAGAGACTTTTGTTTTCCTTGACTTCTTGTTCTGCTCTCAAATGCATATGATAATCTCCCTTGCCTCTCCTACTGTTATTGTTTTCAAGTGGCTGCAGTTACAAGTAGCTAACCTGCTGAGACATAGTTTATTTAATACCTGAAACTGTCTTAGGGACCAGACCTTCCTACAGAAAACAAACAATGGGCAATGAGCAAATGGATCTAGAACCTTTGCCAGGTGAGAAAGAGTGTTGGGGGATTTTTATGTACAGCAAATAGTAACCACTGAAAGTGTGTCCAGACTTTGTGTAAACTTAAAAAAATTTTAAAAATATATTTCTGGTTGCTCAGTAGTTTTGTTAATTGCGTTCCTCAAAAAATAAGGGAATAGACAAACAAATTTTGAACATTTATATTCTTTGGGAATAGGCTTCTTGATAACATGTGAAGAAAAATAAGATGGAATAAGAATCTTATCTGAATTTTCAGTTTAAGTTGGTTGCCCAGAACTGTTAATATTTGAAATCTTTTTTTTCCACGTTGAAACCACCATTCTTGCTCACTTTGAATGCCAGAACCTACCTTCCTTAGGGTCCTTCTTATTAATTAGCAATTCTTTGAGAATTGCTTCAACTAAGGAAGATGATGGGGAGAGATGCAATACTCTGACTTTCTACCTGTGCCAAATCGTATCTCCAGCTAAAGTCGTGGCCGAAAACACATGAGTTCTTGCAGTTAAAGCATGTATTTGCTAATATGGCATTCTTTGCAGTGTTTGATTCCAGTGAACATTTTGTCCCATTGCACTATGGAGATCAGAATTGCCTAATTTTAACATTGCAAAAGGTCTAAATAAAACTCCAATTATCATCAGATCAATTTTAAAATAGTGATACTTCAAAGGTTTTAATTCCTTTTTTTTGGTTGTTGTTTTTGTTGCCTGATTGTTTAACTGTCAAGATAAATTTGAACTCACTCAAACCTTTCTGTGTATCTGTGAAGCACAGAAGCTTTCAATTTTTTAAATGAAAGCCTGGATTCCAGAGTGTTCCCATGATTTCAGAAGTCTCAACTATAAGAAAAACACTGCAAACAAATACAGAGGTATAGAGAAGTCAGTTTTCAGTTCCACTCCCAGAGACACTATCTGCCCTAGAGATGTCAAACTGAGTGAAAGAAAGCAAAAGAAAGTAAAAGAGTAACTTTTCTTTCTAAATAAGAAACTGAGATAGACGGAAAAGTTTCCATGCATTAATACGTTTAGGCCTATTTAATCTGAGAATTTCAACTCCATTAAACAAAACACATAGAAGCTTGATTTTAATTATGTTTTTAAACCCCACTGACTTTACTTATACTCCTGAGGAACTTGTATTTATGCCCATTACAACTTTTCTCTAAACTGGAATCTGTCTTTAAGGTTCAGGTCACCTAACTTTAGGCACCTGACTGAGATCCTGCTGTGGACTCTCACTGTTCAGTAGAAAGCGAACACAGGTGTTAGATGTGCCCGTGAAAAATACTTGCAGTACTGTCTGATATATGCAGTCTATGTTCACATGCATTTTGTGATTGTTTGGAGATGTCATTCCAACTACTTAACCAGAGGACTGTCCCCTTCTGCAGTATTTCTAGACATGACCAATTCACTGGACTGAGGAGGCAGCAGCTTTGTTCAGTGCTGGTTATGGGAGGCACAAAGTGGTGAAAGGAGAAGTTGGTAAAGGCAACCCAAAATATACAGTCTTAGGCAGTGCAAACATAGGACTAAATTCTTTAAAGTAGAAGGTCCTAGGTGGCAATTCAATGATGTCTTCCAATTTGCAATAGGTTCTTCATTCTGACTGAATGATATAAATCAATGTGAGGCACTGGCATGGTACAGGAAATGCAACATAACACTGCATATCTAACCATGCATTCAGTAACAACATTTTTGTACTACAGAGTGATGACTTCTTGTCAAACAAAGTAGTCCTTTATCACTGTGGGTACATTAAAGAAAGAGTACCCTGAAAGAGAACCAGTTTAGGAATACACTGAGAATTTCTGTGTGGATCTGAAACAGCCAGCAGATGTTCATGCTCTGAAATATACTAAGCCTGTATTTAGATCTCTCAGGTCTGAGGGCCTAACTGTCAGAATTTCCAGAACCCTCCAATAGTGCTTGATTAAAATCTGAATATTTTTTATGGTTTGTTATTATGCACACCATATGAACACATATTTTTAATAAAAAATTCTCCTTTTTTTTTTTTAATTTTTTGTCAGTAACTGCTCAAAGGGAAAATAATGCCTGCTGAAGTCTGTGTAAAAACTCTCTGTAAGATTATACATAATGCAGGAAAAAAGTTTTAAAGTGGAATAATCTACAACCTGACACTAAATTTCAAAATAACATGTTGGATAATTCATGTAATTTCAGATTTCTTAAAAAATTGGCCTAACAAGCTTGTATGAGATTTTCAAGTTTCCAAGTTTTAAAAGCTATATAACTTAACATTAGTACCAGTAGTTCTCAGATCATACTTTTGTCAGCTAGAAATATGTGCAAGGTCAAGATTTACACCAGTGTGGAATGTGCTAGCTTGGGGGAAAAAACAGAAAAAGGAATAATTCAAAATATTGTGAGGATGAGGCAGAAATATGATGGTTATAGAAAAAGCAGAATCTTCTTAAGTAAAAAATAGCTTTCAGGAAAATTGTAAAATATATTCTAAGGATTAGAGGTATTATGTGGTATCCAAGAAACTGGAACAGAGATCTCTGAAATATTGCTAGAAAGAAATATTCTTTGGAATTGTGTAATGGTAGAAGATCTTAACTTCCTACACACAAACTGGAGAACAGAGAGAATAAAAGTGAATTATATGGTAGAGGTATTTATAGAAATGTTGGCTCAAAGACTAATTCACATAAATACTACATAAGTAAGAAATTATGTTGGCTAAGGTTAGGTTTTTAAAGCATATGAGAACATCAAGACTGATTTTAGAATATGGTCTTAGACTGAATAATACATATTGGCCTCGCCCTGTGTAAATTTACATAGGCATAAAACTAGTTCTTTGTCTAAGATTCTCAGTCTCAAAGGAACAAGCTTTAAATACTTAAATGGTACAGTACAGGATCTGTAACATGCTGTTCGTTTGGACCTTCCTTAAATCATAGTTGCAAAAAGTCTTCCGAGTTTGCACCTCAAATAAAGCAGAAGCGTGATGTTTATAGTTCTAACAGGCTCAAGTGCCACCTCTCAAAAGGCATGAGGAATAATCAGGAATAGAAAAAGAGACAGAACAAATGAGACAGCAAACATCCTAAAGCTCAGGCAGGAGGCAATTCAGGTTTGCCCCAGGTGAAACTAGCTTAGGTTTTAAATTTGAAGTTAGAACAAACAGAGCTATTTTTTCCAGTTGTTTAAATGAAAAGATGAGCACAATACCAGTTCCTGAAAGGTTGATATTGGCATCTGTATTTTCGTATTGTTATTTTTATCAGGCTAAATACTTAGGTTATTCTTGTAAGGATGATATTGAGGGAGATGGACTTCCAGTTTGACTTGGTATATTTTTTGCTGTGTTTCTGAGAAGGAAAATGATACAGGAAATCCTATACAACAACCAGGGTATTGAAGATAAAAAGGATTTATTTGTTCCTTCCTGCCATCTTCCCTAGATGCTTCAGCTGAATAAATATCACAATATTGACTAAGGAAGGGAAGGTAGAGGAAATTTTGGGTATGTGTTTGAAAAAAAAAAGACATTACCTCAAGCAGAGTAGAAATCTCATTCATGAAACAGTATGCTCCTATCAAAAAATCGCCATCCCAAAATGTGAAAAAATTATCATGCAAAATCATGGAACTTGATATCTTGAAAAATACTGTGTCAGTCCTGGGTGGTGTTTTATGACTGGAAAATTACCTATTTCAAAACAGAAAAATAAAGCATGATTTCTGGCTTTTTTTTCTGTCAATTTGTTAATGATGTGGGCAGAAATTATAGAAGTCTATTGTTAAACACGCAAATGGAACAGTTTGTGCATTAAAACTCAGATAATCATAGATTTCTGATTGGTACATTCATTCTGAAAAGTCAAGATAAGCTTGTAAATACGAACGTAGTGATGATAAACATAGCTGTTTAGTAGAAAGAAGGAAGAAGATTGATTAAAATCAGGGATAGGTGAGTTTTCAAAGATCTACTACATAAAGTGGTTGTCCGCAATAGCAAACTATTGTTCTTTCACAACCAAGGATTTCCCTCCCAGCCTCACGTCTCTAGACTAAAAGCTAGAAATCAATATAGGTCTTAGGAGCTTCATGATAGTCAGATTTGAAAACCCATTCAAGGAATCTCTTTCAAACCAGTAGAAGTTCAGAATGTGAAAAAACAACACCATAGATCTTTTTAAAGATTGCAAATTGCCTTACTAATCTCTTGTAATTAATTGCCATCCCTTGGAGTAAAATCCCCCTGAGAGACCCTGGCTGCAGGCACCTGTCCTGCCTCTCACTCTAACACATGGAGCAGAATCTTAGTCAAAATAAATCACCATCAAGTATCCTCAAAGTTCATGTATTAACCAATGCATTGGTGGCTGTTCTACCAGGGTAGCCATTGGCGTGGAAGTATATGTCTAAAACGAATTTTATCTAAACACATTTCAATTTATCTTTTGGTCTAGGCTAGACATTTAGCTCCTTCCATGGCTGGTAAAAGATGCGTGCCTTAGCCTGAGGCAGTTATCAAAAATGGGCAGGATAAACTGCATTCTGTAAATGCTTGTTCTAGTCTGCCCACTATTTAGACTGCCTTGGTGTCCGAGTTGCCTGACTTACACATCATTAATAGTAGATGGAATGCAAAACACATTTTGGGGTTATTTACAAAGATTTACTATAGGTGAAGGAGGGCAAGCTTTATATGCTCCCTCCAGAGTCAGGGTATTAGTCATTGTAGAGGATAAGGCAGTGCAGGTTCCTAAGTTTACCCCCAGTTAGTTGCTCATTTCTAGTACGTTAATCTGTGGTTATTAGACCATCTCGACTGAATCCCACTTGATACGAGTGCAAAGTAGCAGCTAAAGTAGAGCTGGCAGCCTTTCTTTCTTTTTGAAATGCTTTTGCTCCAACATATTGAACTTGTAAAAAAGTTTGTCAGGAGGCAGGGAGGACAGAGTCCCTTTTAAGGAGACCTGTGAGCCAAGACTCACAGGGAAGCAGGGCAGAGCCTCAGCAGTGGGGCCATCTCGCTGCCCACAGACCTGAGCAGGGCAGCAAGGAGGGTAGCCAAGGGCAGCCCCAGCCCAGAGCATCAGGCAGCTCTCTGGGAATCAGGATAAGCCAAGGCTGGGCCAGGGTGTCAGCCCATGCGTAAGGTTCTGGATCCATAGGACCCCTGGCCAGGCAGACAGCTGTGATGCAGTGCAGCTCCAGAAAGTATGAAGAGCAAGTGTCTCCTGGGAAGAGCTCCAAGGCAGGGAAGCCCAGGTTGGTGATGGTGTCCCACTAAGCTCTCCCAATCAGTCAGCTGGCCTTGCTGGGCACTCAAATATAATCTTCAATTCCCTGATCACAATGAGAAAAAGTCTAATTTGAAGTTTCTAAGAATTAAAAAATGCTTGGTAATTTGGTAAATGCTGCTTATTTCTTTTTCATTGTAGGATGCAGTTGGGAATCCTTTTGTGCACCTTGGGTAAAGGTTCACCAAATATATATCATTGAATTCAGGAATTTGGCTCTTCTCTGCTCTGCAAGAAAGGGAGCTGTGTTTCTGCAGATGCAAATGTGGGATATCATTCATGGTCTGATAACAGTGTTGACAGTAGAGCTTTTACAAAATTAGGAATGGTTACCATTATTTGCCATGGGGATAGTATTCCTCTACTTTTCCAGTTTTCAAAAGTAATTGGATTATTTAGCTTTAAACTTTAAAAAACCAAATTATTGTGGAACAGTAAAGCTACCTGAAAAACCAAATGACACTTCTGGAAGTTGTTATTGATGGAAATTAGACAGTTTGGAAGGAAATGTACACAGCATCAGCTAGGGTTTTCAGTCCCACCTGTTCTATAACTGTAATATTATTCTCCAGATGATTCAGGTTCAGCAGTGCACTTACACAAATTGTGGACGTACCCGTGTATTAGCATATTCTTTTTCTGTCTAATCAATGCACAGTTTTCCTGCTGTGTGCAATGTTTGTTCCCTATCTGAGGTGTCAGGAGACAGCTCCCTTTCCTGGAACATGCTAACTTTTCTGTAGGATGAAATAAAGACAAAGTTCTGCCTGGAAAGTGTCCTAGTTTTGTGGAGATCCCAAATAGCTTGCTAAGCTGCTTTCTATAATACAGCTAAATATTTGTCTGAGTATAACTAACCCCTCTACAAACACCATCCTTTGCATTTTTTATAAAAAGAAACATTACAGGCTTGCTGTACCTGTCATAAAGAAACAGAAGTAGAACATTCCCAACATTTTTCCTTAGCAGATCTCCTTGGAGGTTACTACACACTGCCTTAGAGCAGTTTAAGTGCACTGCACCTCATAATCCATACTCTTGCGTGCATTATGCTTTCTTAGTAGATTGGGTTCACAGCCCTCAGTGATCAAGAACTATATTTGGGGCACTGTGTGCTGAACTGGACATTATGATTTTTTAAGCTTGTGTTAATATGTTGAGCTGTGGTTTAAGTTTTCTTGCTCTGGAGGGGCCACGTGAGGTAATTGAATCGGTAGCAGTGTAAGGGTTCAGCCATGAGCTTAACCTGGGATAGTTATTTGAAAAATAATGATGTAACTATAGCTAAAGAGGCTTCTTTGAAGGCTTTAATTGATATCCTACAAAGCTTCTTCATTTTTTTAACCTTTCTGGTAGATTTTTAATAGGTAGAGACTCATTGGTCTTAGTGTCGATCCTTTTATTTTTTCTCAATGATAAAAAGAGATATCACAGCTAAGTTAGTAATTTGATAAAGAAACTGAGATTTAGGATTAAACATGTTTTCCAAATATTCCAATTTTTTATGTAATGTAAGCTGTAAAAGCAGGAGAATATTTTCATATCCTGTTTTGAGAGACAGAGGAAATTGAGAACTTGATGAATGGAAATGAATTAGGTTGACTCACGGTTTCCCTTCCTTAATATAGCTATTCAATTAACATGTTCCTCATTATAGTTTTTCTTTTACTAAATGTTCTTTTATATTTATGTGAGCTGCTACCAATATTTAATTAGTTTTATTAAAGAAAATATATGTCTGCTGTCACACTTGTCAGCACCATTTTTTATTTTCCTCATGCAATTCTTTGGGTTTGGATTTTCCATTTGACAAAGAAATGTGGCTTGGAGCTAAAGACTTCTGGCAAGGCTTCCTCATTGATTTAAAACAATGAATTGGACTTCTAGTTCTTGCTCATGCTGGGGCTAAGTCTGTTTTGCAATGGTTTGCAGATACCTGGCATTGTAACAGGAATGAGAAAATGGCAGTAATTCAGAAGAAGAACCTGGGTTTCTCAGTTTGTCACCAACTCTGAGAGCCTCCAAAAGGTGTCAAATAGAAAACAAGAGAAGCAACACATTTCTCCTGACCCTCTCCATAACTGAGTCTCTGTTTCTCTAGTTCATTTACATTTTTGACATTTTGTTATGACTCTGTTGTTGCAATGTCAAAAGTTAACCCTTGTTAACTTGTCAAGGATTCCAGGCTCCAGTGAGGGAATGAAATAATGAAGAGCTTTTATGTAGTTGGTCAAAGATGGTTAAGTTAAAAAGATTTTAAAAATAATAAAGTGATTTAAGTTTCCAATTATTATAGAACCCAAGTGGTTAGTTAGCAAGGTGCAGCTAATGAATGTGACATAAAAGCAGTTCATAATCTATAGCACTGCGGAATTAAGAAAAAAAATCCAGGTTCCTGACCAGAAATTGTTTCAAGCCTCACTGCTGTTCATTTCAACATGCAGCACTATACTGGAACTAATCCAATAAAAAGTCTGAGAGTTCACCTTCATACTCCCTTACCCTCAAGGATTTCTCTTTTGGCAGAATCTACTGTGTTCATACTGTTTTGCCACAGTTGTTCCCTCCATTCAGATCCTTTGCTAAACTGGAAAGTATTTCTCCTTCAGAACTGCAAAAATATTTGTAGCTAAAATTCCACCCAGACCTGCTGTTTGAAAGCCCCTTATTTCACTGATGTTTACCACACAGTGCCCAACCTTCAGTTTTTCATTTACCTTAGAGAACTACTCTGGGTTTATTCCACCTTCTAATCGTATGCACTTTGGGAAGCCCCACTTTGCAGAAGCTAACTGCCTTGGGAGCACATTCAACCCTCTTCATGTATCACAGGAAAGTCCCTTTGCACCCTTGGCACAAGCTTACTTACAGGACTGAGAAACTTACTCTTCTCCCCAGGATTATTCTGTGTCAAGTTTTCACAGCCTAAGGCTATATAAGCTTTATCTGGTTTTCCCTTGTCACATTACTGTAATTCCTACTGAAAAAATCCTCTGGGCAGGTTATGTGGTCCAGAGTTAGGTCGTCCAGGGAGAAAGAGAATTTATTCCTCAGTATCTCTAGAGACACTGCTGAGAAATCCCAAGTCCAGGCTAGTAACCCGCACAGTGCTGAAAAGGAAGTAAGGGAAAGGGAGACACTTGTTGCTGAGCCTTGCATGATAAACACTGGAGAAGGCTTTTAGATTTTTAGATTCTTCAGATATTGTGAAAATTTCTGAAACAGAAGTACTATTTCCAGGATATATAGATTTGTTCTTTTCTCTCTTTCTCTCCTTCTTCCCTTTCTTCCTTCTCTCCTTCCCTCTTTTTCTCTCTCCCTTAGAACAACAAAAACCCAGATAGAAATTAAACAAATGGTCTTGGTGAGAGGTCAAGGAGCCAGTAGATGCAGAAGGACAATGTGGTTCAAGCTGATGAAGTGTGTATCGTAAAGTAAAGGAGATGACAGGAAATGATGAGCAACAATCTCAATAAATTAATTTCCAGTTAAATAGGGCACTGAAGAAACAAAAATTTAGTGCAGAAAGTATAAAAAAATAAGAAATAAAAAGAGGAAGATTCATGTTTTTATCTACCATATTCTGCTATAAACAGAATGTGAAAATGGGAGGAAGATAATTAGGGACACTGTAAGAAAAAAGCATGAACTATATGGGAAATAAAGCATAGATAGTAATATATTTTATACTATATCTTATGGTATTAGTCAAATCAAATAAGTAAATTCAGTGTTTCAGGAAACATTGAAATCCTGCTGGATGTTTGAATATTTAGTTCTAAATAGGAAACATCCAGTAATTTATAACTAGAGTGATAATGATTTCTGTGACCTGCTCAGAGCAATCGTCAAACCAAAAGGCCAAGATATGGAAGAGTAGCAGAGTAGGGTTCACCGTGCTCTTGTTTAAAGAACATGTCACAATGGGGGATGATGATAAGACTAAATTTTTAAACATGACTTGCTGATCTGGAGAGCAACTAGTAGGGGAGAGTGTAGAAAGAAATGTAACTTGTGGCTTGCTACTGTGCTGCACACACATTTTTTTACTAAAAAGCTCTTTATAAAGTATTGGATCCAGGATTTTTACAGTCCTAACAAGCTCTGTGACCCCCAGTCTGCTACCCTACTGTGGTCAAAAAGAAGACTACATAAGCATGACAAAATGGTGTTTCTTGTTTTAAAAAAAGACTTAGGGGAGAACCACAGGGTAAAATAAATTTATGTGACATACAAAATGCATTAAATGGACAACATATAGTATGTTCACAGAAAATTCATATTACTTGAGGTGTTAGAAAGACTCAGAAAGCACTCAAAACAGAAATGGCATCCTAAAAGAGTTCTGATAACAAAAAGGATAACAGACTACACAATTTCCTTTGTCAAGCGCTCCCCAAGCATTGTTACAGAAATAACTCACAAGAAATAAAAGGGAAAGTTCTAACATGGTTAAATATAGGAAACCGGAGCAGTAATAAATGCTTTTCCCGGTACAGAGAGATACTGACCTACCATTCCCCACTGGAAATGGAGATCTCTACTGCAACTGTTCAATATATTCACAAAAAATCTCTAAACAAGAGAAAATAATTAGGTGACAGTGTGCCGATATCAATGTTTTAAAAAGACATATCAAAAGGACTAACAAAGTTTGCAGAAAAGGCTGAGGATAGTGAATCACAGTGTAATAAAATGATGAATAAAATCCAATATAAACAAGCAAGAAAATGATATTCCTATCTAAATGCTTAGTAACACTGAAAAAATAGAATATCTGGGGGAAAAACAGAAAATGAAAACAAAACCACAGCAATCCTCCTCTCTAGGCTTATTGCATTTAGTGGTTTCCATTCCATTTGTGGTTCTTCTATTCACTGCTCAGAGATGATATGGTAGAATTAGAAAATATTTCAGTTACAAGTTGTGTCTCTGGAAGTGTTCAAGGCCAGGGCTTTGAGCAACCTGGTCCAGTGGAAGGTGTTCCTATCTATAGCAGTGGGTGTTGAGCTTAGTCATCTTTAAAAGTATCTTCCAATTCAGATAATTCTGTAATTCTATGACTCTATGAAACATGCTGAGTAGCTAACTATATTAAGAGAGGAAAATTGTGAGTTGACCTAATGATTTTCCATTCATCAGCTGTTCAATTTCCTCTCTCAAAACAGGATATGAAAATATTCTCTTGCTTTTACAGCTTGCATCACATCACTTGATGTCAGATACAGGAAACAGGCCAAGGCTTGTTTTGTTTACCAGTACAAATGTAGCCTAGATTGGCTCTGGGAAGCATTGGGCTCTCTGACCTTGCCTTACACAATATAGTCTTGGTATTACCAAAGGGTTATAAAATAAGATGCCAAAAATTTTTTTGTGTTGAATTTTCATTTTGGAGACGTCATAAAAAGTACTGGTTTACATTTACATTATCCTGACATTTTCCAGGAGGTTTTTAGTAGAAATGAGTGGTAGGGTGGAGGAGAGAGGGGAAAGACATCCTGAAACTTCTGTCCTGATGGAAAATTGGGAAAGAGCTCTGTGGAAATTAATTACTTCACATAGAGACATTAATGTCACCCAAAAGAAGAAATCAGTTCAGCTGTGAACATGTTCTTGTTCTGGTTATGTTCCAGTCCTTGCAAGAAACTCAGGACTTACCTATAAGCCTTGGATATAATTAAATTCAAGAGTCAATATGGGTTTATCCACTGTGTCTAAGTTTTCAAGCTATATGCACAAAATATTAAAGTAATTTTCTCCATTTTTGCTAGTACTAGTTTCTCTCTCACATCTTCCATCTGACAGCAATTATCCTGTGCTAATTAGACTCTTTGCTCTTTCTTTTACAATTTTAAGAGTAACTCTGGCCTAGCCTATTTCTGAGATCTGGGCAGAGTAAAGAGTGTTTTTCTGGAGCCACTGTCTAAATTTCATATGAATTTGCATTTTCTACACCTTGTCATCCACACCTTTAAAATTTTGAAGTAATCCTAAGTGTATGCATGCACATTCATCCATTTTTTAGACTAGGTGTGAAATTGACATTATATTCAATGTGATAAAATCTCTTTAGTATTTTTGAAAATAAAACATACAGTTACTGCTCTGGTATTTATAAATTTGTATATTGGTTTAGGTGTAAACATGCAGTAATTGAGCACTTATGCAGACAAGAATCACAATGACTGCTTGCACAAAGCAATAGAGAAGAAATTTGCATCAGAGATGTTCTTGAAGCCATTTTGAAACTATATTTTTATATATATAAGTCTAAATATTGTTTCCCACAGCACTTAAATAATTGAAATAAGATATAAGAACAATAACATGAACTTCACCATAGAAATATAGAAAGCACAAACACATAGTATGAACTATTTGCAAAAAGTGCAGAATATATATCTCACCTCAGAAGCTATTGTAGAATCCACAAAAAGTGTCAATTACTAAAAAAAAAATCATAGCTATCTTGTGAGTACATGAATACCAAGACTATATTAATTATTTGAAGAAATTCATTGATACTATTTTCCCCAATGTCTCATACATTTATGTCAGCTTTATTTTCTAACACCAAACTGATACTTTCTAGTAAATAAAAAAATTTTGTTGAGAAAACAATTCGATAAGAGATGCATTAACTAAGCTCTTTGTACCTAGACCATTCTGCTTGTCTTTTCTTGACACGGATACAAGAGGACAGTGATTTGCTGTAAGATGACAGTGGTTAAATTCTTCTTCCAGTTGTTGACTCACAATTATTCCTCTGCTGGCCTGCAAAGGCTAAGGTAGATAAAACCACACGATCCCATTTAATAACCTAAGCCCTTCATACATGCTGGCAAGACTTCAGTGGAGTGCTATCAGTGTAACTGGCATAAGACACTGGCTTGCAGTGCTTTTGTTCTGTCTGCCATTTTGGATGAGTGAACATGCACAAATGTCAAAAGAAATAAAATAGTGGTCTCTTTTAACAGTGATTATTTTGTTTCATGCCCTGTACACTGCACAGCTTAAAGTATCTCTCATTACTTATCTTCCTCAGAAGAAAATTTTCCACATTTAATATTTGCATTTTAAGTGCACATGGCCCCTTGACACAGTCCTCCATCACCAGTGTGTCATGTGTGTGACTGAAGTTCACATATTCCACAGTTACTCTTGATGCCAGCAAAAAACCCACCTGATCAGTAAAAGACAAGATAAAACCCTATAGCCTATGAGCTATAGCCCATATATATGAGCTGTATGAGCCCTGAGCTATACCAGAGAACAGCAGTGACTCTTGCTTCCCGTGGCAGGTGTCTGTGCCACCGGGCTGAGACAGTCTGGGGACTTAGTAGAGCAAGCTTGTAAATCCTGACTAAAAACACCAAGCTCTCATATTTGGTTAGAAGCTTATTTGTCTCTGATATCTGTTTGGACATCTTACATGCCACAATTCCTTTTATGAAAAATAAACCAGCTTTTTTTGTTTTGGGGGAAGCCTCTGGTCCAGGGAGAGTTTAGTGTCAACAGCCTCCATCTCTGTCCCTGTTGCCAGATCTCCAACTTAGGAGCTCCCATCCCAGAAGTGCCCAACACTGCTGAACCTAGAAGTCATTTTGTAGTTCGGTTGCAAGAGGTGATATATTTCTCTATGAACAGGCATGACTGAAACACTAGTATATACATGCAGGTTCAAGCCAGATGTAATTTAGTTGGACTCTCTAGCCTATAAGAACACAAATGATGATTCAAAGTGCCATGTGATCAATGGATACCACATTGTGTTCAGGTTAATTATTTTAAAGATGCAACTAGGCGGCGTACATATGAGAATGGCTATATCGTGGCTATTTTGAAGAGATCTCCATTAAACTTTAGTGCTCTGAATAGCCTAATAAACATATTATTAACTGTCATAGCTATTATTGGGAGATTCTTAGCTTTTAATTTCATCTGAGATGGAGATCACTGGTTTATATCCTGTTGGCTTTTGTTTTATGACAAGAACTGTTTTAGTTTGTGCATCTACTAAGGGATCCAGTTACTGACCCAGTTTTCACTGAAGTAATTGGAAATATTTTCATCAACTTCAGGAGGAGATAAATCAGATCAGAAATGAAGACCATTAGTAAACAAGGACAACATTCCATTCTTAAATTCATATTCTTTTGTTAGATGTGCTGTTACTGTACATCGTTCTTCTTACCTGTAGACTACTACTTTTTATTACAAGATCTAGGCTCTGATGTATAGTTTAACAAATTAGTTGTTGTTTGAGGGAATTTGAAGATTTTGCTTTTGAGACACAGTTTGATCTTTTATTTTTTGGTATTGATATTCTAATTAGAGTAAGAGAGCATCATGACATCTTTACAGTTCATACCACTAGTATGACCCTAAAAATATTTCAAAAATTAAGAATAGAGTACATAAACTAAATGAACTATTAAAATATCTGCTATTAAAAAAGGATGGCTTTTAAAAATGGAATAGTTGTATGTTTTTCAAATTTTGCTATCTCATTTCTTTAAGTTGTTTACTTAAGTAGTTTAGAATAACTAATGTACTTCTTGTTCTTAAAACATTTTGCAGTACTAAAACATTGTCTCAGTTGTGCTGTGCAAGTCAACAAACTGTAAGTGTGTATAACATCTGTGTTGTTATCAATTATCACAGTTTTACTATGATTGATGATATTGCAAAAAGTACATGAACTTTTGCTTTAATGAATTACTGTAATTTCTGTGAACTAAAACTTCTTAATCTTGGTTCTAAAATACAGTTTTCTGACTAGATCAATATCACATCCTTGTGGAAATTAACCATGTGCAGAATGTATCCCTTAAAGGAGAAATATAATCTTTTTATATCCACTGGAAAATACACTCTGTGGGACAGGATTTGGAGTCTGGCCAAGCTGCAATGATGCAGGGGGAATTGTTTGCTAGGGATGATAAAACACTCTTCTTAGAGCTTCTTAATGCATACGTGCAGGACAGAGTTTAGAATGCTGGCTTATCTTAATGCAAATCTGTTTATTCAAATGTCCATCTCAACAAATAATTACTTAAAAATAAATATTTTTTCCTAAAACATAAAAACATACCTGTAATTTTCTGCCTTTTTTTTTTTTTTACTTTGAAATACGTATATACATGTTTGCTTAACCTTGACTTTAACCTGCAGCTTTAAAAAGTTTATTTTTCCATCAGCAACATACTGAGTTTGAAAAGGTCCATAGGGTAATAGAAAATGTATAGTGGTGATAAGCAGTAATTTCACAGTTAACTGATCATGATGTTACAAGATGCAGTGCACTCTCCTAATCTTTCCTCACTCTTTCTTTTTTTTTTTTTTTTTAATGGTAGCCTAATTAATATTGCTTGGTGGTTTTATATAAACTAATGAACCGAAGAAATAAAAGACGTGGCAGTGAAAGTGCCTGGCTCAGATTTCCAGCTGTGGTCAGGTACTCAATATACTCAGAAAGATAAGCGGATGTGTTCTTCTAAACTGAATCTAACACATCTCCAATACCTTACATGTCAGGTCTTGAGATGCAGGGTTGTCACCTTATATACTCTCAGGGCAGTTTAAATTTAAAATATTTTTTTTACTGTTGTAATTGCCTAGGACTATGTATGCTGACAGATACCACAGCAGAGCTGATGAGAGGTTACTTGTTACACTGTTGTAACATTACCCTTTGTATTCATCTATATATATCTCAAATCTCAGGACAAGCTGAACTGAATCTTCATATGTTTGGATTTCTTGCGGGGAGAAAAAAAAAGTGTAGTTTTTTTGAGAGCAAGTAGAACAGTACTAGGTGAAATTTCTGAATGTGTTGATTTCTTTTTGAACCTCAGGCCACCAAGATGGTATCTTTGAAAGTAAGATTTGGGGAAGGATTCCTCAGGAAAAACCCAGTAAAAAATTGACTGTAAATGACTGAAATGACTATGAGTATCTCAAACTAATTTATTAAGCTTTAGATCATGTCCTGATTCAAAAGGCTGGGGAAATATTACATGACTTTTCTTAAAATGAGGGAATATATGATTAAGAAAGTGCAGAACAGGTCAAAACCTACTGACCTTCTTTTCTGGTCTATGTATAGCTACCCTTTATAAAGACTGTCTATCACTTCCTTGACTTTTAAAATGAGCTTTGCACAGACCTTAATAGGGCATTCAATGCAAAATGCAGACCCAAGCCTCTACCTGATTAGTTTTATCGCATTAAGATTTCCTTGATAGAGTTGATTCTTGATACTTTGGTTCAAATGATCAGTATTTTTTCTTCTGGTAGGTTTTTGGTTAGTTTCACTGTTTTTAATCTCAAAAAGGTACCATTCTTTTCAGTATCTGCTGTAGGGAGGAGAGCCATTTATAAAGATCCCTTTGTCACAAGCATCTTGCATTGTAACACAAAAACGACCTGATCTTAACTACACACTTCCAGTAATATTTTCTCTGTGCCTCTATTATGGTGAATGAAATGGAACTAATTCATTATAGTAAAGTGGATGGGGATTAAAGCTCAAGAAGAAATAAGTCAGAGACACCAGCACTGCCTCAAATGTTTTGCCTTATCTGTCGTGGTTTTGGAATGGAATGCCCCTTCTCTGGCTCAGGGCACAACTTGGATTTTCACCTAATCCGCCCAGTGAGCTGTCTACCAAAATGCTCATACCCTCCACACATTAAACAAAGAAGAGGATCTGTTTTCCATCCCTGAAGTGATTTTTGAAACAATTTTATTCTTTAGTAGATAATTGAAAATTGTTTGATTTCAGATGCATTTAGTAAGAAGCCATGGAACAGCTGGACAGTTCTGCAAATAACTCTCTGTATTGCACTGTGCAGGTTGCATTAGTCAGGAATTCAAACATTTTTGGAGACTTAAAATGTTCTCACTGATTATATTTCTATTTGAACCAGTGCATGTAACAACAGAATCTGCCTAGAACTTTCAGGAAAAGATGCATTGTCCAATTCTAACAGTCAGGTAACCCAGATGTTATTTTTTCTGTTGCATTACACACGAACAAGGTTTTAACTCAATTAGGAATGGTACTGACTTAAGATTTGAAGAATGGGATTCATTTATCCTAAGATATCTGAAGTTATACAGAAGGCTTCAGTTGTCTGCTTTAGGTTACATATCCACTCAGTGGAAAGAAGCAGAATCCCACTTTGAGAGGCTCATTTTCCCTTAGAAATGTGCCTACAGCAAACTGACTTTGGCCTGTTGGAGTTGTTTATCTGCCTCTACTTGTTATGATGGGTAACTATCTCAGACAACCAACTTGGACATGTAGTAAGCAGTCACGACAACTGAACATACGTGTCTCATGACATTTTAGGTGCTGTAGGATAACTAAGGTGTTCAGATGGATATGACAGACATGGCACAATATTTTTGCATATTGACCTTTTTAAGTTTCTTTTAAAAAGTACACTTTCATGTTGCAGTGAGTTTTTAAGAGAGGGTCTGAAACAACATAAGAAGCCAGACTGATATGCAGATTGGAGATTTGTTTTAACTTAAAAACTTAATATGCTGGATATGAGGAATCAGCTTGGCTAAACTTGGCTTAGGGAAGTAAGCAGACATCATGACTGCAGAGTCACCACTCATACCCTCTTGTCTTCAATTGCTATCTTCTGTACAAGTACAGAAAAGATTGCTAAATTCATCTTACTGGCATTTGTAGAAGAGGGAGATGTAGAATGCATCAGGACAGAGAAAGTTTTGGCATCCTTGATGCTGATGAACCAGTGAGAAGGAAAATTACATGTACTATGATTTCTTCTGAAGTTAAGAACTTTTTAAAACCAAAAAAAAATTGCAGATGGAGGGTGATAAAATACCTTTAAGTGACCAGGAGTAATATGAACTACTTTTAGTTATAATTCTGAGAAATTTTGGTTTTCCTGTTCTTACCATTTTTAGTCATTGCACAGCTTGACGATATTATTCCCAGAATTCATGTGGAATAGAAAAGTTGTATTTCCTGGAAACTAATCCTGGCTATCACAAATCAATCTACTAAAGTAAATGCTGTTATTCAGGGGCAACTTAAACTGGAGTGAGACTTAATGACCAGTGGCTTACACCTTTGTCTCCTCTGTTTATCAGACTATAGTGCAAAAGATCATCAAATAAGAATAAAATTGAACATTCATGCTGCACAGTTATTACTGCAAACAGAAGGTAAAGAATGCCACTATTTAGCAAACATGAACTGACAGCTGGGACTAAATCTAGAAGAGGACTGAGTTGCACACATTGCAATGCTTTACAATGATAGGGCTTGCTCCTGGAGCAGTCAGGTCTGTGCTGAATGTCTATTTGCCACATGGGGAGAATTTTGTACTTTGAGGTGAGAAACCAAAATGAACTCTCACTGTATTCTGGCATAGAGTAAGGTCTGGGTATCAAGGATCAACACAGTGCGTTTCTGACATTTAGGAAGTGGTCAGTAAGTCAAATTTTTCTGTGCAACCTCATGATTATTGCCCATGGACGGAATATCTACTACACGTGAGCTATAAACCTAATGCCTCCAAAAAAACATTGGATCTGATGTGTTGCTCACCATCCCGGAGCACTCCAACATTTTCTGCTGTTGCACAAGTCCAGCAGTCCCCACTGAGCACATGTTCTGTTGTTGCTGGAGGGCTGTACTGTTCCTGAAGATCAGGAGCAGCACACTGCTGGACATCTGGAACAAGCATCAGTTTCTTGAACCACTCAAGGATGAGATTTCTGGGTTGCAGAAGAGGCCATATCTGAGAAAATACTAATACATATTTTAGCCCTCTCCTAGAATTACTTAGGGATTACTGAGCTGCTAAGGGTTCATTTCAGAAACTCAAGGCTCAGAAAGAAAAGGCAGAAGAAAACTCTTGATTCCACAACTAGAAATCAGGGCATTCACCCAGGCAGGAAGCGTATGAGACAGGAACAAACTGTTTCAAGACATTGCAAATAGGTGGGGTTATTTTCTCTGTAAAAAGAGCTCACAGTTTCAAGACCAATAACTATCCTTTTTCATCTAACTGTATTTGTTCCCTCTGTTTCTGATTATAGAAATATTGACTTATTTTTCCCCAGGCAATGTTGGAACTTCAAGAGGAGGGGAAGAAGATTCCTGCACTTAATCTAAGCTAGAAATGTCCTCTTAGGGCAGTGGTAGTGAGAGATCAAGATCTAAACTCCTCAAGCTGACAAGGGAGCAGAAACAGGTTCCCATCCCCTGCCAATCAAGGGTTCAGGAGAGGCTGGAAGAAACAGGTGGCACTTGAATATACCTTAAAATAAATGAGCAATGTTAACTGCACAATCAGTAGAGATGATTTCTTGGAGGAAGTCCCAAGGGCAGGCATGCTGTCCTCATTGGGAATCCCTCATTGTGAGGACCAGAGAGCTGAGGAGGAGGTGGCTAGGCCAAGGCAGTTGCAGGGTTGTTTTCCACTTCTGAGCCCATTTTTACACTCCCTCCCAGTGTGATCTTATGATCACAACTTACAGAGCGAACATTTTGTGGTCTCTTGTGTCCTGTCTCTGGCCTCCTTGACCATTATCATATTCAATCACACACCTTACTCCCAAACTCATGTCCTTTCCTAGTGGATAGCTAAATGTGTCTCCTTACTGAATTATATCTCTTAAGCTTGCATCTCTCAACCTTTGATATCAGGGTGGCGTCCAGATACTTGAAAGTTAGTCATCGGAGCACCTAATTAGCAAGTGGTCAGACAGCTTCATGGCATCTGTTTATAGGTATCTCTTGGTAATGAATGATGTACTTGATGTTTCAGATGGGAGTAATTCTGCAGTGTAATACCTGCAGAGCAAGCTGTTGGAAATCAAATATGTCCACAGTTGGGTGGAGGTTTAAAGATTGCAAAGTAAGATTTTGTGGTACCAAAATCCTAGTTTAAATGCTTCAGCTTTTCTATGCTTGTAGCCTACTGTGAAAGACTCACTAGTCTTACGGGATACACCCATTGTGGATTAATTGATAATAATATAAATGTTAATGATTGCATGTAAGATGCTTCTTACACGTAACAGCTGGTTAATTTTGTGTATATGGGTGTTCAGGTACTTTAAAACACTTAGGATCATTTGGTTAAAAATTGGTAGAGCTAGAGACAAAACTTAATAGTCTTACTCTATAAAAAAGCCTCTCAGATCTTTTATACCTTAGAATTCAATAAGGCATTTAAGAGAAAACAAAAAAATCTGGTTTATTTACAGTGATTTGTCTTTAGAACAGGCAGCTCTTCTCTGTTTAATAGTAGAATTGTTTTCTTTCAAATGACTGCATTTATCTCACAGATAAAATTTCCATAGTATTCTCTATACTTCCTTTAAACTCACTGGAGAGACACAGGTGCCCCAACGGGTGATTCATTCATTCCTAAAATAGTTTTCCAATATTATTGAAATTAATATCTCTGTAGAGTTGCCACTTTCTCTTCATGACTATGGAGAAAATCCAAGCAATTAACACAGCTTATATATCTAGCTTTTATGTGACCCAACTTAGGTGAAACTAAATTTGCCCTATGCCTTTATTCACTCTTCCCTTTTTTTGATCCTTTCCTTTTCAATTTCACATCCAATGTTCTTCCTGGGTCTATTCTGACTTCATCTTATAGCTCATTAGATATAGGAGTATCCCATATACTTTAAACCTATTTTAAATCAATAAGAACTAATGGCATTCAGCAAAGTTAGCTTGAAGTCGATGAAATTGGCTGTATGAGTCAATCTGAGTGCAAGCAACAGTGCTTGCCAGAGAAGGTTTCTTATTTATTTGTCCAGCTCAAACTAACTAGCAACTGCAGATCAGCATCTTTTCAGGATTGATTTTATGCCTCAAACTGGTAATATTTACATGTCTCAATTCTCTGATGAAAATGGCTTCTTGTACCAGAAGATTGTCTTTCACTGTTCCTTGAATGTAGAATAAGAACACGCAAACAAAAAGGAAATCAAAACTGTTAAAAAACCCCCAAGAGTTACAGAGTTCAGACCAAGCGTGTTATCTGACAGCCAATGCACTTCTTATGTTAATCAGCGTTTTTGTGCTTCTTCAGCAGAAGAAGAGAAAAAGACACAGGGCAGAAACAATGTCTTATGTTTAGCCCATTTGTACGTGTAGAAAAGGCTCTTTCCCCCTCAGTCTTCCTGGTTTTGGAAAGAGGTTGCCATGATGCTAAACAGTCAAGTTTGCACATCTTAGAAAAACCTTTTTGCTGCTGCCTTTGTTTAGCACAATCACTGGGTTCCCTGCCATGGTCAGTTCAGTCCAGACTGTACTGGCTTCACCTCTACTCACAATATGACAATCAGTCACTGAAGTTGAATATGTACCATCACAACTTATGAGCTGCCCCAGCAGGACTTTGCTTTTTGCAGCTGACAAAGATTTTTTTTGTTCTACCGTATAGATATACGATATATCTATATGTGGTTCATCATTTACTAGTATGGGAATACCCATGGATCTCAGCTTCACCATTAAACAAACTGACAGAAAATTGACAGCAATATCTGTGGGATGTCCTGGAGTGGCTGACTAGCAAGGAGGTGCTATGATTTTAAGTGTTAATTTTACTGAGAAGAGTCTGCCATTTTTCACCTTCACCCTAAATCAAGGCCTGGATGGTGTCAGACATTGAACAAATACCAGCTGTCTTGGATGTAGTCAGGAAATGGTCGGTAGTACCCAACCTTTAAAGAGGAAATTAATACCTTTCCATTACCATTAGAATGCCAGCTATTCAACAGTCACTAAAACTGCTCTGGATTAGAGTAGAGGAACAAGTAGAAAACTTCTTTTCCTTTTCCCCAGTCAGAAAACGAAGGGTCATACTGTCAGGCAGTCAAAGAACCCAGCCATTCATGAGTAACTTGCCCTCATTGTAATAGAATTCAGATTGATCATGGATACAGGAGAAACTTCAGGTGGTGTTGAGGAAAACAGAGTATTTGCTAACAAAAATGTGATAGGAAAAGCATTTTTTCAATATTGACTCCTAGTTAAACACCAAACTAACACTCACTTTTTGCATTTCAAAACCTTTGAGCTTGACAATCTCTGGTGATGTTTTACCATGAGCTCAGTTCTTGAAGAGCAGGGCACAGTAGGGAAAGAACCCATCAATAGAGGTTTGCAAAAAAGCTTCCCAGATGATTCAAAAAGGCCTTTTAAATTCTGTAATAAATAGGCATATAAACTTCACAGATGAACAGTTATGCCGAAAAAATTTTAAACTTGAATTTTTTTGCATCATGCCTTTCAATACAAGCAGGTTAATCAAAAGGAAAAATAAATCTCCTTTTTAGTAGTCATTCGTGTGACATTATATAGATCAAAATAGAGTTTGGCCTTACTTGTCAAAACAATCAAGGCAGACAGTGAAAAGCTCAAGCAAAATTTGGGGTGACTTCACAAATCTGCAAATAGAGTAACATGAAAAGAGAAAAAGAGACACTGCCATAACAACTGTCATGGGGAAACAGTGATTGATGTTTTGTGTAATGGAACACAAACCTCATACTAAGTAATAAGTACTCAGTCATCATCCCACTAATTACTCAAACCTCATTATAAAGAACACCAGGGCCACAATTAAATATTGTATATTACCCCTCATTCTAATTACATAGACCTTTTAGTTGCATTGTAAAAGCAATACATTATTTAATTATTTTCATTTAATGCATTTTAAAACAATATTTAAAACCTTATTCAACACCCTAGGGACTTCTACTACTCATTAAAATCCCTACTCATGTGTACGGTAGCAGTTCTGTAGCCACATAAACCTGGCATCTATTTCAACTTTGTTTATAAAAAACAAACTTTGAAACTCACTGGCTTAAAAGGTCCTGACTCTGGCTGCCAGAGCTTTAATGGGGTTTCACAGCCTCAATTATATCCCCAAAGTGTAAAAACATATCAGGAGCAAATCCTGGCCTCTTCTCTCAAGGGTTTTCAGAAAAAGCATCTTCTTTGAAGAGTTCTGCTGGGACACCTTGTAAATGCTGTACTGCTAAGACTTTCCCTGGGTAAGGTACAGCCCCTGGTTCTGAAAGGCCTCATTGTTACGGACATAAGCCTAAGAATATTTTATTGACTACTAAATGTAAAGGATGCTGATGAGACAGAAAAGTGAGAGGCAGATGCAGCTGATTTTGTGTTGCTCATTTATCTAAAACGCTCAGAAACACAGCAGTGTTTGTGGTGCCTGAGAACACACCAGGGGATTCCCATGCTGTTGTTCCCACCAAGGTGAGAGGGTTCATAAAGGAGACAATAGAGTCAGAGGTACGCTCTATGAATTGAGGGGTCCAAGTGTCTAAGATTAGAAGACAAAAAATGTGAAGTCCTATCAGCTTTCTCTTTCTTTCTGATGGAGCTGGAAATTCAGGAAAAGCTGCTAATATGAATATGCCTTATCTGAGTGAAAAGACACAGGAGAACTTTAATTTGGGAGAGTTTTAGGAAATTTCAGTGGAGTTTTATCTTGACAGCCAATATTTTTTTCAGCTATCCCAAACCCTGTGGTCTACGGAAAGTACAGGAAGATTATCCGTCTTGACATTTAGTGATTGCAAGTATAGTCTAAAAGAAGTAGACTGTGTATTTAATCAGAAAAGGTTATTTAATGGTGTCATCTTTTTTAGACTACTTGCTTTCATTAGGTATGACCATATGGAGCTCACAGATGGCAAATAAAACAGTGATGTCCTGTTCAAATAAGAAGGAGGTAAGAACAGTAAGCAAATTGATGGCAAAATCAGGATGAATGATGCATGTGATATATATGTCATAGAGTATCCAAAATGTCATGTAAGAGTTTAGAGTGGAATGATTTTCAGTCTGAACATCAGGAGCTTTTAGACTGACATGGGAGAATAATAACCTTAGAGATTAATCTTAGGGAAGGGAGAATAACTATTTAGATCCTTGAAAATGTGAGAATGAAGGCTACTTTCCACTCATCAGATCTATTTTCACTTCGGTTCTTCCATGCTGGGTTTCCTCTATTCTTCTTTCCCTGAGGGTACTGGCAGGGTTGCTTTCTCTTTCTCTGACTCTTTCTCTTTCATCTTTTGTAAAGAAGACTTTTACTCTGCATTCAGTATTGCATCTAGCTTGACAAGGAGACTTTCTGTGAGCAGCACGACCCATTGTTTCTGTCTACATCCAGAGGTACGGTGAAGAATTGGCCGTACACTATCTGTTCCACCAATCTTCCATGAGTTAGTCAGAGAGAGCACAATCTGAGGAACATGAAGCCAAAGTGCATTTCTTGCTCTCTAAGCTTGAATAGTTATTTATTTGTCTCCAAAGCTTTACCAAAACCTGCTTATTAAGTTATACATGAAGTTGCTGAATGCAGTTGTGGCAAAGCAACATAACAAGTTAGGATGCTCTGGTGATGGGCTGAAGGGCCACAGGCAGAACGGATTCAATACACAACTTCCACCAGATGAAAGGTATTTCTCCTGCTCACCATCTCCACATTTAGACGACCGATCTTTGTTTCTTCTAATGCAAAGTCAAGCAGGGGAATTTAAGGCATAATTACTTATAGGCACGGCTGGTTCCAATTCACTTCTTTAATTCAGACAGGAGTAGAGCATAAGTGACTCCACTGGGTAGATGGTAGCAAATAGCGCTTCTCCAAGAATCCAGCTCCTACTGCCTTGTACCTAAAACGTGTCTGGGTATCCAAACCAGCTGACAGTCAGAAGGCTCTCTACACAAGCCTCTGAGATGAAAAAGCAAACATTCCCTAAGTCAGATAAACCTCTAACTGCTTGAGGGTGATGCTTTATTCAGAAGAAGAGTTTACACGCAGGTCTTATACAAAGAACATGGAACATTTTGTAGTGTATGTCTTATGAGGAGTGGCTGAGGGAGTTGAGGTTTTTGAGCCTGGAATAAAGGAGGCTCAGAGGAGACCTTATTGCTCTCACAACCACTTGAAAGAAGATTGCAGTGAAATGGGGGCTGGCCTCTTCAAGGATTAGGACAAGGGGTAATGCCCTCAAGTTGCACCAGGGAAGGTTCAGGTTGAATATTAGGAAACATTTCTTCACTGAAAGAGCAGACATGATACTTAGTGATAGGGTTTAGTGGGTATGGTGGTATTCAGTCAAAGGTTGGATTTGATGATCTTGAAGGTGGTTTCCAACCTTAATGATTCTGTGATTGTAGTCTAGGATTCTGTGATTGAGGTGCTGACTCAGACCATGTGAGGAGATGACAGATGTATTGGAAAGCTAACAGAGATGAAGTTATTCTTGCTCAAAGAAATTCAGTTGCATCTATTTTCCTCTTTTGACCCAGACATCTCCAGCTTAGCCTAACATGAGGGAAACTAGGCAGACCTAGATTTAAGTGTATTGTTCTTTCAATTTAATACAGAATATTAAAATACTGAAAAAATGGAATTCAAGATCATCGTTTATCTCAATTTTCCAGTTGCATGACAGTAATATTTGGCCACTGCTTGGCTGCTTTTTTCTGGGGTCTGGATGATAGACTGAAAACCTTCATTTCAGGCAGGTAAGGATACTGAGTTCTAACATTTTAAACTACACACTTGGAAAGACAGAAGAAAGACTAGGGAACAATTCTGCATCTTCAGAAATATTAAAGAAAAGTTATTAACTGTTTTCATGCTCACTTGTTTGTATTAATCTACTGTAGGGTTTGGATTTTTTCTGTTTTACCTAGGTACATGTATTTTTGAAATGAGGATTATATTCTTATTTTCTCTTTGTGCAGCACTGTGCACTCCAAAAATGCTGGGCTGCTATGCCCATAGGCACTCTAGTAATATATGCAACAACAGGAATGATACTTTCAACTTTAGGATTCATTCTGATAGGAATATTGGGTGGACAAAATTAGTAAAATAAATATGAATATTGTAGGGACACAGATGTGCTATATTTAACCAAAGGTTACTAGTAATTTCTGCATATTTTGTCAGAGAAGTGGAAGATTTACATTTTCTAATAAATTATTTAAAGCAAAGAGGGCTTAGCCAAGGGGATCAGAACTGTGAGATGCCAAGAATGTTTCTTCTCACCATAGCCCACTAATTCTCTTGAAGCTGGTATTATGCAAGACTTCCTTGGCATTCTTTAAGATATTCAGTGTTCAAATTAATTCTCCATTCAAAAGCATGAGCATGCACAATGGTGGGATACATTAACACTGTGCCATTTGATACTTGCTCAAAAACTGGATATGGTTTGAATTAAGAAAGATCAGCTAGAGAAAGAACGTACGCAGAGAGATGTGGTACTTAGCAATTACAGGCCAAATCCAGAGAAGGATTTAGGTGGACTTTATATCCAAAGTCCAAAACTGAAACCTCAAATCCTCTCACTCTTTAACTACTTTACACCAAAGGTCTCTAAATACCAGCAATTCTTCACTGCAGATCTGAAAATTGCCTGTGGTGTCCCTTCTTCATCTATGTACACATCTACCTGATCTTAACAGATTCTTCATTCCTTGTAATCCCTTTTGGGATCTAGAAACTTGTCACATAGTGTACCTGTAGCAGTGGATGAACTGGTGGTCAGTATAGCATTCTGACAAAAATATAATAATCATTCAGTAATTTAAGCTGGAAAAAGGTCTTGAAGATCATCAAACACAATTGTTAACGCAACGCTGTCAAGTCCAACACTAAACCACGCCACTAAACATCACATTTAGATATCTTTTAAATACCTCTCCAAGACATATAAAGACTTCACCACCTCCCTGGGCAGCCTGTTCCAATGCCTGACAACCCTGTCAGTGAAGAAATCTTTCCTAGTAGACAATCTAACCGCCTGCTGGAGCAACGTGAAGCCATTTCTTCTTTTCCTATCACTTGTTACCTGGGAAAAGCTTATTCCCCGTAACTGCATGAGCTTTCCAATACTCTAGCTACTTTAGTTCTTGAATGCTGAAGTTTGTCCTCTAACTGCTTTAGAATTTTAATACTCCTTTAAAAAATAAAAGGCAACTTTTAGAAAATGAAAAGCTTGCGTATTGTTGAAGAGGATGGATCTACACACCAAAATTAAACCAACTAGGTATATAGACTCAGCTCCATTAAATGGTGTAAGTTAAAATTAACTATTTTCAAACACTCTTCTAGGATTTAACAAGGTTTTTGTGGAAATTTAATGTGATAGTTTTCTAGTAGTACTTCATTTCACCATTGCTCCTAGAAAAAAACACAAAACCAAACCCAAATCAAAACAAACCCAAAAAACCCAAAAAACCAAACAAAACTTTACCAGCCCAAATAATTTATTTATTTAAATACCCTCTCAAAAAACAAATAGCAGCCAACCTCCTGATTATTCTGTGGATGCTTATATGTTCACCTGTGAATCACAGTTAAGTACAGACTTAAATAAAGTGGATCTTATGCAGAAATTATTAAAAATGTCTCCTGATCTCTGCCTCTTCGCAAATATCCTTTCTCACAAATCTCTCAGACAATGTCTTGTCTCAGGGTCCTCCTTCTCCTATTTGAACTATTAATTTACATCAAGGAAAACAGAGTGACCTGGGAAAACTTTCATATATGAAAGGACATCCTCTTTGCAGGCTTCATCAACAACCATCGAAGCTGGTGGAGAAAGTTCCATTTGAATTAAGTGGGAATTGGTTTGAAACCTTTAATTGGGTATATATCTTAATCAGAACAAAAAGCTATTCTGTGAGGCCTCTTGATTGAACAGATATTATTGTCCATAAATGAATAACCCTTGGTTAGTTTGCTCAAATACTGCTTCTTTTTCTTAGATTAATCACATCACAAAGAAATGGAAATCAATCTTGATCAAGAGAGTTCAGTAATGTCTGTGTTTTAATGAGACCCTTTTGGTGTCAAAAGGCCGCTACATCTTTTCTAACAAGGCAAGAAAACCAGCTTTTAACAGTGCCTAGAAAAGTCTCTTTATTCTGAGACTAGTTTTAGAAAGATTTATGCCTCTTACTTTTTCATCAGTCCTACATGACTGCTGCCAATGTATTAATCAGAAATTAGGTTAATAAGGACAATAGGGTGAAATTCAACTTCTGAAAAATATTTGAAGTCACTGACAGGTGTGATGACTAGGCAGAAATCAGAGAACTAAAGAAAAATCAGTAATTGTATAGAAAGATTGACAAACAGTAGTAATAATAATAATGCTCATGCTCTGAAGTTAATCCATTACTATAAAGCAGAGGGTGGTTCAAAGAGTTCATCACAGGCTTCTTGAACAAAAATAATTTTAACTTTGGACTCCTTTCTAGCCTATAACATGATCTTTGTTCATAGTTTACCACATACCTGAGAAGAAAGTAGAAAAATTTATTCTGGATGGGTAACAGTATTTTAACTTTATATATAAACTTTGGAAAGATTTTATACAAGTGTTCTGTAAGATAGCTTTTGTACCAGTGGTAACATAGTGGCTAAGTTTTTTCCCAGCAGGCAGAGGACAGAATCCTTGGAGTTCCTGAGTCGGACATCCATCCATTGCTGGAGTGAAAAGGCATCATACACTGCATAGCGTAGGAGTGTCAGTGACAGCACCCCTTTTTTGTGTGTGTTGTCTCTGTAGTTTTTTTAATGAGTGAGCCACCAGCACTCACAAGGTACATGGGCTGAGGAGAAGGATTTGGACAATGAGTATTACATGTCACACACCATAAAATCCTGACCTTCACAGGTTCCCACCTAATATGCCTACCTGTCTCTGAGCTGCAAGCAGATGCTGGGGTCCAATTCCCTCAAAATGGGTAAAAATAGGGACAGGAAAGGATGGATGAAAAAGTAATGCACTCTCAGGCTAGAAGGTTTAGTACCCATGTATCCTGATGGACACATTGGGAGTAAGAGCTTTCCTTTTCAGCTTCCAAGGTCTGTGATCTTAACTGTAGCAAGGGTTCCTGCTCCCCAGAAGTTAGTTAAGGAAAATGTCATTAAAGGTGTTTTGTTTTTTCTTTGCAATGGTGCATAGGATTCTACACAGGAGAAAACCTATCGTAACAGAGTCTTAAAACCAGGAAAGTCAAGAAAAGCCGCCTGGAGTAGTGTCCTTGGGCTGAGGCAGAGCTTGCAGGTAGATAGACCAGCCAGCTGCAGTGAAAAAAGGCCATGCTGCTTGGGAAGACTTCATCAGAAATGCACCAGAAATCAATGGAGCAGAAATCTTATCCACAGAAGCTACTTGCTTTGGCCTATGTTAAGAGCCCCTATCACTTGCAAACCAATGTCCCTCAGTAAATAACTACACCAAGAAAAAACAGGAATATAGAGGGACTTTTGCTGTCCTATTTTCTGCCAGGCCTCCATTATCACACTCATCAGAACAAAGCATTTTAAAGCAAAGTTTCAGATATTCTTAGTTGACATGTACTGGCAGTTGTTCTAGGCAGACCCAATCTGAACGTTATTTTGCTATTAATTATTTATAACAGTGCTTCTCCAACTTTGCTGTCAGTTTTGCTCTACCCTTTAATGGCGGCATTTTACTGATTTCTTAGGTTTTATGTATGTATACAGTGTATATGTGAAATCCTTAGTGGGTTGTTATACACATAGTGTATACACTCTGTGTATTGAAGAAGAAGTTTAACACCTGCAATCCTATTACCCAAATGGTTTTTTGTTTGGTCGTAGTTATATCCCCACTCAGGTTTTGTGCAGCTGTTGTGCCTTTCCACAACTAGTGGCACTTGAAAAAAGGTGATAGTGCACTATGCTAAAGCCATGCTACTCAACTCCAGAGCTGGGGAGATGACGATGAGCATCTATCTGCACATACATCTCTCTCTATGTAAACAGTGGGCAGTTGCCAAGTGCGAAAGGGAAAATGGATTTAATGCTATTGGTATCAGTGCTGTGCTGCATTTCCCATAGAGTTTGTTAGGACATCAGGAGTGAAGGTGAAAGGGAACGTTCAGTTGTTCCTTTCAGCTGGAGGCTGTGGCCTCATCATGTTGGAAAGCTCTAGTAAGACAAGAACATGTTTCGTGCTGAAGGCCAGATCCTGGCTTTGCCAGGAGCCATTGCTTAGATGTGGAAGGTGTTACAGTATATGAGTTAATAGGGATGAAAAAAGGCAAATTAATAATCAAGTAGACTGAACTTTAACTGTACTTCTGCTCTATTCTCTCACAGGATTAAAAAGATGGTACTGACATGGTTTGTTAAACAAATCTATTCAGCTTCTGACCTTCACCATTGCTGAACAATATTCTTCTGTTATGAACTTCTCTCTCACTTGAAGAGAGAGCAATTAAAAAATGTATGTAGTTTATAAAACAGGGTGTACTGTTTGAATGAGACACGTGCTCTTTGTGACATGGGTGACCTTGAAGCATATGACACAGGACAAATGTAGCTGCAGGGAAGCTCACAGATAGTCCTGCCTTAGTCACTGTCAGCATGAGAAATGTTGGAATGCCTTCCAAGCCCCTTTTTCAGCTGAAATAGCTTCACATTTTACAGTCACTTTGAATTTTTGGTATTTTTTTCATTTTAGGCTTTGGTTGATTTTCCAAAATGTAACACTATATTAAAAGAATGTTTCTGCCTGCTTTCTTCCTTGCTCTCTTCCCCTTCCCTCCCCCACCAGCTATTCTATTTTCCTCTTCCATTCCCAGCTCTGGGTTGTTACAGTACTAGTATATACACTTTAAAAAAGCTGTAAGCTGGCTCCCAGCTCTGATCTTTTCCATTACTGGAAATTTTAAAGTCACTGTCAACTGCAACAGAAGGATAGGGAAGGAGGTTATCTTATGGCCCTTTTGTGCAGCCTAAGATAATAGATTCAAAACCTGTAGATAGTAGCTCCCTACAGGATTACACAAATAATAAAAAAGCCTTAGAATTCTAAATGAATACTCAAACAGGACAAAACATGAATGTGAAGGAAAATATCTGATGAAACCAGAGCCTTGGCCACATTTCCTTTCTCTAGGAATAACAATTTTTTCTGAACTGTAAGTAAGTAAGTAAGTAATGGCCAGTCTTCGCGAACGAAGATCCGGGGAAGGTCTTTAAAGCAAATTCACTATAACCATTGACAGTAAATGCAAGATTTTCAGGAACCTCAAATCAAAATGCTTTTAATATAAATTTTGCAATCATTTCCAGATCAAAATAGCCATAAAAATTGTTTTATTTGACATACAAAAGGATGTATCCATCCCTGAACCTCCATTAAAACAACCAGGTAGTTTGTATGTCTGTATGTGCAGCCACAGGAGTCAGAAATACGCAAGTCCACATTTTGGGATGACTATCTCCTCTTCTCCAAGCTCCTTATGTTACAATGAATCCATATATGTCCTAGACACTGGTAATTCATTAACATTTATAAACCCACATACATATAGCTTTGGCTAAATTCAAAATACTGCATCTTTACAGCTTTTCCATAGCTTGTTTCCATCACCCTTCAAAATATATTCAATAATTGCTAGAAATATAGAAGTCCTGGTCCTGAAAAACTGATGGTTATATGCTTAAATTCACACCTGGACCTCTCAAGTCTCAGATATATGTGGTTATGGCACAGGGACCTTCAAGGATGTCTACTCAGTATTGGAGTGCATTTCAGAACAAAAAGATCCCCAAGGTATATATGTACAGAACGTCTCTCTTCTTTTATAGAATGACCTTTATTTGTGATGTCCTCAGTGCTAGCCTGTACTTTATGCAGATGTAAAAAACCTGTTTTCATTCCCAGCATCAGACTGTGTTTCAGCAGTCACTGAGACTTTTAAGAATAAGTTCAATTTTAGGGTAAGAAATACCAACTCTGAGATACTGCCTTCACATGATGTAAAGAACTGTCTTGGTACAAGTTCACTCTGCCAGTTGAAACTCCTATAAAATTTCTGAAGGTTTAACTTGGTCCTATCATACATTCTGATGGATCAGGTACCTGTCTTCATGCAGCTGACACAGAGCCAGATGAACACTACACAGTGTGCTCTGGCTAATCAAAAGGAAATGCAGCTGTGTTCTCACACATGGCTGTTGTATTTGTATGGTGAGTTGTCTAGAGCAAGCTGATCTGTTATTAACAGACAAGAAACCAAGGATGTAATTAGAAGTGACATTAAAAAATGGGGCATTTTTCTCAGAAGCCTGAAGAAATTTTCTCAGAAGCCTCAGAACCACCAAAAGGTGCGTTTGTTTTAGAAGCTGAGGAAGAAACCTCTTTTCTGCTCCTGAGGATTAAGTGCCATACATTCGTATTTTGGCACTCCTGGTAGAGTTCCCAGCCATTGCCCCAGTCTGCTGCTGAAGCCACAGCTCTGGGAGCATTGCAATAGAATGGGAAGCCCAAAAAGTGGGCTACAAAAAGCTTTTTAGTGGATAAAATAAAAGGACAACTGGATAAAAATAAGACGATACTTTCATAATTAAAAACTGTGCTAAAAACAAGGATTACAAGGAGGCTGTTAAAATCCAGTTGGTCCTCAGAGAGTTAAATATTTTAGTCTAGACATAAATAGCATAATAAATCTTTTCAAAGTGAATACTTTTACCACTTTTGTAGGTATTTTGAAATTAGTTCTTTTGTTATATCTCTAAGCACCTTTCAAGCAAATACATCTTACTACATCAAAATAACTTTGATGATTTTCTCTATTATCTAAATAAAATGAACACCTGATTGAACCCTGAAGTGGCAACCTTGATCAATCTTTCATTAGTTCACAAAGATGTATTTTGCTTATCCATGCTGTGGGAACAGTGCTGGGAGGATACCAGTGGAGGAGAATGTTTAAATTGATACAAATTTGAGCAATTGTGTTGGTAACTAAAGGCTGAATTCAAGCAGTCTCAAAGGGAATCAAACGTACCAGAATAAATCAGTGAAATTCTGATGTCTGAGGTTTCTCTGAAATGGAGGTGGATTTATTCATCGTAGCATTAGCACATGGTTTATTTTAGTGAACATACAGGTGATTTATATACACATCTGGATTTGGACTTGCTGATCCTTATGGCTCCCTTCCAACACGAGATATTTTATCATTCTATGATATGTATTTTCCCTGGCCAGCATTCAGTGAAACAAGGTGCTCTATTGTGTTATTGACTGGTACGCTTTTCTAGAGTTTTAGCTGAAATATCTTTTATACTTTAATAGCAATCTGATTTGTTAAGATTTTGAAGTGAGTTTATATTAGTCAATTAATAGAGTTAGGGAGCACCAATAATGGTTTTTAAGTTTAACACACAAAAGTGTGTTTAAATGGTTTTGCAAAAGGCTTGGAAGTATTTGAATTACATTCATGACGCTTCAGATATGGCAGTTTAAATGGACTTGCACTTCACTGAATTTTTTAATAAAATCCAAGAGTGCTTTTGTTTATTCTCTTTTTTTTTTCACTGAAAAATCTGTAAAACTTAAGATTGGTGGGAGATGTGATAATGACAGTGATGTGTCACCATGTCTTGTTTTTGCACTGTGTCTGACTGTCCTTTCAAGAGTGAAACATAATTTCTCACTGTCTTTTTCCTCCTTCTGCCTGCCCCAGAGTGCTTTTACTTACACATTTCAAATCCTTCGCTTTTCACCTGGGGAGAAAAAAAACCTCCCTACAGGAAACCTGTCCCTTTTCCTGGCCTGAGTTTTTCTTCGCTTACTTTATACATTGGCTTTTTTCACAAAGAAGTTAGTAAATATATATGCGTCAAAGTAGAAAAAGGAGCTAACCTCTGATCAACATAAGTCAAAATTCTTAAATGGGTTCCATGACATCATGCAGATGTACATACATCATGACATCGTACAGAGATACGTCTTCGATAGAAACAGCTTCAGCATCAATGAAATCCCAGCTTAGGTCTGGTCTTGTAGTCTCAGAATGATATCCCAGTTTTTTAATGAAAAAGAAATGTGATATATCTTTGAGTCTTATTCTAAAGGCCTCTGAAGACTGGAAAAATACCTTTAGCTTCCATGGAGTATGAACTGTCTTAGTGCTCAGCTTTTCTCACACAGTCTCATCAGGAATGTCAGTGCAAGTCTACACAGATTTTCCAGTGGCCTTGATCTGCATAAAAGTGTCAAATGAGAGAACCTGAAATTAAGAACTGGAACAAACTGATGTACTAACAGTGAAAAATAACTGAATCACACCTTCTCTAGAGAGATTCAACACTGAAATATTATTTGAGTTTTGTACAAGGCAGCTTCTAGGTGGACACACATTTTTTAAAAATTAGAACTGAAAGCAAAAATATTAGGGAACAGTTATTTCGAGATGCAGCAATATTCACAAAAATTAAACCTTACGAAGAAAAACTCTTCTTGATTGTTACTAAAAGCAAATTTTTATTGTCAGTTGCACATTAAAGACTGGAATGTCCGTACTAGCTAGCTATTTCCAAACTAAATTCTGAAGTAAGGACTCTGTAACATTTTCTAAGGTCTCTAATTTTCCTTTTTAGTTAATAGCCTCAATTTCTCTGGGTTGAGAAAAAAGAGTGTCTAATTACCAAAGGTCAAGCTAAATGTTACTGGGAAAAATGATGTCTTTAAGCCCATAATAATGTGAGGTTTTAGAAGTAACTCATACTCCATGGCTTACAATACAAACTTTTTGTCTCAGACTTTTCCGTGACATGAGACTATTAGGATCAGGCAACTTGTTTCCTCTAAGTCTTTCAGCGTAGGTAAAAAAAACCCCAAACAATTCAAATTCCAAAAATCCAAACTTAGTTCTCTTTCAAGATCTTTAAAGGATCTTGAAGTAAAAAAAAATAAAAATAGTCTGACTAAGAAAAGATCCATTTCATATGGCATTTATTTGTTTCCTATAAATAAGGTTCTGCAAGCAACACATTAAATATTTCATGACAGCTATTCAGCTAGTTTTATCCTCTGTAATCCAAGGGAAGAAAGGTCCCCTCTGTGTGTTCACCTAGGGCAGAGACAAAACATGCGTTGGTTCCAATGCTTACAGGCTTCCATATCTTGCATTACAATCTAACTTAAATGAGATTTCCTTGTGTTTTGTCTATTAAAATTCAAATTCATTCAGCTGCAGCACCATGGACTTTGGAAAAAAAAAAAGGCAAGAAACAGCCCCTGATTTGAGATCTACTCATGCATTTGGAGGACCTTTGGTAACATTTGCTTCTACTGAAGCCAGTAACTCTATTAATTGTGAAGCAGACCATGGTTTTCCTTCCAGTGTCTTCACTTCTGTATAATAACAAGACTCACCTTATCTGTAAGCTAAAGAAGAAAAATATATCAAAATCAGACAAAGTGAAGAAGCTTGATCCTCTCTCTCCTTCTGACAATACCTTACTGCGATCTCTTCTCTTAACTGAATGTAGACTTTCACTCTATAGCAGCTTCTTTCTATTTATTGACATGTATATGAACATTTTTAGCATTTAACACTTCATTTTCCACTTTTTAATTTGATAAACTAAGCCATTGTCATGCTGTCACTACCTTCATTCCTGATACTGAAACTGATCTCCTATTCTTCATTTCTGACTAGAGTCTAAATCCTTTCCTCCCATCTTTAGGATATCTAGAACAACCACTGTTGTCTTTATCACTTACTACCCATAGCTCCCTCATAGACTCATTCCTGTAGGTAGTGGAAGGCAGGGGGATTATTTCCTATAATGACTGTACTCTGCTCCAACCATCATCATATATATAAGGTAATATATATCCTCTTACAAGGTATAGTACATGCCTGATAGGTGGATGATAAGGCTGTTACTCCATTAAGGACTTCTGACAGTGAGATACAAAGTTCTAGCCACACAAGGCAATTGGAATGTTTCACTTAGCTTGAGCTGTCATATATTTTTCACTGACTTCCAGAAGCTTAGCAGTTTTATTTTGAGAGCTATTTATAGTTCACAAAGTGTAAAAGAGAGTATATTGTATACTTTAAGAGTATATTTAATTGTATACTTTGATATAATTTTCTTATTAAATATCCTCTGAAATTGCTTTTCTGTTACAACATACTGAAGACTAATAAGCATGCAAGTAGTGCTATTATATTACATTTTTCTGTTGATTTTGGTGTAACTAATTTGTGCTGACATAAATATTTGATTAATAATAATAAGGATATGATGCTTCACAGTGTTGTTCTGTGTATAAAAAGACCCTAAACTGTCCTATTTTAAAATAATTCAGGATCTCTGGCCTCAGTTGTAATTCTCCAAAATTTACCAGATAACATCACAGTTTTACCTTAAATCTTTCCCGTTCTCTGCTTTCACCATTTCTGTACAATTTAAAACTTATATATTAAAGACTATTATTTCATATTGATAGTTATTTTACATTGATATTTTATATTGATAGTTTCCTTCAACATTTTTAATATTATGTCCTACCTCTGTCTTCTGTTTTCCACTTTACACAGTCCTAGTCTATTAATTACGTTTTACATCAATTCCAGCCATGTGGTCATCCAATTTTCCTGCACTTAAAGTTTATATGTATCTGTTTCAAACAGCAATTATCAATGACTCTAAATCATTAGAGCAACTGATGATAACTAGCATCTAGTTAGTCTAAAAATGTTTGAATAAAGCTACTTTTCTCCTGTATTTCTTACTTTGCATTGATGCTGTCAAAGTCAGGACATCTGTGTGGCAGGACAGCAGCTGTGAGTCTGGGTAGCAACTTCAGACTTTACAAAGTTTGGGTTTCCATAGCAGAAGTAAAGATTCAGGGACTGGAAGATCAGGAACACAGAAGGCCACATTTCTTTAGGCATCATATCTGTCCCAGCAGTGGCTAATACCCACTGTGTGGCTCTGGAGTTCCTGCAGAGTAAAAAGATAGAGTGGGATATACTCTGCATAGAGAACGTGCTAATTAAGAAGAAGTTAAGGAGAATTAAAAAACAGAAAACTGAAAACCCACAAAATTAATAAACCCACGACCAAAAATGGTAAGGCAGGTGCTAGGTGGAGATACGAGGGAGTTTGGAGGTCCTACAGAGTGGATGCAAGAAGGCCATGCCTGTTATTATTCACAGAGAGAAATCCAAACAAGTTAGGCATAACAAATCTCACTTGTTATGCTAGTCACTGGATTCTTCTGGCAACATACCTATAGATGGCAACTCACAGAGGCTTTGGAGCATTAATTAGTCCTCCTGTGTCACATCTATGCAGGATGACATGAACTTGCCAGTAGTCTGTAGAAAGTGTTTAAGTGTCCCAGTGGTCATATGTGTATCTGCTCCTTGTTTGATGTAGGCTGTGCTGTTTTATGTAAACTTCGGTCTATGTGGGTAGCAAAGATTTGGCTGCTAAGTCTGGTGTTTCTGTGGGAACATGGTGATTCACTGGGAAGATGGGTGATTCTCTCTGTAATTTGAATAGTCATGTGAGACCACAGGCACAACAAGGTGGACATCTTGCCTGTGGACAAGACCTGTACCTCTCATTTTGGAAAGGCATTATGTTTACAGACAGCAATGATGTCTGTCATGCGTTCTACGCTGTGTAGATGATATCAGCCAGAGTCATCTTCCAAAGTGGCTATCCAAGATTCTCATTTCATGCTTCCATAGTGTCTCATGGAGTCACTCAGTTAATAGAAATGCAATCATTATAAATGGTAGGAAAACAAATTAAAGCATTTAGTTTTGCTCCAAATTAAACCATGGCTTTGCTTATGTGCATAAAATTAAATGTATGCACAAGCTGTAGCTGAAAGACTGGACACTGACACTTAAATCTATTCACATGTTGTATTTTCAGGTGCAATTCAGCACACCTGGACCACTGCTCAGGATTTCATGGGCTCCATTAGCCTGTCAGCAAGAGTCATCTGTGTAAATTGCTGTAAGTCAGTGGTAGTGGCAGTCAGGCCTCAAGAATATAACTGAGATTTAAATACTACCTGTGATAATAATGTCCGTGGTTTTGTGTAGGCTGTCTGGAGGGGAGGAGAGGTCCAGGATAATAGGTGGGGTTTTTTTATCTTAACCTGAACTACATAATTATTCTTCAAGCCTCAGGTTTATTGAAATGCAAGTCAAAATGAAGCAAATAATTAAAAGCACAAAATATGACTTGGTGGGTTTAAAAGGCAATAGAGGCTTGCTTTATTAAAACCCTCTGAAAAAAAGAAGCAAATTTAAGAACAACTCAGAACATCATTAGACAATGACTGAGATAATGTTACATAGCATCCTTTCAGCTCTTGCCTTTTGCTCAAATCTGCTGTGTGGTTCAGCTTTCATTCACCCCTCCTACACTGTGTGGGACTGGCAAATGACAGCCTTTGAAAGTAATCATTATTATGACATAACAAATGAGTTTTTTGGGGATAAAAAGGAAAGCAGCCATTAATGATTTATTCAAGTTGATATTTCTGCTATTTTCATTTAAGTGTTGCCTTCTCTATGGCAAATGTAAAAATTATTGAAATAAGAATTTATTTAAAGTCCAACTTTCAGACCAAGCAGTATATTTTTGACTGCACTCTTTCCCTATGTGCCAAAAAACTAAAATCAGGTGGTATAAACATCTAGGGTGAAAAAGCACAGCTTGTACTCATTCTGCAATTCTGATTATCAAACACCCACATATAACAAATATATCCTTTATTTAATGGCAGGCTGGATTTTTAAAAAAATTAGTTCAAGTTTAGTTTTAATTCAGGCAATAGAATCTGTCTTGTTTTATTAGAATAAATACTTTTTCTGCTTAAAAGAAATTTTACAACAATCAGTTTTTGTTAGATATCGAAAAGTTTTCTGGATTTTTCATGTAACTAAGGGATGACAACTACATCTAAGATCCCTTGTAAAATGTATTTATTATCTTCTTATATTCAAAAATTGCTCTAAACTTAAAGTTTTGTGTCTTACAATATGTTTCCTGGAAAATCCTGGCTTGGCATACAGGTGTGTTAGGCCATTTGAACTAATTTTTCACACTCACTTGGGTAGAATTAATTGCTATTTAATAGGAAAAGAAGATAAGACTTTATCCCCCACTGGAGATCTGTCTACACATATCCTGCTTTACAGTTGGGCTTTCCAAGGTTTTTGCTGTAACTAAAGCCTCTATTTTGCAATTCCTATTCAGGAAAGCTCCTGAGCCTGCACTAGGTGTTAAATGCTTCTTAACAGCTGCTAACAACACTGAAACTTAAATTTATGTGCAAGTACTTTCCTGGAGAGGATTGTGCTTTGTTACATGTTTTGAAACTTTGCAGAACAAAGATTCAAACCACATTAAGTGGCAGAAATTTTGCTTATACTGTCCTCAGCAGCTTAAACTGGTTACAGGTTTTTTATCTCACTTCAAGCGTACATAGGTATATGCTGATAATAAAATATTAGAGTACATCCAATAGGGAGAATGATGATATAGCTCTCGAATTCCCATGACCCTGAGAATATGTCCCTGATTTGGATCACTTTAAATCACCTGAACTGTGGGCAAAGTTTCTTTGTTCCCACGCAAGTCCTTCTGAGCCAGGTGTAGGACTCTGTAGGTGCCTTTTATTATACTCAACTCTGTCTAGTGCAGTTCTGCAGGTCCATTTTTCTTGCAGACTGTTTCAGGACGATGCTCATCATGCCTCCAGAAGGAGGTCAGTGCATCACCACATATACTGTGTCCTCTCCATCTGTGTAACAGTTTGCAGTGGCTGCACCACCCCCTTGAGAGATGCCCTACTGAACACCAGGAGGGGCTACTCAGAGCCTCCACTACTGAAAGTCGTTCATCTCTGGTGTCTCTCATTTAGATCAACAGTGGTAAAAGTAACTGAAGCCAATTTGTAAACTTCAGCGTTTCTCTGAGTTTAACCTTTCTCCAAGCCTCCTTGCCACACATGTGAGATTTTGGCTTATATATGGCTGTACTGAATCAATACAGCTAAGCTGGAATTCTACACAGCTTCTAAAACTGATAATTCTCTGGATGGTTTTCTGAGGAAAAGGACAGTCCATAGGAAATATAATAAAATTTGTGACCTTTGTATATTAGTATGATTTACTAACCCAACCTTCTTGCACTTACATTGTACTACTTCAGAAAAATTGTCATAAGGGTAAGATTTTTGGTTTCTATGTGGAAGGTCTCACCTTTAAAAAGAAAAATACATTTAGATTCCCTTTCAGTAAACACTGGATTAGCCTTTAAACATGGTTATCTTCCTCTTACTTTGCCTTGAAGTTATTTCAATTTACCTATAGTTCTATCTTACGATTAAATTCAGCTTTACTGAAAAATGATTTCCTCTATCAGAAGGGAAAATTTTTAGCAAAACTGTGCATCCTCCACCTGTTGTGGAGGTGGATAGAGATTTAATTCTGTGTGGGTGAAGAAAGAGTTCTGTAATTTAATAGTATGTTTAATTTACATGACAATGGTGTAGGACCTCAGATTCCCATCTGCTTGACGAAGACAGAACAAAAATAGTGTCTTCTGCTTCAAAGGCCTTATAGTTTAAAGGTAAGAATGTCATCTCCTGTCCTGCCCAACAGATGACCACAGATTGGGACAGGTCTTTAATTTTCTGTCCTAAGAGAAGAGCATTTACAGTAAAGAGTTTTGAAACAGTTTAAACCAAGGATTAAAACCAAGGCAAAGATTTGGATAGTATATTCAATCCTCCAGCCTGCTTGATTTTCCTGCTTAAGATGACTCTAAGATTTCTATTTATAGAATATAATGGAGCTTCACACAAAAAAGGCATCCTCATAACAGCACTTAACATTCCTGAGAAACCCTTAGATGTCCTGCTAGTACTGCATGAACTATACCTCTGTGTTAAGTTTGTCAAAAACTTCCACTGATTTATTTATTCATTAATTCATTCTTTCCTCTGTTTTCCTTTAAGAGGTTTCCTGTGTGACAAGTAGTGACAGTCTGAGAGGCAGAAAGACTTTTCCCCTGTAAGAGGCATGATGCAATGAATAGATGAGTTTCCACTGTCGAGCCTCTGAGCTTCAAGTCAGATCTCGGAAGTTAAGTACTCAAGGTCAGAGGGTCTGTTTCCATGTAGGCAGATGTAATTCCATTGATATCATATCATCAGCCACACTTGTTGGTTCTGAGAATACCCGTGGTAACTGATTAGATGAGATGTCAATTGAGATGTGGACAGACATCTTCAGGAAGCTGACTCAATGTAATTCATTTTATGAAGGCAATTGAACTCAAATAGGGATTTCCAGGCATTTTGAGATAAGCTGCTGCATTTGAATTCGCAAGTAGGAAATCAAAGACAGGCTGAAAATCACTGCCAAAAATGCTGCCTGACAGAGAGAGGTGAGGATCCATCACTCTGCAGAAAAAGAGGATCTGGGAACTGAGATTCTTGGCAAGGCAGGCAGACCCAGTACTGCCATCATCCAGGACTGTCCCACTGTCCCTGAGCAGGCCTGTGAAAGCAACCAGCATCAGACACAGAACAGCATTCACCCAGTAAATCCATGGTGCTGAGACAATCCAAGGTAAAGCCAGAAAGTCAATGCAGAAGCTCAGAATCAGAGTAAAAATCAGGGAGACACAAAATGGAGCAGTTAAGGCTACAAAGTAGTTGAAGTGCAGCTCAGGTAGACACTAAACACAAGCGCTTTGGCTCCAAAGCAAGTCATAAGAGAATGAGAGAGAACCTTCCTTAAGGCTCTTCCAGCTCTTGCTGCACAGCACCACTCATCGATGACCTGGGCTTGGGCATGACCATCTAAATTCCTAGAAGGGGAAAACAGTGCTCCAGACCTTTAGCACGCCCATCATTTTGTATCCTAGCGATGCAGGATACTAAATGAATGGACTGGGAGATGTCCCGGACTCCTGGATGCAAATGAGCATCCTGGCTCTGTACTGACTCCACATTGGGGCAAGACCTGGATGTGCTTCAACCACTTTCCTTCATGCCTGGAGTCTTCACAAATGGGCATTAGCTCACTGGTATACCATGGTGTGGTGCTAAGAAGAGGACTGGATGTTATACACTTTTTTTTTTTTCCCAATGAATCTTATATTTGGGGAAAAAAAAAAAGGCAAAAAGAAAGCAAAATAAGCAGTGTTGAAATAGATGCAATGATGTGATAAATCCAACCTGGATTTGCTAAGTTTTGATCACCATGAAAATGTCTATAATGCTAGAAATGTCAAAGCAGTTAATTCCCACATTTTCTAAAATATATGTATATGCACTTCTCCCAAGTCTCCTTATTTCAAACACTATGCAGAAGCAAAGACACAACAGGCTGCCTTGGCAATGTTGTGAAAGTAAAAGTGATCCCTTTCTACTCACTGAGAAGTCACCCAGTCTGATGATGTTACATGAACATCCCTTCTTTCTTTCACATTTATAGTATCCTAGCTACCATGTTTTTACAGTTTTCTGAGTTACTTTCACACATATTAAAATGTGTACTGAACCAATAGCAACATGCAGCATTATGATGGAAACATTGGTAGAGCAGCATGTGTGTATTATGCCTGAGTATGAACTCAGACACTTGTGTCCTTCTCATCTGTGCATTTCTGGCTCTGTTTTGGAGTGTTTCAATTAGGTCTCAGGTATTCTGGTATAGCAGGAAATACTGTAGGCAATATACATGTGAACTGTCTGGTGTCACCTGGCCTTATGGCTACACAGTGGTCCAGTCAATAGTCCAGTGGTCCATATGCTCTTTTGTTTCTGAGTGTGGATGTTGCCAGAGGAGAGACAGTGAGGTGTTCTGATATCTCATCCCTACCATCTTCCCAGATTCTCTCTGGCTGTTCTGGTTTTCTGCTCACTTCACAACGGTGAACTTCTGCCTTCAAAAGGCTTGCACTGTTTAGCCATGTGCACTTATTTGACTGTCACTCAGAAAAGTGCCTATGAAGGCAGATGACCATTTCATTCATTTTACAGGTCCTTTAGGGAATGCAATTTCTTGCATTCTCTTACCAAATCTGAATGAGAGCACTCCTAGCTAAGGACAGCTTTGACAGGATGGCTTTCAGGCACAGTGAAGCACTGGACAATCCAGTGGGAGCTGGGAGAGGTAAGCAGGTTTGTTGACATCAAAAATAAACCATCCAGACACCCTCTCATTCTTCTTGTTTCTCTTGTTCTGCTCTAGCCCCTCTATCTCTTTTTAATATGTTAAACACCCAAGAATGAATAATTCTACTGTAAATTTAATACATATGGGTTTTTGGTTTTTAGTTTGGTGAGGGAATTTTTTCCATATTTTGGTTTGGCAGTCAAATGGAAAATGTGTTTATTCTTATACCCTTAATCCTTATGGCTTTGTTGTTCATATAGAATGGTAGATGAGCAAGTACTCATGAGACAAAAAACTAATAGTGTAAATTATTTGCTATGTTTTACATGCACAGTTCTTTTGGAAACAAAATTTGCCAGGACAGTGGAGGAAACTTAATACAATTTAGTAAACTTGGTTGTCCTTTTATAATGACATTCCCAAGTCAAAGGGAAGCAAAAAAAAAAAATTCAGAATACTCATTCTGAAACATAACATTGTAGAGCTAAAGCATTTTGTAGAATATACACTAAAGACTAGAAGGCCAGAAGAAGTCATTAAGATCTCATATCCTTACCCTTCATGTAATTTGGGCAAAATTTTCCCTTCTTGTATTACTGTGCATTTGAGTGGGGAACACAAAAAGGCCTCTTTTATTAAAAAAAAAGAAACAAACAAAAAACCAAACCAAAACAAAAACCCAAAGTAATAAGAAGCCAGTTTTAACATTTCCAGCTATTTGAAATTCAGCACAGGCCTTAGGAGTTAAAAATTTGCACCTTGTCTGTGAATTAGAGTTTTTCATTGTTTTTCTTCCATATATAGATTCTCATAAACTGATTTATTTATCCTTGAGCTTTCTCTCTGATAAGAAAAATAGAGTGTGTTTCAAAGTAGAGCTTTCAACCCTTCAATCTTTGTCATGGCTCCTCCCTGGACTCTAATTTTTCAGCAATGTTCTGTACACCTAGAACCTGAAGAGAAAGTATATTCTTGCCACATATGCAAACGTATTTTTCTCTCCTCATATTGGAAACTTCCTTTGTTTATGTGCCCTAGGATTGTTTTAGCCCTCTGGACAGTATCAGCCTAGGTTTTTGTACTCAGATTGTACTGTGTGATCCTCAAACTCTTTTTGGACTGCTGTCCAGGTTATACTCCCCTCACCTCTATGTATAAGCTGCATTTTCTGTTCTTGATTATGAGTTTGTATTTATCTGTCTTGCTTTGCATTTAGCCTAAGCACTGCTTACCGCCATTCTCTTTATCAGTGACAGAGCCTGTTTACTGTTACCCACCCTTAACACTGTGATCTATAAATCTTATCTACAATGATGTAGTCTTTCTTTCTAGGTCACTGAGAACAGTGTTACACACTTCAGAATGAAACCCCAGTCCTTGGAGGGATCCCAAGAAGCAACACTTGAAGATTATTAATTTACAGTTATCTTTTGAGATCTATCAGCTCACTAGTTTTTAATCCATTTACCATGTGAAGTTTTAAGTCAAATACTTTCTTCTCTGCTGATGTTTGATCAACACTGTTATCTTTATTGACCAACCTTCTCTAGTATAAAGGGATACTAATTTAGTTGAACAATCTCTATTTTCATGATTTCAGTGGGAAGGCATTAATAAAATTAACTTCCCTTAGCAGTGCAATGAGCACACTCCATAGCAGGAGCTGCCTCATGTCAGTGGGATCAGATTCCCACATCCTTGAATCCCTGCTTTTCAAGGGGCAATAGGTCTCATGGTAGATAGTAAATCTATCAGCCCATCAAAACTTTTCTGACTTAATCCTACCTTTGATGCCTTTAAAGTAACCAACAGAGTGGGAGTATCTGAGATACAAGCTAGTGGACTAAGGTAGAGTTGCAAGCCCTGTGCCTCAGCACCTCAGGTTTCTCCTGTTCTTCCTTACTCACTAAAAGCACACAGATCCTGCTACATCTGACGGTGGCAGCAAAACTGCTCCTTTGTCAGTGATATACAGCATCAGCCTAAAGGCATGAGGTGCAGAGGCTGGCTAACAAGGAAAGGAAGAGGATTAAGCTATTATCAAGAGCCCAGAATCTGATCTGTAGAATTAATGCATATGCTCTAGCAGATAGACTAAAGGATGTTTTGCCTGGGTAGAGGCTGTGAGATAGTCATAATTTAAATATGCAGCCCAGGCGCCTTAAGCAGCATGAGTCACAGACAATGAATGAACAGAACTTACTTTGACCTTGAGGATTGCAGAATTCAATTCTGGACTGTTAATAAATTTTTTTAAAAAGCCCTTTCCTCTATCGTGTTGTGCATAGTGCTCCAAAACCTGAAGTGTTTAAGGGCCAGTTTAAATGTAAGCATAAGAGTAGTGTCAGTGTTGTCCATGGGACTTTGTCTGTCATCCTCGCATGAGTAGTCTGCTAGAGCAGAGGGAAAATGTTCAGCTTCTTGTAAGATCAAGTGTTGTGACAGTGTGTGGCTCCCAGTGAGTTGTAAGTTTAATCGCTCTGCAAAATATTTTTCTTCTGGTATCAGTTTCGGGATAGCTATTGATTTCACATCTTTCAAAAGCTTTTTCTACTGCAATTATGACTGTACTTTCTTGTTCATCTGAACATAGCATGAAATAGATATTACCAGGACAAGCATAAGCAGATACAGATATAAGATATCCTCATTACTTTGTTAATTAATTCCCATGCATTATTTTGTGGAACATGTATTCTATTATAAATATCTTATAATGTGATGACTTGCCAGTATCTGATTAACCACATACTATTTTTTGGTTAAAAATTGATTGTACATGCAGGCAGGCTGCACACTGTCTGTTGCTTGCCTACAAGTGATTGTTCCTCAGGAAGTGAACATACTGTACTCATTTTTTTGGTCTCAGTATTCTCTTCCTTTTGGGATTTCTGGCACTGTAATCCCTTCCTTTACACATTCTATGGATTAAGTCTTCTTTTCCAGCGTGACAGACTTCAAATACCTTAATGAATATATTATAAATTGCCTGTATTATAAATTGCCTATATTATAAATAACCATACGTAGTGTTCTGTGAACACTAAGAATGTAAATCAGCATTACTCTTGTTGTTTGTAATGTTAGAAAAAATCCATAATTGAATTACAGCCTTATGTTCAACCATAGACCATGAAATTTGTGGGTAATAGAAACATATTAAAACTCCTACCCTTTAAAGAGGATCAGGACTAGAAATGGTCAGAAATGTGCTTTTATAAAACTGCTATCCATGTGCAGCCTCAGTCATTGTTGCACCACATAGAAGAGAAATAGGTAAAAAGTAGAATTTACATTTTATGTAGTTCTTGGATAATGTAAAGATTCTACATTTGGTCTTTAAACAGTAAATAAAACCACAAAAAGCCTACTGGGTAATCTCTTATACTTTTTCTGTCTTTTATTATAACTTTTATCTGTATGGTATTGACTGTTACTGCTTTGTCATTTTGATAGAAAGTACTTGCAGAGAGGGGTGAGAACTAAACCAGGTTTGTTTAAAGGGTGTGAGTCTCAGACAACACATGACTTCTAGGACAGTGCTCCAGATGTATATAAGGAAAACCCCACGCAGGAATCTGCTCCTTATTGTGTCTTGCACCATCCTGATCTCTCACAGGGTCAGCCTCAACCCTGCTTTGCTGCACAATAGCCCAACTGCTGGCACAGAGCCATAAGGTGTCCACTGATGCAAAAGCCGTGAGTCCAGGAGGGTGGGAAGCTGGGGCCAGCCTGCCACCTAGCAAGGCTGTCAGGCAGTCAGGTGTGAGGCACATGCAGCCTATGGGCCAGCACTGACTCTTGAAGCGCAATGTACGTTTTATATTTCACTCCCACATGTTAAAGCAGAAGATTATGAGATCCTCATCTGAGAGAAGTGGGACTTCTGTCCTCTCCTTCGCTCTGTGATTTCAACAATGCAGCACCATAATAAGTGAGGGAACCCTTCACTGATGCTGATGAAGGGTCCAAAGGGCTCCTAGCTGGGGTTAAGCACCTACCTCTTATATCCTGGGCTGAGTGTCCATGCTGAGGCCACTCTAACTACAGCTCCATTCTTGCCTTCTTTGTAGAAGTATTCCCTTTTAATGCCCTATTAGTTATACTAATAAGAAGAAACCAGCTGGGATCTATATGCAGCTTACTTGTCTTTGATTAGCATGTCTTACTAGAATCCAGCATGGTCTTTCTTACTCTTCCTCATCTTTTTGAACAGGGTTTGTTTTCTTAATTTTACAGTGACCTAATTTATAATACCTGAGGCCATTGTCGTCCTCTCTGTACACACAGTATGCACTATCTAGTAGGTTGCTATGAAATCCCTTCCTCTTATTATCTCTGGAACCTCTTCTAGTTATTTATAACGTTAAACAAGCTCTATTCATCTCTAGAACAGGTATGACCTCTCTCTGTTTTCTTATTTTGTACGCCACTGTTACTCCAAATTCTAACTTTGCAGCTATCATTTTTCATACAAACATATCTAAAGGAGGCACATTCAGGGCTTTACTGTAACCTGCTAACATGAACAAATCAGTTCTAAACTTTAATAGGAATAAAATATTTAATTGTTTTTAAAGTACCTGCAAAGCCTTCTACTGACATGGTTTCACCAAAGCTGAGATACACATAAAATGTAAAATGAAAGGACCAGAGGAAGAGGACTAAATTTGATGAAACCATAAGATTCAGTGTGCATAAATCTAAGCTAAATTCCAGAACACAATTAGGGAGGACAGAACTGAAATGCAAATGTTAAGAATAATACTGTGGTATTTGATGCTTTTATTGCTCTTTTTGTCCATGGCTCTGAAAGCATTTTCTGAATAGTGATTCTTGATGTCTTGAAGGAGAAATTTTCCTGTTATGTTAAGCCCAAGTAAACTGAGGCACTGAGAAGTGACTTGTCCAAGTTCAAACATGGAGTGACAGATAGCAAAAACAACAACTCTACAACTTGAAACTCTCCACTGAGAGAGGGCTGGGAACTCAGAGGAGGGACAGGCAGGACAGCTGACCTATGCTCAGAAAAATGATATTCCATATCATATGATGTTCTGCTCCTCAATAAAAGCTGAGGGAAAGGAGAAGGGGTAGGGACATCCATGGTTATGGTATTTGTCTTCCCAAGGAACTGTTACAGGCAATGAAACCCTGCTTTTGCAGAAGTGACTTGACATCCACCTGCTGACAGGAAACAGTGAATAAAATTTTGTTTTGCTTTGCTTTTGTGAGTAACTTGTGTTTCCCTATTGGACTTCCATCACAACACAAGACTCTTCTCACCTTTATTTATCTCTTCATCTCACAGGAGAGGGGAGTGAGTGAGTAGCTGTGTGGGTGTTTGGCTGTTGGCCAGTAACAATCCACCCCTGGTGTGTGCATTCAGTGTTACTGATCTAGTTTTTACCTGAAAACACACAATAATACTGAAGCAAAAAAACAAAGTAAGCAGTCAGCGCCACTACTTTTTCAAGAGAAAGGCAGAATAGGTGTGTTTGACATTAACTGCTCCCTTAAAATTCATCTCATTCTTCCAAGACATGAGAGAATGTGCATAATTCAGTTTTAGATTAGAGTGTTAAAGGGACATTTCCAGTCTTGTAAAAGCAAACATGCCAAAATATTCCTCTTTGAAAATGTTTCAATTTTATCACTATGATATACCATAACTAAAAAAGACTCAAAATGTAATATTCAGCTGATTTTCTTCAAGTTATGAGGAGTATGTTCAGTTTAATTATTTTTCCCTATTTGAATATATTTTTCTAAACCCAGTGTAGAGTTAACAGGTGGAACAAAGAAAACCAATCATTCTCCTTTTCCCCATCAAATTTTATTGCAAAAATAAAATCCATAAATATGGCAGGAGTACTGTCAGGTAAAGGTGTTTCAGGCTGACAGTACTTGAACCTGATTATTATTCTTAGAAATACTTCTTGTTTTAAGACAAATTATATAAAAACCTCTCTATTTTAAATACTGCAGCACCTTTTAAACAAATGAACTCATTATAAAGCATTAAATCACATATTATATTAGGCTTCAATACCTAAAATGGCTAATAAATTAAAGGTAATAAAAGATAACTCTACAAGTAATTTTAAAGGTAACCTATGCCATTTAGGAACAGAACATCAGAATCATCAAGTGATATTTGGAGATCAGTTAGGAGTTTGTTCCTGTATCAACATCTGAATACTTCTACACATATGCACATAATTACAGAAAATTTTACAAGGCAAAAAAAGTAAAACAAGGTAAATAAGTGTTCCTTTACTTTGTATAACCTTTGATTTAGTGAAACAGTTGGATTTTCTGCAGATTTTCAGAAGCACCCTCGATACTAACTTCTCTTGATCTTCCACTGTGATACACATTTTGTCACAGTGACCTGAAAATGGCTTGGACAAAGATGTCTGCTGCACTTTTTATCCTATGATTTTTGTCCTCATCAAAGCAGAATACTGTTCCTAATTCCTAGTGCCATCCTTGGGAATTCAGAAGACTTTCCAAATCCTCTTAACTACTGTGGCTGCATCCAGAAATGATAGAGAAGTGGCAGGTCCTACATATAATGCATGGAGAAGAGTTTATGCTAGAGGAAGACCATAAGGACTTAGACATAGAAGCAGCTCTAAACTAACAAGAAAGAAGTACAGAAAAGAGAGCTGTGGGCTAGGCCCTTGACACAGTTAGTCAGGTACCTGATGGTGCACCTTTGGAAAGATCTCCGCTTTGCTGGGGCCATATAGCTTTGAAGCCTTGTTCAACACACGGATGACTCTGATTCCCTTGGGAGGAGGACTTTAAGCATGGGGTTTTCAAAAAAATTTGAAGTTTGAATTTGAGGACCTAAGTCCTTTTGTAACTGTTGAATAGAGAGGAGGTCAACCTGCTTGGAATAAGAAATACCTTTGCCAAAATTACAGCTGACCATGATAAATCAATAAGTCATTCTGCAACTGAATTTTTGGAAGCAGAAACACTGTTAACAGACCTAAGGAAGCACTTCTCATTTCTAGTGCAAGAATAGCAAGGGGTGACACTTCTGTAATCATGTGGTAATGAAAGAAATGACAATGGACAAGATGGAACAACTGGATGTAGTATCCAGTGAACTTCCCAGGTGGCTGCATCATGTGCCTGGGCAATTCAGATTTCTTTGGAGACATATAGTAAGGCAAGTATGATTCTTCATCTGCTTTTGCAAGTTTACTGTTAGTGAAGCTCCAATGACTTTGACTGAAGAAAATAAGAAGATAATTGAGTTCAGGGTCCCTGCTTTGAAGACTTAACAATCTAATTTTGGACCAGGACAAAAAACCAAAACAAAACTCAATTAGGGAGGAAAGGAAGACAAAGTCCCTCAGGTTATGCTCATGCCTTTGCTGGATCTGCTACGTGTCTTTAAATAGAAGCTCTAAATCACCAGTTTATGAAGATCATGAAAAATAGGAAGAAAGAGATTTGCTTTTATTGTATGCCACTAGAGCACAAATACCTAATTTTTGCATCAATACCATAGCTGATTTTCAGTCCATATGTGATAAAATTACTAAGCTGACATTTTGGGAGACATCTGCAAAAACATCTGTGGTTGATGCTCTTTTTTTACCAAATTAAAGCTTATTATTTTATTTGTATTTTGTAGATGACTGTGCACCACCTTCTCTCAGAATCCAGATCACTCCTCTTGCCCTCACAGGAAGTACATGTGAGATCTCATGTACCTCATGTCTTAATTGCTGCCATTGATGATTTTTTCTCTGATGGTACTGTGGCTTACCATTATTCGTACTGCTCTACTGAGCTGCACTTGGAAACGGATATTAAAGTAAAACCTCTTTATTAATATATATCTTCCCTTTAATCTCGCATTACATACTAATGTAAAACTTTGTGCATTGGACAGGCAGTATAGATGTTAAAAGGAGAAAACTAATTCATTTGCTTGTAATGACAGGCAAAATTTCTCCTTTTAAGGTCTAATTCTCCCACTTTAGCTCAAAGCCTTTGCAATTTCATTCCTGGGTTTGATGCTTAAGTTTAATCTTTGAGGAGGTTGCAATTTATGTTCTGCAAAATGTTATGGGCATAAGACAGGAAACATATCCTGAAACAACAGACAGCTGGTAGAATTGTGATATTTCAGTTGTGTTTGGCTTTAATATCAATAGAATAAGCTTGCTTTGCTTTGCTTTTCTTTGTTTTGTTTTCTTCTGTTCTTCAATAGTAACATTCCAGCACTTCAAAGTCAACAGATTTCTGTAAACCTTACTGTGTATCAGGTTCATCTTCTGGAAGACAAGCAGCAGAGGGTCAGAGGTAACAATTGTTGTAGCAACAGACATTTTGCTTCATCCTGTGTGTTCATACACATGAATGCTTCTTTCCCAGCTGAAGCTGTTGACGTACTTTATCCAGAGATTTGCGGACTCCACAATATTTCTTATAGCAATGAAAAAGGAATCTGCTGAACCAAAGGAAAAAAAAATCCTATCAGAAGCTTGGCATTTCACTAGCAGATTTTTCAGCCAGTGTAATGCTAGTGCTCTGGCATTCTTCTCCACAGAATATCTTTCACTCATTCTTTCTTCTTTCTCTGTCTTTGTCACTCTCTTCCTCTTTCTCTTCAAATCAGGAGCTTCAGACTGATGATAGAGTTTGGGCAAGGGAGTAGAAGAGGGAAGGAAGCAGGTTCAACATTGATTTGAATGTTTTTATTAAACCCTAGGTTTTAGTATTTGAATATACTTAAAGCCAAAAACATTCTGATGTTCAATTATTTATCTGTGAGATTAGGACAGCTCTGAATTTGTTCTATATACTTTTTATAGTATGATGCTGTCAAGTTCCAGAGATAGGAATTTATTTATCCCAGGACACACAGAGACTTCAGACTGTCTTTCCATTAATATTGGATAAGACCCAGATTCTTTCCTAGCTCAAATGGGGCACCTTTTTTTCTCCTTTCTTTTTTTTTTTTTTTTGTCAGCTCTGTAAAATGCAGATGGAAAGAGAGAAAAACCTGTTAAAAGCAGTTCTACCTATATTAGATCTGAGTTGTCCTTTTAAGGTACCTCACTATCACAATACACTACTGATCTTATAAAGCACCTCATATAAGCCCAGAGCCCAAGACATTTTTTCTGCATAACACATACATTAAGTAAAACTATAGTAGCAGTCCAACTGATAGGTGCTTTGAACTGTTCCACACAATGGGTCTTTTAGACTTACTCAGAAGATGAAACAGGTCATAGATATTCCTATAAAGATAGACAATTCACACTCAGCTGCAGCTGTGGAAGGCAAAGAAGACGACTAAACCTGGATGATGGCTTGTAGGAGATAGGCCAAACATGTATGGCAGTGACAATGAATGTTTAACATCCCTGACCCCTGAAAGGTTGTGAATGACAAGTGCACTTAGATGCTCCAGGGAAAAGATTACAGTTTTGTGAATGGAAATTAACTGATTAGGAAGGCTAAGGTTTTTACGAGCCTCAAGGTACATTTCTGCATATTGGATCAGCTTTGACTTGGCCATTGTCCTTAACACACAGATATACTGCTGTGAAACAGACTAGGAAGCAGACCATCTCCAGAGGTTTTGCTCGTTATATCCCTCTCCTGCGGCTGAACAACTGAATAAAGTGAGAGAGGACAAGATCCAGGTAATCCTCAGGTGCTGGAAATGAAAAATACATTAACAGGAGGCACTTGAATTCTAAAGATCAGTCCAAAAATACCTACCTAGCCCCATTAGACACCTAATATGCTATTAGTACTGAAACTTTCCTTCAAACAAAAAGTGGTATTTATAAGACCAAATTTTGATCTATGCCTTTGTTGTTAATAGGATGAACAAGCACTTTTGAAAAGTGTTTCTTTTCATGCTTACCTACATTTCTAAGACAGCTAAGATGAATCACCTGTCATAGAAAGGCTTATGTAATTGATTAAAAAGACAGTGTAGAATGACCAGCAATCAATATCAGTATACCAATATATTGATTTACCTTGTAGACATCCAAAATGTAAGTCAAGCTGAATCCTGCCTAAAGTGTCTAGAACCCAGCCTATAACATGTCTAGCACAATCAAAGGACTTTTTCTACCTTAAATGATTCTATGATTCTAAACACAACATAACCCACCAATCAAACCCCACTGTATTCAGTGTTAGGGCAATGTCACCTTGAATACTGAGTGCAGTTCTGGGCCCCACAATTTAAGAAGGATATGAAGGTTCTTCCTCTGTGTCCAGAGGAAGGAAACAAAGCTGGTGAAAGGATTGGAAGGCATGTCCTATAGGGAGCAGCTAAAGATTCCAGGTTTGTCTAATTTGTGAAAAAGGAGATTGCTCTCTTAAGCTTCCTGAGGAGGGGATGTGGAGAGGGAGGTGCTGAACCCTTCTCCCTGGTATCTAGTAACAGGATGCATGAGAATGGTTCAAAGCAGTGCCATAGGAGGTTTAGACTTGACATTTGGAAGCTTTTCTTTACCAAAAGGGTAGTCAGACACTGGAACAAACTTCCTAGAGAGGTGATTGATGCCCCAAATCTGTCAGCGTTTAAAACGCATTTGGACAATGTCCTTAACAAAGCTTTAACTTTTGGTCAGCCCTGAAGTGGTCAGGCATTTGGACTAGATGATCACTGTAAGTGCCTTCCAACTGACATTCTCCTCCCCTCCCCTCCCCTCCCCTCCCCTCCCCTCCC
>JAWMRA010000001.1:48939429-48989772 GCA_035584735.1 Pseudotriccus pelzelni | reverse complement strand
TCTCCTCGAATCTCCTCGAATCTCCTCTCCTCGAATCTCCTCTCCTCGAATCTCCTCTCCTCGAATCTCCTCTCCTCGAATCTCCTCGAATCTCCTCGAATCTCCTCGAATCTCCTTGAATCTCCTCTCCTCGAATCTCCTCTCCTCTCGAGAGAAAGCCCAGACTTTCCATGCGGACAGCCCCACCAATGGTCATGTGATTTTGCCACTTCTTTGTGCATTTAGTACCCTGCAGCATCAAATCCATCAGGGGTCTCAAGCACTTCATATAGGTATAGCACATGCAGTGAAAAATGTTATTGTCATTCAGTTACATAAGCAACTGCATATAATTGGATGAATAACTATTCAAAAGACATTTAAAATGTAACTAAAACACTACATCAGGGGTCCCTATTTCAATGTATTTAAATCACCAAAGAAATATAAGACCAAAGTGAAAACCAGGAATGACAGATTTATTCTGATTTATACCATTCACGGATTTGAGCTCATTAAAATCGATCTTCCAGAATTTTGGATGAACTGATGAGATTTGAAATACTCCTGGGTTTCTAAAGTGAAATATCATCAGAAAAATTGCAATAATGATATATAAGTATTCCCTTATATCTGGAAACTCTGAATGAAAGTACTTTGCTGATGATAATCTAAAAGACACTGAATCCTTCTGCCTCTGCTTCAGATTTTTAAAGCTGGATATTAATTAATAAAATTAAATCCTACATAAAGAAAGTGCTTCAAATTAAAGACTAATAGCACTTTTCAAATTTCTTTTGGAGAGCATTGCTGTAATGGCTTCTTCTCTTTTTTAAAGAGCACTGTACATTTTTAGAGTCCCAGAAGCTCAAGGTGATCTGAAACAGGCAATAACGATTGCTCAGAAGGATCAATTTCTGATATGCATTGCATGTAGTTGTAGTGCCCCCAACATAAGAAGGACATGGAACTGTTAGAAAAAATCCAGAGGAGAGCCATAAAGTTGATAAGGGGACTGGAGCACCTCCACTATGAAGACAGGCTGAGGACTTTGGGGCTGTTCAGCTTGGAGAAGAGAAGGTTGCATGTAGACCTCACAGGAGTATCTGAAAGGGGACTACAGGAAGGCTGGAGAGGGACTCTTCATCAGAACTGTAGTGATAGGACAAGGATTAATAGGTATAAACTGAAAGAGGCTTTAGGCTAGTGGTGAGTGCGGTGGGATACTAGAACAGGTTGCCCAGGGAGATTATGGATGCCCCAACCCTGGCAGTGTTCAAGGGCAGTTTGGACAAGGCCTTGTCCCTGTCTTTAGCAGGGGTGTTGGGATTAGAGGTTCTGTGAAGTCCCTTCCAATGCTTAACATTCTACTATTCCATGAAATCTTCCTAAAGTGGCATATTAGAGCAGACCAAAAAGTCCAACAAAAACTGATGACCCAGAAATATATGTAAGTTGGCATCAGACTCTTCACACCTGAGCTACCTTTTGCCACATGGTCAGTAAGGCCTGCACCCTCAGCTACCTGCAGGTCCAAGCTGTCCTGGTTTTTGCCCAGACTAGTGGGAGGGGATGTGGCCAAGATCCTACTTTCATTTGATACCACCTCAAGTCATTGACGGGGAGGGAGAAAGGGACTCTCTTTCTCTCTCTTGCATTTCTTCCAGTCGAACAAAGGAAGCCAGTTTCATTGTCTCAGGCTTGGTGAGAATTTTGCACGTAAATCACCTTCTCTTTTGTACACTTTTTCATTAGTATTCTTACTGGTAATGTTTGTTTTCTTATTTCATTGCTGTTTCTAGTAAATAGTTTTATCTCAACCTTTGATCTTTGCCTTTCCTGCCTTTAATCTGATGGGGGAGAGGGAGTGAGCAGTGGTGCAGTTTCAGTGAAAGCACTAAACTGGGGAGTACCATTCCTAAACCACAACACAAGAAAAAAAGCAACTTCAGACTCACCTACAGCACACTTGATGTGCTACTGAGGACAGGTCAACTACTGCCAAATACAGCTTACACCTTGTCAGGGTTGAATGTGATCACAGGCTGAGATGAACACACTATGGTCCAGTAGTCTGGAAGATATCCACAGCTTTGCTGGTTTTGGACTGCATTTGTCCATTCTGTAACAAATGTTTCCTTAGAGAGGTTTGAAGCTGAGGCAGTCAGAAGCCCAGCACTGTGTATCTGCAGTGTCTTTTCTAGTAACTTGGATTCGATCCCATTTGGATTCTGCCTACAACCCCTACTGCTCTGCAGATGGCTGTGCCAGTGCCCTTCCAGGAGACAACATGAGTCTTGTTTGCCTGACACTGTCATTGCAGATGGGCAGGAGGGCTGGATGGACGTTACAGGGAGCTGGACACAGCAAACTGGCTCAGAATTCAGCCATAGAGCTCACATGAAATTGTCTTCAGAAACGCCAGCTGGACAATGCTACAACCTGAGCTAAAAACCCTCTGAGAGATGAGCAGTGTCAATGCACATCTAAGGCGGCTTTGAGTCTGAATTCAATGGGCTATGGAGCTGAAAACATGGGGCACTGTGTGCTTAATCCTACTCCAAGACAATTTGTTATGCTGCAAGAACAGTGCAGTCTGCTTCAAGCTCACTTGAAAAGGAGCATAGTGATGTTTGTGAGGACCTGAAAACTGTTTCTAATGTGAAAGCCTTTATGTATAACATGGTTACTCCTGCCTCCACTCCGTTCACTGAAACCTTCTTGGCTTCAACAATGCTGAAGTTAATCCTTTGCTGGCTATTAGACCAATGTGCTGTTCAGAATGATTTCTGAATATTACAGCGCCTGACCTTCTGAAGTGTAATTATGATGTGTGACCTGATCTAGTCAACATTTGGCAGTTCCTTCAAAAAGCTTGGGCTGATCAGTCTTCCCCAGCACCAAAGACTGTCTGAATGCTGGGCTAATAATGTACTGTGTGGACTTACTGCAAACACCTCCAGTAGCTCAGGGAGCTGCGTGCTGTCTTTCACTGGGTAGTAGAGGCATGCTTCAGTACAGTGGAGATTCCTAATAAATCTACCACCTTCTGCTATGTGACCAAAGCCTCCAGTCCAGTATTCTGAGATCTAGTTATATCTTCTTTAGAGCTCAGAACTGAAAACCTGTCCTGTTTGTTTGGCTTGTTTTCTGCACGAATAAGGCTCCTCTGCTGTTATCCCTGTGCTACTGCCTACCTTCAGTGCAGAATTTTAATCAAGATGGAGGTCAGAAGACAGCAAGGGAGCAAAAGCCAGCCCTGAAAGCAAAATAGGGTTTTCAGCTGGAGGCAGACATATTGAGAGTATCTCTGGCTTCAACCATCATTCACAGGAAACCCCCAGCTTCCTTTCTGGTGAGATGCTGCAGCTCACCACATTAAAGTGATCACTTGGGTCAGTAAGGAGCTGCTGGCCAGAGATTAAATGTGGCCACAGCACCGAGCAGTTGGGAGAATATTTCATTCTTTAAAATCTGTGCTGAAATTTAACACTTTGATTTAACGAGCTTTAGCTGTTCAGTGGAATCTGTGATTGCACCCTTTAAACAGCTGAACAGATCTTTGTGCCTCCTATTTCTCTTGTAAGCATCTCTTCTGTTTGTTGATTTCCTTGTCCTAATTAAGAGTGACTCCTCAAAGCGGTAACTTCCTAGTCTATCTTCTCCTTGACCACTGCCACAAAACATCACAGCACCTAAGAGTTCCCTGCTGAACTGTAAATTACTGCCAGTCCTCTCTTTCAGCAATTATAGGCTTTTTTTAAAAAAGCATGAAGACTGGTCATAGCTGCTGTGGAGGAATCCCTCATTGCTTGCAGAGGGTCATTAGACCTTCCCATCTTTAACCACCTCCAGCTCCTGGGAAAGGCAGCTCACACCTCTGCATTTACATTCCTCAAATTCTTGTTCTGTGTGTCAAAACCACTTCATAGGCCCTGAAGTGCATTTTTAGACCGTGCTTTGTGTCAAATTCACACACATTTTACATTGAGAAAAGCACTTGTACTAGGCTCGTTATGAAACATAGGGTCTGCCTGGGGAAACAAGCTGTCAGTGTATCTTGCATATTAGACAGCAACATGCATGCACACACATGGTCAACAGTACCACCACCTTCAGTGGGAACAGGTAAGAGGTGGCCCAGTGGTCTCCATGCCTCCCATTTGCCTTTGCATTGGTGCTGTCTGGCTGGCAGTGAGCGAGTGACCATGAGTTATTTCACAGTAAGGCCCTCAAACATCTGTTGCAATGGGAGATGTGACAAATGGCCATTACACTATTATAGTCCATGTTACTTAAAAGCATAGCATTGCTGCAGAGTGACAAATCTTGGTAAAATGCAGAGGGAGTCAGGTCACTCCTAGCAGTATGGTCTAACTAGTAACATAAATATAAATTATAACATAGATGTAACCAAGACCTCAAGAAGGAGCAGTGGGAGAAGAACTCTGTGTGGAGGTATCAGCTGGGAGCAAATAAACACAAACTCCTCTTGCTGCTGCTCCGGGGACCAGCTGCAATGGCCAGGGTTACACTTTTCTCCTTCTTGCCCCACCCACCATGGAGCAGGCAGTGGAGTCCATACGGGAAAGGACTGACGTGTATGGAGGAATGAATGCCAGGAGTAGTGATGATGGATATCACGGGCAGAGGTTGCCGTTTGCATGCATTACAGCTCTGGCTTTGTCTGTTCTCTGCACTTGTACATAACCAAAATCTCTTGCATATGGCTAGTATTTCACTTCTGTGAAATTGTTATGCTCTACTGGAAATTACAGCATTTTTCTTATATCCATATTTACTTTCATATTTTCTTCTAGTTCCGTGCCTATTTCTTCAAACAGGTTCCTGCTTGCAGCTATTGCTACAACATTATCTGTATAGTAAACAGGCGGATTTAACTCTAGGGTCCTTTGTTTCAGTAACTGAGTGCTGCTGTCTGGGCTTTATTAGTGGAACTGAAGTAGGCTCCAAAGTCTTTGCTTTCAAAGAATTTTATGTTTTTCTGTTCAGTTTTGAAATAGGCTGTCTCCCAGCAGAGGAGAGAACAGTGCAGTTTCAGAAGTTCCTGGAGAATTTTGTGTTTAAAACTGAACTTTCAGAAAGGTAATTTCGAAACAATCACCAAGAAAGGAAAGATCCTTTTCTTTCTTGTAAAAATTTGTAAATGAAACCAAATCACAACTAGACTGCCCAGATGGAATCCAATAACCAGACTCTTCTGGAAACTATTTCAAGTCCCTGTTTACTGCTTACAAAAGGTTTATGTTGTTTTTGTGTTTGTCTATACAAAAAAAAAGAAAAACAAAAACCCCCAACTTAATAAGCAGAAAACATGTAAATTAGATTAAAGGTAACACCAGTGACATTATAAATATTATAAACCCTTGAACCTTCCCACATGGGAATGTCTAGTTTTAATGACACATTCACACGTAGGAAATGCACAGATTTAACAGGATAAGTCAACAACATTTTTGACAACAAAATGAGCATGTATCTGTCTCAGCAGCGAGGACCTCTGGCAACATCAACATCATGCACAAAGAATGTAAATTCAGACCTGCCGATGCAGCACTTGGCTACAGAAGAGAGAGAAATGTGAAAGGTGCCATGGGTAGGTAGCAATGAGTGGATCTGAGGGACTCAGATTGTTAATGTATTTCAACATATCCTGTTATTTTTCTGTGTTTTCAAATCGACTGGCATTTTGTTAACCATCAGTCCAAATGATTCCAAGCTGACTGCTCATATCAGCCTGAGTTTTGCAGACAATTTCATTTAAAGCCCCCAAATAAAATCATGGCAGTTGTTTTGGCACCTCGTACTTTGGAGCCACAACTAGGCTAGATAGATGGGCCAACACCAGTGGCACGAGCTTCAAAAAGACCAAGTGCCAGGTGCTACATTTTTGCCACAATAACCCCACGCGCTACAGGCTGGGAGCAGAGTGGCTGGAAAATGGCCCAGTGGAAAAGGACCTGGTGGCGCTGTTTGACAGCTGGCTGAACAGAAGCCAGCAGTGTGCCTGTTGTGGTTTAGATCTTCTTGCTGGATTTTTCCACACCACCATGAGGTTTTGGGTGGCAGGGGAGATGGGACCCCTGAAGCAAAAACACCACAGAAACTGAGATGAGATCCCTTGAAGTGAAGGCTCTGTGAGAACTGAGGAGAATAAAAGCCAGCATTTTTTGCTTTCGCTCTCTTTATCCTAGTACCACAGCCACTGCCACACTCTCTCTCCTGACATGGAATAAGCACTCTTGGTCCTGGGACTGCAGTTGAGGGGGAGTCGCCAGCAGCTGCAGAAGACCTGAGGCTGAGCCACAGCAGCTCCTGCAGCACCAGCTCCTGCAGCCCTCCCATGCCAGATTCCTGCCATGACCACTACTTTCTCCTGCTTCTCCGCTGCCAGCACCGCTGCAGCTTTCTGCTGCTTTTCATCACTTTTCGTTGGTGCCACCTCACCACCACCTCGCCACCACTGCAGCTGCATTGGGAAGACTCAGGAGTCCCCTTTGTGTACTTCTTCATATGTCACCCACCCAGCATGGCAGCGGCTCTGCCCCGGCTCCATTGTGATCACTTCACCAGGACTGCGGTGTTACCTCAGTGGCACAGAGCTGAAAGACAGATTTTTGTGTACATTTACTCTGTTCTTGTTTGGTTATTGTTTGCTTCTGCTTTGTTCTCTGTTTTAGTAAAAACTGTTATTTTTTCCTACACTTTACTCGAAAGTCTCATATTTTCAAATTTACAGTAATTTGGAGGGAGGTGTTTCTATTCCATCGGAGGCATACATTGTCTTTAAACCAAAACAGTCCCCAAATGGCAAAGAAGACCAGTGGCAACCTGGCCTGTATCAAAAATAGTGTGGCCAGCAGGACCATGGAAGTGATTCATTCCCTGTACTCAACACTGGTGTGGCTGCATCTCAAGTGCTGTGTCCAGTACTGGTCCCTCAAATCAGGAAGGATACCGAGGTGCTGGAATGGATCCAGAGAAGGGCAATGAAGCTGGTGAAGTGTCTGGAGCACAAGTCCTCTGAGGAGTGACTGAGAGTGCTGTGTTTGTTTAGCCTGGAGAAGAGGAGACCTCTCTAAGGGGAGACTTCATCACTCTCCACAACTACCTGAAAGGGGAGCTTCGGTCTCTCCTCCCAGGCAGCTTTTGATAAGACAGGAGGACATAGTCTTAAGCTGCACCAGGGAAGGTTTAGGTTAGACGTTAGAAAGACGTTCTTCACAGAAAGGATGATTGGATATTGGAATGGGTTGGCCAGGGAGTTGGTGAAGTCACCATCCCTGGAGGTGTTTAATGAAAGGCTGGATGTGGCACTTCATACTACCATGTCTATTTGACATGGTAGTGTTTGGTCCGTAGGTCGGACATGGTGATCTCAGAGGTCTTTCCAACCTAATCAGTTCTGTGATTATATGACTTGAAACAGGTCCTCAGAAGGTGCAGTGTCTTTGCCACCCTGGTGGCATCAACTTGCAACTGCTGGCTGTCACTCCACAAGTACAAATGGACACTGCCTCCCATGAAAAGTTGTACTTGTGCACTCCTTAATGAAAGGTGTGAACTGCTGCCTGCTGGACTCACAAAATTAAAAATTCATATGTTTATGAATCTAGATCCTAGATCAGAGCCAGAACCAGGGTGTGGCAAGAGTAACAACATGATTTTACGAAGTCCTTAAGAAATGTCGGACCATAACAAGTCAGATTCTTTTCCCTTCCCTTTTTCTTTAAAACATAGAATTTCAGAAACAAACTCACCATTGCTGATGAATAGAGGCCTGGTTCTTCTTAACTCTTCCATTACCTTCCCAGTCACATAAAAACATAGCATCTTTGGCTCAACAAAGCTGTCAGCTACAGGCTTCAGAGTATTTGACTGATATCACAACGTTTGCCTTATTTGCATGCAACAATCTCTGCTATTCCTCACTGCAGGAGAGTGGATACTAGGTGAGATCCTAGGCTGAGCTTGCTTAGCCCTACTAACACCATTAAGCATTATTATTTTTTTTAACTTGAAATGTGTCATTCATTAATTTTTCAGTCATTAAAGGCAATAAATAAAATGGATGATTGAAGGACCTTAAGAAAAATAAGACTGCACTAACTACACAGGGACAGAAGAAAAGCACATTGGCCAAGGTGGTACAGCAGAATTATTTTTCTACCTGAAGCACTAGTTAAAAGGCAAGGGAACTATCATATGTTTAGCATTATAATTGGAACTATAGCTCTTGAAAGCACTAATTACACCATTTTTCTGTAATGCTGAGCCGTTGGTCAGATGGAAAGCTAGCAGCATCATTCCCTGCAGCAGTACTTTCTTTGCAGTATTATATTTCAGGAAATAGTTTCTGCCTTAATTTTACTGTGTTAACAGATATGGATTAATTTTTGAGAAATGTAGATGAAGGTAATGAATTAGAAAACAAAATCTCACCTCATTTTGGAGATAGTCATGAACTTGATGCAAATCATTGTGTTCTCATAATCAGCTTTTTTCTAATCAGTGGTTTCACCCAGCTGAGTACTTGAAGGCCAAGACTGAACTCAAGCTGTCCACTTAATTTTTTCTCCTGATGAACCTACATGTTCTCATACTCCTGGCTATATGCCCAGCTTAAACAGAAAAGAGGAGAGTTCCAAATGTATTAATTACCTTTTTCTCCCAGGAGAAAACAACTCCAGATTTAGTGTTTCCTGCTCCAAATGGAACAGGTCTAAAAGTCATAAGTCTTGTTTCTTAAACATGTTTATTACTCACTAAGCTCCAACGTAGGGGCAATCTGAACAAGGTAAGAATGAGACAGAGTTTATGGTATCCCACACGGCATCAGGTGGCATGGGATTATGCTCACACTGTTTTAAGACAGTGATAAGGCAAAAGCCCGGGGACCCTTCTTTCAAATCTGTTCCTGTCTGTACATGTCATGACCACAATGTAGTCACTCTCTGACTCATGAAAAAGAAACTTTGAGATCAGGAGGGAGTTTTAAACTGTAAATCACAGTATGTAACTAATCTGGCAAAACACAGTGCCTACACCTGAGTTTCTCTATTCAGCTGCCTTTTAAAAGTGATGAGGCAAACAGGCATTAAGGCATGACCTTTCTTAAAGGTAGATGTCTAAAGGAAATCAAATTAATTCTGCCTGAAATTTCTGGATTTTCTCTGCTTGTTGTAAAAACATGGGGTTGACAAACTCAGATATAGGCTAAGATGGGATGAATCCAGCCTGGTGTCACAGAGGCATCGGTTCATCTTGAGATAGGTGTCACAGGAAAGAAGAAAGAATTAGCAATATGCACTTTCCCTGGAAGTTTCTACTGACTGCTTGAGGTATTGTAATCCTTATGTATCCATTAAAAAAAAAAACCAACACAAAACCAGAAACAAACCACAACCAAAAAACCCTCCACTCATCTATTGGGTATGGATACGAGAATAATCAACATCATGAAAATTATCACGGTCATCTCCTTTTTCAGGCATTCAGAGAATGTTGTGTAAATCTGAGCACTCTCTGGGGTCTGACAACAGCTCCATGTGCAGTGCAATTGCTTTCAGATAACCTAGCTCATCACCTGGGAGTGTAGTGTAATTTAAATGATGTATGTCTTTTACTCTCATGATGAGTTACCCATATTGATCTTCCCGAAGGGGACACTTAAGGGGTATGTATCATGAGCTGTGATGTCACTGATAACTTTTCTAATTGTACAGCGTGAAATAAGTTGATAAAATACTAGATTTATTGATATTGTTGCTTTGTTCCCAGCTCTCACATCTGTAATTTCCATCTGGTGTGCAGAAAGGAAATTTGTTTTCCTCTAAATATGTCAGGCTGTTAAACGTATGTTGCTTATGATCTTGAACATAAAAGGCACATTTAACATCAGTAAAATGAACGATGTACCACCAATCCTTTTGTGTGAGAGCAGACTAACCAAAACCTTTTGTTGTATCGAAATTAATCTGGGTTCTTTAAGGAGACAGACTTTTGTATTTAGCTTAGCTAGGTTGCCCTGGCTTGCCTAGTATATTTACACTGTCATATTGAGCGTGGCTATCACCACATGAAAAGCACCAGGTTTAAGTGCAGCAGGATGTCAATTTTGAGAACTATTATAGTTTATGTATTAGAAATGAGGCCAGGGTGCAGGAGTGGAATTCAGATCTAATGGAGATTTTAAATCTTGACTCAACTGAGGTCACTAGTGAAAGTGGTTGGCTAGGGCCAGCACAATAGGCAGGGCTTTGCATTTGGTCCTTTATTGAGATAACACAATTGGGAGAAGAAGTTGGATTATAACACTACTCTGGAATGGTTCACAGGGGTTGGAAGAGGCCTTCCTCTAGGAGTCTGGTCTTCAAATGGAGGAAGAGTGCTTTGAAGACTGTCCTTACTATGCAAATCTCATTTTCCATAGCAGTCAGGAAACATTAATGGCAAAAACTCCCAATAAGCTTGCCTTACAGTTATTATTTTTTCACTTACATCTTGAAACCACAGAAAGGAGCACTCCTGAATGCTTAATGCAGCATTTTATGTTCCTTGAGTTACAGTAGAGCATCTCTGATATTGGAAAAACTATTAAGGACACATTAGCTACAATTATATAATAGAATTCACAGAATAGGTAGGAAACAGAATTGGACCACACAGAAAGGAAGGAAAAGTAGAGAAGGCTCAATTATATTCTTCATTACTAGGGTAGTTCAAAAGTCCTGGAGCTATGGTAGGGGCATTTTTCTTCCTCACTCTGGAGAGCTGGGATGAAAAGAAAGAAGGGCAATGCTCTGCTCTTACTCCTTCAGGACAGACTTGGATCAGACAAGACATCCCAGCCTGCCTGAACCTGAACGAAAGAGAGCATTTCATAGCACTTGGTTTGTTCTTCAGCAGCTCTGCTTTGTAAAACTGACTCCTGGGTCAGGGTTGCTTCTTGCTCAGAGTGTACCTTTTTGCCATATCAAATATATGTATTTGGTAAGGCATGCCTGAGATAGTTTTCATCCCTTTCATATCTTTATTTTCCTTCAATAATGCAGCTGGAACTGCTGCCTTGTAGCTGGATTGCCTGAGCTGAAACATGTCATGGCGCAGACATAGAGTAGCTAGGGATTCAGGGAAAATAGCAGAATTGTGCCATGGACATCTGATGTTATCAGTGCCAACCAAATGGCACCTCCAGACACCTTCCCTCCCTGAAATAAGTTGCTAAAGCTACAGGTAAACTCCAGCAAGGTATGAGCTAAAACTCTAAAACATGACTGTGAGCATGTTCCTGGGCCACTGAGTCCAGCCTTCTGTTGTCACAGTAATTCAGGTGCATTAGTTGACTACATCCTTTGGGTAGCTGGGATCCATTTGCTTCCATATGCTTCTATATGCTTCCCATTCTTCCTCATTAGCTTGCTGGAAGCCTCTTCCAGGACTTCTCCGGGTCAGCAATAGAACCTTTTTTCAAATATCCCATTTTAATTTATTCCTTGGGCAGTCTATGTATTTTTTGGTTTCTAAGTGCATTTTCTTCAGATTAAATAACTCTCTTTCTGATGTATTTTTAAAAATCAATTGCATCACCTCTCTGTCACCTTTGTTTTGTTAAACTATCTGAGCATTATATTTTCTCAAAAAATATGCTCTCTACTCCTATGATTGATAAAACTGTTCTTCTCTGCACTTGCTTCAGGCTGAATTCCTCTTTCTTGAACCAGTCTACAAGGATTTCAAAGGTTAGATCTACAAAGGGAATTGGGAACTTTCAGGTACTTTATTCCAGGAATGAAATTTATAGTGCTGAATTTGGCATTAAAACAATTTTTGTGCTGGATGTGAAAGGTTGAACACCTAAAAATGAACACAGAAATAGTGGAATATATTAGTGTACCAAGAGGAAGTGTCAGAAAGGGAAAATTATGGTATTTTATCCATAGTTTAAGACTAAGATACCTACTTGTACTCTGAATATGCACATTTTTTGCCGTCTCTTTCCTGGTTTAATAAGTATTTATGTTAGTCTTACTTTAAAAGAGTTTGAGGAACAAGTTCGCTTTTGCTTTAACATCCAGAACCACTGATTGAAAACTTTGAAGAAATGGCCAGTTTGTGAAGAACATTGCTAACTGTAGGTTATTTGATTTTACACTTTTGCCAGCCATCTGGGTTGTTTTGATAGGCATCAGTGGAAAAGGAAAAAAGTAAACACTTTTGTGGCATGCCTCATTTTCAGTAGATGACAGCAGGGTCTGTTTGTCTTTATTAACTGCAGGAGACTAAGATAAACATCTACATTTCAGCAGTCAAAGGCTGCGTGAGGTGAAACCCACCCAGCATAAGTCTTTGGCCATAAGGTCCCTACCTAGGAAGACACCCAGCACTGCTGGAGAAGTCTCCTGATTTATCAGAAGAATCTTTGCTGTCTGACACTTTCAGAAGTGTTGCTTTAATAGTCCTGCTGTATATCTCACTGCTATTGCATGCTATCCTTTAGTTAGAATTAAACACAACTGTGTTCAAATTCCACTCTTCTTTACCACAAATTGAAGACAGACATAATGCTAAATTAGACACAGTAGAGAAAAAACCCCAAAAGATCATTAAACCAAATCAGAATAGTCTACTGATTGACATAACTATGGGTTTATGTTTACTTCTGGTAAGGTCTTAAAGGCACTTCTCCCATGTGTGCCTTCCAAAAAAAAAAAAAAAAAGCATCACATGCAAGATGACTTGGAGACTAAACTCAGTGGTTGATCTTCTTAGGAATTTTGATCCACATGGTTGGTTGGTATCCTCGGGAACTAGAAATCATCATGTCTTTGGATTTTTTGCCATACTGCAGAAGAACCCGTGCCTCCCCTCCCCTTCTTTCTCCAGATGTCCTAGCAACAAAAAACAGTCCACATGTTGCTGAGGGTTTGATGAGAAAGAGAAAGCTCCCTAAATGCTTTCTTTCTGTATTGTCTTCACTATGGCACATTTGTCCTTGTCTTTCTCTCAGGTACCATCAGGTAAACAGGTGTGGGCTGTGATGGAAAGCTCTCCAGTTTGGTGAGCTGTGACCCTGAAAACCTAACTTGACTCAGTCTGTGCTTCAATTCCAGTTCTCCAGCTGAGGTAACGGACAAAAATACAGACATCATCCTGATAGAACAAGTGATAACGGTTTTAAAGAGAAACAGGGTACATATAGATCGGACATGAGAAAGAAATTATTTTTTATGAGCCTGGTGAGACACTAGAACAGGTTATCCAGAAAAGGTGTGGATGCCCCAGCACTGGAAGTGTTCAAGACTAGCTTGCAAGGGGCTTTGAGCAACCTAATCTAGTGAAAGATGTCCCTGCGCATGTCAGTGGGTTTGGATTAGAAGATCTTTAAGGCTTCCTTGAGACATTCTATGAACATTTTTTTAAATTCCCATGCATGCATAAACTTCTTTCACAATGATGGTACCAGGTATCACAAAATATTTGAACTTTTTCCTGAAAAGCCTTAGGAAAACAGCAGAAACTCGTATTTCACTTTAATTCTTATCACAAAATTATTGCCATTTTATATTTCCACTTATAACTTTGTTTTACCCAGGCTCATCACAAATGTGGCTCCATGTTCTTCTCATGGAAAAAAAATTCTGTATAGTCTATACCGGATAAGACCTCATTAAGTCTCATGCAGTGAGACTTTATGCAGGGCATCCCTCAGGTTGATTTGTAGACCTGACAGAAATTCAACTGAATTTACAGATTTCATGTAAGTATGAAGGACTACTCACAAAAAGCATCTTAGAGAACCCATCTGAGTTCAACTGCCTCTCTAAAATGCACAAAATGCTCAGTGTTCCAAATAAAGAAAGCATAAGAAACTGATAAATGTTTTGTCTCTATTTTTCTGAGATAGGAAGCCACATCACTATTTGGAGCACTCCAGCAGGTTCAACTGTATGCCAGGACTGCCAAGTTACAACCAACATTTCATTTCCTTCATCTTGGAGAAACAAGAGCACAGTGCTGCTACAGGGAGGAGAAAACAAAATCTCTCACCTTTCCCCTCTAGCACAGCTGCTCAGTTTCATCTTCACATCCAACACAGACCAAAACTCACAGTTTATTGCTTGTTGCTCAGGAGCAAACGCATAAGCAGGGTGTTTGTGGAATAACCCTTTCAAGGCTTTCTCACAAATCAATCAAAATTAGACGAGGGTAACGAGAAGCAAACCAAATCTTGAAAAAAAACATCTTCCCCCTACACCTCATTCCTTCCTGGCCTCTACGTCCTCCCCTGCAGCATTGGAGAGAGAGTTGGAGTGGGGATTACAGTCAGTTTTATCACATTTCAGTCCTTCTCAGGGAGAGTAGTCTTTCCCCTGCTCAAGCATGGAGACCCTCCCACAGGAGACGGTCCTCCAAGAACTTCTCCAGAATGAGTTCTTCCTGTGGGCTGCAGTTCTGCGTGAATAACTCCAGCATGAATCCCTTCACCAGGTGTGCAGTTCCTCAGAAACAGAGTGCTCCAGTGTGGGTCCCCCATGGGATCTCAAGTCCTGCCAACAAACCTGCACTAGCATGGGCTCTTCTTTCCATGAGTTCACAGGTTCCTGCCAGGAGCCAGCTGCAGTGTGGGCTTCCCCCAGGGTCACAGCCTTCTTTTGGGCATGCAACTGCTCTGGTATGAAACTCCTTAATGAGCTGCAGGTGGATGTCTGCTCCTGGGGGGAAGGTGTTTTCAAGATTTAGTTTACTTCTCATTATTCTGATCTGATTTTAATTGGCAATAAGTTCAATTAATTTCCCCAAGTTGAGTCTGTTTTGCCCATGACAGTGATTGCTGAGTGATCTCTCCCTGCCCTTATCACAACTCATGAACCTTCTGTTATATTTTCTCTCCCCTGCCCAGTTGTAGAGAGGAGTGAGAGAGTGGCTTTGGTGGGGGCCTGGTGCCCAGCCAGGGTCATCTCACCACACAGGGTAAGGGACAAATTGTCATGCTAAGAGATCCAGGGCTTTCTTGGTAATCTACCCGTAGACATTTAAGAAGCACAGTGTAACTAAAACTATTATTATAACTATTCATCCCTGCTGTTTTTTAAGGAAGTGTCTGTAGACTAGCATTTTCATTGAGAACCAAACTCTCAGTTCATGTGCAAGCAATGTTCTGCCATAAAATCTGATTTTTATTTTTTGTTTGCTTGTTTTCAATTGCTAACAGCAGTCTGACTCATGACTTAGTTGTTCTGTTTCTCTTTCAGAGTGAGGCTGAATGCATTTAGCCATAACATGCAAGCAGAGGACAGTCAACAAACATTCTTCCATTGGAGACCACTGTTAGCAGAAATGCAGGCTCAGAGCATGATTTGTTTTAGGGAAAAGAAAGACCTATTATTCTACAAAACTGTCAATTTCTCTCTCTTACAGCAAGTTATTCGTTTTAGAAATAATTTTAGGAGCTCATAGCTTATGAAAATCCTGGAGGAAGAAAGAAATTTAAAAAAAACCCACAATACCAACTTTATGAAATGGTAAAAGGAGGTGATAACAATTGCCTGACAACATAGTGTTTTAAAATATATTCATAGAACACATGAAGCAAGAATATTCAGTGCAAAAGAAGACCCTTTGTTCTTAAGAAGTGCATCTGTATGCCTTTTCTGATGCACAGTATTGCTTCTGTTAGTGCTGTAGCTGGGTATAGGCCTGTACATAACAGTTTCAGGAACTCTAAAGCGTAGCAGCATTTTTGGAAAAGAAAGCAGCTTCAGAACATTATTTCTGACAAAGTCATAAATTACTATCCTTGTAGATAACTCTTTAATGTTTCCTCCAACCAACTCCTGCAGGGGAAATTGCTGAACTCCTTTTGAAGTGATGGTATTCTACAATGGCAGAATGGAACTAAAGCAAGACAACTTGTTGCAAAAGGAAAAACCTGATATAAGACCAATAAACATCACTGGGAAAAACCAGCCAAAACTACAGACAGGCCACACAACCTTTCTTCAAGTCTGAAATCTGAAAGAATTTCAAGCTCTTCAGGTTTGTCTTTCCTAGTGTACTGTAGAAAGAAATAAAGTAGATTAAAACACATGGGAAAAGAGAAAACATGGGTCCCGCCACATCACCTTGAGATTGTGATAAAAATACTATGTACCATTGTATGCACCACTGATCATTTTTGAAAGGCTGTGGTGACTGTCAGAGTTTCCAGAGGACTGAAAGAAAGTGATCACCACTATGATCTTTGGGAAGGGCAAGGAGGACAGCTGGGGAACTGCAGGCTGGACAGCTCACTTCAGTCTTTGGGAAGATAACGGAGCAAATAATTCTGAAAGCCAACCACCTCCCAGACTGCATTAGGGATAGCATTGCCAGCAAGCCAAGGGAGGCGATTTCTCCCCTCTACTCAGCACAGTCAAAAGCACATCTGCAATGCTATGTCCAGTTCTAGGCTCCACAGAAGAAGAAAGAGATGGATGTACTGGATGGAATCCAGTGAAGGGCCATTAAGATGACTGAGGGACTGGAGCATCAGACAAACAAGAGAGTTTGAAGGTATTGGCATAATTCTCCCTGGAAAAATGAATGTAAAAGGGGATTCTATCAATGTGTACAAGTGCCTGAAGGGAGGGAAGTAAGAAGATGCAGCTTGACTCTACCTAGTGATGCCAGTAAAGGGACTCAAGGGGATAGGTAAAGTTGAAATATAGAAAATTCAGTTTAAACATAAGGAAAATCAAGTCTCTATGGGAGTGATTGAACACTAGAAGAGGTCTTCTAGACAGATTGTTGAGTCTCCACACAGGGAGATATTCAAAAGCCAACTGACCACAGACCTGGTCAGTCTGGAGTAGCTCACCTAGCTCAGAGCAGCAGGATTGGACTGGATGATATACAGTGGTCTGTGCCAACTCTGATTCTGTGAAATACAAGTACATATAGCTGTGGTCCATAGTTAAACATTTATACCTTTAGTAGCTGGAAAGAAGTATTTTGAAATATACAAAATCTTGACGTCTTTCATGGTAATGATCTATCAAAGAGCGAAATAATCGCACAAAAGCAACTTTTCACCAAAAAAATTAATATTTTACATTTATAGTTCATGCTTTGTTTGTGAAAGGCCTAAGATATGTTTTGGCTGCAATAATCATTATTAAAAAATATTGTAATTAAGGAAAAGAGATTATAAAAGAGTATACATATTTTCTGCTTCTTCCTCCCCACTTCTGGGTGAAGGGAACATTTCATTTTAGGTATGGGATTTTTTCAAGTTTTCAATTAATGTGCCCAGTTATGAGTGAGGATTTAATTTTTCCCTGCATATGTCACCTGTGCCCAGATTCCACTTGATATCTTCCAGAAAAGAAAAATCCCAATGAAGTGTGTAATACTAATTATTTCTATCATGAAATGCTATGTGGTTCTTGTGGAATCAAGAAAATTTAGGCTTTGTATCTGAAACTTGAGGACACATGCTCTTTTTTGACTTCCAGAAATATCAGTCACAGGCCATGATACAGAAATCCATAAACCTATCTATTTCTCACTGAAGTGGTGCATAGTAACCTGACCTTCAGTGGTCTTGTTCACATGCTCAGGAGAGGCATATGTTTACCTACACACTGAATCAAGTCTTCTGGTGGCAACAGATTGGGTGGAATAGCTTTTTGAACCCCTCAGCTACAACCACACAGATGACAATATTAACTATGCAGTGCTTCCATCTCCCTTCCACCCTCATCTAGAGTCATGCCATGCAGTCTACCCAGTGCTTCCGTCCCTTCTTTGTTTTTCCTTTGCTTCATGTTGTAATTATTTGCCTGCTATCATTCTGTAATACCATTAGCATTATGCAGTATAATGCAGTTGCAGAATATTGATGGTGCTCTGAGTTGACCCAGCAATTACTGTGGAAAGGCCCAGAAAGCTACTGTACATTATAAAAACATTAAAGTGTGAGCACCATGCGATAATGATGGAATTATCCTTATTTACTTCCTGCCGCTTTCTGAATGTCACACACAAATTGAATACTAGATAATCATATTCCTACCTGGTCATTTTCCACCTCTAGTCTCTATGTCATGTCATAAACAACAGTATCCTTTTATGGCACCATTTGCATGGGCTTGACTAACAAAAGCTTGCATAAAGAATTAAACATGTTAATATGGCTGAATACTTTTCCTGTTTTCTTTTTTTTTCCTCATTTTTTTATGAGCTACATTTTTATTCAAGCTCTAATTCATGAATTGGAAGGGAATTCAGATATCCACTTAATGTGATCATTGTTAGACTCTTTTTTACTTTTTTGGATCATTTGTAATGAAGTAGTTGAAGTCAACAGAATATGAATTGCCTAGCTCATAGCTGTATTCACATCAGACTGAAGATAAAAACATAAAAACAGAATAAATGCCTGTCTGGATCAGACCAGAGGTCTATCCAGCTCCCTGTTCTGTGTCTCTGTTGACAACAAGAGATGTTGTTTCAGCAGTGCACACAAGCTACACCATTTTCTTCTGTCCCTTCTCCCTGTACTCCTCACAAACCCAGCTGGTGTGTCAGGGATGTTAGAACATAGTATCTTTCTTCTCCCTCTAGTATTTCATTATGGACCTATTGTGCATGAGTTGTCTTAACACTTTTCTGAACCTGCTGATATAATCTGCATCAACAAACTCTTATGAATGTAAATTGCAGAAGTTCAGTACCCTCTGGAGAGAGTTACTTTCTTTCAAATGTTTTAAATTAAGCTCCTACTGATTTAAAAACTGTCTGTAATTCAAAGTGTGGACAGTTCAGCGAATAACAGCTTTACATTATCTTATCCACTGTTTTCATGGCTTTACAAACCTAAGTCATATTCCATCCAAGTTTCTCATCTCCAAAGACTAACAGACCAAGTATCTACTCCTGGCCTTTTTTAGTCTCTTCTTGGTCTCATAAGGCACCTGCTCTAGCCTCTTGACTTTTTAGTTGCTTCTACTGTATTTTTCTAGAGTGGAACACTGGAAGTATATGGACTTCCCTATACCTCTCAAGGCATGAATAAACTGTACCAGTTTATTTATACCAGTGAAATGTTGTCTTCTATTTTGTTATAAATGTTCCTCTTGGTGAAGCCCAGTACTTTCTTGAACTCTGCCGGACCACTTCCTTGGGGAGCCTGTTCCAACACCCAACCACCCTCTCGCTGAAGAACCTTTTTCTAATATTCAACCTAAACCTCCCCTGACAAAACTTCAGGGCATTCACTCTGATCCTGTCACTGGTCACTCAGAGAAGAAATCAGTGCCTGCCCCTCTCTTCCCCTAAAGAAGAAGTTATAGACTGTGGTGAGGTTTCCCCTCAGTTTCTCCAGGCTGAACAGACCAAATGGCCTCAGTCGCTACTCATACAGCTTCCCCTCAAGGCCCTTCACCCTCTTCATTACCCACCTTTGGACACTTTTAAAGCTTAATACCTCCTTATGTTGTAGTGCCCAAAACTGCACACAATATTCAAGGTGAGGTCCCACCAATGCAAAGCAGAACAGGACAATCCCCTCCCTCAACTGGCTGGTGATGCTTCACCTGATGTCCCCCAGGACACTCTTGGTCCTCCTGGCTGCCAGGGCACTGCTGACTCATTTTCAGCTTGCCAGCGATCAGGATCCCCAGATCCCTTTCTGTGGCACTGCTTTCCAACATCTCATTTCCCAGTCTGTACATATATCCAGGGTTGCCCCATCCCAGGTGCAGAATTTGGTACTTTCCCTTGTTGAACTTCAGATGGTTGTAGATTGCCCAGTACTCTAATATGTCAAGGTCTTTAACAAGCACTGAAGTGAGACTGGCAGGCCTGTAGTTTCTGGGGTCCTCCTTCTTGGCCTTCTTGAAAAGCAGGCAACAGCTTCCAGTCAGCTGGGACCTCTTTGGATTCCCAAGACTGCTGCTGCTGCATGCTGAGCTACCGTTTGGATGCAAGCTGGCGCTGAGACCCATTTCCAGGAGAAAGACTTGGACCACTTTTACTCTTCAGTATCATACCACCTACCTCCAGTGCAGATGAACTAGTCAAACAATGTTCTTCATATCCACCACATGGTCCCATCAGCACTTACAGTGTCTTCACACAGCTGATATTGGATATATGTAATAATAAGGAGCTTTCTGAGGTGGACTCTGCCACAGGCTGCTGAAAAGGCAACCCAGATTTATAAATTTGTTTTGCCCAATTTGGCTTCACATGTGGCAGACATGAATGCAAAGCTATATTCAGGTCTTAGTGACAGCTCAGGGAGTGCACTGAGGCGTAGCTCAAACCTCAATTCCTGGTTCAGCTTTGTAAGTTACAGACCAGAAGAAACCCTTCTTGCAGTGCAGGGACCCGTCAACTTGAAGTGCATGTACAGAGCTATTAAGAAGAAAAAAGTGACTTTAAGATGTTACCTTGAAAGCAGCGTACGTATTGCACTCCCCTCTCAGATCAAAGCTGAATACAGCCGGGTGGAGTAGGTCAACTGACCTCAAGAGCACAGCACAAATAAGAGAGGTATCAGCTAGCTATACATCCTGAATTCCTGAAAATCGAAAATGCATTGACCATCTTTTGATTTTGTGCAAGGGTCACTGCAAGAACTTTTGAAACCAGAGCTATCCCTCTGTCCATCTCTACCCTTCAGAAAGGAGAACAGTTGGGTGAATATGTGCATGGGCTGTTATTACCTTGTACCACAAGAGCTGAGCATCAATTGCTTCATTTGGTGTGTTTATCAATTGCTAGTATTTACTGCCTTTGCTTGTTTTTGAATAGGCTGTCTGAGTATTTTGGCAGTGATTTATCATTTCAGGCAGCTGCTTCTTTTGTGTTGAGCCTTCTAGGGATGTTTTTCTGCCTGGCTATGGTACTGTGGGTAGGATACAGACCTGCCAACCTTGTACTGTTCCCACTAAGAGAAGAACAACTGCTGGCTAGAGGGGGAAATTGAGGTAATTTCAACAGACCACAAGCACATTATTATTTCTGCATTTTATGGCTGTTACAGTTTTTCTTAGTCCACTTGTTAATCCAGGTGCTGATTCCATTATGCCTTTTTATTTTTATTTGTAAAGCTGTGTCAGTTTTGAAGGATAACAGCAACACAGTTCTTTATAATTTTTCACTATTTAGTTATGAATTAATTAGTTCTCTGTGATTCCTTTACAATGTTCTTTACAGACCTTCCTGATCGGTAAATAGGATAATTTGAGTTGTCTCTATAGCTTACTGGGATGTATGTTTTCTGATATGTGTTGAGGAAAGTGAGCACATATAGCTACTTTTACATCTCATTCCTCTTGATCTGGTGCGATGGGAGTGCTGAAGTGTCATGATACGCTGAATGATACTATAATTAGCTGGTTATTCCTAGTTATTGCTGGTATGAACCCTGCTGAAATACAGCAAACTGAGAACCAGCGCGAAAAGTCTTGGCCTCAGCAATGCTGTTGATATAAAGGTTGGCAAGTTCTGTCCTGCTTGTCTGGTAGAAACCTTTTGATTATAATTGTTTCCAAGAACTAAGTAGAGAAAAGGATGTAGTTTAAAAAAACAAAACAAAAACAAAAAACCAGAACAAAGATATAACTCTTAGGTTTAACAGATATTTGCTGCCAAAGTATCCCTTGTGACCTTGCATCAATTAGAAAGCGAAGACGTAAGTGACAGACACAGAAAGTGGTCATTTCTGTAGTAAATCAGTAAGAAGAGCAAAATCAGTGTTAGACAGGAAGTTCTAATAAGAGAATCCCTTCATATTTAAAAAATAAAAATTACTACACAGGTGGCTGCTGGCTCACTATTTCATATCCAGCATTGGCAGGGTAAGGCACCTTAATGATTCTTTGAGATCACTTCCTACCTTATTTTCTATGACTTGCGAAACAGAGCCTTTTACTTTAATGTTTAGAGAACACAGCTAAACATTCTGTAAAACATTTCTGCCTCAAATGAAATGCCCTCAGGTTTTCCAGCAGATCCTAGCCTTTCCTTCCCAAAAACCTGAAGAATTAAACACCATTAAGCACGTGGATAGGGTCTGTTCTTTCTCTGGAAGAAGAAATTATTATTAGTGGGTTTTTCACATGGAATTGTAACAAACCTTGAGATTGTTTAACTCACTTGAGTTTTGAAGGTGCAGAAAATGTTTGTTTTGTCAATCAGAAATGGCGGTAATGTTCAGGTGATAGTGCAGTGAGTTCTTGTAACACAAATCTAATCATGAGCCTGAAGGGTCTGGTTCATTCGCGAACATTTCAAATCAAACTACAGCATTCAGTCTGCATACAAATCCCCATGGAATTTGTATGATTTCTAAAGCCATTGTTTTGAGCAAGTGAAACAAAACCAGAGTGTACAGACTGGATAAAGTCCATGAGAATATGATTATCTATGCAATCTGTAATCTGCATGCTTAGAAGTTCCTGAATCAGTTCTGCAGTCCCATGTAACAAGGGTTCAAGGCAATGGTAGTTAGACTACAGATATCCCCAGTACTAATAAATCCCACTCTCTTAAACTTGTATTTGCTCTTGCATCATAGAATATCAGGCCTTTTTAAAAAAGGGCCCAAGATTTGTCCACCAGAAGGTAGCTATGTGGTACAGCCATAAGAGCAGTGCTTGTTTATAGACTTGGTGTGTCCAGCTATGGAAAGAAACACGTGAATTGATGGTCATCACATGGTAATGCAGATTTCATTCATATTCTGTAAGTGTAACATGATTTAGGGCTCAATAATATGCTTGCATCCTCATCTTTTTGTAAAGTATAGATACATCAAGTATTGCATCTTCTTTGTTTGGCAGAACTAGGTGATGAATGGAAGGACCCATTTTGTGCTATCAAATCTTTAATGGCTTCTAAGTCTATTATCATCAACTGTAGCTGTCAAATCAGTCATTCAAAGCCTCATGGTGTCACAAGCCTAATAAATATTAACTGGTTTTTCCGAGCAATTTTATTATGTTGTGCTCTTCAGCAGAGGAACCTTTCTTGATATAGTGAGTAATGCATGGGCATTACGAATAGAAATGTTGTGGCACTTGATAAGGATTAATGTGTTTGTTTATTATGTTGGAAATTATCTTCTCCTGAGCCCTTTTAACATTCTTGTCCTGAAAAATCACTTTTCAAGGCTCATCTGTAATGATGTATAAGTTAGATCTCTGAATCTGAACATGTCACCCTAGATTCCCCCGGTACAAAAGCACTCAAAAGGGTGATCCTTAAGGCACACCTTTTAGAGCAGCTCTGCACTGCCTCCATTGCTACCCCTGGGAGACAATCCTGAACCAGGTGTTGCTCAGTGCCTGATGTACACATTGCTGTCACCTTTCCATGGAAACTGCCCACTTAAGGTTTGGCCAGTCCTTCTCTAGGTCTTCCATGGTGCCCCATAACATAATGCTCTGAGGGGTGGGATTCAGCTCAAAGCAGCTAAAATAGTTAGGGTGATTGTTTTGCCATGAAAATGTCTTATGTGGCAGCACTGGGGTGCAGGGTAGCTGTGCCACATCAGGGCGTGAGGTCTGCCACGGTGTGGGTCTGGGAGGACCTCAGGTTCAGCACAACATACTGCTTGTCCAGGCAGGATCATCCTGCTGAAAGCACACTGCTTACCCCTGAGGGAGATGGCTGGCCCTCAAAGACAGGTATCTAAAATAAATGGTCTGCATTTCATGATCTAGGAGTGAAATAGGAATTGACAGTGCAGATACCAATCTTGGGATGAGTTGTGTCACCTCCAGAGGTATCTATTTCTCCACCAACTATAAAGACAGATCAGTAAAGCTACACAGACTTTGACTTGTGGTTTCCTAAGATAATGCAGATAAATTTCTGTTTGGCTCATGTCCCCTTAGGGTCATTGTGTAGTGGTGCTAAACAGGAAGGATCCCGGCAGACATGCAATAGTATGGACTGGCTCATGTCCATGCTGCTGAGGAAGAACCGTGTTACACCAGACCTCTCATGGAGAGAGATGGCTGAAGTAGTTCAAATCAGCAACAGGAGTTAAGAGGCATGGGTGGTCACTGTCTGAGATCACCCTTTTGCATATATCTCCTTTTAATGCAGCAGTGTACTCCTAATCCAGGCAAAATTTGGAGCATGCAAGATTGTCATCCTTACAAGACACAGTGGTGAAAAGGGCTTTCTTTGGAAACCATTGCTAAGGAGGAGGTTTCTTCCCAGAAAGGTCAGATGGCAGAGCCCTCTTGCATACAGTGGAGGATACTTCTACTTCTGAAAGGTATCTAAGCTCATGTCTGCCAGAGTGTATCCTAAACACCAGTTTGGCAACAGACTGGTCACAGAGGAATTTTGCACAGAGGACTTTTTAACCTGCTCTTGCAGGCTAAGTCTTTCCTGAGGCAAAATAGTCAAATTAACTCCATCTCTCACACAATGTGAAGCTATTTTATAAAAATGCTCTCAGTAGATGGGCAGTGTAGGCATTGTAAACTTGGTAGCAGCTTATCAGCTGTTTGAAAACTCCACCACTAACCTTGTTTTGTAAAACATAGCTGTAGGTCCAGTTTGGTAGCAAACTCAGCCTGGTTTTCTGTTATCAAGGCATTGTTCAAACAAAAATATTTTGTCTAGCAAGGTATTAGTACACATATGACCATGACAAAGCTTTACCATGACTCCCGTCCAAAACCTAAGCTGTAATGTTGCTGACTCCCCTCTATACATTGGTCAGAGGAACATTTCAGACTAGTCCTGCCTTGCAATCTGATTGTTCATGTTTCACCTTAATTCACCCTCTGTTCAGTAGACACACTTTTTGTGCAGGACTGTACATATTGTTCCTCCCTTCCAACTGAGTTAGCACAATCTTGAATAGACAATGTGTCTATCAATCACAGGTGTCTCTGAGGACTGCTTTGAGTGGTGTTTCAGTGAAGCTTTTAGATGGGTATACATGGTGATCTGTCCTCCAGCAAGGCCTGCCCATTATCTCCTCTGCCTGAACAGTGATCTATATTCCATTTTAGGAGAAAGAAAAAGCAGGGGTATGTGTTTTCAGGAAAGACTCCTGGTTGTTAACCCCCTGTGGAATAAAATATATTCTCAGGTTGCTGAGTGAGATCCATGCTTTTGTCTCTGTCCCCCTCCTCCTGATCTTAAGCAATTTAGTGTGATTGATTTTGGAAGTCTCAGTCTGAGTCACTAATCCTTTTTTGTCATTATAAGAGGAATCCATTTACCTAAAGCAGGGTTTTATACTTCACAGTGGAAACCAGGTGCTTAAAAGTTAGGTCTTACAGTGCCCTAACTGCAATACTAAAATTGTTTTGCTATCCAAAAAAATTAGATTCATTACCCAGTGTGCAACAAACCAGTAATTATGCATTTGAGAGAGACATTGATTATTTATTTCAGAGTTGTGCAAGCCTGGGTACTCAGTGGTATTCCACAAGTCAGCTAGTTGGTATTCCACCAAGTATAAAAACTTCTTATTATTTATACATTTTAGCAAACAAAGGAATTAATATTTATTGGCTGGAAGTTACATAGTTCTCTTATTAATCAGCATTCTATCTTCTAAAGCTGTGTTAACCTCCCCCTAGGTTGGAAATCATTGAAGCATGTCAAGCTCTGAACCTTAACAAAGCAGTTCTACCAACAAGTAATGTTTTTTTCTAACACCAGGACATAACTTAGATCTCGCTAGCTGCTATTTGTTTCATGGATTAAATCTCCCTTTTTGCTGATTAGGCTTGAAATTATACCAAGATCAAACACCAAAGAAAGTCCTTTCTTAGGAAACTGTTACATATTCCACATTTTGCAATTTTCCTTTTGCTCAGGGCTTCAGTCACATTTTTTCCTAGCTATTTCATTCATATTGTGACCAATTTTGAATCCACCAGTGCAAAAAATTAGTTTCTGTATAACCCTTGTGTGATACAACCAGTTATGAAATACCATTGCTGGCTGTTAACCTTCTTACATGTGGTAACTTGGAGTCTTGGCTCTTCAGCACCCAAATAATTTGCCTAGTTTGCTCCAGTTCTTCTTACATCTGGAGAAGTGAGTAAAATACTGTGCATCAGTCTCATCTTACTATGCAGATGGAAGGGTGCACATGCAGGTCAGGGAATTGGGAAGCACCTCTGGTGGTAGTAGTGTAGCTAAATTGGCATGCAAAGTTCCCCTCAAATGCTTCAAGTGAACATACAAATACTGTAAATACAACATCTTTATGGTCTTGAATTGCAATGTCTTGAGGAGTGGAGAATATAGTATAATATAGTTGGAATAAGAACTTTCCTGATTTAGTGGTTTGCAAGTTTAGAAATAGAGAAATACAGTGTATTCTAACTTAAGGAACTCTAATAAGAAAGTTAGAGGAAGAAAGAAATGCCATCAAAGGATAATTTGGGAAATAGTTAACACAGTCCACAGTATCTACTCATTTTTGGGTACAACTTTTAAACAACCGATTTAGTACCAGATCCTCTCCGTACTGATGGATATGATCAAACATTGTATATCTAATTCTTCTTACATATATGCAACCATATCAAATCCCTTTAAATAATGTGATGTTATACTCTTTGTTTAGACTTGGCTTTCATAAGCAGGACTGAGAATTAACTTGGAATTGCTTTCTGTTGCTGAGGCAAGTACATTTTATGGAGCTACACAAAGTCGATTGCAACTGGAGGCAGAAATTCATATATGGTCACCCTGGCCTACTTCTCTGGTCCCTTTTGCCAACTTAACGAATGCTAATGATTTGAATAATAACTATTTGGCATAAAAAATGAAATACAAGTTATTATTGGAGAACAGTGAGTGGTATTATATCCACCATTTATCACTTCCCTCTACCAGGTTACACGAGTCAAGTGACAGCACAGGACCTGCCCAGTCTGTAAATACCACACCAGTGGCTTCTGGTCTCAGCTACATGAATAAAACCAGATCCTACTGTTGGTTATGCTGATGCACCTTTGGAATTTATCCACTGCCAGCATTGTGCTCTGGGTGAACAGCAATGATTCCGTAAAGGCTGAATCTCTCATTGATTTTTTTTTCAAAGTAATAGCTCAGCTTGTGCTTAACCGTGTAATTAATATTCTGAAGGCTTTATGATTGTAATCAAGATTACGCTATATTACAGTCCTAGAAAGAGGTAAGTAGGTATTCCAAAGGTCAATTATTGGCCAATACGGGTTTCCAGATATAATACATTCCTAGATAGCTTTATTGTCTCTCAAATGAAGAGAATTACCTAGTAACCTCTAGATGGCTGACTTTTTAAAGCAAATCTCACTGGTCTGTCACAAAAGTACTTACAGGAAAGACTGGAATATTTTCTGCACAGAAGATCCTGACAAAATTGATTGCTCACTTCTCTTCACAGAAAATGTTCAGTATCTCTGCGATTTCTAAACAGGTTAACAAATCTGTGACTTTATAGTTGAAGATCTTGGTAGTGTATGAGCATTTTCACATTTACTTCAAAAGGGGCTTTATATTTAGGAAGGGGAAGGGAAAGGAATGAACAGGTTTATTAACTCTAGGCTGGATAGAATAGCTCCTCTAATTCTGGTGCATAGGATACATCTGTAGAAGAAAAAGAACACCTAAACAAACAAACAACTCAGAAGAAGAGAAAAGGAAGGAAAATAATTTTTTTAAAATTATGCTTTTGTGCATCCCAGGCAAAAAGAATCCTGTAGGACCACCTCTGAGCATAAATTAAAATATCTTTTATGTTTTTCTGTAATGCTGGGACAATGGGAGCTTTTAAGACTCTGCCAGTGCTATGCTGCATAAAGACACAGAATAATCACATTTCTCTCCTGTGCTGGTTGGAGCCAAGTCCTTCTCTAACACACATAAAGTTCAAATCTTTTACGCCTCTTTTCCAGAGGCTGTGCTTCCAATGAAGCTGTATCTGATACTATTTTTCTCTAGGTAAGTTATATATCTTACAACTCAGATGTTGTAATTTTCAACCGTATTTTCAAATCTGAAATCTCTGTCTCTTACATCACTATCCTCACTGGTACACAATTGAAGTAACTCCTTTGAACATGAGATCAATGGTAAAAAGAAATGCTGTATATGTTTATGGTCTCCTGTGATGTACAGGAATCATATAACATGCAAGAAAAAGGGAAAAACTCAAGGAAGATCTTAGAAGATTTTATTTCCTCCTCTCGTGCATAGTGTGTTTCTTTTTTAACCTGTGGAGATTGTGATTCAGGAGTAATTTTTAAGGTATTCTCCTGTCACATGAAGTGCTTTATTGTACTGTATTGCCAAAACTTTCAGATTTTGAATCAGAAATAGCATTCCCAAATGGCAATCTGTTAGGTGCTGTCCGTAAGAGCTGACTGACTGAAGTAACAGGGTCTCCTCCCAGTGTGTGTTCATATATGGGCAGTCTGACTATCCCTAAGTGGACAACAGCATTTCCCCAGGGATCTTCAAGCCTCTGTTTCATACTAAGGAAGCATCATTTGTTCCTTCTTTCCTGTTGCTCTTGCTTTTCTCTCAGGATGGATAGGACAAGGTTCCAGGATTTGTGAGGACGGAAATTATGTGTTTCTTTGATTAACTCTTCTAAGTGTTTATCTCTAATAGGAAGGAGTTCACATCCAATCTGAACCATTTCAGTGTCATCCTGTAATTAACAGTTGAAATGTTATTTCCTGGTTTCTTAGGTTTCAGTTTTTTCAGTGTATTCAGTACTGTCCCCTCTTTCTCATCATCCCCCAATGTTCTTGAGATGAGCATAATAAGTAGGAGTGTTCCTTGAGTTCTTTGTTGGGATCTGCCGTAAATAGTGCGTAGGAAGTGACCCTGTACCTTAGAAAGCACAGCCATGTCAATGGTTTTTTCAGAAAGTAAAGATGAAAAGAGTAAGGCAGACATTGGCTAGAGTTTTGTTTTAGGCAATTCAGAAGCATGGAGAGACAACTTACTCTGTACTGTAATTGAAAGACGGTCAGAAAATGAGCTTGAGTGCTAAAGCCCATCAACATCAAAGTTGCTTCATTATTCCCATGGTCCTTGCTCTCTTTTGGACTGTTCAGATGAGCTCCCACCAATTCTAGTGTCATTTAGACAACCAGGCTTACTTTCCTTTTGCCTGTACTGGTATAAATGAAATTCATTTCATCATTGTAAAAGTACAACAAATCCAATTACATACCTTGTTTTAGGTATCCAGATCGAGAAGATCTTGGTTTTCCTGGTTACAAGTTAGCTGAAATAAGACAACTAAAAATTATTTCGTTTTGGTAACAAAGTCTTGATTTCTCTTGAACTGATCTCACCTTTAGTTTTAAGAAAGTTCTGCCTTCAGGCTTTGTTTTTGTTTTGTTTGTTTTTATTTTTATTGTCATATTATGAGGCAAATGTATGCATGCATTTACTTGCTCCATGTTCTATGCAGCATAGACTGATATGTAGCAGGAGGCTTTCCTGCTTTCTGGTCATAACTGAATGAAAATTAGTCCTTAGAAGAATACATTGTTCTCCTTAAAATATTTCCTGATGTTTATAAATCATACTCTTTGTAATCATCTATACTTGCCAAAATGTCCATCAGTAATTCTTTCTAAAATTCTGATGAAAGAATAGCATTGCCTGTAATAAGGAGATGGTTTTGAAATATTTCTACCAAATTCTGCAGTATTTTGATGAATTTAAAAATTTGTAATGTCCTAATTATGTATTTACTACAAATTTTCAAGTTGCATTGAGGTTGATTAATCTAAATCAGCAATACAGAATAGAGCTTTGTCTCTACAAATATAGAGATATTAATAGTATTTCTTTCCTGTTATTTTTATTCAGCTAGTTTGGCTTGATTAGAATTGCCCATAGTAATGTGGAGCTTTTCATGTTCATTTAGTGCTGAAACCATTTCTGATAAGAAAGGAAGCCTAACCTATTGAAGCTTACTGTTCTGAATCTGTAAGAACACGTGGGATGGACACATGAATGTAAACTGCCTTTGAGCAACCATGGGGTCATTTATGGCAATGGAAGTGAATTGAAGTCTTAGAGAAGAAGGATGTACACTGATATAAGGAGGATAATATTTGTACTCCTGCCTACTAAATATGGTTCACTATATTTAACATAAGCACAGGGTATGATGTTCACATGACTACCTAAGTTACATAGGCATCTAATGAGGAGAATGGGAACTTTCATGTCATCATTCATTTGAACTTTTTCTGACATTCACATCGAGTTTGAAATGGTTTTTGCCCCTGAACACAATGGGACACACAGGAGCAGAGCCAGGCGGAGGAGCCCCAATAGCCTAATCTGAGAAAATGAAGCACCCTGACCAGGCCAGGGTGGTAACAGAGCTTTAGCCCAATCATCCACAGACAACACCAATCCATGAGTCAAAAGGAGATATTGTCTCAATCACCTTTACGGACTGAGGGAGGTTACTGCCTACAATGGTCTGGGACACATTATGAGGTGCAAGATTTCGTAGGGGGGATGCTCAGGGAAGGACAAAGGTGGGGAAGTAAAAGGGATGAAAGTGATTTGGGGAGGTATCAGAGTGGGCAAATAGAAGAGTCTGAAAGTATCCCACAGTGTGCAAGCACACCTCTCCCCAGATCAGCAGCCCTGCTGCTTTGGTAGGCAGTGGCTGGGGAGAGATCACTGCGACGGTTATGCACAGCCTGGCCACAGAGGTTGTGTAATGTGCTGTTCTCAACTCCAATGAATAGTACTTTTGAATTAAAGAAAAGTGAAGGCTTACAAAGGCTTCCAGGGTAAAGTGCCATTTCTACGTGCACAAACAGTTCTCACCCAGTGAGATGTATGTGTACTTTTGTATGCAAAAAGCCGTGAAAAATTAACATGGGCAGAGTATGTGCAGTCCCTGGAATCCCTTCCAGCATGTATGCTCTATTATTTCCATAAGCCAAAACATATTACCTTTCTGATGCATGCCTTACTGATTTTGCTCTAGGCTGTTAACTCTCAAATCCCCTAAATGTCGGAAAATTCTGGATATTATATCACACGAATGGAACCCATTCATTTTTGAAAACTTGGAGATGGATGCTGAGATACACCACAGTGAATTTGTGATACTCCTCCAAAGTGAGAGGGCTGAGTCTGGTTTAAATTACTGCAAATGGAAATAGAAACTATTGTATAGGTCCTTGTTTACAGAATGTTATTTTCGCACCAGTTTTCCATTAATTCCTTTTTTCCCCAGGCACAAAATGAACCAATAATTAGAGAATGTTTATGAAAAGATTACTGATTGTCAGTTGATCACATACTGACACTCCCACTACAGTCATCAAGAAAAAATATTCTACTATGCGACTCATAAAAAGTAACCTTTTTTGCAGGAGAAGGGAAAGTATTTTGCAATGGGATTTTTAGGAGAATTCTTGAAAAAATTCTCTATATTGCAAGTAAACAATTTATAACATTTTACTTCCTGAGCAGTAAGTATCTGTCATATAATGGAAAACCTTGTGGCAAAATTAACTTGTATCCTGACCCTTCACTTTTATTTTTTTCTCTCCTACTTGACCTACTCACAGCCTCAGGATCACTATATGAATATACCTTAAAATCCCTTAGCACTACAGGTCTGTTCTCTGAATAATATTTATTTACACGAATAACTGAGGCTTCTCTAGACCTTTGCCTTGCAACCAAAAAAATCAATTAAACCATACACCATACAAGAAAAAAAAAAAGCTGGCATTTAAAATGTTAACTGGTTACAGAATAGTTAACAGAATAGGTAAGGGAGAAGAAATAAAGTTTGTCAGATGTAAATTTTGGCAACGCTGTGCAGAAAAAGGCAAATTAATAAAAAGAGAATGTGGATATACAGCAAGTATGCTTTTAAACACTGGTTCTGCCTTGGATCTTTGTATTGTCCTGGCCGATCATCTTCTACTTTAGCCAAGGCACAGCCATCTCCTTGTCTTACCTCCTCCGTGTTAGGGGGGTTATTCTTCAAGATATCAGGAAATATTATACAGATGAAGAACAGCCTGTGCTTTATACGTTTCTGGAAACTATTTGCTAACATACTATATTTGCTTACATAGAAACTGTACCCTTCCCTCTAGTTAATTCCTTCCCTCCAACCTGTTCTTTGTCTTACTGTCAAACACAATGGTCATACCAAAAGGATATTGTTAAATTGTTAATAATTCGGGTTTTTCTGCTGGCAGAAGCCATTTTTTTTTTCATAAATCAATATATGGTACAAATATTACATGTGGTGCTCTGAGTTCCTTCTACAGTTATTCAAGGCAGCAGGACATGAAGTCCACTTTCTGTTTTTTCTGACATTCTCTGAGTGATACCGTGTGACCAGTAGTGCAGAGAAGCAAAGGAAGAGAAAGCAGTCCTATGATTTGAATATGCAGATAGCTAATGATGCTGCAAATCACATGTTGTCCAGATATTTTGACACCTGAGAAGTCTAACTTTTACCTAACTTGCTTTGAACACAAGCAGGCAATTTCTGAGAGCTAATTGGTATACAGATACATGTTGTTCATCAGATTTCATTAGGCTTGTCACAAGTAAATTGAGATAGAAAATACTTGTTTAGACAAATACATTTCAATTTAAACCTTATTTGCTGATGCCTATGGGAATTATGAAAGTGAAGGGCTACAAAGACATAATAAAATACAGGAAGTAATTGGTGGCATCAAAGCAAAACCTTCTGGAACCTTCAAATTGGTTTCAAATGCATGTCCAGCTCTGCAAGTGTTTTATAACTCATTCTCAAGAGAGAATGTCAAGCTTTTGGACTCACAGATAATGACATGACAGCCCATAACTTCTGCTTCTGAAATATTCTGCCCGTTCATTAAAAGGAAACTACTGAAGGTGGAACAGAGTACAGGAAGAGAGATAAATGGGATATGAAGAAAGACATCATATGGAGGAGAATCAAATTTTTTAATTTAAGTTTAAGATATGTCACACTCTGTATTTCTGATCATTCACTGTTCAAACAGCTCAGTGTCATTTTGTACTGCTGGAAACATTTTTCTTTTAATAATAAAATTAAAAGCAGAAGAAAGCAAAAGAGTATATATGATAATTTGGGCAGATGTCATTATTTTCATGACCCCAGTTTTTTCTTACTCTTCTTTCTAGTTCACTAAAGTAAAGTTCAAGAACTAGAGAAAAAAGAAGTTGATCAGTAAGTATTGTTCACTTATTTTCTTTCTTGAGCAAAGTGAGACTGAGAGTTAAATTACAGAGTTTTTTGTTCCCATCTGCTACACAACTGGAATCTCATCTAAGAAGAAATAGAAGAAAGACAAGCATCGTGCCAGTAATAGTTCAGATGGATATCAACAGAATGTTTGTAGCCCGTTGTGGTTTCATCTTATTTAATACTCTGAATTAAATACCTGTCTATAACAGACTTCCTAGGACATGAGTGTTTCCTTTTCCGAATGTCCAACACATCACAACTCTTATGAGATATCTGCATTTCTGGAAATGCAGGGACATACGTGAATGTGTTTGAACACACTGGACAGTAAGACATTATTGATAGTCAGAAAAAAATTAGAATATTAGGAAGGTTGCTGATGAAGTCTCCATTTAGCTGTAAAGATCTTAAGGTTCCTTCTTATTATTCTGTGAGCAGAGTTCTGGAGAAGTCCCAGGCAGTCACCAAGGGCCAAGTCAGAGAAGACAGGCATCCTGTGGATGATTTTCCTTGTGGGACTCAGCTCATTCATGTACTGGCAGGTTCCCATCCCTCTGCTACACTAAAAGGGATTATCAAAGAGCAAAAATGATGCATAAGTTTTTCTCTGTCAGTAGAACTGAAATCTATTTATCACTTCTTCAAATATAACTTAAAGCATGGTCTTTAAAGATGATTACATCTTAATTTTAGTATATAATCCACAAAATTTGGAAAATTAAATGTACTTTAAAATCTTCCTCTGTCCTCTGTTTTGAATGATGATAACTTAATTCTAATTCATTTTCTAGGACTAGTCTCCTCATGTTTTAAACTATCAGTAGCCACAAACCTTGTTTACACTTACATGAAAACTAAGTTCAAATTAATACAGCTTTCTTTTCCACATAAGACATGAGATTCTCCAATTTCTTTTATTAATTTTCAAACTGTTCAGATTTTGCTTTCTTTTCTTCCAGTACTGTAATACATCAGAAAGAAGACTGAATTCAACCAGAATACAGACTGCTGTGATGGCAGTCCTGACAGTGACAAATTATGAGTTGCATTTTGGCGTCATGTCTTAACTTGACAAAGTTATGCCTGTTGGACTGTGAACCTGACAGCTGCCTTGGCCTGGAGAGGTGAGAAACCCCAACTTGGTATTGGGGCACTTCAGATTTTATTAGTTCTGCAGTGTTAATTCTTGATTATGCCCATTTCTAGCTGACTGATCTAAAGAAATCACCATTTCTCTTGGTCTGCAGCTGTTTCATCTGTTTATTGATAGCTCCTGCTTTGTTTGTTGGTCCTCATGTGCACAACAATATGTCATTGGATCTGAGTAAGCAGGGCTCCAGAGGAAAGGCAGTGGTGCTAATTTCTTCAACCACCAAAGAGGAAATATGATTCTTGTCTCATTCTGTGGTTGTGTACAAGCAAGCCCATGCATGTACCTGCAAGATCACACTTAAGAAAGAGTGTTTCATTTTTCAGGTTGACAATGTTCTATCTCTTGAGGATGCTAGACAAAGGGCTGGAGTTTCACAGTATGCCCTCAGGTCTAGATCTATTTAAACCAAAATGGCTTGAAAAGACAGGGTTTATAGCTGCGTCCACTTGCAGCAGTAATAAGGCATGAGTTGCATGTTTCTTGTAAGCTGGGTAGTATATCTAACACATTTAATAGTGCTATTACCAGGCTTAAGTTGACGGGGGTTTTTGTAAGTTTGCCTCTAAAGGAATAAGCCAAATAGCTCTCTTGACCTATAGAAATCTGGCTGACATTTCTAAGCTCTGAGCAAGCTGGACTCACTTAGCCTTATTACTGGAGTCTCCTTAATTTATGGAGTGTGACTTGGAGCATATTTAGGCTTGTGGGTCAACTTATGTCAGACATGGAAGAATATGTAGAAAGTGCTACTAAAAAGACCTTATTTTCTGGTTAGCCACATTCCCTGAGTAAAGAAAATCCAACCAACAACCTCCCCTAATTTCTGTCCCCAGAAAATCCTATTTGAGTCATAGTCTGGAATGATAACATATTGAATTAATTTCATAATTTCAGTTTGATGGAATAAACCTGCAGAGTGTTTTTATGGTTATTGCTACAAAAGATGAATAAGCAAATGTACACTGAAGGCAGGACATTTCTAACCTAAGACTTGGTGTAAAATTATGCTTAATACTTAGCTTATCTTTAAGCACAACTTTGCCAAGCAAATTAAGAGAGAGGAAGTTAAGGAAAACTGATATTGAATCAGTTGGTAAAAGTTTCATATTTTAAATGACCATGTCCATAAAAATTGTTGCAGTACTGACACACTGAAAAACAAATTGGTAACTGTGATAGGCACATTTACTATTAGCATGATCTTGTGAAAAAAACATGAAGAACCAGTTTCTTTCATTCTATCCATAGTGAATGTTCTAGGTAGCACAAGGAAGCAATGGCCTAAATGTCAGACATTCTGATAGTCTCTACCTAAACATTTAGCGCTTATGGGATGACGAAATACTGCTGACCAATCAACATAGGAGCGCCTAATTCTGAATGCTTTATCGTGTCATTTCAAGGGCTTTTCATGTAAATATTTTCTTGGGAGCTCTGAGGTATTATGGGGATAAACATTAATGGCAAGGACCCTTGTAGATATCACATATACCCGAGGCAAGACTTTGGATAGCTGTGTTTGAATTACTGCTCAGCCTTTACTTCACCTCTGCAGACAGCTGAAGTGCTTGATCGGTTCCTGTAAGGTCCAGGGAGCCTCTTGCTCTGCTTTTGGCTATGAGCGTTTGTACCTGGGCATGAGGGGCAGGCAGACGACATTGACCAAAGCCCCAGTAAGATCCAGAAACACAGGTGGGTGCTGCCATGCTCCATGAGAAACAGATGCTATGGGTGCTCTGAGCAGAACACATAGCAGAATTTGCAATCTCCACTTTTAGGATCATTGGTGGCTTTTATCAGATACAAATTGCAAAAACAACCCTGGGAGCAGAGAAACTAACCTGGGAATTTACATGTCATCGGTGCCATAACAAGCTGTTTAGAGTCACAGCTAGCCTGGTTTGTCCCCTTCCTGTTCATAAGCACCATGGGTTTGGCTGTACATTTGTCAGCCATAACAGGAAGACCAAGGGTATCTCTACAGAGTTTGCCTTCAGCTGGAGGTAGCATTAATCTAAGAGAAGAAATAGAGTCAGATTATAAATTTGCATCCAGACCTTGCACTTTCTAAGAATGTATACTAACCAGAAGGGTGTAATATGAAGGGTAAAAGTCATCAGCCCAGGCATATTGCCTTATTATTTCCTTTTATCAAAAAAGCTATGAAAATTAGATTCCAGTTGTTACAGTTCTCAAAAAAGGTCATCCATGACTCATTTAAACCACACATGACTGCGCAAGCTGATTGAAAGCAAGAGTAATTCTGTGATGTTTGAACTTCCCCATTCACCTTAGCAAGGTTTTACTCAGCTACCTCTAGGCCATTTAAATTTTCGTGTGAACAATTGTTCCAATCCTCAGGCTAATAAACAAACAATAAAAAGCAGAAGTCAGTAGATACAGGGCCATGGAAAAGTTACAATTCCTTCCCTGTTGAATTGGATTCCCATGCTTCTAAGTTGAAACACCCACTTGCAATAAGGCAGTATTAAGTCCAAGATCTGAAGAACTATGCTGCTCTGTAACATCATTGCCTTAGTAACTTCACATAATTCATTTAATTGCTAATGTTCACATTTTCCTGGACTGGCTGCATGCTCTGATCTTACCCAGTAGAAAGTTCAGTATTGATCCTTGATCCTGCCATGACCTTCCAGTGCCAGACTGGACAAACTTCTTATTTTCTCTGTGATTCAATTCCCTTTATGAAAAATTCTCCTTATGAAAAATGAAGATAATATAATTTCCATGATTTCCAAGCTGTGTTGAGGCTAAAAGAAAAAATGGTAGCACATAGAGTAATAAAATATGAAAGAAATTGCTTAGTTTAAGGATACTGGGACTAATATTGCTTTTTGATTAAGGGAGAACTTACAGCAAAAATATATAATACAATTTTACCTCTAAGAGTATATGAATTTCTGGCTTCAAACAAGACTTAATGGATTTCTGTGAGATAAAACATCACTAATCCCAATTAAATCTTCACAATTGCCACTGATTCTAGGTAAGCAATGTAAAATCTTAGTTGTATGAATTACATTTCTCTCAAAAGCCATTATTTCGTGAGAAACGTCTCAAAGCTGTGGGATTTTTTCTAGCAGAAAAATACATTACTAAAATCTCTTTTTGAGTGAACCACATGCCTAACATATTAGAAGAGTGATAATGCCAGTGTGTGAAGTGCTTTGTGACAAAAAAAGCCTCCAGTGCATCTCAATTATAACTAGTCTGCCACTTTTGAATGTCTTATTTTGAACTGCCAGGGGGGAGTGTATGTGTGTGTGTGTGTGTGTGTGTGTGTGTATGATGAAAAATACACATGGCACAAGCAGATATAGTGAATGTCTAAATGTACACTTAGCCCAGAAACGTAGCAGTCAGGCATTTTTTAGTTAGATCATTCTAGAAGTGGATTCAAGTAACTATTAGTGACTGTTAGTCAGTCAGCAGCTTTGTTTAGGTAAGATCACGAGCCATATATCCAGATAACAAGTGGCAGGACAAGACAAAGTCACATCAGATAATGCCAGGGAGGTTTAGATTTTGATATTAGGAAAAACTTTGTTGTTGAAAAGGGTGGTCAGGCATTGGAGCAGGCTTCCCAGGGAAATGGTGAAGTCACCATCCCTGGAAATGTTCAAAAGATATGTGGATATGGCACTTGGTGACATGGTTTACTGGTGAACTTGGCAGTGCTGGGTTAATGGTTGAACTCATTGATCTTAAAGCTCTTTTCCAACTTAAACAACTCTATGATTCTATAATCTAAAGGAAAATTAATTTAATTTTGTATTAAATTCAGGAAAGTCTTAGGTTCTTTACTAACTTAGTTTTTTTGCTAACTCTCCTTAGTTTCTTTACTAAGCTTGGTTTCTACCAAATTCTCTCTCATTACTTTTTCAGTCCATTTACTGTGTGGTTCTTCATAGTCCTTCAACATCCAGATTCCAGCTAACATCTCATAATATGTTTTTTAATCAATGTCATTTGTCATATACTACTTTAGAGATGGTTGTGTCATAGCAAGTATTGTCTTAATCGTCTATATCTTTTAGTAAAAATTAATATGCCATTTATAATTGAAAAAATAAATCATACTGTCAGATCAAAAGACTTGCTTGAGATTCAGACAAAAATTCATATTGAAGATTGGCAATAGATTGGCTAAATTTAGAATAACCTGGGGCCCCAAGCTGAGACAAGTGAAAGTAAACATTCTTTCTGTTTCCAGGGATAAAAAGTTAGGTCCAAAGAAGATTCCTACTACCTGCCTCCAGATAGTTCCTAGATTTCACTCAGCCTGAAACCTAGGGAGGAAAGCTTTACTGGATGTGTATAATTCTGATTTCTTATTTCTTTGCTTTTTTCTTATGGAAATTTAGAGTGACCAAATTCAGTCACACTCTTTCCTGTCTGGCTTCTTTTTCAGTCTCAGTGTTTGAGCACCTGTGTTGGGTATTTTGTTCAAGGAGTGCATTAACTGCTTTGTTTCGGGCTATCGTGTACTGGGAGAATGGGCATCCTGGTGTGTTCACCAAAAGGGGCAGCTTGGGGCATCCAGGATCAAGAATGCTTTCCCTGCACACAGGCGTGCACACCAAAGCATGGCACTGCTGTCAGACACCTAATTTGATGTCCTCTGCATTTATTTTCATTTATTTTTATTTCTACCACCAGCAGTGCTGATGTCTACCTCTATTGCCTGAGGTAGAGAGGTCTGAATCTTCCCTGCCTGCACTGACAAGCTTTTGGAAGCCACCCCTACAGACAGACAATTATTGCTCAGCACTTCTTTAACAGCTGAGACCCTATCCTGCTCCCACCCAGATTGTGTCTGGGCCTCTGGCAGTGACATAGTCAAGACAAGGTGTTTGCATTTGCTCTGTGTATCTGATGGCTCTCCCACTCACAAGAATGGATCCAGCAGTAGATAACCCTTTGCTAAGAGACAACCGGCAAAATCACTGAAGCAGAAACCAGAACACTGCATACCTCTCTTAAAAAGGGTAATTTACCTCCTTAATTCACTGTTGTTCTAAATCTCTTGCTTACTTGCCCACTGTCCTCTGTATGTCACATCATGTCATGTCATGTCATGTCATGTCATGTCATGTCATGTCATGTCATGTCATGTCATGTCATGTCCTTTTCTCACACTGTTCCCACATCTCTTCGCATTTTTTTTTTCATGTACATCCCTCTATATACTTCTTTTAAACAGTGTAATCACACTTGACACCCCTCAGACAATTTAGTTCTAGCTGGAACTCTACATCCTCCAAACTAGCCTAGTCTGTGTTTCATATACCTAGCCTAGTCTGTGTTTCATTTGTGCTGAGGAAAGCACAAACAATTTCCTTCCCTTTGCCTCAGTGTTGACATTCACATTATTATGTTTTTATATTTTATGGGTGAATAGTGTCCTTAGTATCAGAGCTCCATTTTATAAAACATGACACAAATATAATCAGGAAGTATATAGGTTTCTATAGCATATGGGTCCCTATACTGAGTTATTTAGAGATGAACTGTATAAGAAAGTGAGTTCTACTCCTTTCATTTTATGTACAAAGAGGGAATAAAGAATGGAAATATCCAGACACTACAGAAAGAAAGCTTGTGGGACTATCAAAAGTGACTCACAAGAAATTTCGAAATACCTGTTTTCTGAGCATGACCTACTTCTCTGCTGAAAGAGTGATCTCATTATACCTCTTATATACCTCTTGCTTCACTTCCCTTGAGGTCAAAAAGCTATCTGCTTTCCCTTTAGTCTTTGCCAGTAGAAAATGTCTATACTGCTGTCACAACCAGTTGTAACTATTAATGGATATACAAATACATCCTCTGGAATGTTAACATTTCCCTTATTAAGATGACTTTTATTTTTCTGTGTCACCATGCAACAAGTAGATATCATTTGCAAGAACTGACAACACAGGAAAACAATAGCATGACTAAAGTAGTATTACAGCTTGTCCATCCAAAAATCTAAACTTTGTTAGAAATCCAAATGACAGAGTTGCCATTCTTTTGGAGCTGAACCCAGGGCTCTGACATAATTTTACTTAACTTGCTCACCAGCAGACCAAACCAAAATATGATTTCAGACTTTGAAAAGAGTAGCTATGAGCCAGGTAGCCTAACTTGTTTAGTTATTGGAAAAAATTCTTAAATTTCAGATTATAAGCACTCGAAGGATAATACAGTAATTCAAGCAGGTTAATATGGATCTATTAAGACCAGTCACATCACTCTAGTTCCCTCTTTCAGTAGGGTAACATGGCCTAGTGGACAGAGTAGAAATAGTGTGCATGTACATCTTCTCTTTAGTAAAGCTTGTGGCACAGTCCTTACTACATTTTCATATGCAATTTTGGAAAATATTGTTGAAGTGGTTTTATCAAGGATTTGCTTTAATGAAATGAAGGCCCTGACAAATTATGAGGCCTTGCAAAAGTCTTCTCATTAATAATCAATATAAACATTGAATATCGTGATGATGAAATGGGGGTGGTAGCCCCATGAAATCTGCAGATGACAGAAAGTTGAGAAGTACAACATGCACTTCAATGGTCAGAAGTAGAACTGAGAATGAACTTCATCAATTAGAGCAGTGCTCTGAAATCAATATAATGAAATTTAATGAGGCCAAGCTAAAAGTTCTCCGGGTAGTTCATAAATGCAAAATTAGGAAAAAAACAGAGTAACTGGTTAGCTGGCAACAATGAAAGCAAGGCTCAGGTGGCTTCACGTGAAATGAGTCAGTGTTTGAGAGGCTGTCACAGAAGAGGCAATTCTTGTTCTGAAATGCCATTATGTACAAGATTTATTGACATTTAGATACTAACCCCAAAACAATGACTAGTATACCTCCAAATAATTACTAATATACTATATAGTTATTATGTTCCTTGGAAAAAATGTTAGACATTCAATGACAACATTATGTCATTTCAATATTTCGAAAATCATCATTAAAAATCTTGCAGATAATCTGGAAGGAAACTTCAAGTGATGAAAAAAAGTAATAAGCAATCTAAAAAATTTGCACAAAAAGCTGAAGAAAATGTTCAGTCCAGAAAATAGAAGACTGAGACAGTATAATCATGTTAAGAGAATGTGAGACTGTTAGAACAGTAATCAACTGGGCTCAATAGCAGTAATCAAAAAGCAAGAGGAAATAGGCCTAATTTATAACAAGAAATATTTAAATTAGACATTGCAAAAACTTCTTTGATATCAAGATATTTGAACATTTTATTTAATTTGATTCTTTAATTTAATTAACTCTGAAGATTACAGAATTCCTGGAATTGAAGATTCTGAAGAACAGGTACAGTTAGAGAAGCATCTGTCAGGAGTAGGCCTGAAACTGTGTTTGTTTCTAAGCTAGGGAATGAAGTCAACGACCTTCTGAGGTCTCCTTCTAGCTTTTGGTTTCAGTGGAGTCCGTGGTTTCTTTTAGGACTTAAAGAAACCGGAAAGTACTACCACACTGTAATGACTTAAAGAGCACAGTTACCTGTCTCAAGCACTGTCAAGACCACAGGAGGAACTCGCCATAAGATAAGCCACCACACTGGGAACTTGAGATAAGCAAAGAACGGGGGAATTTGCAACAAGGCATTAATTCCAGACCTGGCAGAGGTGACATCTTGTTAGTGTATCATGGTTAACGCATCTGGACAAAAATTCCTACTTCGGGAAAGGAAGCGACTGTTCATACACATATCATTCCAAGTTTTGGGAATGGCATCTGCAACCACCCCATGGATATCCAGAACTTGGGCTGTATAAAAGTGATACCCCCAGAAGAACAACTCTGGGACTCCACCACCAAGAAGCCCAGAGTGAGGAAGGACCAATGGGATGGTGCTAGATCCACAGGTGGTGACTATCTTCTGCTTGATCTATTTATTTGTCTCCCCCTCTCTCTTTTCTATTTCTTTCTATCTCTCTGCCTCATATTCATTGTTAAATGAAATCTGTATTATTGACCTTGGCATATGGTCTCATTTGCAATTTGAGCGCAGGCATCTCTCGCTAATCAGATCTTAACACATTGTATTGAGTCTGGATGAGGTGGAGTTCATTTTACCATAGCAGCCCTCACAATGCTGTGCTCTGCATCAGTAGGTACAAAGGTGCAGATAACACACCTGTGTTTTGGCTGTTGCTGAGCAGCACTGGCACAGCATCAGCCCTGTCTCTCAACATTGTCCCCACATCAAGGGGCAGGGGGTGAGCAAGACCCTGGGAGGGGACACAACTAGGCCAGCTGACCCAAATTAACCAGAGGAATATTCCATACCATATGACATCAGCTCAGATATAAAAGCTAAGGGAAGGAGGAGGAAAGAGGGCCATTTATTATTTGCAGTGTTTGCCTCTTGGAGCAACCACTACATGTGCTGAAGCGCTGCTCCTGGGAAGTGGCTGAACATCACTACCTCATGGGAAGGGGAGAATAAAACTATTTTTTTAGTCTTTGCTTGTGTGCAAGCTTTTGCTTTAGTAAACTGCCTTATCTTTACGTAATAGTTGCTTTCCATCTTATTTTGTCTCCCCTGTCCACCCAGGAAGAGGAGTGATAGAGTGCTCTGGTGGGCACCTGGTGTCCAGACAAAATCATCCCACCACACACACATATGTAGCTGTCTTTTCATCAGTCAAGCAGAAATTTAAGAAAGATCAGACACAGCCAGAAGAAATGTACATCACCCAGTTGCCAGTATCTATGCTCTGTGTCACTAATGTGACTGGGTTTTACTTTGGATCAGTTTGCAGCATTTCCAACTGTACATCTTGATTACAGGTCCTTGATGCATAGTCACCAGAATCTTTCAAGGGCCGCTGGTTCATTGATTTAAGCCAGCTCCCATCTGTTCATGTTTAACTCGTTACTGCCCTGAGTGGTTTGCCCAGTCACAGTAGTACAATTTATTCAGATACAATTTTAAGTAGATATCTAGAAGCAATAAAATATATATTTTAATGTAATACCGTAGTATAAACATTTATCAATTCTTCTCTCTTCCTCTAGTGAAAAATGAACTTCATAACATTTGAACTCATGTTGAACTCCTGAACTCTCAATTTTCAGGTAAGCTGGTACATAGCTGACTACCGAGGACTGAACAATACTTTGTCATTCAACCCTGACAATTTTTTTCTACCTCAGGACCATGTCTCTGAGTATTTTGAATAATAATGATTCCTGAATCATTATTTCCTGAAGCTACTGGCTTAAGTAGTGGCCCAGTTATGGCAGAAATGAAAACTCTATTCAAAATCTCTCATTTGGAAAAAAAAAATCCTGAAGAGGAAAGAATGGCAAAAAGATCAGTGATGGGAGAATATCGACTGCTCTCATTTGTAAAGCGTGCCCTCATTAAGTTGACACAGAGTGAGCACTGAAGATATGTCCTTAGGAAATGGAGCATTAAAGAGAGCTCAACAGAAAAATCAGGGTACAGTCTGTTGATATGAATAAACGTCTTTCTGATTACGGAGATTTTAACAAATATACTGTAGGTATGAAAGGTAATAATATATGTTTAAAAGATCATTCCCAAGGAATTTGGATTCATAGGGTATTGAAATCTTCCTTCACATTTCCTTAAAAGTACATTTTTTAGAGAAATCTACTGTGCCCCTAAACTCTATTTCAGAATACCTTAGAAAATCACTGAGATCAAGGAATATATGAACTTTTACTGATGTATCAAGAGAGTTATCCCCTAACCAATGTTAGTGAACATTTCTATCCCATGCCTAGCTTCGGAGAGTAAGTAACACGCCCAATGCACCATGGGGCACTGCAGTTCATCCCAGGATGAAGTTCCTCCAAAATGCAGTTTTACTTTTCTCATTTAATTTTTAGCTACAGGGGTGAGATGTGCATACTTACATATTGCAGACGTATCATTTCGCTACACTTTTTTATATCTTCTCTGCAAGACATAATTGGTATTGTTTTATATCCTTCAGTTTGTTAAATGTTTAAGAATTCCTACTTTAAAGAGGATTTATGGGGCTTGGCTCACAAAAGCTGGACCAGCTCGGAGTTGCTATACATCATATCGGATGGGGACACAAATCTATAATGATGTGCAATGTGGGGTGTGATTTATATTTCCCTGCATGTATTCACTGTGACATAAATCCTAGTTTATACATCTATGAAAAATATAAAGAACTCATTGAGTAAGAAGTTTTTGCTGCTGTGCAAGTACATGTCCACAGATCTAGACAGCCCCTTTGTATTGTGAGGAATCAAACCAAAACAGAAAATCAGAATTTATTTTTTGCAAGTAAGTAATCATTGCATAATTCAGCACAATATTTAAGCACTGGCTTAACTTCAGTTGAAAATTCTATTATTTTCATTTGGAAAAGGGTAGAGAAATCCACTTACATACCCAATATATTAAGTCTATAAATATCCAAGAGAAAACTGTTTCTTATCACAGGTGCTTATGTATAGATGAATGCCTTTCATTTTAGCCAAACAAGTTTCAAAATGTGGTGTGATTGAATGTGAAACTAATTGGGAAATTTAAGTGTGAATATAGAAATCTTAATGCTATAAAAAGAACATAATCCCTGCAATAAAAATGTAAAACAGCAATCATTACATTATATCTCTAACTGAAAGCTAAGATCTTTCTAACTTCTTTCTAAACTCCTGAGTGAGATAGATTCCAATATTTGTGTGCTATATAAACACATCCAAATCTCTTCCTTAATGTCAACAAGAGTAAAAATATTTAAAACAACACCAAAGTAAATAGCAAGAGTCAGGTACATCAGGTTTCTCTGGATGAATGGTAGGACTGGTTATCCAAGGTGGGAGAACAAACTACGGCAAGCAACACTGAAGACAGAAAGAAATGTTGAGAATGAACTGGAAGTGTTGTGTGGAAGGAACATGATGAAAATATGAGCAATTTATATTGCGTTCTGTAGTTTTATAAATTTTGCTTTAATATAGCTTTATAGACACTGTAAACTGTAATTGCCAAGATGGCTGCAAGTCTCCTAGCTAGAACAAAAGGAAATTAGTGCCAAGAAGAAGGTGGGATTTGATGAAGTAAATAATTATCTCATTCTGACTAGATACCTGTTATAAACCAATTAAAAGTGTATTTGTAATGTCTGTTTACATCTGGACAGTACCTTGTAACCAATTATGTGCCCCTGGTCACGAGACCTTGTATAGAGAAGCTATAAAAAATCAGAACTCTTTTAATAAATCGGACACATTGCAGATCTTATAGGTCGTGTGCATTTGTACCCTGAGCCCCTCCGTTAACAGTGTTGTTCTGTTTAAATATCAGTGTCTGCTCAATTTCACTATCAATAAGATATTCATTATTCTAGTTGTGTTGTCTGGATAATGATTGGAAAGAAATTACATTAGGGATAACAGTTATCAATAACCTCCAGATTCCAACTGTGACAACAGTTTAACAAAAATGCCTCAAAATCTTATATGTCTGAAAACTGAGTTCTTTGCTGTTGCTATTGCCTACCTGTAGCCTTTTTGAGGAACCTTCTGCCTTTGGGGTTTCAGGACACCACATTTTAGTAAAAACAGAATTAAACAAACCCTGCAAAACCCCTTTACAGCCCTAGGAAAAAAAAAAAAAGCATGGAGTTAATTCTGAGAGCCACAAACTGTCTAAATGTCTGCACATTATATGTCACTTCATTTATGTATATCTGCCTGTGATATTTACACAAATACATGCTGTCGTTAGCAAAGGCTGCACATGTAGTGGAAGGTGACCCACCCACGGAAGATGGGTTGCAACCAGATTATCTTTATGGTCCCTTCCAACCCAAACCATTCCATAAGTCAATAATCTCCTTGGCTGCTCACTGCTGTTTGTGCAATGTCCATACAATGAGATACCACCTGATAAGTGGTACCATCTGAAGGTACCAAGTGTAGAAAGGACACCCACTGTGGCTAAAATAATCATTTAAGTCAAGATTTCGCACAGTTTATCTTGACATTTTAGGTTACCATTGCATAGATATATAGCTACAAATCTTACCAGGCATCTTTCAGGACAAACACCCTAGAAGAGAAAAGAAGAAAGGATCTTGGTTTTTTTTTTGAGAGCCTAAGAACTGCTAAATTATCTCCTTATTTTACTGACTTTCTTCTATGTGCTGAGAAGGCATGAAACTACAGACTTGTTTGAAGGTGAGAGTAGCTACCCACAATTACCTATGGGCTAAAAACAAAGCCCTCAGCTACTGCTTCAGGAAAAGCTGTGGTAGCAGTGTCACTGGTGAGAGTGGACCTCCTTGTCCATAACACAGCCCCCCAAGGACGCTTTGGTCACTGCAGCACTGCACGAAAGGTGTCCAACCATCCTGTCTTCCTTCACCTCTTCCCAAAGAAATGGTGCAATCTGAGAACCTTGGTCACTTTAGCTCCCCCAGATATGGAGTGGGACAAGCCCAGCTGTTTGGATCCTGGCTGGGAACCATCATCTCTGCTGGGAGGAAGCTGTGGCCATGCGTACTTGGCATCCATCAAGTGAGCTGTGGAACCACTATGCTGCCCACACAGAGGAGCCTGGATCTTCACCATGGATTTCACTGCATCAAACAGAAAGCTAAAGCATTATGGTATTTGGGGTAATATCCTGTCAGGACCCCGGCTGTTGAGCTTTTGCTAGTATCTTTAAATATTCGTAATCCAGGTTAGTTGGCCTTTGTTCATAGTGTTAAACTACTAAATGCAAAACTGGGATTCTTGTTTTGGCAACTGAAAACGAAACCCTTTACTGGCATACAGCACATGAAGAACAAAGGTCTGACTTCAAAAAGCATTAATAATGTCAAATGCCCAATGTGATTGACTTGTAAATTGCACAGAAATCAGACGCAGAGAACTTTTCTCGGTATTCAGCAGGCATTTGATAAAATGAATCACAGCATACCAGATTTCCTTATTCTGTTTAACTGGAGTCATAACCTCAGCTAACTGGATTTTCTCTACTTTCCAAGCCCGACTGCGGAAAAAAATGTGTGAAAATCAATTAGGTTAGAAAAACTTGCATGAAATAAATAATTGACAGCAATAAACTGAGTAAGAAAGGTAACAGGCAGTTTCTCTGTTGGGTAGAAAAAATGAGAAGCATTTGGTATCATTTCATAAAAGGAATTATCTTTACAAAGAAATGATTATTTTCTGAAGAGTACATGGGCACATTGCAAACACGTAAGAAACTGTGAAATCCATACCTAAAGCAAATGCTGTTTTAGGAAAATCAGAGATTCTTAAAAAATGCAATTAACAGTTGGCAAAAAGGACTTGCTTCGTTGTAATTGTAAATAATTTAATGACACATTTAATAATTTATTTGTGTTAATTAGTGATTATATTTATTTCCACACAAAATTAATACATTTTTTCTTGTAGAAGTGGAAAGCCCAATTCAGTCTAAGGATTTTACCTAAGTAAAAGTATTGTCTCATTAAAATTGAAGAATTTAATTGGCCAAATAGAAATTAAAGCAGATATATAGGAACAGATATGCAAAGCTGTTGAGAAATCAAGCACCTACTGAAATCAGATTAAGTGAAGGCTGCATATAAAATTGAAATGGTATAGATCACTTTGCAGAAATTAGCGAAAAGCCTAAGTTATGCTAACAATTCAGCTGAAGTGCTAAAAAAAATCAAGCAATCAAATTTTAAAAAGACATAAAAGCAGACAATAACTCATTCAAGTCCTGTCAGAGCCAACTCATTTAATTGGAAAACCTCCCAGGCACTAACAGAAACTGTATCCATTCCTAACACAGGTGCTGCAGCAAAATGACATTTGGGAGCTGCCAAACAAGAAAATTGCTATTCCTGCATGAGACCTTGTGTATACAAAGGCTCTTATTAACCAGTGGGAAAACAGTGCCACTGCTTAACTAAGCAGTTAATATTAACATTCTTGGTTTTCAAAGATAATAGTTATAAAGAATTCTTATATAATCTTCAATATAAATTGAATTAAGAAGGGAAGCTGGTTATTTGACTGATATGTGTATAGAAAGATTGGTGTCTTCTAACACAATTCTAGCTCGAAGTCTGCAGTTTTTACCTGTTTGACCAGAAGGATACAAGGCATATATTTACTTATTTTCCTAGACTTTTTTTCAGATAAAGTTACTTCTTTTTTTTTACTGTTGTGGAATAGATGCATTTGTTTTGAAACTTTCAATTAGCAGAATAAAATATTCATTTTCTTGGTTCTTTTACGAAAGCACCCCTCATCTTGTACTGAGATGTGAGAGCTGGGTCAGGGTACTAGTGTTGTATACATGTGTAATGCTTCTCTAAAAAAGCAGGAAGCCCTGCAGCACTCCTGCATGGGTATAGTTCAGATATTCCTGATGATGCAGGCTTACATCCATCATGAACAACCATCCATACATCTTGAACATTGTCAGAAGGATTTCTTGGAAGATGTTCTTGGAAAACTGCTACCCCAGTTTTCCTGTTGTATCAACTGCTGCTCTCTTGGGTCCGAGTTCTCTCAGGAATATTCTTGAGGGGAGTTACAAGACAATCCTGAGCAACTTACACCTTCTGATGGTTGCACCACTCACGTTATAGTGTGATCGCAACTTCTTTGTCCTGCTCATTGTTGTATTCACTTACCAAAAGAAATTGCTAGGAAGGTTAGAGATGCATAACTCAGCTTTGCACCACCAAAAAACCTTTCAGAGATTTGTGAGATTCTCTTGAAGTCATAGGAAAACTAGTGGTAATATTGACACTCAGACAGTTTAGCCCACAGGTTTGTTGTAAAATAGGAGGGTTCCATTTCATGTGGAAGTCTAAGACAAGGTCTGTGACCATACAGAAAAAGTACCAGATACATTGGGCAAGGTGTACAGACAAAATAGTTTTATTTCACAGTGGTGTCTTGAACAAGAGGGCAAAAAAGGACCCCTGGGTGTCAAGAAGTCTTTCTTTCTGTATTTTATTTTCATGACTTTTACTGTCAAATGCAGATATATTTCTGGCAGCACAGGTGAGAATCAAGCCTCAGCCCAGTGGTCCAACTAGTAGATATGACAGATATTGTGTCACGTTTGTAGCCAGCAAAATCATCTTTTCGAGCACACTGTTGAAGTGATAAAACATGCATGTCTGGATGCTCCAATCTGAAAATGGAGTTTACTTCGTTGATGAGAGGCCTATGAACTATCATATAAACTTCAGGAGGGAGGAAAAGCAATGTCTCTTTCTCATGCCAGTTTTTAAAAGAAAACTGTATAGAAGCTGGTAGGGGAGTTAATCGTCAAAGAGTAGTAGGCACCCTTTGAAAGTCTGTCACAAGCTGTAGAACTGGTGATGTGCAACCACACAGCACCTACAGGACGGACAAGGAATCAGATCCAGCCAGCACGGGTTTAGGAAGGGCAATTCCTGTCTGACCAAGCTGATCTCCTTTTATGATCAGGTGACCCACCTGGTAGATGAGGGGAAGGCTGTGGATGTGTCTATCTGGATTTCCACAAAGCCCTTGACACTCTCTCCCACAGCACACTCCTGGAAAACTGGCAGCCCGTGGCTTGGACAGGGGCACTCTGTGCTGGGTTAAGAGCTGGATGGATGGCCGGGCCCAGACAGTGCTGGTGAACAGGGCTGCATCCAGCTGGCAGCCGGTCACCAGTGGTGTTCCCCAGGGGTCAGTGTTGGGCCTAGTTCTGATGATTGAGAATGAAGGGACTGAATCCATCATTAGCAAATTCGCAGACGACACCAAGTTGGGAGGGAGTGTCGACCTGACGGAATGCAGGAGAGCTCTGCAGAGGGACCTGGACAGGCTGGAGAGTTGGGCTGACTCCAATGGGATGAAGTTCAACAAGGCCAAGTGCCGGGTCCTGCACTTTGGCCACAACAACCCCCTGCAGCGCTCCAGGCT
>JAWMRA010000001.1:48912728-48939329 GCA_035584735.1 Pseudotriccus pelzelni | reverse complement strand
AAGGCTCAGGGGAGACCTCATCACTCTCTACAACTACCTGAGAGGAGGTTGTAGCCAGGTGGGGGTTGGTCTCTTCTTCCAGGCAACTATCCATAAGACAAGAGGGCATGGGCTTAAGCTCTGCCAGGGGAAGTTCAGGTTAGATATTAGGAAGAAATTCTTTACAGAGAGAGTGATCAGGCATTGAAATGGGCTGCCCAAGGAGGTGGTGGATTCTCAGTCTCTGGAGGTGTTTAAGAAGAGACTGAATGTGGCACTTAGTGCCATAGTCTAGTAACTGTGTTGGTAGTGGATCAAGGGTTGGACTTGATGATCTCAGAGGTCCTTTCCAACCCATCTGATTCTATGATTCTATGTCAGAAATTGCTACAGTAGTCACAGTACAGAGATTAGGACAAGGAATCTGTGGGGGAAATAGATGACTAGAAGGCAAAGTGAGGGAAAGAGGTTGACAAAAATAAAGCTTCAGAAGGGTCATGGGGTTATGGATAAGTAAACTGAAGGAAAGAAACTAGAAATAGCCATGCAGAAAGTCTACTTTTAGGGTGTGAAGCCCAAACAAATAGACTTAGATGATAAGAACACAGACACTGAGGCTGGGGTGGGATATGAAGAAGGCAGGACTGAGATGTATCTGAACAGAAATGATCACAGAGCAGATACGATTCTGCACACTCCTCTCCAGAGCTGGGAGTGGGGCCCAAGGCTCCTGCCACTGGCCACTCCTTCAGTGTTATCTGGATTCTCAGTGGGAAACTCTGCACTCCAATATTCTGCTTATACCCACAGAAATGACCCCCTGCTATTGCCATCAGCCGCTCTCTGAGCTTGAGTGGTGGAGCTCTCTTCAATGATTCTAAATCTTTAACCTGCAGGATGCTTGTTCTCTGAAAACATTATTCTGGGCTTTGGAAGTAAAACACAAGCAGTGATCATGCTGGTATTGTTTGTGTATTGAACTCAACCGTGGAGTTTTCCTTTTTTTTGTTTTCTTTTGGTGTGCAAAAAATATTATATGGATGTTATTACTGTCTATGGAGCTAATAATTGCCTTGCATATCCAAGAAAGCCAATTTGCTCAAGAAAAGGTCAGAAAACAGACTGTAGTATTATTTCTTCTCTCTTCTTACTTGGAACAGAAAACACTGTAAGATTTCTGTAGATCTCATTAAGCTTCTAAATTCAAATCTGCATTTTTAAAAAGATGGATTTTCACAGGCAAGGCCATGAACTTTTTAATTAACCTGCACACACATACAGAGAAAAGGATGGCAATGTTTATCAAAATCAGTGTGATAACAGTCCAACTTGTATTTCTATTATAAAATTGTTTCCCTACTCCACAAATAAACCTCTACTGACCAATTTTCTCATCTTAATTTCACACTAGGAAAAATATTTTTTCCCTAACTGTAAACCAGAACTGTTTTAAGAGAGCTCCAACAAGTCAAGCGGCAAGTGAAGACAATCCTTATTGACTCATACTGGGTGTTTTCTTTCTGCCAATAGGTAATAATAATATGGGGGAAAATAAAAAAACAAATACCCCCCCCAAAAAAAAACCCCAGGATAAAGTCCTACCTTAATAACTTTACAGAGTGAAAACTGTGTGGAGAGAGTACTCTGGTACTTGACAATACTCAGTATTTCATAGGGCTACCAGACTTAAGTTTGGGGAAAATGCATTTTGACATGGGTAAAATTCTTTCTTTCTACATGGGCATACTGTTTTGCTTACTTTGTTTAACAATTAAAGATTGATCGCTTTTGTTTTGACATGGGGATACTGCTTTATTCCTACCTCCTACCCAGCTCCTGCTGTGCAATACCTCGTGTTTCCCAAGCTCTCAGTGCTCGGAGCCACCAGCTGAGCTGTCAGGCTGCCCATGCACTTTAAAGTGCTGTGGGGAGCCACCTGCCAGGAACAAAATGCCAAGGAGTCAGCTGATTGATAAGGCTCCTCTGCTCACAGTCCTCAATCAAAACCCCATAACTTCAGTCACACACAGAATGATTTGCTTTGACAGCTCAAGCCCTGGCAGCCAAAGCACATAGCACACTTTTCCAGTGGTCTGTTGTGATGATATTGCACTGTTCTTCTTCTGCCAACTAGGACAGAATCACAGTATCATTTAGGTTAGGAAAGACCTCCAAGGTCATCGAGTCTATCCCTTGGCTGATCTTCGTCTTGTCAACTAGACCATGGCACTAAATGCCACATCCAGTCATGTCTTGAACACCTCTAGGAATGGTGACGTCACCACCTCCCTGGGCAGCCTGTTCCAATGCTTGATAACCCTTTCCATGAAGAAATTCTTCTGTTTTTCAACTCCACAGCCATACAAAAGCTCAGGTGAGCTTGGAGGATACCATCTGGGCTCAGTAGGAGGTCAAAACAAGCAAGAACAAGGTGACATAGTCAGAGCATGAAGCTTTGGGGTGGCATCATTCCCCTGTTCCTCAAATCCCAGGGATGTCACTAGGGGTGAGTAGAACATGATCAGCTCAGTGGCAGCAGGCTGGCCCCAGCTGTGGGACTACTATCACCACAGACTTGGCCTCGCTGATATGTACTGTTTGATATGTACTGTTTCTCCCCTACCACAGCCCCCATGGATGGCACCCTCTTCCCTGTCAACAGCAGTCATGGGGAAGGCTTTACCACTCTTCCCTGCTGCTGGATAAGTACAGTCCATGTTCCTAGCTCATGTCATGGGAAATGGGACTAAAATGGGGCAATAGAGGAAGGCTGCAAAACCCTAGGTATTTTCTTCTCAGTAGAAAATTTACATTTTCTCAATAACTTCACTTCTGGGAACCTTCTGGGCCTCAGATTGACCTTGGTCTCTGAGCTGTTAGTTAGCAGCAAAACAGTTTTGTTGCTGTAGTCAGCTTTACAGACATTGAAGGAAGGAAATGTAGTCACCTTCAGGAAGAGCAGAAACTCAGCTGCAGACTTGGAAATGCCAGCATTAGCCTTAGGCACCTGAAAAGCTATGGGGATATGATTCTCAATTGCCATAACTTCCTCATAATAATAAATGCTGCTGCAGCTTCAGCCTATGGTCACATGGAATGGCTGTCACTGCAATGAACACACTCACAGGCTCTAAGGGAGCTGTGGATTTTTCCAGAGACTTTATAAAGGCATTTCTAATAACCATATCCCAGTTTTGAAGATCCAAAGTCAGAGGGAAGAAAATATCAATTTCATGGTAGCATATGGTTGTTCATGAAGTTATATTTCTTCTGTTTGCTTTGGGATCTTTGTCACAGAAAACATAATATGTACTTTTCTTGCTGTAATGACATAGCATGAAATTCAGTTTAGGTTCTTGTGGAGGATCAGGTTAAAGACCTACTATCTGTGGAATTTAAGTTATATTATTATTATGATGTTAACTTTGATAAGAAGGTAGATATAAAATTAAATAACAAGGTTTGCAATAGAAAACAAATCAGGTTCAATTACATCACAATTCCTTAGTGTAAGAACAACAAAGTAATGACATATTTACAGTCTGGCCAAGGGAATTCACATTTCATGTTAAAACAGCAGCTTTATCTCTTCTTATTTCTTGGTTCTTCAGAGTCTGAATGACATTGCTAGTGAACTTCTATCTATCTTTGCAGCTTCAATACATATTTTAAGTAAATAAGCTATGTGTTAGTGAAGAAATTGCTGTGGAATACTGTACAGTACCATCAAAAGGTTCTATTTCTTCCTGGAAATGTAACATGACATGGAAATGGCAATACACTTCAAAACAGATTCTAAGTGGCTTAGAAAATCATACCATATGAGTTCATTTTTGCATATCAACTGTATATTGATGAATTTATATGTTCACTCTGGTTCCTTTTTGATTGTTCCAGCACTATATATTCTTCATCAAGACCTAGTTGTAAAATCGACTGTGTATTTATAATTTATCAGAGTACTGAGTGAACTAGATTTCCCCATCCCAGGAAATGCAGAGTGACTTCACTCCATTGCCTCAGTGGGAGTTATGGGAGTTCAGTACACCACTGTTTCTTGTTCTTAATGCAATCTATTTGAGTTTGTCTTGTTTGCTTTACAAGAATAAGATAAGCTTCTAAATTCTTGTTCAAATGCTGAAGAATGATAATTTTTGCTAATATCTCTCCTAAGAGGGGTGCTGAAATAGCAGAAACTAATGTGAAATCAGAAAGTCACACTTTCATAAATCATCCATGTAGTAAGCAGTTGATGGTGCAAAAGTAATAGCACCCTCACTGCTACCCAGAAGACAAAATCATTTTGTCTTCAATGTTGAATTTCACTCTGCCTCTCATACAGTCAGGTAAGATATCTACCCACAGCAAAAAAGGCAAAGAGAAATAGAACAGCCCTGAAGTATAGAGTTAAAAAGCAATAATTAATTTATTCTTATTCCCTGCTATCTTTTATAGTAATACAAAGCCTGAGTTGCTGCATTAGGTAAAAATACAAAGTAGGAGACAAGGGGGGGGGATGGAATGGCTCAGCCAGGAGAAGTTCTTAGACTCCTCTGCGGCCCTGGAGAGTCTGCACCATCGAGACTTGATGAACATCACACAGTCAACACATACGCATTTCTAGAGTCCGTGTAAGACCCAGTGGACTCCAAAGTCAGCAGCAAGAATTTAAACATGGATTTCTGTACCCCACGCTGCTATGGAACATGAAGAACGTGTTCAGTGTTTGTGCAGAAAAGTGGGGTTAGGAGGGGATGGTCCTCACCTCTCCTTTGTGTGCTTTCTTCCAGGCAGAGCCCTGGAAAGCTGCATGTTTGCAAAGACAGGGGAGAGGGAAAGACTCAGGGAATACAACAGCCAGAAAATGAAATAAGTGTGTTTAAGTACCAGAAATGCAGAAACAGCAAAAGGAACAAGATAGCAGCAAATCTTTGTCCTTCTACTTTGTTATGCATCTCCAAAAAGCACTAAGAAGACACTGTAACAATCCTTTTTTCCTTATTTGTTTGAAGTGATCCTTAATTTTGGTTAAACATAAATGTTTTTCCAGAAAAACATGCTACTCTCAGGATATGAGAGCCCTAGATACAAAAATTGGCCAGCTGGAACTGTATAAGGAAACTTCTGGGGATTATTCAATCAAATATTGCTGATTCAGATGTCTTTCAGAGTTCCTCAGGGACCTGACCCTTTTATGAAAATTAAAAGGGTTTTGTCTGTGTGAAAAACACTGACATGCAGAAAGGAGTGAGCCGATGACCTGAAGCTGTAGTCACCATTCCTTCTAACTGCTGCAGTGTATCAAAGGCAAGGAAAATGCACACAAATTGCTATGGTCAATGAAAAATCTCTGTAAAGCAGCAAGCATCAATAAGAACTGCCCCTTTTCTCCTTCCCAGGTTGTGTTTGCATTCTTCCTGTGGTTTTGCTTTCAGAACCTGCTGATTAAGAAAGACCCCCAAAAATCCTGACCCAAATGAAGAGGAGGAAGACAGGGAGGAAGGAGAACGGATGATATTTATGATTAAGAATCTCAATCGCTCTAGCATAAATTATGAACTTAAGATCATTGGCAATAGAAATAGTTGACTTAACAGATGGTAGGCAGCTCCTATCAGAGGAAACCATTTTGAGCATGAGTTTAATTGAATTAAATTAACATGCTTTAAATCTCTGCATATTCTCAGCTCAGTTTTCAGAATAATCTTTTAGAGGTTTTAAGATCATTTTAGTGAAAAACTTGTTGTCAGAGGTTGATTCTCAATTTTCAGATGCTTATTGGTGAAAAGAATGTACTATTATCTATCTTTAGAAAGCAAATGCTTGCTAATGCAAGCTGTTCTCTGTTCCTAGTGTTCATGATCTTAAGTGTGTTTCTTATAGAAATTCTCTCCTTTGGGTAGTTCTTCAGGGTAAACATCTGCCTATAAGAAATTTTGTTAGGTAAATAATTTGAATATACAGTAATTGCTCTGCTTGATGATCTTGTAGTAAAATAATAATAATTTAAAAAATAGCGACTAAGTTTCTCTACAATTATACTTTTCTTCAAATTTTCACTGTGTTGCTGTGTATGTGTTACAGGACATCAGTTCAGTCAAAGAAATTGTTATGAACTCCCAAATAACTCTTAACACCAGAAGGCACCTCAGTACAATTCCTTGTGAGAGCTGTCAGCAGATGCTACACATTACACTGACATTTGCAACACGTGTGAACACTGAGTTTCCATGTATTATGGTGCAAATACTGTGCTATTCCTGCTAGACAAAGAAGTGAATTCAATACAGGTAGAACAGCAGAAATGGGATTTATTGCTTAGAAAAGTAAAGAATAGTGCGTGTCTACTTAATTCATCAAGTTTATAAGAAGTTGAGAGGGTAGGCTGGTACAATAGTGACGCCTATTCTTCACTGCTCTACACTGTGCTCAAACAATTCCCAGGTTGAATAATTCCATGGAAATAAACCTTCAGTGCAAAAGTAGGGTCAAAATATCTACCAAAGTCTCTCATGCTAAGAAGTTTCACTTCAGTGCATTAGTATCTCATTTCAGATCAAGTAAATCTGCAAAATATATCTTTAGTAAGTTTGTGCACTGACCTGGCCCTCTGCACACCTGTGAACCTTTTAATGAAGTACATTTCCAACTGCTCTGGTGTCTATTTCTGTCACTAATACCTCGCAAATACTCATTTTTTGATTGTTTTTGTCAAGGTCAAAATGGCTTGAGCTAGGTATGACAGAGCAGAAAAACTGGTCTTCTGCCTGTATTTTGACATCAAATAAAGAACCTTTTTGATTATGAAAGGTGATTCATATTAATTGCAGGTGATGGTCCAAATTCCCTGCTGGGTTAAGGCATTCCAGCTTCAAGGCACTTGTGTGCACATCTATCAGTCATGCATTTCTGAAGAAGCTATTGTGAGTTAAGTGAGAGTATTGATTTACAGCATGCGTGTTACTCTGCAGCAGCTGCCTCTGTAGTTTATTCAGTACTGTACCCACCTTATTTCAACAGCATTATGTTTACTTTGAAATGTAACTTTATATTTGTAAAATCAAATTGCAAACAAATTTGTCAAACAAATTGTAAGTTCATGTAATGACTCCAGACCTCTCTCAGAGGATTAAATACTTATTTCATGTGGGTCTTCACTAAACTTGAATCAGATATGGTACCCAGTTGTACCAGGTATCCACACAGCCCAGTGTAAATAGCATAAGTGGAAAGTAGAGGGTTGTGGCATGACTTTATGTGAGCCAGATATGAAATTACCTTGCTTTTTCTTTAGAGCATGTACAATGAAAGGCATTTAAAAATCACAGTGATTCAAAAGCTAGACTTATCAGAGTGGGAAAAAAAAAAAGAACAAAATATCTCTTTTGAAGGCATACAGTCAGGTTACATAACACAGGTTAAATTAAAAGGCTGGAAGATAGATATTGTTCCCAACCATGCCCTTCCAAGGGGCTTCTTCCAAATCTGCTTTCTAGTCCAGTAATCTTCAGCATCTTTCTGGGCTACTGTAACTCCCCAGGAAAGCCAGAGGCAGGTCTGTATCCTGCTCTACAAACTGATCCTGAATTCCTCTTGGAAGACCATGGGTTATCCTACTGCAGCCATTGCTTGCTGACAGTGTCTCTAGCTCTTCTATTGCCCCAAGCAACACCCTGGGAGCTGCTTCTAGCCAAGCCTACCTATCTGTTCTAGAGAAAGGCTAGACCAGTCTCCTCTCCCTGCAACTGAACCCTCTCTCTTGTAGTCAAGACAGTGTAAGCAATCATCCTACTTCCCTATTGCCTAGTTACACCTCCTAGCAAATCATAATAGATGGAAAATTTACAGTAAATTGTGCCCAAAAACAGTTCTGCCATCTGTCACAGTTGTGAATAATGAGTTCTTCGTACTTCCACAGAGTTATGCATTCAAAGACCTCCCCATAATTGAAGATAATAATAGATGTGGACACCTGGCATCACACTGATGCCTGTATTAGTCCCGGTTAACTGATGAGTAAAACAGGTTGTGAAACTATTAAAAGTAGATTTTTACCTCACCTAATGACAGCTATCTAAATAGAAGGCATCTTGTCTACTCTGCTTAGATAGTTTCTGTCGTTAGCCTATAGGAAGAGACAGGCACCTCCAGAGGGCCTTATTTATCACACATTCTCTGAATTCCAACCTTTGAAAATAACTGTCCTCTGAAAACGCCTGTCTGTATGCATTGACTACACAAGGTGACTTGATAACCAAACCTTCCATGAAACAGCTCCCTTTTAGATGTCTAAAATTAGGTGAGATGTTTTCATACCAGAGTTACCATTCGGGAGCTAAGCAGTGAGCTGAACCCACTCCATGGTTCTGGGCTCAAAGAGCAAGCAGGATGGCTGCACCACCTCATCTGGAGGGTACATGGGAACAGGGTAGGTCCCAGCCACCGACACCCTGAGCGACACAGGAGGGATGAAACAACATGTACTGTGAGGAGTTTTCACTTTTGGTATGGCTGCTGACAGCTGATTGTGAAATCTAGTCATTGGAAAATGGTACCTTTTGGTGAGGGGTGGGAATAAAACTGAAGGGAACAAATTAAAGAGATGAAGTTAAAAGGAACTGGAGAGGACCAAAAAAGCACAGCAAAGGTTTCAAAGAATACCTAATGAACAATCATTGAAGGTCACTGAAAGCTTTTCACTTCAGTATCAGATTGGTTTTGTAGATAAGACAGGTGGCAGGTAGAGCTGTTCAGGTCAGTCCTTACACCTGCCTACTTGGAGAGAAGCACAATACAGCTGAGCTGGTGCCAGGCTAAAAATTGGAAGATTTGGTGTCCAGCTCTGTCAGTGACCTGAAACGCAATTGCCACAACCAGATCCCTTTCCCTTGTCATGCTTCACTTCCCAATTTATTGAGTGAGAGTAATTATTCTGTAAGATTTCTTTATAAAGTATTTCCAATTGACTAAATGGAAAATTCTCACCTCCTGAGCTATAGGTTATTATTTATATCTCTAATGGTGTCTGCTGAAATCACTTGAAAAAAAAATTATATTTGTAGAAAGGGTAGAAATCTATAAATGTAAAGAAGATGAATTATTAAATACATACACCTATGTAAATTGTATGTTAGATCTTACTACTACAGGGAAACCTCATTACACAGTAATGCAGAGTTCAGGCACTGTCCAGATGAGTTGAGCAGCAAATTCCCACCTGTGTATTTAGCATCAAAATTGAGCCAACTGTGAGCTGTGTGGTTTTCTTTCAGCAGTGATCAGTGTCAAAGATCACAATATTTTGCATTGTGATTTTTGGTAGAACTAGAGGAATTTGATGGTTAGGTAACAAGAAAATACACTGCATTTGGCCTTGCCCTGACTTCTCCCACATTCTCCCTCCAACAATGTGCAAATGTCTCTTGGCTGCTCTGTGCACAGATTTATCGTGCAGAGATTGAATGATTGGAGCATGTCACTGAGGTGGTTATAGTCATGTAGTGGGTGTGTTTAGGCAGTTGCTATGACTCTTAGTTTGTTTGCCAAGTATATATTTTTCATCCTTCCAAAGAGCCTGTTTCATACAAACTTGCTAGCAACAGCTTCGTTTAGGCACTACGGTGTCTAAGAACATGTGACTCCTTGGAACAAAATCCTTTCCCCTGAGATCAGTGAAAAGTTTGCTTTGAAGGGAAAAATCTTTACTTTTTGTCTTTGATACTGATTTCATCTAGCTTATATTTGCCCACAGTATTTTCAGACCAGTTTGCAAACCTAAGACAAGGAAGAAACTTATTCTCCTGGAGTCCTGAGTCAAGTCTTGAAATTGTACTATGATATGATTTATGGCCTTAAGATGATGTAAAGTAGGTATAGATTAGATAGCAGGAAGACGCTCTTTACCATAAGAGTGTTGTGGCACTGGAACAGGTTGCCCAGAGAGGCAGTGGATTCCCAGCCCTGGAGGTGTTTGAAACCAGGCTGAATGGGGTTCTGGGCAACCTGGTGTCGTGGATTTGCACCCTTAGTGGGTGGCATTTTTATAGGACAATATCACAGAATCACAACTTGACCACCATAAAATTATCAGAGTCAAGACTTCTCCTCAAAGTTTCAGGAAGAATGACATACTTTCCTTTAAAAAGTTAAGCAAAAGTACAAATTGCACAGTCAATCATGGGAGTTTTAAAAAATCCTGACAATCTTCCAAGAACCCACCAGGAATTGGAGAAAATTGGATGAAACTTATCTTAGAAGCATACTTATTTCTAACTTCAACTAAAAATGGTAAAACTGTCCTCTTGCTTCAAAAAAGGTGGCGGGCAAATGAATATAAGGAAAAAAATGTGCAAGATGGTTGATTTTGAGTGTTTGAATTTTTAGGGGAAATATACAAAACTTGAGGGTTTAGTCGCTTACCCCTGCTTTCCAAAGGCCCACACAACCCACTTTAGCTGCCTAGATCATCTAGAGGTTTTATAGAGAGATACTGCCCATAAAGACTGGCACTGGATACCACGTAGGTGTGGTCAGAAAAGCTGCAGAGATCAGAAGCCTTCCTACCCTCTCTGAAACATTGATTTCTGTTCTCTGCTGAACATATTTTGCCTTTCCATGCAGATTCCCAGGTGGGCTGAACTCCTATCTTTTGTAAGGTTGTCAGATGGCTGTGCTTATGCCATTTTTTTATGATAGACCAATGATATTAGGGCAGTGCTTCAGGAAGAGGGTCACCAGGTTTCCAGCCTCCTTCAGAGGAAGAGGGATCAAACCCATATTCCCAGGGCTGCCCCAAAGAGCACATTACAGACCATTCCTGTAGAGTGCTGTGGGAGGAAAAGAAGATACCTGGGTTCCAGCTGAGATCAGCCAAGGCATTGTGCAATTGGATACCACATTATGTCATTGCTGGGGACCAGGAAAACGGACTCTTTCTCTTTCCTCTGGGAAGGAGGAGCATCCCTTTTCTGGACAAAGTAGCAATCCTGGTGGGTATAGCATCTGTCTGCCACTGTTCATTGTCTCAGCCTGGTGAGCATTTTGTATGCAAATCACCCTCTCTTTTGTACATTATTGTTATTAGTATTGTTGCTGTTACTGTTCATTTTCTTGTCTCATTGCTGTTTCCAGGAAACCATTTTTATCTCAACCCAGTGCCTGGGAAGCTTTTAGGTTAGCTGTAAGGTGCCTATTGATTTTGAGCTGACAAGCATTACTCAGTGCTGCACTGCTGTCAAGGCAGAGATGATTAAGTTGCATATAAATGCGACTGTAGCCAGGATTGTAAAGGTGTGCATCTAATTCTTTGTAACCAAAACTTTGTGTCATAGAAATCTTTTAGCACCAGCATTTACTTAAATAGAAAAAAAAAAAGCAGTTGCAAAACCGTCCTTGCCCTAGTGCAGGTAAACCAACAGAAACAGAGTACTGCAGCTTACTGCCTGGCAGGAAGAGAGCATACTGCAAACACTGTTTGCAAATACCAACAACGAACAAAGTGAAGTACAAAGGAATATATTAATGAAGTCAAAGCAGCATCACTGAACACTGTATTAATTAATCATTCCCAGTATTCGTTACTCTTACTGAAAAAAAAAATCAAACTTTTAAAGAGTTCTCTAAGGAAACAACCATCACGGCAGACACCGCAGTGCCAAGGTAGCATTATATACATTAGGTAAGATGACTCAGATATTGTCAGTCTCACACGGATGCCACAGTCATGCTGATCTACTGATCACAGCATGAGGAAAAGCTGACTAAGTGGGGTCCAAGTTCAGAAAGTGTCTTTCACTGAAGCCAGTGCAAATCTGCCACCAAAGTTACTTAAAATACATGGTAAGAATGGTACCAGTTTATTAAAAACAGGACACTAGTTTTTCCACAAAGCATCAGCAAACACCACAATGTACAGAAAGTATGTATTGGATCCCTCAGGAAAACACTGCTGTTCCACAGTGCATAGCCGATGCCTTTCTCCAGTGTTACTGCATTTATCATTGGCTCCATTTCTTTCCCTGTTGTCAGCAGCAACTACATCTGTCTTAGCAACTCAGAATATTATTAGGCAAACTATGAACACCCTCAGAGGCTGTAGGCTCTAAGGGCATCAATATATCTGTCACTTTTCAAAATCATCAATCACGTATACAGAAGTGACTCTTCTCAGAGTCACAACAGGGAACTTGACAGCAACTGCTAGGTGCTGGCAGCACAGATCCCACTGCGCGAGTCACTCCAGGTCACCTTATCAGCATGGCAAGGCAACTCACCTTTCCCAGCCACCAGTGCTGCTACTGCAAGAGTTCTCCCTAACTCTGGCTCCCAGGTAACCCCAATGAGGGGGTGATGTCACCCAGGGTCTCCTATTTACTCTGAGGGATAAAATACAATGGAGCAACTGTGCCATACAGGCACAGGCAGGCAGGGCTGTGGGCCCACCACAGCTCAGAAGCTGTCGGGTGTGGGGACAGGTACACTCAGCATGAAGCTCTTTACCACTTACTCCCAAGCAGCAGCTCCACAACAACAGCCCCATACCTCAGATATTTGCCATAGTGCCTCTAGCACCAAAAGAAACTAAAGGGACAATTAGCAGTCCTTCCCTAGGAACCTGCTGAGTCCTTCTCATCCTGCCCAGTCTTTCTGCTGGGGTTGCTGTGGGCTACCTGCAGCTCCCTACAGCTTTGCAGTCCACCAGCTCCATAGCCAGGCTCCAGCTCCATAGCCAGGCTCCAGCTCCTGGGGAATGAAATGGGCCCCTGCTATGGAACTGGCCATGGTGATGACTGTGTTGAGCAAACTAGTGCTAATATCTGACTGCAGGGATGTAGGTTCAGGACTGAAGGTAACATGGTGGCAGAGCTCCCTTCCTTTGAAGAGTCTGCCATTGTAGAAAAAGTTTTGTAAGAAGTAATTTGTCCACAAGGGCTGGCTTATCTGCTTGCTGTTAGAAGGCTGTTGGGCTCTTTCTGGAGGCGTATGCACAATGATAGTGCAAGCAGCACACCTATTCCCCTTCTAGGCAGTTTTTTTTACCAGTGAAGATCATTACAGAGAGTATTTACTGCTCTTAATAAATCCAGTAAATTTCGTCGATTAAAAGTTTAGATTTTCAAAGGAGCACTGGAATCCAGAATGGTTTCTGTAAACATATATCATGCAACTGGTGACAGGAAAGGGAGTTTACAGCGTTTTCAGAACTTGGAGAAGGCTTCAAGTACCCATATCTTAATAAGAAAATCTTTGTCTTCTTGTTGGTTAGGCTGACTCCATAATGCTTATAGGATACTACAGTGAGACATTACTGGAGAATAAGATGCAACTTTAATGACTTGATTGGTTTTTGTATATATGCCTTCTTTCAAAACCTATTCTGTCTCCTCACAATTGACTAGTAGGCACAATGTTGCCAAAGATGCTATTATATTTACTGTTGAACATGATAATATTAAAGAAATAATAAGGACAAAAAATGTATGTAGGGAGGCAAATGAAGGCCTGGCACTACCTCACCAACTCCGTATTCATAGCAAAATACTAATTTGCAATGGTATGCAAACACTGGTAAGTGAGGTGAAAGCTTCACTGATTCTCTGCTGTGTAGCAGAGAGGATATCACGGACGAGATGAGTTTCTTTAAATGGCTTGAATGCCTGCTATGATGGCCACAGAACTGAAATTCAGTTTCCTGTGTTTTTTTCTTTTGTCTCCAGATCTTATTCTGTTCTCCGCCATGTTGGTATAAACCAGCGTTATTGGAGCTGTTTCAACATAAAATTAGCACAAGTAAAAGGAATGAGGCCTCTTACTTGCAAAAAGTACATGCTATCAATATATACTTATTAAGGAAAACAATCGATATAAAAAGATTAATTTGAAAGTCAGTTACCTATTTAAAAATTATAGACTATATTCTGCATAAAATGTTGAAAATATTATTCTGCTTCTTGAAACACACTAAGAACAAAAGATATTTCATCTGTCCATGACAACCAGGACACAGAGCCCACTTATAAAAATTACCTTACTATTTTATACCTTTCGCATGGCAAGACATTTATATTGTTGAAATACACCCAGCAGGCACAGATTAATTAGTCTGTTGATTGTTATTAATACTGATAGACTGGTTGCTGAGCTAGATTAGCGCATATTCTTATCAGCAGGAACTGCTCTAATAAAATCATAAAATAGAAACTGTAAACTAGCATCTGATCTAATCCTGGATAGGGTGCTTGAAATTAGAGACTTCACAGAAATCTCTGTTTATCAGCGTCAACCTTGTGCAAAGTCCTTCAAATTCTTTACTTATGATAATTTATAGTTCTGGAATCAAGACATATGTAGTCCAGTAAAATGTTGTGGGTTTACATTATTTGTTTATTTATTTATGTTCAATTTTTAAATCGGAACTTAGTGAGTTTAACTTTTTTAAATTCAAGGAATCTCTTCCATTTTTAGGCATGTTCTTCCCAGGTTCTTCCCCATAAATTAGTTCAAAGACTTCAAGACTCTCCCAACAGTTGCATGGGTACAAATGAAGCAAAAATTTGGTTAGATCAGCATTGTTATGCAACTGTGAACTGTGTCAGCAAAATGTTCTCCTTGGGTGGGCACCTGTACACATTGTCTTAACTGCTTTCCCTCATGGCATTGTGGGATTTATATTTTCTTTTGGATAGTAACAAGAGATTTCACAGGAATAATAGCATCTTTGTCTTGACTTTCAGAGCCAGAGATATAGAATATGGTGAAGGCGAGAAGCCAGACTTCAGTGAATTATTTCATACAGCCACTTTTTCAAATTCAGAAGCTGATTTAAACTGCTCAAAATCTTTTCTGCTCTGGTCTTTTGGATTTATATGGTCAAGTATACCCCAGACTGAAATACTGTGTGTTTGTACATACTGAAGATTACCTCTACCAAAAAAATAAATCGAAATAACATGGTCCTGAAATTATCTGATCTGGATAGAACCATGTGCATTACTTCTACAGGCCAATGTTTGTCTAAAATCTACCAAGTGAAGAGTGGTATGTAAATATAACGTTTCTCAATCTCTTTAACTAAAATCAGCTTAAATATTGTGATGTCTTCAGGAAAAGGAGCGTTATAACCACATTTACATTCCTTCCTTGAGATAGTACACCACCAAGGAGTATGTTATCATTCAAAACTTTCCTGTTTTCAATGACTGCTTACAAATACCATGAAGGAGTGCTGGTATAATCATGCATTCAGGAGGATGGACAACTGCAGTACATAGAAATAAAAAAAAATATTCTTCATGTCAGCACATTTTACAGGTGTTCAAAGATGTTACTGTATTTAATTGTTTTATGTCTGACAGATCAGTTTTCATAGCCAGTTTAGTTAATTTGATTAATGATGATTTGGAGTGTTCTCTGCTCTTCTGCAAAACATCATAGAGTACATTACTCTTTTGCACTTACTGTAATGACTTCCCTGCTGGCCTCAGCTCTTCTTTAAATGTTACCTAGACTTACTGACAGTGTCTACACAGCTAAGTAAAGGAGGACTGGGAGCTGACTGAGCTCTCACTCTCGTGTGGGACTCTCTTGCATCTGCAACGCTCAGTGTAAGTCTACCCTACGGTAAATATGTCTTGGACAGAAAGAGTTGATGTGAGCAGAAACTGAGCTGTGAAGAGAGCTAAAAAATTGAGTTGTCAGGGTGGTCCTCCTTTGTTTGTCACTATAGACTTAAAAATCAATGATGTTCACAGTCCTACATAGAGTATTATGCTATTTTTGCATTGATATGCTATAATTTAAAATCTACCTAAAAACGTTGTTATGGTGTCTAATCAGTGGGCTACACCTATGCTAATCTTAATTCTTATGCTGGAAATGGGTGAATTTTAAAGTGACTCATACTGACATATTGAACATGTCCGGTCTGTATCAAAAAAGAGCCAGACACTGTTACAGAGAATGAAGGAGACATCTGTATTGGATTTCAATGGCAGTTTTACCTGTCTCAGTTTATGTCCTTGATACTTTTCTTTTGTTTGAGTGCATGAATTTAAATCTGGAGCATCTGTTAGGAGGAGCATTTCTTTTAGTCAAATAGAAGTTATTGAACTTACTACAAGGATAAATGGGTGAAATTAAAGGGCCTCTGATATATATAAGATGAGAATAGTACTTCTAATGGTCCCTTCTGGGCTTAAACTTTATGAATCTATGTTTCATTTCCTGCTTGCTCAGTGATAGAGATAAGATATCTCCAGGGCAAATACCAAGAGTCCTTCAGAGAACAACGGGTAGGCTATTAATCTGAAAGTGCCTACCTGACTGGTTCAGGCTAAGGTTAACAAGCTTATTGTCCCACTTCTATGGCTTGAGACCAGAGGACACTTATCTGTTTTAAAATCTTTCTAGAGAGGAGAAATGGAGAGCAAAGAAACTTGGGAGAGGGCAACATGGGGGGACAGTGAGCCAGTAACTGTAGGAGATCATTCAAAACGTCATAAGGTGCCTAACCAAACAAAACATAATAAAGCCTACAAAAGCTCAGGTGTGGGTAAAGCTCAGTGTTACTTTAATTGTGTTCCTCACTTAGTAGTTATACTAGCAGGAAAGAAAAGTATTAAACTTTTAGAAGGTTGTTTGGGATCACTCTTAGCAGATGCTGCTGACAGCTTTGAAAGGAAAATCGCCTCCTAAGACCAAGCCCACTTGGATCAGTTAGAAACCAGAAGCCAGCACTACTAAAAGAGAGCTTGAAACATAGTTAGTCCAGGAGTGATTGAACTGCAGAGTTTCAGTGAATATCTATAAAGCCAATGTGACCCAAGGCTTGTCACTCCATAATTGAGACACTCTAAGGCTGTAAAGAGCATATAGACATGTGCTTTAGCAATGCTTTCCTAAGTCACAATGAATGGCTGATAAACATAATCAGAGTCTTCCTAATATGTTCTCTGTCACCATAACTTACAATGCTTTGCAGCTCATATCGAGTGGCATGCTTAGCAACATAATTTCTCCTACTTCTAACTATTGTGTCCATCTGAAAGTACGAAGATAGTTGCCACCACAGCTAAGGCCTAAACATGGAAATCAGGAGGCAAAGTTCAGTCTGCATCTTTGCCAAAAGAGTGTCCATGATGTTTGCTGCCAAGACCCAGGCTCCCAATAATTAGAAACATATTTGTAATTCTCAAGTTAAATATTAAAGATTTATAGGATGTCCAAGGTATGTAGGCTAAGTGCCTAGCTGGTGTATATATTGAGAACACTTCACTGCAGTAACATGGCACTCAGTACAGATTTTAAATCTTGCCCTGGACTCTGCCTTGTTGCAATTGCTGATTAAGTCCTCTGGTCGCAGGATGTGTTAATTTCCATCTAGCTCATGTATACCTGATTAAGCCACCATCAGCTTTAACTTACAGCACCAGCACACTCTAACAGAAACTGTCCCTTATGCCTCCTTTGATTTCATTTGTGGATCTCATAGTCCCTTGGGTGATTTTTTCAGGTGGTATCATCTCTTCCTGATTTGTCTTGCTTCTTATGAGTTTGTGTCTCTTCCAATGAAGAACTGCACAGGTCCCATGCTATCTTCTTTAACATCATCATTGACCAGTTCTGCTATTAGTTTGATGTCTCATCATTTCTCTGTCAATTTATTTTACTTGGAACCATTCCATGTCCCCTCCGCTTCTCTTGTTCCTCAGGAAAAAGCAATAAGATGTAACCTCAAAAGTACAATTTCAACAGCCTCACATGCTCATGGAAGTTTCTTTCCTCATGGTATACATAAGTCCTGATCCCTTAGGAGACTACAAGGTAGGGAGCAGCTGCATTTTTTCAGCAATAAACTTTTAATAGTATTTGCAGGGATGCCTGCCAAGCCGGGTTATACTGATATGTCAGAAACTCTGTTATGATAGCAGGCTGTGTATATTTCAGTTCAAAGGTCTCAATATCCCTCAAAAAAAAAAAAAAAAAAAAGAAGACAGATAAACTTACGTTATATATTGAGTACATTAGAACAATCTGTCTGTAAAAGAGAATGGAGGAAGAGAGTGCACTATATAAGTACTGTCAAATTATATGAACTTTGATTTAACCCTTGGCAGCACTGTGTAAGAGGAAGACATTGCCTGGAGGAGGTAATGAAGCCAATTTGGGCAGCTCTTGGGCTCCTTGCTTCTGTTCAGCTTTGTGTCATTGCTTCAACGGTCTCATTTTTTGAGTTTCAGTTATGTCTGATAAGTCTGATGCTAATAAACTGCTTAAATGACAACACTAAAAAAAGGCACAGCAGATGCTTATTCTTTGTCATACCCTAGATTAAGTGCTCCCGTGCTGTTGCTAGGACAAACTGATGGTCTCAAGAGCAGCACTGGGAAATTTAGAAACACCATCACAGGGACCAATATTAGATCTGTCAAACCTTCCAGACTCAAAGAAGAAGTATCAAGTTTTGATGTTTTTTTGCCAGTGCACCAAACATACCCACAGGTGATTCATTTGTATGAATAGTGTGAGCCAAAATTAAGTTCAAACTCTGCACTTATACCAATAAAGAATGTAGGAGGTTGTGGATTTTTTAGGATCCTGACTAAGTGATGTCTTATGTAGTTTGAAAAGGATGCATTTATAAATGTTTAAAGTAGCTCTTATTTCTCTTAGCTACAGCCTATCCCTAAATCACCATGTCCCCCTGGTGTGTTCAGCCCTGCACCAGCTTCTTCAAGTCCAAATGTCAACCATTACACTGAGACAGTGAGGAAAATGAGACGTTACTTGTATAATCCGTTGTCACTTAAAGACATTGAATATTTTGTTTTACCCCCCTCAATATATCCATAATCCTACACATGTAGGATGACTGAAAAAAACGTGACTCATTTTGAATAATTACAGTATGGAGAGGAAATTTTCATGAGTTTGCAAATAAATAATTAGGAAAAAGTTGATTTAAGCCATTAAAATATCCACTTCCACTTGTCAGTTCAGTTCTAAATGTGAGTATCTTCCAAGCCGCCAAGTGACAAAGAAAACAGTGCTGCTGGTGCAGGATTAGTCACTATGTTGGGATGTGTTTCTGTACATGCCTTATGGATAGATTTCTGTGGGCTGAGATAAACTTCATGTTTCTGACATATTCTTCAGCATGAATATATGTGAAGTGAATGAATACATCTGAGTCTTCTTGTGTCTTCACCCAAAGGGCTTGGGACTAATATCTAAAACTGGTTTTGCCATGGTGTAATGATATTATCTACATTGGAATGCCTTAATGTGTGCACCTTAATTTACTTATGCCTGTTCTGGCTCATAGCCAATGGCTTTCAAATACTGGGACACCTTACTGGAAGTCTGTCTCTTTGGATGTAGCTCTGAAGTTCACAATCTCAGTCATATTTCTGCCTTTACCTGAGGGACCTGATCTCTTTACATTACCTGATGACTCCCAAGAATTAATACAAGAACTATCTTTCTGTATGAAAGGAGCATGACATAAGATTGGCCAGGCTATCCTTTATCACAGTAAAATCTGTCATGGTTATTTTGTCAGCTTTCCTGTGTCTCATTCTCTCAGGACAAAGCACATCTGCATTTATAATGGAGAAGAGGCTCCACTGTGCCTTTTCAAGTTCTCCAGTACCTATACCCCAGCAAGACCTCCCCACCTTGACTCATGTGCAGGAATTGTGTAGTGTGTCAATCTTCCAGACAAGGTGCTTTCACTGCCAAATATGACCACTCCACTCTTGAATGCAGCCCTGTTCCTCCATTGTGGCTTTTGTGCAAAGTTCAGTACGTCTTTCCAACAGGAGCTCCACAACACTATCACTTGACTAGAGGTAACTTTGAGTGTCTGTTGCACCTTTTTCCTGCGGACATCAAAGCACTTAATAGGGCCCACACAGCTCAGCTCACCCACAGTTGTAACATATGCTTACTCTGAATTCTAATCCCATAACAAGAGTTCTATATTTTCTCAACGGCTTTCAACACAAATATGATAAATGAGAGTATCAGCTTTGTTTTCCCCAAATGCTACCCTTGCAAATTCAGTCCAGGTTTCCACAGTGAATTTTACTTTTTCTATTTTGTGCAGCAGAAAGCGTAGCACAAATACTTTGGGACAGTACTGGGACCTGAGTTATCCTGCCAGATTTAGTATCTTCACCTAGAGTGCCGGGGATTCTTTTTTTGTTTTTGCAGCACCAATGGGTTTCCCAGAAATGCAGCCTGTGACCTGCACTAAAATTTCATAAGCAAGAATGGACTCCAGATTACATCCATTTAACTGCATTGCCTCAGAGAAGTTAATACCAGAAACGTGTTTTTCTCTCTAGCACATATACATATAAGAAACTGAAAGATTGAGTAAGACTGGGCTGGTATTACTTTCAGCGTTGACTAATCCACTAAGCGATTTGCCCAGAGTAACATGTAGCCTCTGAAAGTGAATTCCGAATTTCCAGCATGTCAATATGACATTTTTATCACATGATGCTTCCACTAGGTTAAAAAGAGATTGTGCTTTTATTGCCTAAAATGGAAGAAGCAAACTTTCTGAAGAGTATTAACGTCGGTAAAGCAGATAGTAGTCCTTAATTAAAGTGCTTTAAGGTACATTACACACAAAAGTGTACTATAGTGTATAATACAGTATTGGACCTTCACAGTTTTATATCCCTAATTAATTATCCTATCTAATGATGTGTCCAACCCAAAACTTATCCACTCCCCAGAACCTCCCACAGGGCCGCCCCTTGGCATGCCTTCCCAGAATTGAGTCAGACGCCTCAGGACCCCTTTCTTCCTCATCTTCACCATTCTCGTGTCATGCACATCACGTCCCTTCTTTGGAGCTTCTCCAAGGTCTCCAGGCCTTCTAGGTTTCTTTGACTACAATGATATCTTTTTAGGTACATGTTCCAAACAAGACATACTCACTAAGGCCTTTTCCTTGAAGAGAACATTAAACAAAACTGGCAGAATTTTGGGAACTTGATACGAAGTGCGAGAAAGGAGTTTCAGTTAACTACCTTTCCCAAGTGTTAGAAACTATACAGCTATATTAAAAATTTATATGCTACAAATCTTAAGAATTCTAAGGCATCACCTTCTCATGTTGCTGTTATTGGTTATCAAGCAATAACAACTGAGATGTCTTGACATCTCAGTTACATTTGAAATGCCAGTATAATACTGAGATGAAAAAAATCAGTTTGAGCAGATTAATATGGGGCTGAAGACTAGATTGATGTGATCTGTCTTTTAATTTGGAAATGAAAACATAACTCAAAAAAATAATTTCTACTTAATTATCACATTCTGTACCTGAAAAATAATTTTTACTTAATTATCACATTCTGTAATTTTTAATCCACAAACCATAATCTTTATTTTTTTCTGCTCCTGAAAAAAATGCATGTTTTGTGATTACAACTTTCACTTTTTCAGTGCCTTAAGAGTAAAAATATTTCTGTTTAATATTTATTTAATATCTAATGTTTATTGACTAAATGGATTTAGTGTGAAAACCCTGACACATAGCTTCTCAAGTACTTTCCAAAATTATCTTTATGGGAACCCTCCATTGTTACATTCGTCACAAAACAGTTGAATATGGACTATGAACTGGAGGCATTGATCTCTGAGACTAAGACAGATAATTGAGCTGACGGGATTTTATGTTATTTGTGCTGCAGTTGATAATTTCACCTAAAGTTCTGAGTGAAACTGGTGATCTTTACACAGTCTTGTAGAGCTTCAGCCTATCATTATGTCATTACAAAGCACCACATTCTGTCTTTGTGGAGTCCAAAACTCCTGTTCTTCAGATAAGAGTTAGATCATAGTACATGAGAATACAATGCAATGTTGTCACAAGCGCTATTTCAAAGCCCTGAGGGTGTTGTAACACGGATTGCTTTTTCCCTGGACCTGCTAATGCTGTTCTTTCCACACTCCTTTAGTTTGCATACCGTCAGCCTACCTCCAAGCTGTTGGCAATGAACTCTAGCATTCCTGCTGGGAGGAATATTAGAGGCTACTGATATCAAAGGCAGTGCACAGCACTGACTCAGGCCCTCCCTGGATGTTTTATAAAGTAAGCTTACAAGTTTGCAAATGGAAGTCTGGAGGTTTCAGCATGAAGAACAATCTATGAAAAGTTTCTTATGTAGTGTGTATATAAAGTTTTATTCTTTTTCAACTGTGCAAATTGTCCTTGAGCTTTATGTCACACACAGACTGCAAAGAGGCAGTCAAACTCATGTACACCCTAGTCATGTATCTTTGAGGCCAATAAATGTGAGCAAGTATGGTGCTACTGCACTTAAAGGGTAAAGATTTCTCTATATTTTTGCTACTGCTGTTGCAAATAAGATCAAAGCAATACAGCTAACTCAAGGACAACTAATGAGATAAAAGTTAGTTGTTTGCTAGCGTGCTCATTATTTGTTCTGTGCAATGTGCCTTGATTCACCCTCTATTCCTCCAGTCCTGCCCTGGGTACTGTTCTCCAACGTATTTCTTGTATTGTCAGATTATTTTAGATCTTCACTTGGTATGAAAAGCCATTCTTTAATACATCCAGTCTATCTTTTCAAGTAGATCACAATTGGCCTGAACACTGAAGAAATATGCAGGCAAGAGGCAGACAGGCTGAAAATGCTGAAGGGAAAGAGAAAGGTCCTGAGAGAATGTGTTTAAAACAGTCTGTTAACCCAGATATTGCTTCCCTCAGACTCTCTAGTGGCTGGCTCACATAGAAATTTCATTTTCTATCATAGAAGTTCATCTTCTTAATAGAAAATGAAAGTTTTACATTTGCAAGCTGCTGGAGAATTACAAATTAAAATTAACCTGACACAGTCTGGATGAGAGAAAGCCAAAAAATACCACTGAATGGACTCAGAATTCTTATGAAGAGGAAGACAACCTTAGCCTCCAGAAATGCTGCTACGCACTGTCCTAAATCCTTGACTGTTTGCTACATGTTTTTCTCTACCAGTTTTCCTACTTTACTTTAGCTTTTTAACATATTTTCCTCCTTCCATCAGTAAATTGTGTTCAAAATAACAATCTTACCATCCCCAAAAACAAAAAAAGTTTTTCACTGAACGAGCCCAATGTAATACAGGAAAGATTAATTGTGTGAGTGCTGGGTTTAGAGGTGATATGAGCATATCATTCATGTCAGCAGTGAGGCAGATTTAGAGCTCCAAATAGGAGTAAGAGCTTCTTGCTTTAGGCAAAGAGTTTCTGTCAACCTCCTTTATGAATTCAATAGCAATAGAGAAGGACATCAAAAGACGGCCCAGAGTCCATGCTTGCAAACCTCACGAAGGTCACATCTGTTCTGTTAAATGCATTCACTCGAGTGAATGGTTTATCAGTCTGTGGACAAGTGGTGGAGAGGAGAGGTCCTCTGCACCATTTGAGGCTATCCCGACCTCAACCAGGTCAGCCACATTGAGGCTGCATAGCAGTAGATCCTCAAATAAGAGTTATATCATAGTGATTGGAATGTAACATCGTCATAAGTGTCATAGAAACTGGTCCAGGATCTGGGATATAATTATCACTGCGTGTATTTTTTCCCTCAGTTCTTGGTTCAGAAATAATGTAAGTGCCATGTTGCAACCCCTGCCAATAAGAAATTAAGGCCTTTGTTACCTGCACTGAGGTGGAAATATATGGGTGTTTGTGAGAATGAAGAGACTTCTGAGATCCCTAGGACTGTGCAGGATAGAGTGAGCCAGACCTCATACACACTCATCAATATTGGTTTCTGGAATTGCACTGAAGTACTTGCCTACTTGTACCTTAGCATTGATTTTTAGACAGCTGGTTGAGATGGTCCAGAAGAAAAACATGAAGCAAAAGAGCTATTTTCAGGTATGAACAATTTGCCCAGTCCCATCACTGTTTGTTGGAGTAACTGTATCAACATGGCCCCTTTGTAGAACTGTACTAGGGTGCTTCATGACATTGACTTACATCCCTTAAGAAGCAAGATGATTTAAGAAAGAAGTGATAGTCATCAGGGTTTGTCCAATTTCCTCACTCATTTTGATTTAAAAATGTGAAATAATTTGTTCCTTTTCAGCACTACAAAAGATGGCTCCCTTGTATAAAGTGGCTGCCTCTCCAGGGGCAGTGCCGACCTGTATTATCTTAGGATGACATGGACGAAGGGGAAGGCAGCAACAGTCTGATAAGTTTATTGGGAAATCTTCTGTAGAATCAAACTTACCATGAATAAAAAAGAGCACAGTGACTGTTTCTTCATCTAAAAAGCTCTTGAATGAGAGCTAACTAATGACATTAAAATAGTCAAAAATCAGTCTTAGACATCTTCTTCTTCAAAGGGTAGATGAGACAAACAAGTACCTCCTGATGAAGATGAACGAATATGCAGCAGCTGAGGAAGCAGAAGGAAAGATCAGGTTAAAACAATGTTTTCAGTTAATTGCACAGATCATGGCTTGTATTGATAAGGGCAGACTCTCAGATCCAAGTTAGGATGAGAATTATGACATGTAGAGCATTCATTACAATCCACAGCTACACATATATAACATCTTATTTTTATTGTGGCAACCATTTTTTAATCCATTTAAAAAAAAAAAGTAAAAAATAATATAAGAATTACACTTATATAGCTTTTCTTATTTTCCTTTGATTTTACCTTTCTTTCTGGCAGTGGTGAGTGGGGAAACACCAATCCATCTTGACCATTCTTAACCATTCTAAGATGCAAATCATTAAAATTGTTTATGTGGTCTCTGCTTGGAGGATCTTGGAAATTAGTTTCCTAATCTTTCATAAGAAAGAAAATGAACACAGGAAAATATAATTTACAACTTGCAGTGGAATTACAGAACTCTGTAACATGATTTTATTGATTAACACACAGAATTTTTTTACAAAAGTCATGCCAATCTTAAAACAGCATATCAGAACATCTCTTGGTATTTATGTGTAGTCCCCAAAGACTTTATGAGCAACTGCCACATGAAAACTTATTATTGCACTGTGATATTTTGACTGTGACTGTCAAAACTGTCGCCACTGGGAATTTGGCAACCACAGCAAAAATGTGTTTGAGAACTATGAGGATATGTCTAAATGAGTACATGCAGAGAGATTTGAGTTCACTTTGCTAATGCTCAGAGCTGGTCTTGAAGTGTTACGCTGTACCCAAGATAACACACCCTGCTGAAAAGGCAAGTTTTGTAAGCTGGACCTGGGACCATGCAAAGATGTTTTCCAAACATCCAGGCTGGTGTTATCCTGTACGAATTGTGCTGGGACTGTGTGCTCACCCAGGCAGGTGTGCCTAAGGGTGCTAAACCTGGAATTCCACTACACTGGGATACCGAAGTAATGGCTTCTGTGCATGGGGAGTCCACCCTGTGGATTCCCAGCAGGTTTTAGTATCATCCCACAGAATTTTCAGAATTTCAAAACTTTCCTTTTATTTTCATCCTGTTTTAGTACATTTATGGCATTTGTCTACAAGACAACTTGCAAATTTTTTTTAGGTTCTGTACAACAGTAGCTATCTAATCAATCATAATTATCTCTATATGCTTTTGTTCTAGGCATGCAAAGATTTGTTTCTGGCAATAAATATCCCCACTGGACAGCAATATGCTAATATTTAGCCCTTCATAAAATATACTTAATATACTTACATACATTGGCATGAAAGGAAATAAAGACACTTCATCCTGTAATCTTTAATGAAGTCATCCAAGCTGTTTTCATTTTCTCTTTTCACAGTGCACTTATTTTAAACCTTGGATATCTGCTGCCACGCAGAGCAAAAGACTTATAAAAAGCCAATCGGATTTTTTATGGTATGTGTTACATTACAGGACGTTGCACAGTGCACATGGGTGCAACTGGAATTGCTAGTAATGGACACCCAGTGGGCTGAATGGTAACTATCCATGACCTCATAGATCCTTCTCACACTGCCGAAGAAGGGCATGCAGCAAAGCTATTCTTCACAGTAAGTCATCATCGCAGTGTGCTTGCAAGCAAATTGTTTGCATTACAGAATAATCCCTCTGAATGTACAGTGCCTAAAGAATGTTTTTAAAGCCACTTGTTCTTGCCAGAGATGACTGTTGTTGTCACTCTCCCATGTATTCTTCTTCCTGCAAAGTGACATTGCCAGCAAAGAAACAGTTGTGAAGCCTATACTAAAGTACATGACAAAAACATTTGGCATTGTCACTGACATTATCTCCTCTGACAACAACCAAATTATGCTAGTGTGTATATGTCAATAGCATAGTCTTTGGAATCATCTCTCTCTATATATATAGTTAGCTGCTAGAGCAACTCACCACCTGAACAATAATTTTTTCATATGTGCCAATTAATTATGCCATGTCATCAGCTCAGATGGCAGAAACCTGTGCTTCTGGTTCTCAAGGGAGAGTTCACTACTCCACAGCAAACTGTGTTGGGAAGAAGAGCTGCTGATAATGGCCTCAGAGCCAAAGTACTTCTGATGTGGATGCCTGGATGTGCTGGTTTAAAAGTTAACCAGCAGGGGAAATGAACTCAACTCAAAAGAGAGATTATAAATCAGAATAACAATTT
>JAWMRA010000001.1:48881032-48912628 GCA_035584735.1 Pseudotriccus pelzelni | reverse complement strand
GGAAGGCTATAGAATACATAAGTTTGGGTTACACCCATCCAGTGATGAATTGGTCCCAGCTGTTCTAACTAGGACACTGGACTGAGAAATTAAAACCCTTCCATCATATTCTATTCCTCCCATCATAATGTCACATTTTTTTCTCTGTTCCTCACTGTGAATTAGTCAACCTGTGGCAGAAAATTGAAGCTGGCATTGGATTTCAGCAAGGATGGAAAACAAAAAGTTCTGAAGTCTTGAAATCTGATTTTTTTCTGATGCTGATTGAAACTGATACAGTGAAAGTCATAGACAAATACAAAAACAACCAAGCAAAAGAATTATGGAAAAGTAGAAGAGATATTCAAGAATAACAAACATTCTGGAGTCACAACACTCACCTGAGATGGTAAAGATTCCTTTCTAATATCATGTCTTAGAACAATCCTGGAGCTAGTGATGTTAAGGGTGTTGATTAGGGGCCTTTGCCTGTGTTGGGAGTAGATGCTTCTGTATATTCCGATGTATTTGTCTTCATGAATTACTGCACAGCCCTTAAGCAGGAAGAGAGCAGCACAATTAAAGTAATTTTACTGCACTCATCATCCATGTTCCTCTTTTTCTTAATTTAATTTTCATTGCTCTCCATTACTAAATCATACTGCACTGAGCAATGTTGCTCTCAGCCTTATGGGGTATAAGACAGTTTTTCAGAGCTATCTCCTGAAAGTCTTGCTGTTGGACAGAGGCTCTTTTTCCATTTTTAAGGTTCATCAAGACATTGTACTTCAAAAACTTTTGTTCCTTGAAGTCTCATTTATAATCACACTTGTTTTTTAACACACCTACATTTGCAACTTTGTGTGTGCAAATCCCACTCACAGTTCTTCTTTGTCTTGTGATCTAATTCCTCACTTACTAACAAATGCATAACAGCTGCAATCCTGCACTGAATATAGTCACTGACACAGTCAAAATCTTGCTCTAGGCAGAAAGATACACAGCTTTTAAAAAAGCAGATGATTTTTTTGGTGTGATTAAAATCTTAACTGTCTAATCAGATAATTATTATTCATCTTGATCTAATTATTACATTAAAAATTAGAGAATAGTGTATATATAAAGTGGATTTCCATAATGACACAGTTTAAGTTGTTTCAGACCCCCTTCCTAATGACTACCCCTTTTTCCACTGCTGTGCTCCCCCTCTCACTCTTTCCCTGCATTAAAGTGTTCTGTGCTTCAGTGTCACAGATCATCAGTGTCCCAGGCCCCATGCCGAGCAGAGTGTGATGCTGATGGTTGGAGTTTCTTTCTCTTTGTCATCACATGGGGTTATTGTTATCCATCTTCTATCACACTACTACCTTTCTTTTTTCCTTTGGAAATTTGAGATTTCACATACACAAGATTTTATGTATGCTGGGTACTTCTTTAACGTTCTCTCTGTTAACCCTAAAACCAGTGTACTTAATTCTCAGGACTGCATTTCTTTCACTACCAGTGGTTAACCACTGATGATCTGTTTACAGCAGGTTACTTCCATGCCTGTATTTCTCCATACTGCACTCTCTGCCTCTCTCAGCAAAGGCTTCTGCTATAGTACTGTTTCTTTATGCCATATAATTTTACTACGGTCAGAAACATTTAGTTCTACATAAAAATAACAACTTGTTAAATGCTATCTGTATAAAAATGATGGTTATATCGGATGATTATACAAAGCTAAGCAAAAGTAAAACAGATTAGACAATAGCTGCCCGATCACTAGGAAACTGCTGATAGCAGCTAAAACAAGCTATAGCAAAGCTGTAGGCAGCCCAGGACAAAGCCAGTCGAAGCCTGACAAGTGCAGAGTCCTCATGAAGTTAGAGTGAAGCTTCTAATATGTTGTTACCAGCAATGACAATTTTTATCTGTTGAGTTACGGGACTACTCTTAGCTGCTCAGGACTTTTGGTCATCTTAAAGACTGACAACTCTTACAAATTTCACCAGGGTGCATAAAATAGATTTGAAACTTACAGCAGTGTTGAAGATCAGGAGAGACTTGCGATTAGCAATTCAGCAATCGCCCTAACTCAGGTTCCTATCGGCTCTGCAATGTAGCAAGGGGTGCACTGTACTCAGCCTGCCACAGCTGACCTCCACTCAGGAAAAGTCCACTCTCTCCCTGCTATGGCACAGCAATAAGCCAGACACCATGAGTTTCATGGGCTGCTCACATCCACGTACTAGGTTTCTGCTTGACACCTGACTTAACTTTCACATTCCTTCTCACTGGGATCTTCTGCGGCCGCTCAGCAGCACTGTTAGAAGGTTTACTAGCAAGCTGCCTAACATGCTTGCTATCTGCTTGATTAAAGCCAGCAGGTATCTGAGAATTTTATCCCAGAGAATTATTTGACAGATGATAGCCCTGTTTCAATTTTGCAGCAATTCCTTCAAAAGCCTACAGGATCTAAGTGCAAATTTCTTATGAGGACAATTTGTAGAGTAGTCTCAGTGATATCGTTCAGTGTTAGCACCAATTTTTGGTTTATTTTTGCAGCAACTGTGGATGGAAAAGGGATTAAATAGATTTTGCCTTCAAACAGTAATCTGATTTGCTACTATATATGAACAACCCACTTCTTTTTTGCTCTATGAGCACACTTTTATTTTTCTGCAGGACTACCTGCAACTGGTATATAATTTTTGATATAGAAGTCAGATGTTTTTTATTTGTCTTACCTTGTTCAATGAGAAAATACAAAATGAAATTGAAACAGCAGGCAAAATAGTGTATATATGCACAAAGCAACATGCAGTCATGCCTCCTCCAGGCTGGAGCTGTCATCAGTTACAACAAAGCCAACAGACAGCCTGTGCAAAATATGCCAATAACCCATCTTTCTCTGCAGTTCATACAGAGCTTCGCATGAGGTGTGATCCAAGGGAAGTACTGGTTTTGGGAGAGAGCCAATATCTGGGAATATTTTCCTCTCCATCTGATGTGAAAGTGCCTCAGTATGGTGCTACAAACTCTAAAGGTTCTGGCTGACAGCTAGTCCAGATGTCTGAGGTCACACGTACCACCACACCACCAACTGTATCTCAAAGAGACATGTGAAAGCCAGTGCTTCACACACATCAGAAGTCTGTAAATTTGAAAAAATATTCTCTGTATGGCACAAGATGATTTGGTGCCACATAGTTTAGAAGCCTTCCCAAACATATGTGTTTACTTTACTCTGAGGCACCAAGTCCACTTCGATCACCACAGAAATCAGAGCTATAGAGGCAACTGGTTTGTAGGGATGGAAAAAGTTCTTTTTTTCTTATGTCTCTGAAATGGCTAGTTGTCATCTGGCAGATTATTTTACATCATGGAAGCTTGAGGAGTTATTCAGGCCAACAGTGGAGCAGAGAAGTATTTTAGAGCAGGAAGCTGTGAGTAGTGGAGAAGTTGGACAATGGCAGAGCCACTGCTATGATGATTTCTCCCCAGACTGTCCCACTTACGTATGCTTATTGGTCATCTGTCATGCCCTTACAGCCGTGGAAAGACAAATTCTTAATCAAAACTGTTGTTTGTTTTTTTTTTTTCTGCAAACAGAACATGTTCATCATAATGCATTTTCAGCATTTATATGGAAAAAAGCCAAAACATAGAAGGTATCATTCTTGAGCTATATGAGCAGCTGCAGACAGGATTCCTGTTTACTTTAGTGAAATTCTGTTTTTACTGATTTCAAAGCAGACTTCTCTCAGTCAAAAGCATCACCTTTCATAGTACCAGTCAGACATTTCAAGCCCCTGTGGAATTTAGCACTGATGCCTTTTTGTCCTGCCAGAGTGATTTGGGGAGCACAGGAACACAGGAAAATCAGTCATGTTTTGGGGAATTAGAATGAGGAGACACGGAGAGTGTGAAGGCTGCTCCAGAGGCAGCAGCATGCTGATATTGGGGCATTTCTTCCCACTGCAGGGGAGGATTTATGAGCCCGAACTGGAGGAGGAATGAAGAAGAACTAGAGTTTTCCACTTGGCGATGTAGATTGATGCAGCTCCTCAAACATTCCCAGAGAGCAGAATTAGCTGGGGACTGCCTTCTAGGTTTTTTGAGAAATACACAAAGTTTCATCACCAGGCTGAGCCCTCCTCAGCATCTGTATGATTGCCCTTCAGAAACATCATGCCTCTATGCCACTGTGCATTGGACACTCCTCCGCTGCCCTGACACCATGGCCCTTTGTGGCTCCCCCAGCATTGCTCAGCTCACATCAGTGCTGGGATCTAGTAGGAAACAATGGCCTGGAACTCCTGGACAAGAATTCCAGGGAGCAGGTTTATATCTTTTGGTGTATGTGGAGGTCCTCCTCTGTTCATCCATTTTGTTTCTGTAGAAAAGCTCTATGATACTTTAGGTCTCTCAGTGACTAAGCCTGCTTCTCGTCCCTCACCCACTCATTACACGTTTGGCATCATTAGTTACACTGGTGCTAATCATACTGAGGCTCTGGAGGGGCTGGACAGCTGTGGGTGTTTGCATAATGCATGATATGCCTCCAGCAGTGCCTTACTCCTTTGCTCTCTCCCAACAACAGTAAGGGTGTCTTGGTTTATTTTTTTCCCCCTTTCCTTCTCTTCACCTGGTCTTATTAACCTGTCTGGGGGTCACCATTACTAGGCATGATTCCCTGAAAGCACACAGCCACACACGCCTCACCCATTGCTATTTACTGTACTGCCAGTGCCTGAGGCTATCCTGAGGACGTTTTCTCTGGCAGTGCCTAATACAATTCTATGTATTTCCTTCTCATTTAAAACAATAAAACTTGCTATCTGCTTCCGTTTTCCAGGTGTACCATGACCTCTTTTTGCTATTTTCATATTAAACCAACCCATTTAAGAGACTGACTTTTAAGCAAGAACTTTAACAAAGAATATTTTAAATTATTTTTTTTAACACCTGTGGAACTGCTGCTGCCTGTGTCCAGCTTTGGGCTGCCCTCTCTCCAAGCTCAGGACCTGAGGCAGGTGGCTGCCATGGTCAGTAGGGCTAATCTTCAGCTTCCAAAAAGACTTCTGTGGCACCACTAATGACAGTTTTCTCTGTTGTTACAACCGTTCATCATTTCAAAAGTTATTTTTAAGATGATAACCTTTTTGCACTTTATCTCACCAGGTCTCCCAGGTACTTAAATGACTGTTGGGAATAATTAGATCTATGAAAGTTTAAAGTGAACCACCTTCATTTCTCAGCTTCATTTCTCAACTACATTGTCTTGCATATACGCATATCAAGACTATGGATACAATTCCATCAATGGGAAGGTGTTGATGGGGCAAGATGTCCTTAAACATCTGAAAACCTATTACTTTACTGTATTAAAGCAACCACAGGAGCCTTAACTCTTGTCAAGCCAAGAAAAATACTGAAAACAAATAAATTAAATGAGGTAAAAATGGATTAGTAACGAAACTCAAGCTGGTCTCACAATGAGATAACTCTACTGGCTTCAGTCACTCTCAGATTTATATTTCTATAAATTCAGAACAGATGAAAAAGAAAATTAGAATATTAATCAAAATTTATTCCAACTTGTGCCCTTGGGAGACATTCTAAAACTTCCTTTGTTGTTCAAAGAGGGAGGCTCTGGTTCTCATTGGTACAGTGGAAGACTTCATTGTTATCTGACACTATATTTACATTTAAGAAGGGCATAACATTCCAAAACAGGTACTCACAATGGGGTTTTTTTGCAGCACAAATGGCTCTCTGAATGTCATTGAAAGCTTGAAGCCCTCAACAAATACTATGCAAGATCTGTAAGGTGACTGTGTGCATACAGTTTTGAAAGAATTACTCCAAATGTCATTAATAAAGTAATTTATTGTTATATACTGTATTTTTAATGCCATAGGTATCCATTTCTTGTTGTAGCATTTCTATGTAAATTCCTGTGATACCCAGCACTAAGCACACTTTTGACCTTGTAGCTTAACAGACTTATACAATATGTTAGCTGAGGCTACAAGAATGTCTGTAGAATAGTCACTTTAATTTTTTTTTTAAATTGTATTCCCATGCTTATTTTTATTTGTTCTTTTAGCCTGGAACTGATGTAGAACTCCATTCCTATTGCCACTAACTACTTCTGTTAGTCATTTCACATTTCTGCAGAACATGTTTGGGTAACATAAACAGTAAGAATTATAAAAAAATAAGGAGAATGGAGAAACAAATGAACACAAAGAAATAAAATGGTGTTCATTCTGCTCCATCACATTGCGGCTAATTCACAGATACTTAGGAATTCACCTTTTTTTATGAAAATGTTTGTAAAACCTCAAAAATTCAGAAATCTAATATGAAAGGCTGCTGTCAATTTGTATATTTTCTATCTCCCTCTTCATAAGTTTTCTTTTTTCAGCCTGAAAACAGAAAGAGTATTCAGTGAAAGAAAAGCAATCAAATCCAGCATAATGTTAAGAATCCAAATGTGCAGTATCTCTGTGTTGCTGCTGCATAAAATTGTTGTTGATGATAAATTAATTCTAAACTAAAGTGTAGTTTTACTGCTTGAGAACGTATTTCCACTGTAAGGATTCTGCATTTCCACATCCTCCCTTTTATCCATACCAGCAATCACGAAGCTGCTCAATTACGAGATACAGTGACAGACCCATGAGACAAGGGTCATTTTTTTGTAGGACTGGTTGTGAACAGGATCAAGGAACCAAGCAGAACTGGCAGCATTGACACCTGCCTGCCTGATGATTAAGTACAGGGATGGAAGAAAGCAGAATCCTCTTCAGTAGTAGCCTAAGCTTGAGTAGTTTTGCGTAAGGTAACTGCAAAACCTCTCCCTGAATAATAAGAAATTAGGCCCATATTACAATATGAGCAAGACTCTAATTCATTTTTAAGCAACCATTTGGGCACTGAGTGAGGTTAAAGTGTTGCTTACACTCTCTTGTCCTTTCTTTCTAAGTCAAAAGTCTACCTACATCTCTTCTAACAGAGTTTTCTACTATGCTCATTACATAGAATTTGCAAGGCTGTCAGCGTCACCCAACTTTGCCCCTGCTCTTCTATGTGACAGCAAAACTGCACATGATCTGTTTGGTATCACTGACTCTTCACAAATTCCTTCGATCCTTCCTTTAATAACTTTTATCTCATTTAGATATTCCAGTTCAAGGATCATGCAGATATTTTATCAAAATGCATTATTTCTCTAGTGTGTTTTGTTGACAGGAAGTTTAAGCTTCACCATCTCCTCTTACCAAGATTTTGTTAAGCTTTGAAATTGTTATTCAGTGAAGTGAAGTGGTAAATCTGTCCTCATCCATGCTGTTCAGACCACTGACTGGAACATTTCTGACTGACATTATTAAAAAGAAATATAACCCAAATCTCTTTTATTTTCAGTTTTCAGTGTCTTCAGTGATGTATGAAATTTCTTTTAGGTCATTACAAATCTTTATAAATTTTTTTCTTCACTTCTCATAGTAATGCAGACTGTGTATTACGATTTTCACTAGTGAAAAAACATGACTTGAAGTTCAAATGGGCAGAAACGTTTGCCTGGATTTGGAAGCAATATATATCATGTGCAGCAGGACTTTACTTACTGGGTCACACCAAAGTTAACAGGGTGGGATTTGCTCTGGGAATCTTCAGGATGGCATGCCAGCAACTGTATTCTGATTTTTATGGAATTATGTTTATCGAAACTTTTCCCATGTTTTCTGAACACTTGGCCTCTATTCTTTTTTAAGATGTCAAAGTAGGATGTTAACCTGAGAAAATCCCAAACCAGCTGTTCTTAACTGGGCAAGAGGAATTACTTTAACTTGGGAAGAGGTCTGAGAAACAGAGAAAATGGAACAGGGATTTGTAACTGCTTTTGGGAGAGGAAACAGAGGCTTGATATTAGCAGTTTTTAGAATTAGTGCTTTAAGCACACATTCCTCTTTTTCCTTGTTACCCAGCCACTTATAGCAGCATCTGCATGACTGATATTGGCCATGGAAAACAGAGTTTCTCCTGCGTTCAAACACTGCATGTGGCATAGCAGCTAACTAGTGGTCCAGAAGATTATCAAATCCTGTGATTACCAACTAATTATGCTGGTGTGAGAGGTAAATGTGGTTCATTGCATAAATTTAAGAAAAGTGAGGGTGTAGTCAAAGAATGATTTTCTGTCTGTGAAGGCAATGTAAGAATGAATATTATTATCCATGATTGAATTATATGAACATTCATGGGTGGAGTATTTAACTAATAATTTTTCTTTCCTTTTTATTTACAGTAGATAAATACACATTAATTAAATGTGTGCTGCTGAAGGTCATTTTACAATGCAACCAGGTTCTTTTTCTTCTCCCTTCACTTTATTATTCCATGTCTGTCAAGGTTTTTAAGCTTCCTATTTTTTTCTAGGTATGACTCTGTATGTTAACTTAAAGATTTCATGAAGACAAAATATGTATGAGCAAGTTACCCTTTTTGAGCAGAACTCTGCACACTGGGTTCAGCAGACACTATGAAAAATAGACCACAATACCTGTCAGAGGGTCTAGAAAAGTTAACATGATGGGAGTAAAAAGCATTACATCTATATTTCCCAGGAGGACCAGTGACAGTGAATGTGGTTGAACTCTGAACTACACAAAAAAACCCCAAACAACAAAACCACCCTAAAACCTCCCAACTCTAAAGAGTTCAGTAGACTGAAAGTGTTTCAAGGAACCTTCTGGTCATTTTTATTAATGTATTTTTTAAAATTCTGTATTAATTTTTACAGTCTATTTCATAAAGATTTTCAAGTTCTAATTCAGAACAAGAAAATATGTTAAAACATCAGTATTTCACAGGCATAAATATTTCAGATGTCACGCAGTTTTTACCTCCATAATTCGGGTCCTTAATTAGTGGCCGTAATCAACTAAGACCTTTCTGCCACTTTAAGCATGGCTTATGACACTAGCTTGACGTATATAAGACATCCTTTGAGATATTTAGTATATTGTGACTTCTCACAGTCCTACTGGAGAAAAATATTTGATTTAGTTGCTTACACTGAAGTACCCACTGATATTTTTTATGCCCTAGGGTGTCCGTCATCCATCACAACATAGGACCCATGAGAGACTGGTGATCATCTGTGGAAACTGAGACATCTTCCTGGGACTTGCAGACTTGACAAATGCCCTGTGGGACATCCACGTTCCTCCGCAGGAACTAGAGGGTGTGCAGGTTGCTTTAGAGCAGACAAAATGGTTAAAGCAGCTACATCAGACAGCCAAATCCCATTCTTGTGTAGCAGATGAAAGAGGATATGGCTTGATTCTAGATACGGAAGTTGAGAAACAATTTGAGATGTCTTCAGGGAACTCAGGTGGCCTCCAGCTGCAGATCCTGAAGGCATATTTTTCCTAGAAGTTGTCATGAATTAGTGGTTTAGGTTGCTCAAGAAATCACAGGCCAAGGCATAGGCAAAAGCAGGTTTAATATTACAGTGAAAGTGTGACAGTTTGTTGGCAAGGTTCCCTCCACTACCTACTAGTTGGTTAAAGTAGACAAAGAGAAATTAGACTAAAATCTAAAGTCAATCAATGTAAAACTAAAATTAACCTAAAATGATCTATATGGAGGCTGGGGATTGAAAAAGGATAAGGATAGGAAAAAGTAAAGATGAAAAGGAATAAGGGAGATCCTCCTATTGTGTCACAAGGGTCAGTGTGGACCCTGTTGTTAAGCTTAGCCCGAGACTTGACCAAATGTTTAGGCCTAAAGAGTTTAACAGCAGTTTAACTTCATAGCTCTTACTCAATAGTTTAATTTAAACAATTTAAGAAAATATTCTGTAGAATTTTTTATAAGCACAACAGTCCTTATATAAGCTCACTTACTTAGACTTAACTTAAAAATCTAATATACTTAAGAATTTAAGAGAGGAAAATTCATAGTACATTTGCTGTAACATATTCACACTCACGTGCACACAGACTTAAAGCAGTATGTACAAGCTACATCTGTGAAAAATTCCCCTCAAATTCAGTGAAGTACTCATGTAACATCTTCTCATTGGGCCAAGGGTTGAGGCTGAGGAAGAGGGGATATCAGCCCAGGATCCGTCACCGTCATTCAGCAATCCTCCAAGTATAGCAAACTGGAGAATTTACTAGCTCTGCCTTATGACTTTCCCTCTTTCTTTTAACTTCTTTCCTCTTTTGATGTGTAACAGAGAAGGAAAAATATTTTGCTTGCCCTTCACTTTTTACTCAGGTTATGGGTCAGACACTCAAAACTAGGACATAATAAACCAGGAAAAGTAATTAATAAAAAAAAAAGGAGCAAGGAGATGGGGCATAATTAAGGCTTAAACTCCAGTTCTTATGGAACAAGTCATATGATAAAATTTAAGTCTTCTGCACTTTGTGAATCTATTTCCTCCCAAACTGGATGTTTCTGATTGTCACAGAAAAAAAATAATAAAAAAAGCTCCTTAAATCAGACACAAAATATCTCTAAGTGAGAATTCATGCTGTAATTAGCCTTGGTGGCATGTGTGACACTCAGTTTGTACAGATTCAAATATGAATGCCAAATTTAAAGTCTAGAAATCCTGAAGGCTTTTCGTCTCACAACCCGTGACCAGAAAATTTCGATGTGTATCTTTGATGTTTTGAGAGGTGTCATTATGACATATAGTCAATATGACAATTCAGTCCATTTTGTCCACTGCTTAAATACCACTCAGGGTGTAAAACAGTGTAAGATAAAGTATTCCAGGTCTGTAGCCCTGGCACATTCAAATTAACCTAGAGACATTGCAGAAAAATTAAAACTACACAGAATCTCATGTTTAATTATCCTAACTACCAGCAGCGTGTCCTGAAACATTCTATCACTTGACTAATAAATGACCTCAGGAAATACTATTTATTTACATGGTTTTGCAAAAAAATATCCTGAATATAAGGAAATGCACCTATAAACTTACAATTAGAGAATTGATATTTTCCCCTTGGGGTGACAGAAATCTATCCACTGGTATTTTTTTACTCACAGTTGTATTATTAAGATAGCATATAAAATGAGAAAATGGATAATTAAATGGATGAGAAAACAAGCTAGAAACACTTTTTTCTCCTTTTTTTTTTCCCTAGTGGTAAAATACCACATTGCATTACAGCATGGAGCTCTGGGTGGGAAAAAAAAAAAAAAAGAAAAGAAAAGAAAAGATGGGTGGAGAGGCAGATCCAGTCCAGGAAATTCTACCTGTTTTCCTAATATGACACAAGAGATAAGAATCATATATTTGTACCACTATGTCTTGCTTTGAAAGTAAGGAGTCTACAATATGTGGAACATGAAAATAAGTAAAGTACAACAGAAAGTAAAGGATTATAATAAGCAAAAAGTCTTTGGAAAATACCCTTAGTAGCAAGTGAGTATTTAGACAAAATGTATTTGGTGGCTACCCATGAGCGTAGTCAATGGAGGTTTTAAAAATGTTGCTAAGAATGTCCCAAATACTAAAAGTTTCTTGTTTCTGATATGCTACTAACCTGACATGGGAAGATGCATATGGTAGGAGGTACATGCACAAATTTTTCACAAGTGGAGTGTGTGAAAATGATCGTGAATGGGCTAAGCAAATACAATGGCAAAAACAATGGTTTGACTAGTGTAACACTCAGTCTAAAGCAGATTGCGCTGAAATAATTTCCATGTTAGAAACTATCTCCCACCTCCACCCATGCTCAATATATTGCAATGATCAGACAAAACTCAGCCAAATATTTTCTTGTTACCTAACCTATACTGATTTTAACATTAGGCTGAAGACTCTGGACAATATTACTGTACTTTATGAATATGATGTAGGTAGTGATTTTGTCACTTTTTCAATAATGTGCTGCTTTATTCTCAGAATGCTCATGAGTCAAAAGACCAAGCTGTCACCAGGAGTACAGTGCAAGCTTTAGAAGGTCTGCTCTTTCTTTTGTCCTCCTGACTTCCTCCAAGTATAGAGGGGGGATTTAAATTAAATATTTAGAGGAAATTCTGTACTGTGATGGAAGTGAGGAACAGGAACAGGTTGCCCAGAGAAGTTGCATATGCTCCATCCTGAGAAGTATTAAAGGCCAGGTTGGATGGGGCTTTGAGGAAGATGGTAGTGCATGGCATGTGTGTTTGGAACTATGTGATCTTAAAGGTCCCTTCCAACCCAAACCATTCTGTGATTCTGCAGTTCTAGAAGAGGTGACATTCTTTAATCTTGCCAATTTTTAAAGTAGACCTGTAGCTATAATTCATTACTTAAATTTTATTTTCCCACTAATTTTCAAGCCGATAAGCCTGAAGGCTCACATCATACTGTCCTTCATCCCCCCAAAATGTTGCTGAAGAACTAAAGATTAGCATGAATATACATGAAGTTTTAATAGTTTCTCACCCCTTCTTGAAGATATACAATATATTGTTTCTTTCCCAGATTGGAGAGTCAGAGTTAATTACTGTTCTCTGCTTCCTCTTTCAGCTATTATCTCTGTTGTTGGCAGACAGTTCCTTCTGGAGGGACTTGTGACTTGGTTGTTGTTGTAACTCCTTCAGGATAAAGACCTTTGGAGTCCTGACTGTATTGTGTTCCACTCAAGTCGACTTTTGAAATAAATGCTTCAGTTCAGACACTGAGTAGAGTCAGGATCTTTCCTCGTCTCTGTGTTTCATTACCCTCCAATGCTTCCTTGACTGTTTTTGCGGCCTTCACTGCACCACTTTGAACATGCCTGAGGTTCCCAAAGCTCAAGGCAATGTTTGTACAAACCATTTCCTACTTTCATGAGTCAGTGGAGCCTTGAAAGTTGTTCAGATGGCCAAATGTGGGTTTCTAGTCAACACTGTCAAGACTACTGAATATAGTGGATAGATTTTAATCTGCTCTGAGGAATCCCTTCTCCAGGCTGAACAGTCTTACCTATCTCAGACCTTCTTAGAGTAGAATAGAATAGAATAGAATAGAACAGAATAGAACAGAATATTTCAGTTGGACAGAACCTATGATGATCAACTCCAACAGCCTGACCACTTCAGAGCTAACCACAAGTTAAAGGCATTGACCAAATGCCTCTTAAACACCACCTCTCTAGGAAATCAGTACCAGTGTCAGAGTGCCCTCTTGGTAAATAAATGTTTCCTAATGCCAAATTTGAATGTTCCCTGATGCAGCTTTGAACCATTCCCATGCGCCCTGTCACTGGATACTAGGGAGAAAAACTCAGCACCTCCCTCTTCACTTCCCCTCCTCGGGAAGCTGTAGACAACAATGAGGTTGCCCCTCAGCTTCCTTTTGTCCAAACTGGACAAACCCAGAGTCCTCAGCTGCTCCCTATGGGACATGTTTTCAAGCCCTTTCACCAGCTTTTTGCCCCACTCTGGACAGTATGATATCCAATCCCTTTATAATCTTGGTGCCCTTTCCAGTATGTCCATGCCTTTCTTGTACTGGGGAGCTTAGATTTGGATGCACCACTCTAGGTGGAGAAGGATCAGTTGACTTCCTGCCACTACTTTGCCTAATGCAGCCCAGGATGATAACATTCACCTTCTTATCTGCAAGAGCACATTACTTGCTCATGTTTAACTTTGTGCCCACAAGAACACCCAGATTCTTTTCTGAAAAGCTGCTTTCCAGCCAGGTGACCTCCAGTGTATACTGGCACTTAGGATTGTTTTTCCTCAGGTGCAGAACTTTGCACTTCACCTTATTGAACTTCATATTGTTCCCATCGATCTATTTCTTCAGCTTACCAAAGGCCACTCTGGATATGAGTATGACCATCTAGAGTATCAGCCAATCCTCCTGGTTTTTTGTAATCAGCAAAAGTCAGTTGTGGCTACACTCTGCCTCATCACTCAGGTCATTACTGAAGATTTTAAACAGAACTGGTCTGTGTATTGATCCCTGGGGTACACTGCTAGTTGCTGGTCTCCAAACAGACTCTCCACTGACCATTCCACTGAGAGGAAACATCCCCTGAGGTGGTCAGCCTCCATCCACAGACCACAGAAGAAGAATAGACTGACACAAAAAAGCCCCACTTATGGTAAATAGCTACGACATGATTCAGGATAGATGAGCAACTTCCACGTCTGTGTGTGTCCACAAGTATGTTGCCATGTGAGCACACGTCTTCAAGACCATCAGTGATTGAATGAACACAGTAATTTAGTACAATGGCCAACATATTGCTGGAGGCCAGATAATGTATAGATAGGTCATGTCTCACCTTATTTTACCACTATTATTTTTCAGTTTTCTCTTAAACTGAAATTTCTGCCTTAGATACTTTCCACCATTTTTCTGAAGCAAATCATATGTTACTATATTGTACTTGCTCTGAACTCTGCAAGAAATTATTTTTGCATTCACATAAGTGTGATGAAGTTCATATAAAGTATCATCTGGTAGTTTCATTAGTCCTGTTTATTTTCTCTTCCAAATCTTACTTTGCCATATAATTAGCCCTCAAGATACTGTTCTACTTAACATTCCTTTTTCAAATAGTATTTAGTTAGCTTTCTCTCTACATGATAGCACAATCACATGGATTGTGAGTCCTGAGAGTGTGAATACATTTAGAAAGAATAAAGTTTAATGAAATGCAGTAAGAAGCATTCATGACTCAGATCCACATATCTACTGCTTTTTCCTTTTTATGTTTTTCAGTTTGTTCAAAAAAACAAGCCTGCCTGGTAGATATGCTTATAAACATTCCTGCACTGCTGCATGCTTTGAGGGCCTCATTCACCTCCATGTTAGTACAGACTGAACTAGCATAATGGGAAATCAGGACTGTTAGTTCTCATAGAGTCTCTCCAATTTGTTGGTATTGTTTCTATTTCAAAATATGAATTTGACATTTGCGAGAATGAGAACCTGACACTTCAGAAACAGGCAATAGTTCTGAAGATTGCAGACAGCCTGCAATATCCCTGGCTGGTGTAAATTGATCTTGCCCTGAGACAGCCTATGAAGCTGAAGTGATTTGTTTCAGATAAAGTTTGGCCTATGAAATATATTTCTGATCTGATAATGAACAGCCACAGTACCCAAGAGCACACAACGTTAGGCCTCTCTCTCCTGTGGATATATCAGGTTTGCAATAAGCAGTTTCCACGAAAAACACATTGCTAGCCATATGTTGATTTACGGTCCCGAGCAATAGGATTATTGTCATGAAGATGGCAAACTGGATTTTTCTCTGTGGGTATCTACTGGTAATTCTGTCCTGAACATTCTTAGCTACCTTTATGACTGCAACACATAAACTGTGCTCAGCTTTTCTGCTTCTGATTTTCTGCAAAGGTTGCTTGTGAGATGTTAAATTCAATTTTATTCTGAACTCCAACTTGTAAATTCTCCTGTGGGGAAAAAAATTTGAGAGATAGGAAGTCTTGAGGGTGACAGAACACTGAAACAGGCTGCCCAGAGAGGTCATTGGAGTCTCCTTCACTGGAGCTGTTCAGAACTTTTCCAGACGCAATCCTATACAACCTGCTTTAGATGAACCTGTTTTAGTAGGGAGTTGGACTAGGTGATCTCCAGAGGTCCCTTCCAACCCCAACTAATCTATGATTCTGTGTTCTATGAAGTCAGTCTGACATTTAGGAGGCCAGAGGACTGTATGAAGCTGCAAGAGGTGGCATGCAAATTGAGATCTTTCTGGAAAATACCCTAGGCTCAGGATAATGCAAGACAATGAATGGGGAGAGGGGTATAGCAGTACAATGCCAAACATCCACGTGTGAACATGTACTTACTGCATAACACACACTTCCGCTAAATTCATGGCTTGTACCCTTCTGACTCATGGAAAAATGCCCTTCATCAAACAAATGCAAATCATTATTCCTTAATACTTCTGGGTATTACAGGCTCTCTGGATGGTACAGCCCTGCCCTGACAAAAGGAGAATAATATGTCAGTGCCAGGGATTTTGTTTAGTAAGAGATGCTAAAAGAGGGAAGGATTTTTATTTTTCAAGGAACTGAGTAAAACAAGTACAATGAAACCTGAGCTGGGCAAATGAAATAAAAAAATTAGCCCAGAAGCATGCCTAGGAGACAGCCAGTGCCAGGCAGCTCCATAAGAGAGATGAGACAAATAGCAGGCAGTGGCTTCCAGCTTGGCTGGCAGCTTTAGCAGAGGCTGAGGTGCCCCAGGCTTATGTCTCCTGCACTAGACAGTGCTGGATCTCACCTTTTCAAGCCCATGGTTTGGTTATCTGTTCTGCTTGGACAACTTACAGTGGGCAATAAAAAGCTGTTCAGATGAAAGGTTTTACGGTCCCAAAGACCACCATCCTGATGAAATTGGTCTCCCACCCTCATTCCCTTTGCACTGATTGTGACCCCATCTTTTCCTCAAGTGAAATATATCTCTGATCAGCACAACACATTTTAAACTGCAGCTCTATCCTGAAGAGTAACTATGCAAAAATTTCACCTTCTAACTCATCAGATTTGTCACTTTAATGTGTTCAGAAGCAGATCACTTTAATGACAAAAGGAACTTTTTACTACATCTTGCCTGCGTTAACTCTATGGAGCCACTACAGCTGAAACACTGGAGCAGATTTTATTTCTTTGCAGCTGTGCAAGAACTGTTTATCAACATTCAGTCATGGAGTCAATTGTCAATTCTAATTTGCAATTTCTAATTACAATCTCAGATCCACAAAGTCACTAGAGGTAGTGGATGAACAAATTTCAGGATCAGATTTATTTACAGGCAGTGACGTTCTCAATGAAGTAATGAGTTGATCATGTAAGATGATAAAGTCATAAAAAAGGAGTCTAGCTTTCCAGAATCAGATTGGATGTAAAGGCTGATAACTTTAACAAGGCTCATAATTTTTTATCATTAAAACATTGGGAACACATTAAGCTTAGGATGGAACACCAGTGATTTGTTTTTGAGAAGAATTGAAACAGCATTGTATTTTAAGTGACATGGTATTGAGAAACTTCTGTCCTTTCCACAAAGATGAAAAGAAAAACCTCTCTGGGAAGGCCAAGATTGTGAGTAGTAAACAAATTGTCTAACTGACAACTAGTCCACTAATGCCCTCCTAATGCTGACATGGTTGTGTTTTGCTGTAAAAGAGAAGTCTGGGCAGAACTGTATTTACACTGGGGAGCAATCCTTCTTTTTACATGCAATATGGATTTCTTTTATCCATTCAACATTTTTCCTGGCACTAAGTTGTGACTGTCCTTTGAATCATATCAGCAGACAAAGATATTTCAAGGTAACTCAATGTGATTTTTAAAAAAAAATAATCTCAGAGTCCAAAAGTCTCCTTTATTTTCATTTTACATTTTAATATCTAATATTATTGAAATGCCACTTTTATTAAAGTGCCAACCAAGTGATGTTGTAATCAAGTGATTGCCAGGTCTTTTTTATGATGCTTTCTTTTTGTTTGTCATTTTAACAGTAAGAAAATTATTCTCTATAAAATTGCTGCATATGGAAAGCTATTTTGTAAAGGGAGTTCTTTTCCCATGCTTAGAAATGTGACTCTGTTCTGAGGCTTTGGAACTCTAAGAAACCCCAAAGAGGTTATTTTACCCAAATGCCACAATTACAACTATCTTATGTATTTGTAGAATATAAAAGTGATTTGATTTGTAAGCCTTTTCACTTTGATGAAACCTCTCAAAAGTGCTGTTCGATATGAATTGGAAATCAGGTAGTTAAAGGAAGATACAGAGAATGTGAGAGACCGGACTAACACAAAGAAAAGAAGAGAGGGCATAGTAATCTTCTACTGAATGAGAAAGGGCCTTTTGCTGAATTCAAATCTTGACATGACTTGGGGTGAGGAATCTGCTTAGTCTTGCAGTGGAATGGCATGAAGCAGAGCCCAGCAGACATTTAATTCTGCAGCACATGGTATGATTTATTAGGGTGACAGAATTTTTACAATCTGAGATTTGTACATTCATTACTTGAACTACATAAACAAGGAAAATAATGCTGTTCTGTTTATATGTATTCCAAAATAGAAATGGACAAACCTTGATAAAATGTCTTATATCTCTCTCCTTGTCCACACAAAGCAAGTTTCTTCTAAGTTTCTAGACAGAACATTCCTTTTGATGTATTATCAAAAATGTATTATCAAGACTGGGAAGGCTTTGCAGAAAGGTAATTATGTTTTTCTGCTAATTATGTAATTTTGGTGTTAATGGATTATCTGAGCTAAAATGTAGCAACAAATTTTAAACCAATCAGAGAAGTGTTTTTATCAAAAAAAAACCAACAAAAACACAAATATAATGCAAATGTTGAGAATGTCAGTAACCATGGAATTCAGAGTCTTTCCCTTTTGGTCTCTGGGCACCCTTATGACCAGGCTATAAAGTGAATTTTCTTTTCTTCTGACCCAAAGTTTTTGCAACTTATGACTGAAAATGGCTCAGCTTTGCTAGTGAAAAGGGTTAGTGCTTCACGCTATGCTGTCCTGGAAATTGTGGATTTCTGTGAGGTGCCTAACTTTAACAAGGTTTGAGGGCTTTGTATGAGCTATCTTTTTAGCTACTTACTTTTCTAGAATTCTCCCAATCCACGACTTTGCAACATGAAACGTTCAAAAGGGACAATAAGCAATGGCAGCAAAAAAAGAAATGTTTCCAATCCCCGTCCCCTTGACAGTACTGTCATTCCATGCAGGATTTTTGACACTGGTATAAGGACTGTGAGACTGTTTATGGAGACACAAGGGAGCCAGACTTCAAAACAACTCAACAAAAGTCCAGTTAAATTTCTTGACAATTGTTAAACCATCTCAAAACAATCTTGAATACACTTCTCATTCATTTAGGAATAAACTGATATAACGATGCAGGAAATGTAGCAATGCATTTATTTTCCAAGCCATGTTTTTAACATCAAGTGGCAAAGCCAGGCAATGGTGTTCCTGTTGCGTGAATTGTTGAGAGCCAGGTGTTTATGGCAGGTAACAAAGCAGAAAAAGTACAAGCTTCATTTCCCACAGACTTGACTGGGCCTGCAGCTAAATATCAAATTGTTTTCATTCAATCAACATCCAGCAGCAATCAGAAATTGAATCCTACAGTAGATTTCTTTGAGGTCCATAAGCTTTAGGCATGCTCAAGTGCCACGTTTAGAAAGCAACCACAAGAAGAAACTTTGCCAGAAAAATAAGATTAGGCAAGTCATTTCCTTACACTGGACATGTTTATATTTAGTGGCTTAATTGGATACACCCTTATTACAGTAAATTACATGTAAAATCATGAAGAAGTTCTATCAATTCTAATGGAAGTTTTGCTCTTTCTAAACAAAATATAACATCATGTTACACATCTCCCTTTGGCTACATGTCTCCATATTTTAGCTAAGTATGTCTATAGTAGTTCCTTAGCCAACTATCTCTTTATTAGCACCAGACCATATAAACAATTTTTAAGGTCACAACCAAAGGTTGTAGGCTGACAGTAGGATTGGGTAGGTGAGTGCATCATTTTCATGGAGGTGAGAAAACCAAAGGAAACATTTCTATTTCTAGCATGGACCACATAATGAAATGTTTGGCTGCATCATTCGTTCTGATGCCCCAATAACTTCTCTAGTTTTTTATTTAGAAGAAAAGGAAGAAATATATCGTTATAACTCTCTTTATCATACTTTTTTTTGTCCTGCTCATAATCCCCTCCACCACTTGCTCCACCTGAGGCTGGAAGGGTAGCTGAGACTTCATCAGCAGATGGGGTATGCAAAGATCTGTCTTCACTTCCTAATCCAGGAGGCAGGTATATCCCTGCAGTTTCAGAACAGAAAGGATGCCAAAGCCCAAAATTAATCCAGCAAGCTGGCCCCTGCTGAATGACGTTATGCAAAGCAGCAGCTAACAGAAGGGGGAAGATGTGAGAACTAGTGGGACTCTGGGAGTACCACCTTCTGTGACTGCAGCAAGGTCTACTAAGGTGTGGATTCAGTTCTCTGTTTTTATTTGGAAAAGCTCTTGTGCAAGAAAACAATCTGAAGATACACTAGATAAAGCAGACTTTGTGATGAAGTGAACTTCAGAAAGCAGTTTGATTACAAGGTGAACTTTATGTGGCCTTTTTTCAATGTGATTTTTTGGAAATAGTAAAATTTAAAGCATTGGAAACTATGTTTCTTTTGGTATTTTATAAGTAAAATGTGTATACATACATACACCTATATATATATATATATATATATGTAAAAATACAGGCCATGTGTATTTTCCAGTGATGCCTCCATCTTATTCTAGTACTCCATTTCTGTCTCTGACAAAGCTCTTTAGGAGTCCTGTGCATTTGAATATTTGCCTCTCTACTGTGATTCTTAATAAAGATACAAATTAGTGTCAATGGTGATGATGGTTTTTCACAGTATAGGCAGCTGCCAATTAGAAACTGGACTGAAACCACCAGATAGTACCCATGATATCCAGCCACTTCAGTGCTGGGCAGTATGCAGGTCAGGGACACAAAAAAAAGCTCAGCCACCCGTTAAGAATCACCCAAAACATGCAGTCTCCCTGAATATACATAATTCTTCCACACTGATTAAAATAGCTTCATTAAAAAATGTATTCAAGGGCCCTGGATTTTCAGCCTCTGACACTTTTTATGTAGGCCAAAGAGTACTTGTTCTAAAGCATTGAAGGAGGATTAATCAGCAAATTGGCTGCAACTTCCTTCAGAAAGAGAATGCTGATTTTTTAACTACTGTATTTTAATGGTATCTCTGAGCCTGAGACTTGATTTTGTGGCATTCAGCATGTGACTCATGTTCTCTTATAACTTTGAATTATGCATTTTATCTTGTCTTCTGATTTTAGATTTTACTGACAAGGTTCTCAGTCACTGCTAAATAAAACCAACCAGCCTGCTTCTAAGGCTCTTTTTGTTGTTTTCATTTCTTATTATTCATCAGAACTCAGAGATCCAAGTTCAGCCCCAGACTCAGTACTTGTGCCTGCTTGAGCACCTCTCATAGCCTTGTCAATGGCCCTGACAAGCCAACTGTCTTAAAGTCTCTCTTTTTATTTCCAGTTTTTTCTTCACTTTTGAAGTCTCACTTTGCTCACAGGGTGGAACAGTTCTATTTTCTGAGTGCTTATCCACCAGGAAATCTATCTGCTAATCCCCTACACTGCCTCTTTGTGCTGCCACACTGGTGCATTTGAAGCAGTTGTGAACCAGGTTGGGAAAAGCCTTTCTGCATGTGAATCTCAGGTAGACTGATTGTTCTGATATTTTACTTACATGATTTACTCCCTTTTCTTGTTATTTTTAGGAACACAGGATAGGTCAGTTTGCAAGAAACTTCATATTTCTAATGCAACCTGCAGCTCCATGCAGGGTTGGCTTCAAGCTCAGCATCCTCCCACCACACACCACTTGGAAGAATCTGCCTCCACCCTCGCTGTAGGTGCCTGGGCTCTGCTGTTCAGTGCCCTTGAAGCTGTGTCCTCACCAGAATGAACAAGTCCATGTTGCTCCTCAGCTTCTCTTTATAGGACAAGCGCTCTTCCCTCTCCCATCATAGAGGTCTCTACTTAACTCCCTTCAGTTTATCAATGTTTGTCTTGAACTGGGAGTCCAGAACTGGATCCAGTAGCCTAAACTTAGTGTAAAAAATGCTGAGCTGAGGGAGACATCATTTCCCTTGCTCTCTCGCTCTGTTTCTAATCAGTCCAGGGTACTGTTGCTGCTGTACCCACTGCTGGCTTAGGCCCATCTACCAAACCCAAAGGGCACCTACAGCAGAGCTGCCTCACAGCAGAGCCAATCCATCCCCAATCTGTGTTACTGCCGTGGTTCTCCCTTCCTAGGGGCAGAACTTTTCATTTTTCCTTATAAAATTTATAAGGAGATTGCTGTTGGCTGTTCCTCCAGGCTGCCCAGGTCCCTCCAAAGGCAGCCCTGCCCCTGAGCAGGTTGACTGCACCCACATCCAAGTGTCAGCTGCAAAACTTCCTGTAGTTTCTCTAGGCAGCCTCTTCTGTCTTTTTACCATGTCCTTTTTCCTATTTGCTTTTATCTTATCTGCTTGCTAAACACAAGGTAAATTTCAGCCTGTTCTCCTAATAGAGCTGGCAAGAAGTTTCCCTGTTTTAATCCAGATCACACTTCTTAAACAAACCTTTTTTCATTCACAACATCCAACCACATGGACCTGGAGAATGTAAATTTCTCCACTGCTGCAACAAGGTATTTTTCTAACAGCAATGTAAAATCTTAATCAAAGCTTACAGGAGCAGGGAATGCCACAGTGTACTTTTGCAATGCATCAGTAAGACCAAATGCCAGCTTTTTCCGTGCCAGCTGATTAGTCTAATCTCAAGCATACCAGCTAGTAAACTGTGCTAGAAGAATATTTCCGAACTGGATTCCATTCTCTGATATGCAAACAGTTCTTGAAAACTTCCAAAATGCTACTTTTATTTTAATGAGTAGAGGTTTTTTTTTGTAGTCATACACAGACTTTTGTGATCTTAATTAATAAGCATTTTAAACACTAGTAGTTCTCAGATCAGTGGGGTTCACAGGTTCTGACACTTTTAAAGGAAGAGCTGGTCATTCTATATTTACTTTAGTTTTCTGGTTTATTGTGCTAATTAAGGGATCATTAATTTCAAACATATTAATGTATGCAAAGCTCCCTGCAAATGCAAAACTCTAAGCTCAATCACTGTTCCACATTTTGCTGTTCCTCTGTGGAAAAAATAGGGTAGGGGTCACTTTGCTCTAAAAATACACAGAGAGTGTATCTTGCAGCTCAAATATATGTCAGCAAGTATTTATGGAACAAAATAGGGTAACACCAACTGGATGATACTTAAAATGTCAGTGAGAACATTAAAATGGAAATACACCTCCTATTTGTTTGTCAGCCAAATAACAAACCTGGACTAATGCTTTTCCTTTGCCAGACTTGTCTGGTTTTGTTTGGGTTTTTTTCAAGCCTGTGATTAGCATTAAAGAGGAAATCATGTGTTCTGCCTGCCTATAAATATTCACATACCCCATTTCCCTCAGCTGTGCTTTTGTCCCCCGACTGAGATATATGGATGTTCACCTGAAAAGTGAATGCCTGACCATCAATACTCATGTCAGAATGCCAGCTCCAGAGCAGGGAGAAGCCAAGGCTCTTGAAATAAACAATAATCAGGGGAAGTTTCAACAAGCATCCTGAAACTGTACATCTGGCAGTGGTCTTTTGATAACAAGGCTGTTCCCTTCAAGCACCAACTGAAGAGGTCAATCAGTGTCAGGCTAAAGGTTTGTCTTTGACTTTTTCGAGACATCACTTGTTAGTTTTATTGACATTGCCCAAAACTAACCAAATAATAATATCAACCAAAAGATACTAAGGACAGCAGTGAAAGCATTATATAGAAATACCATTCCTGTTTATTTGTCAGTCCCATTCAGAGCCAGGTCTACTGCCTTCTTTTTCCAAGCATCACTCAACATCATACAAGCTTGGAGATTGCTGGGGCACTCAGTTTGTTGGATGCCCTCTCCCCATGATCCCCAAAGAATAAGGAATTGCAGACTGACCGTTTTTGTAGCTGATTACATGTTTCTTGAGCATATTTAGCTTCTCAAGCCTTCATTTCCTACCTCAGATTGGAATAATTTAGGATTATTTGCCCTAGGTGTCTACAGGACTCCCAGTCAGATACACCAGCTAGAGACAAGTTAGGAAATGAATTGTCAGCAGCCACCATCTTTCTCTTTGTACTTTGCCTTCACCACAGTTATGCAGTGCTGCATGGTGGCTTTGCCACTTGCCTAGCAGATGTCTTTGATGGTGATAATCCTCTGCGCTTTACTTTTTTTTTTCAGATGAAATGTTGAAATCTATCAAACAGCTTTATTTCAAAATGCAAGAGTCTGTCTCATTTGTGCATTGCTAAAGCACATATCTGGAGTGTTAAAAACACAGATTGCGCTGAAAGCGAACACACCTAAAATAAAGTGAAGGTCCTCAGATGCTGTCCTGATTGATATTACAGCAGTACAAATGAAACAGATGTACATATTTAACTTAGCTTTTGTACAGAAACAACTCTACAGAAAGAAAGAAGAGACCTCAAGCTCCTAGCAGGTTAGAACAGAGATGTTTCATATGCCCACTGGATTTTCTTGCTGTGAGTAGTTAGTTCACCCTAGAGCAAAAAATGTAATCAGCATGAGAAAACTTACTTTAGATGGCAAAAGAACTACCTGTAAGATCTGAGACAGTCCCATGAAGCACACAAAATGCAACCAAGAACCCTGTTTTCAGCTTGCTGTTTTTTTCATATAGAAAATCCACCACGTTTATAAGATCCCTTTCCATTTGCAGCATGAATTGTTGCCCTCAGTTTATAGTATTATGTAGATCTTTAATTTTTCAAAAGCAATTTGCTCTGAACTCTCTTTCTTTTTCTCAGAAGAAAAACAAAGAGAAGATGAAGAGAAAAGGACAGGCTGAGGAAGCCACATTGCTCTTTGCAGTAGGACATTCTCTCATCACGCTGGAACAAGCAGTGAGGGCAATAATAGGTTTTGCAATCATGATGCCCTGTGTTGCCTTGTAGTTTGGCCTCTCTCTAACAAAGTAATTTAATGCCCTGTGAGTTTGTTAACCCTTGTGGAAAAACAGCTCAAAGATATATTTTTTCAGTACCTCACACAAAAATTGTCAGGTGTTTGTCAGACTCTTAATGACATTTACAAGAACATGCCTGAGAAATTACTGTCATTGAATAATCAAAATCATGTTTTCAGTATATAGTAACATGAGATGTGAAAACACTTTCAATCATGTAATTCCTAATCACAATTTTTAGGATCTTTGACAGTTTTCTGTCTTCAATACCAAAGAACCTGATCACAAACAGTATTTATTGAAGGTAATTGAAAAATTCTTCTGGGAAGTAGACAAGGTGTTTCATTTCAGTTTTATAAATGGGAGTTTGTCTTGCAGACAAACAGACATAATTCTTGCTGAGGCTTGTTGAGTGGGAGAAGCCAGAGCAGGGAATAGAAATTTAGGGTGGAAATCATCTCAGCACTTCAAACATTAAATATCCAGTCTAAAATAAGCTCTGAGAATGCAAGAGAAGTCTCACAATAATAGTACATCACGTACTAAGATGGATGGCTGGGGCACACTGCCTGCTGAAGATGCCTCTCCCCACTGGTCCTGTCAGGAGCTAAGCCAGCATGATCAGGCAGCATTTTAAAGCTGAAGCCTGAAGTCTTCCCGTTAGAACTGCCACTTTCAAGGTGACCATGGGAGTACCTACGCATTGGGTACTCTCCTTCTACAGCCTAAGTAATTTCTCCAGGCTGTTTATTTCCAAAAAAGGAAACAGTAACCATGTCACAACTAGCCATTGTATTCCATTAAAAAAAAAAAAAAAAAGCTATTTTGCTAATCAGGATGCCGCATATCATTTCACAGAAGAAACAGATGTTCTTGAACATAATCAACATAATTTTATCTATCATCTAGCAGTTTAAACCAACCTGCTACGTAGTCTCCTCTGAGCAGACCTACAGAGTTCATTCTGCATTTATTTTTAGGGGACAGGCTACGCCACAAGAGAAGACCAGCAGTGAAATTACAAACCACATAGATTGTAGATCTCTGTTCCCACAATAAGAAGTCTCTTCAGTAAAGTCAAAATACTGCTGATTCAGCAGCATCAGCCTTTCTCTGTCTCATGCCATTAGTCCTGAAGGGAGACAAGGAGTCATGCTGTTCTGCTTACTCATGCAGAGGAAACTAAAATCTCTTTTGAAATAATAAACGCAGTATGAACGACCTAATGCCAGCCTAATCACTCCACAGACCTTGATCTTAAGTGCAAAAATGCCTGTGCTGCTCAGTTGCAAAACCCAACATTGATACCAAGTGGGAATGAGAAATAGAAATGCTTCATTACGCCTGGTTTTCCCTTCTGTGCCAAAGCCTTGGTTCCAAAAACTGGTTCATATATGCATTAGTAAGAAGTGACATGTAATAAGAATGAATCTGCAGAACGGGACAGCTGGTGTTAAGGATTTTCAGGATGCACTATCGCTATTTTATGGAGCGGCACCTCGGACAGGTCTAGTCTCACCCCATGGATTGAATGTTCACAACTGGCTGGAACACACTAAAGGCTTTCCTGAAGCCCATCATTTTGTTCAGCTCAACCATGAGCAGTCCAGCTTGCTCAGAGACTGCACCATGACCCAAAGCAAGATACAGAGGGACAAATGACCTGCACTAAAGCACTGATCTAGATTCACCAGGCACAGTTTCAAGAACTTGCTGACAAACGAAAACAGCATGACTGGGAAGTTGACTCTCTGGAGCTTAGTGTATACTACTGAAATTAGAATGTCAAAGCTACCTGACAAGTAGGCAGCTCATACCCAAAAAAGAAACTAGTTTTTAGGCAGCACTACACCATATTTCTAAACACCACCCTTTATATTGGCATCCTCTACCAGAATAAACTGCCTACAAGATTGCATTTCCACATGCCATGCTAATACAGCTACTTTAGCAAGAATTTTTCATTTAGACGTTTCATGAACTGTGTGAAGTATACACCATTCTGAACCAAGAAAAAAATCCAGGAAGGATTCAAGGTGCCTTAACTTTCCCCTGGTGAACCAGAATGCTTTTCATAAGCACATTTCATTCCAGTAAAACATATTTGACCTCACACACTGAACGCCTGCTCCATGCCATTCTTATCTGCACTAATCGGATATTTGCGTGAGCTAGAATCTGCTTTGGGTAATGCTTAAATAATCATGGAAAGAATGTGACCCAACTGTGAGAAACCTTTAATTCCATCTTCCCCTTCCCCAAATGCAGGTGCACACAATATGGTGCAAAACTTTTAACATGTCTTTCCTTTGCCATTTTGTGCTCTTTAGCTCTTCTTTGAATATAACCAATTCCCTGTATCATAGTATTCATGAATTACCTTCATGTTCTTTATAGAATTAGGTTACCTGAGAAGTAAACAAGTCTATTTTGATATCTGAGGTGTGGATCCAATAAAAGATATGTGTACTTGAAAAGAAAGCTCTGCAAGGCCTCTGCCAGAGCTCTTGGCTCTTGGGGTGAAACCCAGAGCTTCAAAAGGACAGTTACAAACAGACATCACACCTTCAGCAGTAGACATCTAAGTCTTGTCATTAAGAGACACTGAGTACAATGGGAGGTCTCAAACCCTCTCCCTCAACAGAATTTAACTGAGGCAAGACTGAAGGAATATATCTTCATTTATATTTTCATATCCATACATGCATACAGACACATACACACACACACATATATATATGCATGCACAGAGTCTGGATTCACAGCACAGTGTCATTCTCACCAGACAGAAAGCTACAGCTGTTTTTTGAAAAGATAGAGACTGTCTCTCCTTTGCAGTAAGCAGAGCTGGAAGTACCAAGGTGGTGATGTAGGAATTGGGAAACCAAGGCCACGCCCTTCTTCAGTTTCTGTGGTTGCAAACAACACCTTCTAGTACCTTCTTCTGTGTCTACAAGCAAGAAAGTTAATCTGGATGTGATCAGTGTCCATGCCTCTTCTTGATGTGGTCACACTACGAGCAAAGCCCGTAGACTGTGGGCAAAATCAGAGACCATGTGCATTGCAGAAAATGTGGTGGTCAAGGCACCTAACTGCAAAACAGAAGTCTCAGGCTCTGATATTAATATCCAGGATCCTTTCTGGAGTCCCATCTGCCCTGTCCTCCAGAAAGTACCATCATTAAGGAGGAAAACTCATCGCTGTTCCTGTCCTCCTGGCTCATCATTTTTGCCCCTACAGGTCCTGGTACAATGTCCTTGCCCACAACTTGCAGACCCATACTATGCTCTGCTGGAGTTAAGGTAGAGACAGACTTGCTGAATGGGAGCACTGGTGGCCCTGGTCTCCTGAAAGTCTGCATCAACCATCATTGTGCAGAGGAGGACCTCCTTTATCAGCTGTACTTTTAAATGTTGACTGTCAAGTTTTCTGGGAGAAATAAACAGATGGATGCTCAGTTCAGACTAAGTGGTAACATTTAGCCTTTCACTGGAGCATAACTTTAGGCACTTGAGAACATTTTATCACTAAAACTCTGGCCTTTCAGCTGTTTCAGCAAGCTAGGCACCATGAGGAAGGAAAGAAGTACTCTCTTGTACCAAATTATATGTAGCCTGCATCTAAAGTTCTTAAATACTGCTTTATTCCCAAAGTCCTTGCAAGTGAAACTGGGAAGAGAATAAGTATCATGAGACCATTACAAACAGCATTCAGGAGCTTCTCTAACTGTGCCTTGATCTTGTTTTACACTATGATGCCCTGTTCAAGACCCAGTCTAAATTCTGATGAGTCAAATTCCCAGCAGGAGGGCCAGAAAAAAATTGATCACAGGTTTTGATCATCAGCCATCATCTTCTGGAACACACGGATGCAGCTTACACAGGATCTCGGTGTTTCCACATGTAAGCACATCAGGATATTGGGGGCAACAGCTCTCTAGTTGCTGCATGAAATCTGGCTGACTGATTACTTGGACAGAATAAAAGTGTGATTTTGGCAATGCAATAAAATGCTTTACATCTGAGGCTGTGTGTAGTGCAATAAAGGTGATTCTTTGCTTCCTGCCCTACCTTTACCACACTTCTGTTTTCTTCAAATGGCTCTACTTTTGGCACTGAGTCCAATTCTTCTTCTGGCTGTCACTGCGGCAGTTGAACTACACCCAGGAGGTCAGGCTAGACTGCCAGACTGACTGGCAGCGATGCACCTTGGAGAGCTGAATCTGGCCCTTCCTGTGATGGAGAGAATAGGATGTGCTTCAAAATGCTGTAGTACTGCATTTTCAGAGAGGGAATGTCGGTGTGGCTTATGAATAGTTACACTTAATAATACAGCACACAGCAACTCAGTGACAATAATTTCTCAGGGACCAGAAGTCCAATGATACTGAGCACATATAAAATTTTACTTGAAATCTTACATCTTTGTACAATGCAGATGTACACATGAACAGTTACCCAACTTTGTCACTCCACTGATCTCAGAGCTATACTTGAGTCTGGCAGAGATATCATCTGCAATTGCTTCACTTAAGGCTTTTTCAGTAGTCTATTACTGATTGACCAGTTTGGAGAACTGGCATTTATAACTGGAAGGGTCAACTGGAATCACACACTTGACTTCGTCTCCAACCACTGCTTCCTACCTGTTTTATGAGAAAAACTACACCTTGCATTTTGTGGCAGTCCTTTTAAAAGAGGCTAGGAAAAAAGAAGGTGCTTCAGACCATGGTACTATTATTTTTCTTCCCTTGAAACCATGGGCAGTTTGAAGCATGGTGGAAATTACCACTCATTCCGCAGGAGCAAAAGCATAATTTCTGAGCCATCAGGGATAATCGGGCAGCAGAGGCCACTTACATTTGATAGTTTCCATAGTCGTCCATAGGCAAGGAACCAGACCATTATAGTTGTCTTCTGCAAAGTTCTTTGCAAAAAATTGTGTGAGAGAGACAGATTAACATGAAGGTATGGCCAGTGAGTGACAGCCTCATCTATGTATCCCATATAGACACATTCTTTAAAATGGTGAGTGAAATGCATTTAAGCATGTTGGTGGAGTAAACTAGTTTTGAAGTACCTGATATTGTTCATTCTACTAATTTTTTATGCAAAGTAAAATGATTTTAAATTAGTTTTTCTTGAAAGAATAACGATTACAACCAAATGGTGAGTTATAACAATTTACTGAATGAAGAAATCTGTTCAGTGCAGTTCATTGATCAAGCAGTAAAGCGGTCTTCACCAAAATATTAAAGTTCCTGAAGTAGTTTCCTCCTGTATTGAGAGAGCAAACAGACAGAAGAGGTGCAAATAAAAGCTGCTTTCTCTCACTACATCTTCCCTTTTCCTGGAGAGGATAACATGTTACCCAGATTTCCCTAAATGTAACACTGGCCATTAACATATCAAGAAACTTTAAGTGAAAATGACAACACCTGGGTTTTATACATTTTTTTCTCAGAAACACACATGCCCATCTTGGACATAGAAAGAATTTGCATTACTGGAGGACCCGAGCTGGACGCTAATATCAGTCCATATCTCTGGGAAGACAAACTGATCTCTTCCAACTTCAGATATCCAGGCAACAAACACCAGTGCCTCACCTAGCTGAGTGCATCTTTGGTAAGGAGGGAAATAGATACGCTTAGAGCATGACTTGGTAACTACTTCAGGATGAGACGAAAAGCACCTTAGAAAGTCTGGTTTCTTTTCATTGGCCACAAAGAAGCTGTAGATGGTAAACTCAAACATACATGTCCACACTGCAGATTTCCACGGCTAGTCACTGATGTCCACAGTAGGGGAATTGGGCCGTGAATTCCTGGGGAAAGATGAAAAAATAAATAAATTACTTCTTACACTCTTACGAGCCTAGAAATGGATAAACAACAGAGTTACTAGGCCTCTCCTTCTGCCGTATTCTGCTTTGTACTTCAAGGCCCGTACCTTGTGAACATAAGCACAAGTGGCTGATACTTATGCATAGTCCACTGATTCTAAAGTTAAAAGTGCATGTATACATATTTTAGCATGATTAAGACCTACATTCAAGTTTTTTCAAAATCTTTATGTCAGTCGAATTACAGACAATGACCACTGAATCTGCAGTTTCTGTTGAAAGGTCAAAATAAGGGTTGGGAAACAAGATACAGTTTACATACTGTACAGGGCTTTTCTCTAGTCTCTATTTATCTTTTCCCATGTAATTTCTGTCATCTTTCTTAGTAAAGTTAATCTAAATAGCTGAAGAGGGGGACTTTGAAGGAAATTAGGGTGAAAAAGAGAGCCTACCAGTTATGGAAAAAAGGGCTGGCTACTCAGGAAGATTTTAGGAATCTAATTAGGTCTTGTAGAAAGAAAATCAGAGACGAAGGCAAAATTTGAACTCAATCTTGACACTTCTGTTAAGGATAACAAAAAGTCTTTCTATCCATACGTCAGTAGCAAAAGGAGGGTCAAGGAAAACCTCCCTTCTTTACTGGACATGTAAGGTAACATAGTTATCAAAGATGAGGACAAGGCTGAGGTATTTAACACCTTCTTTACCTCAGGCTTCAACAGTAAGACAAGTTGTCCTGAGGACAGCTGGCTTCTGAAGCTTGTAGACAGTGATAAGAAGCTGAATAGCCCTCCTGTAATCAAGGAGGAAACAGTCAGCAACTTGCTGAGCCACTTGGATACTTACAAGTCTATGGGACCAGATGGGATCCACTCAAGGGTGATGGGGGAGTTGACAGAAGAGCTCACCAAACCTCTCTCCATCATTTACCAACAGTCCTGGCTCACTGGAGAGGTCCCATATGATTGGAAGTTGGCAAATGTCACACCAACCCACACAAAGGGCCAGAAGGAGGACCCAAGACATGCCTGACCTCAGTGCCTGGCAGGGTTATGGAGCAGATCATCCTGAGTGCAATCACACAGCACCTACAGGATGGACAA
>JAWMRA010000001.1:48849126-48880932 GCA_035584735.1 Pseudotriccus pelzelni | reverse complement strand
GAGAGGCTGAGGGAGCTGGGGTTGTTTAGCCTGGAGAAGAGGAGGCTCAGGGGAGACCTCATCACTCTCTACAACTATCAGAGAGGAGGTTGTAGCCAGGTGGGGGTCGGTCTCTTCTCCAAGGCTACTATCAGCAAGACAAGAGGGCATAGTCTTAAGCTCTGCTAGGGGAAGTTTAGGTAAGAGATTAGGAAGAAATTCTTTACAGAAAGGGTAATCAGGCATTGGAATGGGCTGCAAAGAGAAGTGGTGGATTTTCTGTCCTTGGAGGTTTTTCAGGTGAGACTGGATTGGCACTTAGTGCCATAGTCTAGTAACTGTGTTGGTAGTGGACCAAGGGTTGGACTTGATGATCTCAGAGGTCCTTTCCAACCCATCTGATTCTATGATTCTATGATATAGACACTGTTATTCAGAAAGAAACAAAGCTAAATTCAATTTAAGTTACTTCTAAAGTGCAAAGGGAAGGAAATTATAGTGACTGAAAGTAACTTTCATTTTGCATAATAGTTTCCACTGGCACAGGGGATTAATGTAACTTCAATAATCAATTTCAAAATCACTATATTTAATTCAGCTCATTTTCCCTCAGCATCAAATGTAGACAGGCTCTAAATAGCAGTTATTTGCTATGGTGCACAAGCCCTTAAGAGTGAATTAATACTCTTTAAAAAAAAAAGGAGTCAACTTCAGTTACCAGAGAACCACAAGATGAAGTCTAGCAGTTCTCAGTCAGCCATTAATGATGGCCAGTACCATCAGGCATCCCACGCTTCACCAGCAATCTGCTGACACAAGGCACTGTCGAGCAATAACATAGTGGAGGAAAACATAATTTTTAAAGCAGCATGATCATGGTGAATTTGAATGACCTAATTTTGCAGGGCTTGAAAAGGCCAGTTTTCTGAGTTCCACTCCAAACATATCTTATCTTGTAAGTCACAGATTAGGCTTTGATACAAGCTAAGGTTTTAGGACAGATTTCATGTTCTGAAACTGTTGTCACAGACATGGGGTTGAACTGTTACTTTGGCAGGATATCATTCTTTTCACCAGCACTGTGACATATGGGGGTGGAGGAGGAGGAGAGATGGGAGGAAAAGGTGGTTGTTTTGCATCCCTACTCAGCTCTCTCTCACTTTTTTCACACAGTCATCCATTGCAATCCCTCATTGAATAAGCTTGGCAGGCTCAGAGGCCAGATGTCAAAGCCTGGCTTTGACTGTAACCCTCCAACACTGGCGTTTGGCTGTGCCATTGCCTTATTCATGGGCAGTCCATTACTTATAAAATAGTAAAACTGTTGAGATAACATCATTATCTATCTGCATTCAAATCAGTAATTTACAAATTCCAAGAAATCACCAAGAATCTGTAACTGTACCTTTATATATATATACTAAGATCAAACATTATATAGTTAATTGATTTCTTCCTTAGTAATCTGAAATCGCTAATCCTGTTACTGAATCAAAATACCCCAATTTGTAAGGAAATTGGAGAGCTCACCCTGGGCTGCTTTTGTGTTTGTAAATCTATTGTGGATGCTTGTAAATAGTAAACAAATGTCACAATAGCTTGTGCATGAATAGGGTCAGGTTCAGAGATGGCTACATATCAAAGCTAATTATGAAACAAAACCTTAGAGGATCTGAAAGCATTTCTCTGAAGTGCTGCTCTGTTTGACAGCTGCAGACATGCACCACCAATTGCCACCTTTTGTGGCAAGTCTCAGTTTTCTTATACAAATGCTTGAGCATGAAGAAGAGGGGCAGCTGAGCTTGGCCCATAATAAGAGGATTTGAAGTTGGATTCCTTTTGTGGAAAGAGCAATCTATGCATTTGAGATGTATCTATGGAGCTATGTATTGCTGCCCAGTGATGGGGGTGGGATGTGTGTTATCAGCTCGTATGAAAGAAAAATGAAAGGTATTAGTTGGAGAAAAAAATGCCATTATTGTCAAGAAGAATGAAGGCTGCAAGGGAAAAAAAAGGCAACTGAAAGAAAATGTATTACAGTATTGTTTTTAAATATTAATTTCTATGAACTAAAGCTACTTATTGACTAAGGGGCTTCACATTAATATTGGAAACCTTTATATGGAATTTTCTACATTTTAATTATTTCTTGCCCTGCCTGGTATATTAATGTTGTGGTCATCTTTGAAAGAGTATTACCATTGGTGATTTTTGCAAAATTCAACCAGTTCCATGACTCTCTCAGTTTGAATTAAAACAAGCAATGAAGGAAGTATGCTGCTATCATGACACTGTGAATCATCATTATTTTCTGTAGTTGGCATACTTGAAACATTACCTTTGGTCAGTGTTCTGGAACCCTTCCTTTCCTCCAGCAGCAAATCACTAAGGGAGAAATTCTTGGAGAGTTGGCTCATGGACTTAGATTTAGGACTGTAATAATTCCATAAAGTAATGTGTTTCATCTGCTGCATTTTGTTTAGATTCAGCATTCAGGCCAATGCTTTTATAGTTTGTTAATGGCTGAGCTGGCCAGAGAGTGTGTTTAATAGATACAATTTTCTGATTGTGTTAAGCTCTGTATGATTCATCTCCTGGCACTCTGTCCTGCTGGATTTAATGATATAATATTTTTACCCACTGAAACTGCATGTATTGGGTTTGCATGGCAAGTTTTTTCTGCAGGGGTGGCTTCTGTGCATATATGCCAGAAGCTTCCCTCTTGTCCGACAATGACAACGCCAGCTGGCTCCAAGACAGACCCACAACTGGCCAAGGCCAAGCCCTTCACTGATAGCAGTAGAGTAACCTGGGGTAACAGATTTTAGAAGAGGGGAAAAAAACACTTCACAACGTCAGCTGCAGCTGGAGAGGAGTGAGAGTATGTAAGAGGAACAGCCCTGCAGACACCAAGGTCAGTGAAGAAGGAGGGGGAGCAGGAGGTTCTTCAGGCTCCAGAGCAGAGATTACCCTGCAGCCCATGTGTTAGGATCAGGTTCTTTAAATTATTAGAAAGATGCCTCTGCCCTAATTAAGGTGCAAACAAGACCCTATGCTGAAAATATAGGACGGATTTTTATTTAATGATAAATGTGAGGTAGAGAAATATAGAAATAAATAGGAAAAAGAGGGAGGAGAGAAAGAGAGTGACAGAGAGGCAGAGTAAACAGAAAAATATCACCACTCCTTGGATTCCAGTGGTGTCCCCTTAATCCCCTTTTTGTCATCTTCTAGTGGGATAATTGGACGATAGTACCACCTTATATCAGGTTCCTATCACAGTCCAAATTAGTATGCATATTCAGGAAGGGGTGGGCTTTGGCGAGCAGTTGCTTCTTTTCAGTTTTCTACAGTGGAGAAAAGTTCTTCAATGATTCAAACAATGTTTAAGCATAAACCATTTCAGTGTTCACACCATGGTGCAGACCAGGGGAAGCAGTCTGTCCCTCTGCAGCCCATGGAGGCCCACGGTGGAGCAGATATCCACTACAGACCCTGGAGGACCCTAACCCAAAGCAGGTGGCCTGAAGAAGACTGTAACCCCGAGGGAAGATGCCGGACCTGTGGCCCTGCAGAGGGAGGAACCCACCCTGGAGCAGGTTAGCTGGTAGGGCTTGTGACCCCATGGGAACCTATGATGGAGCAATCTGTTCCTAAAAGACTGCACCCTGTGGAAGGGACCCACACTGGAGCACTTTATGAAGTACTGCACTTGTGGGAAGAACTCATATTGTAGACATTCATGGAGGACAGTCTCTTGTGGGAGATACCCCACAACTAAGCAGGGAAAGAGTGTGAGGAGTTCTGCCCCTGAGGAGGAAGGAACAGCAGAGACACTGGCTGCAGACTCCCTTCCCAGTCCCCTTGTGTTGCTGAGGGAGAAGAAGTTAGAGAATTCAGGAGTGAAGTTAAGCCCCAAGAAGAAGGGAAGGACTGGGGGAAGGTGCTTTTAAGATTTGTTTTATTTCTCATTATCCTACTCTGAATTGATTGGTAATAAGTAATCTCCACAAGTTGTGCCTGTTTTGCCCATGACAGTAAGTGGTGAGTGATCTCTCCCTGCCCTTGTCTCGACCCACAAGCTTTTTGTTTTATTTTTCTCTCCCCTGCCCAGCTAAGAAGGGAGTGACAGAGTGACTGAGGTGAACACCTGACATCTAGTCAGGATCAACCCACCACACCAGGTTACTGCACTTGTTTAATAGACTAGTTTCTCTCAAAGATTTAAGATATCTCAGGGTCAGAGGGTCTCACAGTGAATCCCAAGGATATTCTTTCTCTAATAACTAATTTGACTATGACTCTTTCAGCTCTCCTCTAGAGCTGGCAGCTCTTTCCTAAACCTATTCCAGAACCAATTAGGTCTTGCTTTCCTGGTCAACAAGGGACCGTTCTTCTTTCCAAGACAACAAGAGGACAGACTATGATGTCTAATCATACTGGCAGCTTTGCTTTAGTCTATCCAAAACATCAGCACTGTATTAAGCCTGAATCATGGAATATTTTCTCTGATCTAACTTGTCAGGGAGTCTATGGCTACCACACAATATTTGCCATTTGGTGCCCAGAACTGGAGCATTTCTGGGAGAGAGGCAGAGGCTGCAGAGGCAGCAGCTGGGAAAAAAAAAAAAAAAAAAAAAAAAAAAAGACCTGTTGACAGCATTAAGCAGATGTTTTTCACTTGTAAAAAAAACATCTCGCTCATCTTCCTTGCTGTGGTCAGTACCAGTGGAAGCCACATGAAAGCTATAGAATAAAGACCACATCAGAGCCATGATGCCAAGGGACAAAGTGAGGAATTTTGTTTTTTTTTTTTTTCTTTCTGTCCCAGTGTGAATAAATAAGAGACATACTGAAATACCCTACAGCAAATCTAATTCTAGGTTTCCTCCACAGGAAATGTATGTCTTTTTCTTAGAAAAGGATAATGAGACTACATTTGCCATCAGTGATGACCCACTCCATGGGAAATGTGCCTTCTCCTCAGTCCTATTTTTTGCTCCACACTACATCTATTGATGTACCCGGCTGTGAAAATGCTGATTACAAATATGAGTTAAAAATCTAGGTTCCTGTATGGTATCTAGGAAATCTAATCAGCTTAAAAAAGGAGTCACAGAAGTCAGCACACTGTGTGAAGTACATCTAGTTCAACCAGAAGGAAATAAAGAAACAGTGTCTGAAATCTTGTCATTCTCTTGTCTTAGAGGTACGTACTTGCATTTTTAACTTATTCACTTAGTTAAGAATTGTTTTTACAGTCTAAAATCATAATGAAAATGTTTAAAATATGACTGCTGAGTCATACAAGACATGTGGCTGCCTTGACATGTAAGACAAGGCAGCATTGTTCACTTTTTGTACCAAATTGAATGAAATACTTAATCTGCTTAGCAAGAGGATGGCCTAGGTCCTCTGCATCCTGGGAATGTTCAAACTCATCATTCCAGCAAAATGTATCCTCCTGGACCTGGGCTAGAAGTTGAGATTAAGGCTGATGGAGCCCCTATGTATACAACACATCTTCTAATGCTCTCTAGACTTTAGCCTGGTCACTTACTGCTTTAAGGTCCAGGACTAGGGGAAATCTGAAAGCAAAGGCTACTGATGGCTTTTCAAACAGAAACAGCCTTTAATTGTAAAGGTTACAATGTGTCTGTGAAGACAGAAGAGGATGAGTATGTAAGGGCTGGAGAGATCACAAGGGTACCTTTGGAGACCTCTATGTGGCCGGGGAGTACTGGGTTGAAACCATACACTTCAGATCAGCTCATACTACTGAGCAGCAAGTGTGTTTCAGATGACAACTTCCAAACGTGTAACATCTTGCAAGCAGATGAGAATTGGGTATGAAATCCAGCTGTGCTCCAATGGAACAACATATATAAACCTTCAGAGACTTGTGCCTTAAATTTGAAGTTTTAAAAAGAAGTAACTTTAAGCAGTTTCCTATTCAAAAGCCAGATGGACAGAATTCCTGCCCAAGGAAGAAGAGTAAGAAAAGTCTTTTTGGGCCATATGAACTTAAAAACTCATCAAAGAAGGTTACATATGAATGACTAATCTGCAATATGCAAACTATTATTTAATCAGTTGTCTAACTGATTCATTAAATATGCCTTTGAAGTCTAATTATGTATAAAGCATATTGTGCATTTGTGTGTAGGTATGTATACATAGAGATGGACAAATATTTATGAATCTTATATATGTTCATGTATGGTCTATGAATGAAAAATTATTTATCTTCCTATTCAATTTTACATTATTTTAAGTTCCAGGTTATCATATTATTGCTTGAAAATGCATAAGACCACCTTTCAAATACATAACAACACTTTTTTTTCTTCATTTGAATGATGTGCCACTCATAAACCCTAAATCAAATTTTAATTTAATCTACTCCAATACTTGGGGTAAAAACCACAACCATAGGGACAAAACACAACTTCTGAGTTCCAAAACTTATGTGTTTAAGATGTGTGGTGGGTAATATGGTTCCTCTGCAATATGAACCCTAAAAACATAAATTGGGATATCAGTTAAAATACAGTAGTCCCTTAGTACACAGTGAAGGAAAATTCAGTTTATTCTAACATCAGTTCAGAATAAGAAATTGAAATTGCATTTCAAACTACATTTTCTCTTTTAAACTTGCATGGTACAGAGAAGAATATTGATCTCATTTTAAGGCTCTACTTTCAGCACTTTACAATAAACATTTTAAAAGATGTTGCACTTTATCTTTTTCTTAAAAAAAAATCCCAAAAGGCTGTTGATGGATTGAGTAACAATGGGATTCATTAACATTCTTAAGAGATTCTTGAAGAATCACAAGACATCCAGTGCTTTCAATCTGCACACAGTATCTCTTAACATGATAGCTTACTACATTATGTCAACATGTCAATGAGAAACATGAGGCTATTGCAAAAAGTGTGATTGAAGAATAATCCAAGAAGATGGAAATTATTCTAGGAAGAAAAGGCTCCCTGAGGAGCTAGCTAAAACCCTGAATGAGAATGCTCTTCACTGAGGGTATGTTTTCCAAATGCAGTGCAGGAGGAAGCATTTAGGTCCAATCAGCTTCATGAGACAGATTCCAGCAGTACCAGAGCCTGTTTTTACAGCCTGTCAGCAGAGGGACAGCACCCAAACCGAAGGAATGCAGTGCATTTACACATCACCTCAAGATTACACTCATACAGGTACTACTGTCCGTTTACTTGGGCCTCTGAGTTTCTCAGAAACATTTGTGCTCCTAATAGGCTTCTGAGGCAACAGTGCCTTACTGCACCACACTGCTCCCTTCAATCAGGTCTGATCTCAGTGCAGAACAATCTGGGAACCAGAAAGAGTCTTTACCAAAAAAAGTCACATGTCCCAAGAGTCACCTAATAAGAAAACATGCAAATATTAAATAATTAGTAAGGAGGCAGGGTTATTATAGCAGTCCATAGCTATTTAAAAGTCAGAGTGAACAAGGCTAATGATGAAGGAGACTAATTATGTTTATCTATGGATCTTGATGACTAAGAACTAAATAGACAGAATAAAGTAAACCTCTCTGCTGGCTCAGCAGTCTTCTATGCTGTTGTTCTAGGTTTCCCACTTGTATCTTCCTCAGTCAGAAATCTGTTTTCTGGAATGTATGTATCTTAGTGTTCCTATTCATATCTCCTAGGAACCCTTCACATTTCACAAAGACTTGGCACTCCAATCAAACTGCTAAGATAAATCTTTGCTGCAGGTGCTTGCATAAGCAAGAAGTCAAACAAAATACATTTTGATCCATCATTGGTCAAATGTTTTCCAAGGGTCGGTCAGCTCATGTTAGAATTCTTGTTCAACCACAATCTTCAAAAACTAAGTGGTCTACTTGCCTAATTGGACTTCCTTGGCTAGATCTCTTGGAGGAACAGTCACCTTCCACATGTACAATTTTCTAAAACTACAAAAAATTTAGGAGTACGTTCCTAGTTCTTCAATTTTATGTGAGGATTGAATCTCAGCCATTCCCATTCAGAGTTGTTTTCCCCACATTTTTGCTAGTTCAGTGTTTTCTGACAGAGAACTCTTCCCTGGGCTTGGTCTGTTGGAAACTTACTCCCTCTAGCAATGACCACCAGGTCACCTAAACCAAATGGAAACCTGAACCCCTTTACCAGCCTGGCTACAAATAACCAAGAATACCACAGAGATAACAGCAAAGGACAAATCCACTCCTTGAAAATCAAGTTAGAGAGATTCTAGGAATACGTGTCCGACTCCTGAAATATGAAATACCCCAAAATCCTCTTGCCAGGGTACCTCTTCATTTTTCAAAATTAGCTGCACTTTGACAGCTTGAACCTGTAATTCAAAGATCATTAACCTACTTTCTCTGCATTTCTGCTGGGAATTAATAGAAAGGTGTCTTCCAGAATTTTACATATGTATGACTTTCCAGTGGCCTAAAAAGATTTACTCTACAGCACCTACTAAAATAAGGTTTCATTCCTCAGCTGAGACTCTTCTTGCCAGATTATAGCTCTGACTGACATTTTTCTTATGGTTCAAGATGTAGGCATCTCTGAAAACTATGGGTTTAGTGCCAACAATAGATTGACTTTTAATGAGAATAGCATTTACCAACGTCCCAGTAATTCATGTATCACATACTGCCATTAATGTACCAATAATTGTAAATTGCTTCTGCCTACAGAAGCTCTTCTCACAGGGTCCTGTGAAGTCAGCATCTTTGCCTTTTAGTAGGCTGTAGCATCTTGCTTGGCTAGTGAATGTAATGTGTCATTTATTTTTACTACCTCATTTGTACATTGTTCCCATTTCTTTCAGAAGCTATATTCTGCTTTCCATGACCAAGCCATCCATCTTTATAAAGGGATGGGAATCATTTTAAAGGATAAGTGCCAAATTCTGTGCTTTATTGAGGCCGAAATACAGGCTGCACATTGTATTCTAAAAAGCAAACAGAAGAACAAATTGAAGAGCAGAAAGATTTCAAAAGACCTGTTCGACAGATAAAACAACACACTCTGTCAGAACCACTGGGATTATTAAAGGTACATATAGCTTCACTCTCTCATGCACAGTTAGAAACTCCTTTCCTAATCTGTATACAAAGTGCAACACTCAAGGGCTCCCCAACTTTTCGTGAAAGTGCTTGGGTGTGACAATAATCAGATAAAAGCAGAAAGAGAAAAATTATCACTACATAGTTCATGAGAAAGACTGTGCAAACAACGATTTCATTTTTTAAAGTATGTCAGGAAAAAGAAGAATGTAAAGTCTTCTGAACAGCCACAGATAAATGTGCTCTCCATGTCTGTATTGCATCACTCAGGAATGAAGCCAGATTTTTTTAGAACTGAGGTTCAAAGACAAAGCCTTGGAAGAGGAGGAAAATACATTATTCTGCACTTTCCACTGAACTTTCTATGCCTGTTAGATTTTTTTTTTACAGTTTTTTTGTAAAATTAATTTGATTAACTAAATAGCAACAATAATAATTCAGAGATGACCAATCATGAGACAAAAATTCTATAAATGTGCCAGTGATAATTGCATAAACCCCCCAGCAAACAACCAATGTCCTCTATGCTTTTTCTTCAAAGAGGAATGATAAAAAATGTAAATAATCAAAGTTTGTTTTCCATATCACATCTTCTCATAGAAGCGTTGTATCTACAGTAAGCATTGCATTTACAGCCTGGAAGCAAACAATAGGCAGAGTTAAATTATCATTTATTTTAGATAGCCTTACTTGGCCTCAATCTAGAATTGTAGGGAAAAAACTGGAGTGGAAAACACAACCATTATAGAGGAATTATAGTAATTTGCAAACAGAAAAGTGGGTCAAATTAGCTGCATAAATTATTCATAATGAATTGTTCATTTAAATTATATTGGATAGATTCAAAAACACTGAAATTGAGATCAGAATTGCTGTAAAGGTAAAATTACTTTAGTGTGTTACTGAGAACATTTATAGTGTTTTACTTTATGAAATATCACATTGACATTTATTTATTCATTAGGGTTACCTGCATTACAGAACAATCCATCTATCGAGAAAAGCATAAAATGGCACAAAGAGAATGTGCATTGCATTAATAGCTAGCATTTAAGAAGACCTAACATCAGAGAAACCCTGACTAAAAATATCCACTAGTACTAGAAAATCACACTACAGGCTTGAGCTTCCCCAGTGATAGAGTGCAGGGCAGTTTGGCAGATGCAGAAGCTGAATGCAAGATACATCTGTCTTTAAGGCTGATTCATCCTTTGTGCTGGCACAATCTGTTTTCCCCAGCGTGCAAACATTTAATCCAGCCCCCCAAGGATATTTATGCTGATAAATAAAATGGGATCTATTTTGACCTCACTAACTAGCTGTCTCTCATTGTCATCCACTGTCAGTAGTAGTAGGCCTAGGCATGGTGGACACAAGCGTGTTGGATCTATCAGGCCTTGATTGTGCTCCTGTTTCATTTAGAGGTATAGCTGTGGAAGAGGTTTCCACTGATTTTCCCTCTGCACCTGCCTGTCCCCATCCCACAATGGAGACCTGCAAGAGAGGAAATCCAGGCCAAACATTTTGGATACCTGATCACAGCAGTGTCTACGGCACAAAAACTTGGGCAAAGACTGGGTCCAAGAGCCGTGCAGTAACACCTTGCCATAGGAACTCATCCTGCCATAGGAGCTCATCCTCCAATTGTTATTTGGATCCCAGCAGGGAAGCATGAATTTGGATAAGACGTGCTTTTTATTGGACAGCTGCTTTATTTTTCCGCATTTATTCTTGGCTACTGCTTTGGTTTGACAGGCATGTTGTGGGGAATTCGCTTTCTCTCAAGACAAAATTGTCCTTGACAGAACTTCACCGACTGGAGCAGTTACATCATGGATGAATCTGGCCAATTATCTTTTCAATTTGAGTGAACGTAACTTAACAGCTTTAGCATCATTTGCTCAGATAATCAATTCACACAGCAGACATACAAGAAATGAAGGCAAATCCATTGCATAGCTCCACTGGAAACAGCTGAGGAGATATGCTATAATATAGGCAAGACTATAGAAGTGCTACAACTTGAAGATGTATAGTGTGTCTGTCTTAGCAAAGGACTGTTCCTGGCTTTGATCATGTATATGCCCATCAGAACCCTTTCTAAATGATCATGGCTCCCACTCCTGTTTTTTTCAGTACTGTTGGTTCAAAAGATAAGTATCTTTAGTACTTAATAGTGTGCAGGATTACACAGCGTTAGAAAGATGACCTTTTTACTCTTCTCCACAAGTTACATGAAGTGCTTGTAAAACATGCTGAGCATTGCTTTCCGGGCTGCTGAGTGGCAGAGAAATTATAGCAGCTGAAAGGAAAAGGTGCAGGTTAGGTAACTATTTTAAGAGAACCTTTTTCAGTCTTTTCTAGCAGTAGCTGACATCTTATTTATTGTACATTTGGAAAAAGTGGTACATCAAATTTTCCTCTACTTCGTGCATCAGTTGAGGGGAGGGAGTGATTCTGCTTCAGAAATATGCTTTGTTTTGTAGATACTAAAAACTTGCGTAAAGTTTTTGCATATCCTCGCTACGTACTAGAAGTACCATCCAGGCTGTGACCCTCCAAAAGGATAGCATTCTAATACCTGGCTTCCCTGGAATCGATGCTGAATACCTTTATCTCTTGCTGCAGTAACCATGGTCAACTTTTTTCCTTTTTTTTTTTCTTTTTTCTTTTTTTAATAAATAAAAAAATAGCCCACTCTGTTAGAGCTGACACCTGTAGACACACATGAGGGTAGATGCAAATTATTCATTGATGTGTCTGGAAGGTCCAAACTCATGTCATGCATAGCTAGATTGCTAGAGACAGACAAACCTGTCTAAAAGGCTAGAAGAATTGAAATCAGCACAGGGAAGTCCTACCTATCTTGCCCTCTACTGTCTTCCAGAACTTCCTCATGAGGATCCAGGACATACTGGTTCTCCAGATCTCCATCTGGAGCTGAGTGGCTTTGTTATTTCTCTCCTACCACATTAATTGGAGTTCAATCCATAGAAGAGCAGTTTTTTGGCTGATTTGGTGACTTCATTTCCCAAGTTATTATCAAGAACAAGTCATTGGCTGCTAACAGCTATTCTTTGCCTAGCTTTGAAGCTTTGGTCCAGGATAGAGGAGAAAAAAAAAAAAAAAGGAGATGTCACAGGCAGACTTACAAACAGCTAAATATTCTTTTACTCATGGGAACAGTCAGGGAATAGTTGTTTAATGTGGATGTAGGCAGACATGCACTGACTAGTCACAACTAGGTTACCCTCTCAGCAGAAAGAAAATAGCCATATCAGCACCTTACCTTCCTCAGGTTCTCAGTCTGAACAACACTCCAGACTATCACTTCTGCCTGCTAAAGCTGCTCTGGCCATATGAGCCTCCCAAGCATTTTAACTGAAGCCCAGCATTATGTCATCAAAGTGAATGCAAGTGTTGCATTGAACCTGGTTCTCCTCTCACCTCACAGGCTGTCCTCATCCTTGTGGATAAAGAATAAGGGAGAGGGAAAGTAGCAATACATCCTCCTGGGAGTTTTGCCTCCATACCACCTCCCTTCAAGCTTAAAATCTCACACAAATTGTCCCAAAATAACTGCACTTCTCAAGGAATATAGTCCTGGGATAAAGAATCAATTACTCTTGTTAGAGTCGATATGGACTGAAATAACCATCCAACTTCTTGTCAGAAAATGAAGATCCTCACACTCTGACCCGCTAACAACCTTCAGGAATTATCTCTTCTCCCTGTCTCATCAAAGCCTTTTCATTATTAGTTCTCCTTTATGAATATCTCTTTGTAGAGAGCTGCTTGTTCAGGACCCCAAAAAAGATGCTATACCAACAATTTTGACAGAAAGGTGAAAGGGAAAGGGGGTTGGTGACAGAGCTTTGTGGAGAGTCAGGGTTTACAGACTGCTGTAGCAAGTGGGTCCACACTATTATCTGAGTACTGTATCCACTTGTGCAGCGTATCCTTTGGGCACATGTAAGTGGGGCACTAGGTCATGGGACTAGTGCAGAATACAGCTTTCCACAATCCTTCTAACTCTGGTACTAGCACTGTAATCACACAGGATGCGATCCTACATGCTATGTGTCCTATTACTTACACTTGGAAAGTTTCTTCCAATTGTCAGCACTGTCATGACCCAGTGTCCCAGTTGCCACAGCTTTCAGAGCGCATATTTCGAGGACCAACAGTCTCAATTTAGTGCACAGTCCATATCATCTCCTGTCACCACAAGAAAACATCAGAAACCACAAATGGAACACAAAGTCTTCGTTCAGCTGCTGCAAGTTTGCTGTAGTACACTTGCAGTACCACAAAACAGAAGTAGCAGCCAGAAGAGCCAAGAAGGAGACTGCTGTCTGTATCAGTCCTGTCCAGTTCAGGACTTTGTGAGGGAATGGCTTTTTATTCCATCACTCAACAGGATGAATAAAATGGGGAAAAAAAAATAATCCCCTGTTGGCCTTTCAGACACATCACCAAATTGACTAAGGATGCTATTTTATTCTTGTCAAATTTAGTTGGCACCATAATTTTATTTGCGTTTGATTCACAAGCACAATAAAGGGGAAGATATAGCAGTAGACAGAGACAAGTGTTGTGTGACAAGAGTATTAATCTCACAAAACAATCACCTGCATTAAATGAATGGGGCAAGAAATAACAGTCTCTTAGTAGCACTTTGGTGTCACACACTTATTACAAAGTATGTCACATCATTCCATAAAGACCTGTTAAAATACTTATTTGAACTACAAAATTATTTAGTATTTTCAAGATAAATACTTTTTAAGCTGATGTCAAAGGTTACTTCCTAATATTTCTCTTTTTGTACTGGATCCATATTCCTAACATAACAAATCTCTCTCAGTCAGGTACAGTATCTCATGTCTTAATAAATTTAATCATTACCACTGAATGTGCATTAATTATCTATGAGCTGTATTTGAAACTCAGATGTTGTTCTTATCCCAATTGCAATCTGTTGGTCACACAAATGTGTGCAAACGTGGTCTGATTCGATTTGCTAACTGATGAAGAACCCACAATTTCATTAAGAAACAGCTGAGGAAGGGAAGCTATCTTCATTAATAAAAAAAATTAGTGAGTTGCCCAGCTGTGTTACAAAGCAGTCAACTACTTTTAGGCTGGCACCCTGGCAGACTAATAATCCACTGATAATTGGATACACTAGGCAGGATGTTCAGCTTTTGGTTCTTATTTATACTGATCTCCATTCACAAGGAGATTTATTTCAAACTTTTACTTTAAAATAAAATAAAAGCTTTATTTAATCTGAACCATCAACCAGTCAAACCCTTGTTATGGGAATGTTTCTGAGGACTTGGAGAAAGTTTTGCCAAGGAAGAGTGCAGCCCTTTGCTGCCAGTGGGGTTGTCACGAAAAACACCACAGGGGAGGGGGACTGTAATTCCTGCTCCTGAATCCTGACTCTCAGAACAAACTTGGTGATAAAAGCATTTCTTAAGGCAAGGAACAGTAAGTCAGGCTCACGGATCTGATCCTGTAGTATTTGTGAAGTGACTGCTCGCAGGCTCTTCACTGAAGCATTAGGGCTGGCTGAGGACCTCTGCCTCTTTTCTCCCACCACGGAGATGGATGAAAGTATGAAGATTTAGATTATGGAAGTTCTTAGGTGATTGATGGAACAGATGGTTTCTGGTGGGGTGTTCAGAAACACGTCCATTCTTGACTTGCTTCCCGCCTATAGTGGCATCTGTATCCTTCTGTGATACTCCACTCCAAGAAACAAGACTACACAGCTTGTCAGGAAAAGGCACTTGCAGGTCAGGGTGTTTCCCTGCAGCAGTGCAGACATAATACAACTTACACTAGGTCAGCTAACTCAAACTGACTGTAAAAGAGTAAAAAGAAGGCTTTAAGTTAACTCTGGTGTAATTTTACACCTCTAACCGGTAAATTATTGGGCATACTCCATCAGACAACATCCATCCTTTCATGTGAGGAAAGGCATTCTTTCTATTGGAAAATGAACCAACCTGAGGCAAACAAACAAAATTGTTCCTTGTTTAGGGAAATCATGTTTGCCAAGTCACACAAATGAGTAAACATCCCAAAGGAAACCCATTTGTCATAACCAAATGTATCAGAATGTAAATATTATATAAAGAATGTAAATATCCCTTGAAGGTGCCCCATAAATAAAATTATAACAAAATTAGTTTATTTGCTCAGGTACTACATGTATAGTATGGTATCATCAATCTGTACAGGTGAAATGCAAGCAGAAAGCAATGTAATCAATCATATTTGAAGCTTTCCTGCAAATGGAAGGAAAATTGCCTTTTAGATGATATACAGTACAGCACGACTGCATGACCATTGATTTTTTATCAGCTTGGACATAGGCAAAACCCACCAATCATGAATAATTTTCCTGTAACTGGTGGGAATTTTTTTAAGATTTGTTGTTTTGCATATGTCTGACCACAGTGTTTTACTGCGTGGTTTCTTTCTGAGATCTATTTTGCTTAATAGCTATAGTTTTACACAATCTGCCCATGCAGCTGTGTAACGACACTCAACACTTATGAATTACTACCAAGGTCAGACTTAACTAGGAAAAATTATTTCATTCATTGTCTTTTTTTTTTTTTTTTATGTATAATAAAGTACGTTACACCACAGCTGGTGAAATATATGGTTTGAAATGGAAACTCTAAAGGGCTATCTCTGACCTTCATAGATTTAGGTCAGATCTAGCTATGAAAGTTAGCAACTTCATCGCCAAGGAAAAATTCAGATCTGTCGAAGACTGAACTAAAGGTATCAAGGCTTTCACAGTGACAGAGTGCAGGGACCTGGGCGATAGAGCAATTGGAAAGTCTGGAAAGTGCCTGCTGTGACTCACCAGTGACTCCTCCCAGGCTAGCTGATAGTGGAGGTATAGCATGCCCCTGTAGTGCTGAATTCTCTGCCCACTCTGCCCGAACATTCGGTAAAAATTGGTTTTTACAGCATGGTTATACATTGCCTAATGGAGCAATGGATCCATTATGGAGCCTTGATCTCAGCTAGGGGCTCCAAACTCAACCACAGTTCAAATATAATAAATTACTTGACAACAGGTTTTGTGTGCTTCTGACATCTTCTTCTTTGAAAAACGAGTCTGGGAAATGCCAGAGAGTGACTGGAGGTTTTATTTCTCTTAGTTAGTAGAAGAAAAAGAAACCCTGTTACACTATTCCATTGTTTCTGTAACGTGTAAAGAGCTAGAGCACAGGATAGCATAATCACACACCAGAAAAATTAAAGGATGGATCACAGCTGGAAAAAGCAGGCACTTGTTCACATTCAGGAGGTACTTTCTATAGCACCAGAAAAATGGCAGTTTTATGGTCTTTACGTAACAGGTTAACCAATGTACTTTACCTTGTATTTCAGTAAGTTCAGTAGTAAAAGAAGAGAATCATGAGTCTCTACTTATTTTGTAGCTGAAGGCCATCAATCATATATAATTTTGAAATTTTTTTTTCTTTCAAATGAATTGGAGCTCAAGCCACTGCAATAAGAAGCCGGCATCTTTTCATTGAGACACTGTTACAATTTTGTAATATGGCAATGTGTGATACAAAATGAAATGTAAAAATTACACAGACCAGTAGCTAAAGCATTTACTGAAAATCTATCAGGCAAAGAAGGCATGAGTTGTTTAAAACACTTCCTGGACAGATGTAATAAACACAAAATAATGTATCTTCTGCCCACTTTCAATGCTCTGCTTCAATTTAATTAATTTTCTTCACCTCCTCATGGAAAACTTAGTGTCTGTGAAAATACTTAGCCTTAGAAAATTAAATTGTCTACCTGCTGCAGTACAGTGGATTGAAGAGATCAGATCTGCATTGTCTCTATGCTGCCTTACCACTGCAATTCAGAGAATGGCAGAGTCTCATTCACAGTACCTTGGGATGGGAGGAGTGTCTCGAGAAAGACAGAATAGCATAACACAACACAGATAGCACAGAGTAGCATAGTGCAGCATAAACACACAACATAGAACAGGGCAGGTCAGGAAGCAGCAGGCAAACATGACAATCATTTTTTCTGCCATGCTGTTGCCCCAACTGGGGCAACCTCCTATCTGTAAATTAGCTTTACTTTTAGTAGTACAGTATAAGCCCAGGCTTATAGGCATCCACAACTGAATACTGAGTTATACTGTCAAAAGCGAAGACACTAAGTCTTGGCTTTAAGTTGCCAGTATTCTCAGCAGTATTGGTAGCAATGTATTTCCCTGGGCTGATGTCGGGGTAGACATCCCACTACCAGGGCAAGTCCAACCTCAGATATGACTCAGGAAGAAAAAAAGGATCTCGCTATACTTTGTTCCCTCCTTGAATAATTTGAAAATCCTGGAACCTGACAGGCATAAGCAGCAATGCCTGGTGAAGAAGAAGCTGTATGCGAACTGCTGAACTCCGTTTTTTCTTTGTTCTGACTCAGCAGTGCCAGATCCAACACTTGCAAAGGTCTTTCTGCAGAGGGTTTGAGTCAAAAATGAGATCTATTCTACTTGAAGCTGTCTCAAGACTTCTCTGAACAGCTGGCATTCTCACAAGAGGTAGATCAAGCCAGGTTTACTACCACTTGTTACAATAATATCTATTAGCAGTACTCTTACTGCTTTGCAATAGACACTACATGATCTAATATCTCCCCTCCCCAAACTCTCAAGTTTCACAAATAAGTCTTGCCGTTACACAGCAGGTGGGAAAATACGGCAGCTCTCTAAGAGGCCCAAATCACAGCCTGAGCACCTTCATATTTTTACAAAGATCTTCATTGGAAAAGTGCACAGCATTTATCTTACTTATCTTAGAGGTCTGCCAACCTCTTCACTGCTGCACGCTGCTGAATTTATCAGGGCCATGGCAGGATACAATTGAGATGCACTGCTCCCACACATGCTAACAGCCTGACTTTTACAGGAAAGAAGGAATAGATAAGGGAGGACACTTCATCTTCTCACGAGTTCAAATCTAGATCTGCAAAAGAGAGGAGTCGGGGAGCACATGCTAGATAACAAGCAGAAGGTCTGACAGGTGCACAGCTTCTGAGACGGCAAACAGAGGCAGTATGGAGAAAAGTATCAATTAATTTAGGAAGCTGCACACAAAGGGTACATGAAAAACATATGCTTTTAAAAATCCCTCCAGCCAAAGAACAGCTCAGGCTGCCTGCAGAGTCGTGGTTTTCTCAGCACAGGCATGCTTTTTTTCCCTGTTACACACTTTAATACTTTTCTTCTTTGAATGTAGAGGAATACCCATGCCTGGTTTAAGCAAGCTCCATTTTGACACATCTCCGAAGATGTACCCTACACACAAGTCCTGCTTTTACACTCCCCTCTGGACAGATGCTATTAGCTACTTCTGTACGTAGGATGCTGGGCTATACAAACCTTTCACTGGCTTTCCTGATCTCTGGCTGAATTTCAGCTCGTTGTGACTCCAGGTAGTCATAAGATTTCCATCATTCCACTTGGTCTCCGGATTGGTAGTCCTCCTCTAAAACTCTCTTTGCAGATGTTCAGCATCTGCTGCCAAAGTGACATCCACTTGCACATGACCGACACTGCCACCTGGGCCAACCCGTGGCCCTGGGAGACACTTTCAGCTCAGGCTCAGCTATGGGACCTGGTTGGAGCTGCAATCCCTGACACTTAGCAGTCCTGCCTGTGTCAGCCAAGATGTCCCAGAGCAGCACCTTTCCTTAACCTTACTGAGATATTTGCTGAAGCATTATCTAATGTGCTTACTCCATCATTATTTATTCATCTCTTTCCTCCTTTTATATTAAGGTAAAATTGATGAAATGTAAGTATAAACCACTGCCTCCCATTACTTTATTATACCTCAAGGAATTCAGTACTTTCAAGGAATTTCACTGCTACAATATATGGTCAACAGTCAGAAAAAAAAGGCCAGGTGCCTCTCTCTCACACATTTAGGAAAGTTTCCTAGAGGACATGAGAATATTTTCCTCTAAATCTCCATCTTCATAAAGGTTTTCCTCCCTCTGTTGCTAGTTGTTTGTCAAATGTTGTTTTCCATGTTTCTATTAGCAATAAAAGGAGGGAAGGGATAAAATCAGGATCATTAGAGACAAGCCTGGAGGTGGCACACTTCTGAGGGATGGTGTGCTAGTAAAGTTCTTCAGTGTCAGTGGAGGTAGGGGATGGAGATCCATGTGGCATCAAGGATGCAAGGTCTATTGACATATTAGAAGCCACAGAAGCACCTGAGAATGGCCATGCAAGAATTAGAGTGCCTCCCCCTAAAGAGGTGGTGGGGTCAAGAGCCCAACTGAGATGTATCTACACCAATGCCCACAGCAAGGGCAACAAACAGGAAAAACTGCAAGCCATGGTTCAGCATGAAAACTAGGACATAGTTGCCGTCAAGGGGACATGGTGGGATGACTCACACAACTGAAGAGGTACAATAAACTCTTCAGAAGAGATAGGTAGGGAAGGAGAGGCAGTAGGGGAACCCTGTAGGTCAGGGAGTGTTTTGATTGTCTGGAGGTTGATGATGCTGACAATTGGGCTGAGTGTACAGGGTAAGGCCAACAAGGCAGATATCCTGTTATAGAACATACAAGCAGAATGAAAAGGCAGACAAAATGAGGCTCAGGATAAATGTTACTACTCTCTATATATCTACCTAAAAGAAGGTTGTTGTGAGGTGGGCTTTAATCTCTTCTCCCAGAGTAACAGGATGTGAGGGAATGGCCTCAAGCTGTATCAGAGGAGGTTTAGATAGGATATCAGCAAAAAATTCTTCACAGAACAAAAGGTGAAGCATTGGAACAGGTTCCCCAGGGAAATGCTGGAATCACCATCCCTGGAAATATTTAAAAGACATGAAGATGTGTCACTGAGGGGCATGGTTTAGTGTAGGACTTGGCAGTGCTGAGTTAATGATTGGAAATACTGGTCTTAGAGGTCTTTTTGCAAACTTGATGAATCTATGATTCTCTAAATATTTAACAAATGTATAGAACTACACTTATAAGAACTCGACATTCTTTCTGTTTCTTTCTTAAAATTACTAAACAAATCCTATTTTAAATGTTTGGAAATTACAGGAACGTAAATACACTGGACACATATGTCTCATGGATTAGGTCTCATACATAGTGTGTAAGATTCTGATTCAAGACATAATGTATCAGAACTATCGAGCTGGTCACACATAAACACATTTTTTTGATCATATGTTTTATAGAATATTAGGAATTCAGCTTACATTTTCTATGACTGCTAATTAAGAATGAACCACAGATGTGTTTTCAGATATTAATTTCTCTGACACAGGAATAATGAAATCTAATATGCAAGGTCTGGTCTTCTCTAACAAAAACATGTTAAGCCAAAATTACTTGTGCTAAAAAAACTAAGACTTTAGATCTAAATCTAGCTTTGTTATTCACTATCCTCCTATTTTATTCTGCTAATTTTTAGGCATGTACTCAGTAACACAAATGTGCAACGGTATGCAAATTTTGTCCATGTGCTCTTGCCTTTTTATTCTGTAAATATATCCCTTGCAGGAGTTATCCCAGATAAAGGGAAAGGACCTGCATTCTATTAGGTTAATTAGGGCTTGTTGGCTCTAGAGCCCAAACCACAAATTTTTGAAACGCTGCTTCACTTCAGAGGTATACAAGCCACTGAGCTAAAATATGACTGATACTCTTTGTGTTTCCAGGATGAGATAAAGAGATTCTTTTTTGTAAATAGCAGAAACTGAGAGACACATCCAACCTACAGTTAAATTTTTTATGAGGGATACAACTTAGACCACAGTTTAATCCCCATTACTGCCAGTTAATTTGGTGACTTGCAGTGAGATCTGTGTCACCAGGAAAACCTGTCCAGGCCCATTTCTGAACAGTGGCATGTCTATCAAACACATCTTGACACTCCTTTGAGAAGCAAATGGAAAACACCAATTTGAAAAATGGGATGGAATTTGCCACTGACATTAAACATGAAGGTCTCAAGGACATGAAAGGACAAATTTTTTCCCTACGGTTCCTAGGCAGTCTTGTTCCACAGAGCCATCCTGGAAGGATTTGGTGGAACTAAGATTTTTCAATCCTGTCTCCTCCGACTAGACTGGAGTAGCACAAACTGCCATGACAGAAAAACAAAAAATAAAAATAAAAATAAAAGAGAAGATTAAATGAAAAAAGTGTATGTGGTAGGCAGAAAAACTCCCTAATGCTAAATATTCACAATGGACATACTACAAAAACATAGCTCTATGTAAGTATGCAGAGAATACTATTTTCCTAAAAGAGTATTAGAAAAACCTAAAAGATCTGATAGCAGCAAACTGGAAACCAAAGACTTGTCTGTAAAACAGGAGGCCAACTCCTCACAATTAAAGAAAGCCCTATATCAGTATAGTAGAATTGAAAACAGAAGGGTTTCCCTTGACCTTGGCGTGGTTTTCTTCAAACCCTGTTTCTTGTGTCAGTTCAGTGTCGGAAATAAAAAGACCTCTCTTGTTCAGAAACAATTGAACTAAATCTGCCGTTGGTATGGTCCACTAAGGCAGTCATCAGGAGAAAAATGTGCCATCATTTCTTTCCCTCTGGCAATCTCTGGCTGTTTCCAACAAGCAGTCCCAACATATTTACAATTTACTTTCCTTATATATAAATGAATTAGATCTTTGTGTCAGTATCTTGTATTTTGAGTTTATCTAATATCATTAGTGTATCTATTTATGTCCTAAAGAATCTCTAATTAATCAAATTATCCATCTAGCCTGATTACTAGTGGTAACTGCCCCCAGAGGTTGATTAATACATTCACAAATTATTCAGGAAGGCTCTTGAAAGAGCCAACAAAATTTACCCTTTTTGCAACCACAAAGTGGCTTATGAGGCCCACAGATGCCTGAGGGTTGAATATAATCAATAATCCATGAAGATAATTGTTCCCACATGACTGGTGAACCTCAAGCTGAGTGCATGAGGGCTAACACTATAATTGATGTTTTTGTTGGGTTTCTACACTCAATGCAATTTGCCTTTAACAAGCCAACTCATCCCTCCTGTTGGACAATAAGTATAGATTTAAGCTTTTCTCTGGGGTATTTCACATAAAGGAAAAACATACTTTATGTTCTGTTGTTAGTTAAAAGCCTGAGTTTAGAAAAACTCATAGCTTAACTGCCAAGATATAATAACTAACAACACCAACACTTTACAGGCATATAATAACTTCCATCTCATATTATCCTCCAAGTGCTTAACTTCCCAACATTGCTTTGAGGCAATTAATTATATTTATCCCAGTTTTACAAATGTGGAAATCATTACAATTAATGTCATGTGTTCTAAAGCACTAAGTCAGGATTAAAATTCAGGCAATTGTCTTAAAAATGCTAAGACACTAATTTTAAAAGTGGTTTGTCTTTGGGGGTTTTGCTTTATGTACTTTCCTTTTTTGTGGTCTCAAAAGTCTTTATATCAGGGCTTTCTCCAAAACTCTAAGAGGTAAAAATTCCAAGGACATGAACATTTTTCTGATACCTCCTCATTTGAAACACTGAGGGGAAGAAAAAACATTATTGGGTCAGTATGAAACAGTGAGAGGAAGTTTGCTAGATCAACTAGAACACAGATATCTCAGCAATTATGTCTTTTTTCACTCTCAACTTCATTAAACTTGTTCCATGAGAGTACAGGTTATCCTCTGTTTTGGTCCCTTGCTTTAGAGGAATTTCAACAGTAAAACCTCTGGGTTTAGATTTAACTTGGAAAGAGTAGCATGCATGAAACACAAGCAACACCATCACTGCTGGATGACTCAGTCAGCTGTCCTCTCCATCACAGAATATGCTGAGTTGGAAGGCATCCACAGGATCATCGAGTCTCACTCCTGGCCCTGCACAGGACCATCCCCAAGAGTCACACCATGTGCCCAAGAGTATTGTCCAAACACTTCTTGAACTCTGTCAGCCTTGCTGCTGTGACAGCTTCCCTGGGGAGATTGTTCCAGTGCCCAACCGCCCTCTGGCTGAAGAACCTTGTCCTAATATCCAACCTAAACCTGCCCTGAAACAACTTCAGGCCGTTCCCTTGGGTTCTGTCACCGGTCACTACAGAGAACAGGTCGGTGCCTGCCCCTCCTCTTCCCCTAAAGAGGAAGTTTTAGACTGCAATGAGATTTCCTCTCAGTCTCCTCTTCTCCAGGCTGAACAGACCAAGTAAGCTCAGCCACTCCTCATACCATTGCCCCTCAAGGCCCTTCTCCATCTTTGTCACCCTCCTTTGGACACTATCTCATAGCTTAAATGGTGTCCAAAACTGCCACAATATTCAAGGTGAGGCTGCACCAGTGCAGAGCAGAGTGGGACAATCCGTTCCCTCGACCAGCTGGTGATGCTTTGCCTGATGCCCCCCAGGACACGGTTGACCCTCCTGGCTGCCAGGACACTGATGACTCAGATTCAACTTGCCATCAACCAGGACTCCCAGGTCCTTTTCCATGGTGCTGCTTTCCAGCATCTCATTTCTCATCTGTATGTACATCCAGGGTTGCCCCATCCCAGGTGCAGAACCCAGCACTTTCCCTTGTTGAACTTCACGTGGTTGGTGATTGCCCAGGCCTCCAATTTGTTGAGGTGTCTCTGCCCAGACCACACTGGGAGGCCTCTCCTTATCCTCAGGGTTGCCCCAGGCAGGCTGCACCACAATCACCGGGGCTGACACCGAGGACATTATTGCAGGGTTTCTCAGTTTGCCAAGCTAGCAAGCACCACTGGCAGGTGGTGTAAGGGAAATAAGCACAGTTATTTAGAACAATGAATGCATGTCCATTTGAGCTCGCATTAATCTTATAAGACTACAGTGCTTCCCAGTACCTTAGCTGTAATGCTACTTCCTTATATCATTACTGACTGGACTACATTGGCATAATTCTGTTTTTCTTTAGAAAGATCCTCAGAGGCTCAGATAGATGGAGAGAGTCAGTCAAACTAATCTTTGTGTCTTTTCTGGAAGGAATGAGGCTCATAACCAAGCAGAGGAAAGTCTATTAACCGGAGATTCAATTATTACCAATAAACAGGAAGCATTACAAAACTAATATAAAATTACCAAAATCTTCCCCAAAAAAATAACCTCACAAAAAGCCAGAAAAATACTGAAGCTTGGTTTTGTCTTTTAGAAGAGTAAAAATCTGATGCTTCCTTTCATACTTTTAGCATCTTTCTTACCTATACTTTTTGTCTTCATTTGTCTTCTTGAGATCTGCAGACATTAATGCTTTGCTTTTGAGAATGCTTCATTGTGCTTAGTAGAGGAGAAAATTCTCTGTTTGACTTTACAAACTTAGGTGATATCACAATCCCAGAGCTTTTCAAGAATTTGGTTTTTTGGGGGATTTTTGTTTGTTTGTTTTTGTTGGGGTTTTTTTTGCCTCCCTCCTTACTCTTCCCCACAGATCTGTAAGACTTGTTTCTCAATTGTACTTTGTTGCTGTACCTTCTATATTTTGCAATGCCAGTGGTCAGATTCACAGCTACAGCAGCAGTACCCAAGTGGTTTCCTTCTTGCTCCAGGTCTTTGCAGGTCTTCACATCAGTTAATCAGAAGGAAGACAATCTATACATATATGAACATACTAGCCAGAACAATGCACTTCATGGCAGAAAATGCTCTATATTATCGAGTGACGAAGGTACCTGCCAGAGAAAAGGCATTGTCCTTCAGGCCCTAAAATACACAAATGTCTTAAAAACCATGGGTGAAGGAATACATCAGCCTTCATCAGCAACAGCAGAGCTGTACCCATGTCTGAACTGCAAATCACAGATCAAGCATAGGGAAAAAAATCTCTATTTTGTCTCCTACAGTTATAAATCAAGCATCTTTGCTGTAGCAAATAGGCTGTAGCCTCTTCTGGCTAAGGTGGCACCTCTTTGTGGTCATACAGAGTTTCCTATGATCACAAACTCTGAACTTACACACACTTTCATTACCATTTAAACGTCACCCTTTATTAATAGCCATTAAGCTGTCCTGAGGAAATCTGTGCCTTCTTATATGATGTAAATGAGTAAACAACAGGGGATGTTTCATTAATCTGTAGGTGTCTTTTGTGGCAATAATAAAAAAGAAATACTTTTTGAGACATTTGACCAGTGGTGACAATAATTTTCGCAGGTTTGGGATCCTTGCTGCCACCAGTCTTTAAATTGCTTTCTAGATATGGCAGAGATTTTAGCTTTGTAAGTATAAGAGAGGATTCCACAGAAGCAGATATAAGGATTGAACTAATTAAGGCCAAAAATATGACTTGCAGTATTCCCCAGGACTGTCACCTTTCTGATTTTCAGAATGTAAGCCCATTTAATTTCATGTCAAACAATAGGGAAGCCTCCTGACTATTGTATGCTTAATATATACTGTAACATCCCTGACAATTTAATCACAGATTCTTTCATAAAAAAGGTGGTGATTGGTGACAGCCAACATGGTTTCGCTGAGGACAAATCATGTCTGACAAATTAATGGCCTTCTATAGTGGGGTTGTAACATTGGTGGAAGAGGAGGAGCAACAGACATCATCTACCTGGACTTGTGCAAAGCATTTGACACTGTCCCACACAACATCTTTGTCTCCAAACTGGAGATTGGAGACATGGATTTTATGGTTGGACGCCTCAGTGGATAAGGAATTGGACAGATGGTCGCACTCAGAGAGTTGCAGTCAATGGTTCAATGTCCAAAAGGAGAGCAATGACGAGTGGCTTTCCTTGGGCATCGGTATTGGGATGAGCATTCTTTAACATCTTTGTCAGTGACACAGACAGAGGGATTCAGTGCACTCTAAGCAGGTTTGCCAGTGACACCAAGCTGTGTGGTGCAGTCAACCTGCTGCAGGGAAAGGATTACATCCAGAGGGGCCTTGACACACCTGGGCCTGTACAAACCTCATGAAACTCAGTAAGCGCAAGTGCAAGGTCTTGCACCTAGGTCAGGACAGTCTCAATTACAAATACAGGTTGGGTGGAAAACAGATTGAGAGCAGCTTTGAGAAGCTCTTGCGGCACTGGTTGATAAGAAGCTCAACATGACCCAGTAGTGTGCACCTGCAGCCCTAGAAAACCAAATGTATCTTGGACTGCATAAAACGCAGCATGGCCAGCAGGTCCAGGGGGGTGATTCTGCCTGTCTACTCTGCTCTTGTGATTCCCCACCTACAGTACTGCATTTAGGGCTCCTAATTTAAGAAGGCTGTAGACCTCTTGGAGCAAGTCCAGAGGAGGGCTGTGGAGATGATCAAGGGGCTAGAGCACCTCTCCTATGAAGACAGTTTGAGAGAATTGGAGTTGTTCAGCCTGGAGAAGAGAAGGCTTAGGGGTGACCTTATAGAAGCCTTCCAGTACAAAAAGGGGGCCTAAAAGAGAGCTGGAGAGGGAGTTTGGACAAGGACATGTAGTGATAGGACAAGGGGTAATGGCTTTAAACTGAAAAAAAAAAGGAGATATTTAGATTAGATATTAGGAAGGAATTCCTTACTGTGAAGGTGGTGAGACACTGGAAGAGGCTGCCCAGAGAAGTCATACATGCTCCCTCCCCAGAACTGTTCAAGGCCAGGCCAGATGGAGCTTTGAGTGACCTAGCCTAGTGGAAGATGTTCCTGCCCATGGAGGGGCTGTTGTAACTAGGTCCCTTCCACCCCAAACCATTCTATAGTTCTATGGTTTTCACATACTCATAGGTTTGACAACCTGAACCAGTAGAAATGCTTCTTGCCTACTGCAAAGAATTCCAACCCTGTGTTTAGGTAAAAATCACAACAACACCAAGTTCATGAAGGTAAAAGCTGTATATCTAAAGTACACATGAATGATGAAAAAAACTTTGCTTGTTTGGTAAAATTAGTACCTTTAAAGTAGCATATCAAGATGGCCTAGCAATTCTCTATCACATAATAGGCAAAATTTTACTTAGCTTATTGATGTAGTTAGTCCTACTGAAGTCTTTTGATCTCCAGATTTCATTCTAATTTGTTATTGTGGAAGAAAGGTATTTATTTTTGCTACACACAGCAACATATAATGTTAAGCTATTTCATTATCCCAAAATAAAAGATACTTTGATGAATATAGAATTCACACTTTGAAAATTCTGTCCCTTGCTTCTGACATTGCCATGTGTATTTTCAAGCAAAAGAGACATGCCCAGGTTGATCTTTATTGGTATACTTTAGCAGGAACAGAGTGATATAGATTAAAGGTCTCTTTAAACTCATAAAAGAAAAAAGAATTAAAAACTTCAGGGAAATTCAAAGAGAACTGTCATCCTATTGCTTAAAAGTAGCTTGAAAAACAGGAGTTTTCCCATCAATCCCACGTTTAACAGGCTTTTGCAAGTCACAAATCAGTCCTGTCTGCCCTTGCACTCCAACAGATCAAACTCCTATGCCACACTCCACCATCTCACCTTATGAATAATTTGTTTCCTCCCCAACAACTTTAACTTTTTTCCCCCCTCCATTTCTCACTCTGTCCCAGAGTTCCCTCCAAAGACCCGCATTACTCTCTTTCCTGCACCACTGCAACAAAACACCTTCATCATGATACTATCTCTGCTGGAACACAGTCTTTTTCCACTTCCTGAATTTACTCTCAAGACTATATGTCTTTATGAAAGATATGTTTTAACTGATCGACATGTACTAAACAGTGGTAACAGGGTCTTTGTCATGATAGATGATGCTTTCATCTAACATGATCCAAACCTTCACCTATTTTCACCTCAGAAGATCCCTGCGATGGATGCCGTATGTACCTATTTAGGATTTGTCAATGTATTTCTCCTCCATGGACTAATCCAGTCTTCCTTTTAAGCCCGTAGATTTAGCATGCACAATAGCCACAGGCACTTTGCACATAGGCTGACTCCCCACTGGGTGAAATATATCCCTTTTTGTTCGTTTTCAACCTCTTTGTGCAATCTCTGTTAAGTTCACATGTACTTGTATTAGAAGAAATGGTGAACATTTGAAAACTATCATTCATTTTGCTTGTGATGTTTCATGCCTCCCTCTTAGCCCTTCTATACAGGCTGCCTTCCCAGTACTGAAGGGTCCTGGTTTACTTAGTTGGTGCTCACACAAAAATTATTGAAAACTGTAATAATTTTTGTTGCCGTTCACAAGATATTTTTCAGCTTTAGTATCTCCTTTTGAAGATGAGAGTACCTGTGTTTTATACAACACTTAGGACATGAGCAAATCATGAATTCATACAATGTCATTATGACATTTTCTATTATTGTTCTCTATTTTCTTCTAATAATTGCTAACATTTACATCTGCTTCTTTGACTGCTAGTGAGCACTGAAACTGACATTTTCATGGAAATTATAACCTGGCAAACTTATTCTTGAGAAGTAATGGTCAGTTACAAGGCCATCATTGGGCAAAGTTTGGATTGTTTGCTCTGTGCATTGCCTTCATATTTCTACACTGAATTTTGTCTGCCATTTTATTCTCCAGTCACTCAGTCTTATAGATTCTTTTTGTCAGTTTTCACATTCATTCATTACCTTTGTTGTTAGTCCTGTTATGAATAGTGTTGCATCATCTGCAACCTTTGTCATGAGCAATGATTCATCCCTTCCTCCAGATCATTTATGAACATGTTGAACAAAACCCCACTCAGACCTCAGTAGAAATCCACTGGTGACCTCCCTCCACCATCCTCACAGCCTCCAACCATTTACTCAAACTTTCCATTTTAAACAACTAATCAGCAATACAAGGACTCTCTTTTTATTCCTTTACTTATTTCAGCTAAGTTAGGTATAACTTAGTGATCCTCCAACCTAATGTTTTATGAATCTGTTCAACTGTGATCAGATGCCAGCTTTTGACAAAAGGAAAGCCCCCCAAACTATCTGCTCTTTTCTTCTCTACTATATGAAGCTCATGGAAAATACTAATATTTCGATCATTACTTTTGGACTATGATTTGGAAGTAGACGTGTATCCTAAACGTCCCTACTACTGAAACCAAAAAGAGGCTGGGTTTCCTTTCTTATAAAAACCTGAACATTGGTACATCACTGCTAATCAAGCTCAAAGCCCTTATCTATTAGAAAAAAATCGTTGTGAAATTTGGATATTTTTAACAAAAATTCTCATTATTCTACACACAACTGCTCTATTACATGTTCAGTACTTACTAGCAGATGTGACAAAAAAACTCCTTAAGCAGGTTTCACAACTTGTTAAAAACAACAGCTGAGGGAGGCATGTTAGTACCAAGCATCTGTGTTCCAAAATTGGTCTTAATTTAAGTAATCAACAAGACATTTACTGTTATAGCATCCACCTGTGTTTATACAGTTCTGTTCACCTGTGCATACTTTATCCTTAAAGAAAAAAAAAGTTAGTTAGTAGGAAACAGGCATAGAGATGCATGGACTGCAGCTCTCTAGGAGCACAAGGTAGGAACACTGTCTGAGAAGGGGGAAATTATATACTGTAATGTGTTAGGGCTGGTTGACAAAAAGGACTTATTATTCATACAACAATTCTGTCAGTTAGTCTTCTTTAAACTCTCACAGAATCTCACAGAAAATTCAGGCTTCTGGAAAAAAAGGAAAATCAGTTTGGAAGCTCCAAAAAACTCTGAGACACTCAGAATGCTGTATTTCAATTGTGCTGTTCAGATTTTTTTTTCATGTCAATATTTAAAAAATAGCAAAATAAGTATATATGTAATATATTATTGGCACAAAAATAAATGCCAAAAAAAATCTTTGTAGCAAAATATCTGACTCCTTCCTATTAAATATTTACAAAAAACATAATTTTCTTATAAAACACTCATATTGGCAGAATGGATTTTTTTTCTAGGAAAATTATTCTATTAAAAAACACCCACTGAATTTATTATCTGATCACATAACTTGACTATATTCAATACCTGAACAGCTCACAAACATTTCTTTTCTGTGTTCTTTTTGCTACCTATGACAAGTGCTTTCTTTCCTCTTCTTTAATTATTGACATTTTCCCTTGTGAAGAATATCTGTATGGGGAATACTTGATCTCTTAAAAAGGTAGATGATAAACTTCCTGAAGGAGTCTAGCTGTTGAAAACTTCAGATAGAAAGACAAAGAGGCAGGATTAATCTAATCCCAGCTAGTCATTTAGAGTCATTCCTTGGTGAAAGACAGACATTTAGGAGCCAGTTTACATCCCATACAACAATACCCATGGCAGTTTACCCATTTCCCCTGATTAGAGGAGCAGCCTACACATTTATTCCAGGTGGTGTGCTCTGATGTTAATTACTGAAGGACTGTAACGAAAGAGGATCTATTCCAGATGTGCTGGCAAGTGCCAATAGCTCCATTAATGTATAGAACTGCTGCAACTTATAGTACAGCTGAATATAAAGCCCAGGGCTGCCCTCCACTCTAATAAAGTGTCTGCATATCACTGGTGAAGAAGGGCTCAATTTTGATATTGCCACTGAATTAAAAGGCAACTAATCTGTGGAAAGCACTGAATCAAACCTAGACTCACAATTTAACCTTTAGGAAAGGAACGACAGAAGAGAAGCCCTCTGCAAAACAGAGAGGAAACTGAACTGTGAAACTAAAATCTCCAACTTACGTAGTGACCTCTGGGTTCTAATAATTTGAAGGGATTTAAATATGACATGCAGCATTTTTTAACCTTTGAGGTTTTATACTAATCAAGTTTCTGCAGTATGTTAAATAAGCAGGATTTTACAGGTTAAAAGATTTTGTATGAAAATAGCGTGTTCCAAATTTAGTGTTCTTTGAGCACTGCAGCACAGAATAAAATTTACTTCATAATGGTTCAAACATATAAATTGCTACATCTGGTTTATGTGATTTATTTTTGAATGCTAGAGTTTTTGATTCCAGCGACATTCCTCACACCCCTAGACAGTCAAAGCTCTATCAGTGGTTTTGCTTTATATTTTCCTCTTCAAGGCTGTATTATTTTATTTGGTGGTATTTCTACATCTCAACATGTACCCAGGAAGCTCAGTGGCTTGAGACTGTGTTGTGAGCATGTAAACTTCAAGAGAGTGGATAAGGAATCTATCCAGGTTTTCCACTGTGACTATCAAGTCTCAGGAGCCATCCCAGAAGGTGACTTTTCCTGTTGACCACCTATCAGGCCTCAAACGTCGCTTTCATAAGCCAGTCATCATAATCATAGAATCACAGAATCATAGAATCGACCGTGTTGGAAAAGACCTCCTAGATCATTAAATCCAACCCTCGATCCAACGCCACAGTGGTTATGAGACCATAGCACTCAGTGCCACATTCAGTCTCACCTTAAAAACCTCCAGTGTCAGTGAATCCATCACCTTCCTGGGCAGCCCATTCCACCGTCTGATTCGTCTCTCTGTAAAAAATTTCTTCCTGATATTCAACCCTCAACCTCTCCTCACAGGACTTGTGTTTGAGTCCCTTCACTAGCCCCATTGCTCTTCTCTAGACATGTTCCAGCACCTCAATATCCTTCCTGAACTGAGGGGCCCAGAACTGGACACAGCACTCCAGGTGTGTCCTCACCAGTACCGAGTACAGGGGCAGAATCACTTCCTTGCTCCTGCTGGCCACACTGTTCCTGATGCAGGCCAGGATGCCATTGGCCTTCTTGGCCACCTGGGCACACTGCTGG
>JAWMRA010000001.1:48837196-48849026 GCA_035584735.1 Pseudotriccus pelzelni | reverse complement strand
AGCACTCTCTGGGCCCGGCCATCCAGCCAGTTCCTGACCCAGCACAGAGTGCCCCTGTCCAAGCCATGGGCTGCCAGATTTTCCAGGAGTATATTATGGGAGACAGTGTCAAAGGCTTTGCTGAAGTCCAGATAGACACATCCACAACCTTCCCCTCATCCACTGGGTGGGTCACCTGATCATAAAAGGAGATGAGGTTGGTCAGACAGGACCTGCCCCTCCTATACCAGTGCTGGCGGGGCCTGATCCCTTGTCCGTCCTGTAGATGTTGTGTGATTGCAATGTTATTGTTATTGTTTGATTTCTAATTCCTTGAAATTAAAGGAGAAAATTTTTAAGCCTCTCTATGATTCTATGATTATATTTATTAAAAATTTATACCCAAATCAGGAGGAGCAACTCTCCCACTGGAGTGCTCTGCAGTTGTGAAGATACAGAGACAGGGGCAGCTTTAGACTTTCCAGAACATGCTGGTCTGCAGGCTGTCAGAGCTGTGACTTTTCAAAAATGTCACAGCTCCTTAAGGAAGCTATTAATTTTTTCAACACCTCAACTGAAATATATTCTACCTCCCTGCCAATAACATTTTCACTGGAAACCAAGGAGGAGGGACTGTTCCTGGAAAGGCTTCCAAATTATGTAGCTTAATACATTTTCTTACAGCTGTCACCTAATGGCTTTCTGAATGGAAAGGTATTTTTTATCCTGTATAGGGAAATACCCTTGTGAGGTAGTCCTGAGAGAGCACAGAACTGATCTTGAGGAGTCTCTAAATGCTGTTGTTAAGAAATCCAGCTGTAAGACAGGCACAGTGCCTGGTTTAGTAATACACTAAATGCAGCTCTCCTGGGAACAGCAAGGTGCTGGACCCTCTGTGCTGGGAAGGTCCCTCAGCAAGTCAGCTGAGAAAAACAGGAGCATATGTCTTGGTCTATTTGCCTCCTGTCCTCTCTCTGTTCCCTGGTGCCCCCAGGGAAAAACATATAATTGGGAAAGTGCAGAGCCTTGCTAAGCTCACTGCTATCTCTTCCCTGTCCTGGGGCAGGCCTGAGAGCGCCTGGCAGAGACACTAAATGAGGCTGACTCCACAGATGCTGCTGGGAAAGCCAGCCTGAAGCACACGCCATAAAGCAGACTGCAGATCACCTTGTAAGTGGGGGATGGTGGGGGCCAAGTCATTACCCAAATAAAATTTGAAGCCAATGTTCTAACATGCAGTCAACTGTGTTTAATTAGGCATATAATCAAATAGGTATTATTCCTAAGATTATCTCCAGGATATTCTTGCACAGGCAGAAATTTAGAAGTAAAATGTTTGTATGCAATTAGAACAATTTGTTCTGACCTAGCTGTCTAAACCAGTCATTCACAATGCATCTGAGCTGCCCAGAAGTGGGCTAGAAGCACCAATTGATCAACAGATGGATATAATAATCATTGAGAGGGAGATTCTTCTAGCAAAAATATACTTGGGACTTAACACATCAGCTGAACATCAGGTTTCATCTCAAGTCCTCCCTTTGAGTCTGACAGAAGGATGGATTTCCAAATCCTTATGTCTCCCTGCAGATGGCAGCCATTGAGAAAAGTAGTGACAGAGAGTGTTGAGCTTGTCTCACAGGCTCCAGCTACTGCACAGGCATCAAGAGACATCCAGAGATGGACAGCCTCAAATAGAAGGGGGCAGGCTGGCAGTTTTCACAGCCCTTTGGCAAACATAGGCAGAGCTTTTACTCTTATTTTGCCACTTCCATGGTCCCATGTAGAGAAATGCATTCATACCCAGAACATGCAGAAACTGGTACCATAAGTGTTGCTATCACTCAAACACACAAGACTGAGGGTGAGCATGCTCTTAGCCTTGTGTAGAGTATTATATAAATATCACTATAAAAGCATTTTAGATGCAACTAGTAAGTGTGGACTTTAACATTGTGTGACCTCCCTGAACTCAGTTACTTTTGGCAGTAAAAAAAATTCTGGCTCTCTTAAAGCTGAAGATAAATTTCCCATTGCTCTCAACCTCTTGGGTCAGAAGCCACTTCCCTTGCTCTCCCCTTTCCTTTCCCCTTGTCCCTTTCTCTTTCCTTTCCCTTTCCCCTCTCTCTTACCTTTTCCTTGCCTTCTCCTTCTTCTTCTGCTTCCCTTTGCCTTCCGCTTAGTGCCACCTCCTCTCATGCAAACAGTAGATTGTGTGTATGAGAGTTATAAGGCTCAATATATTAAGGCACTGCATTCAGTTCCTGATTTTTCCTTTGGAATGTGCCCAAGTGACCTATATCATGCATTTCCCATGGGCTACCTAGAACTTCTGCTTTGTGAACATGCACTGAAGGAAAGCATCAGTGACTGTCTGCCTAGCAGTCTATTTTCTGGAGTTATCCTGCCCTTCACCTGCTATAACCACAATACCATCCCCAACAGCACTTTACAGTAAATAAAACAGTAATAATATGGGAGAATTAAATTCATTATGTCTGAATGCCAATATAACTTATGTATGAAAAAATGCACATCTAACCTGTTTGTTGTCTGATGATTTATATAATATATATTTATATTTTTATAATATATTATACATAATATATAAATATATTTATATATTTAACAAATCTCTGATCACAATATAAGATGCAAACTTCATTTGTGTTCAGAATCTCATCTCATTTTTGTTTGTGTGTATGTTTCCTTTTGACTAAAGAAATTCTTAATTGATATTGAATGAAAAAAAAAAAGTACATTCAGTTGCTTTGCAGAACATCTCATTCAGTAATGGTGTACAGCCTGCACAGCATCTGAAATAAAATATTTTGGTGGGTTTGTATTTGCAAAAAAACCTTTTATTTGCTGTGTAATGCTGCTACACGGATGGCAGACAGGAATGGGAAAAACAAGGCTTGAAGATTAAGGAAGAATAAAGAGAAGATTAAGCATCATATTGGGCTCCACTGGAAAGGAAAAATTCAGAGGACAAAAAAGGACAAAACTACCTGACTACCAGTTGCACATTCTTGAGGATCTGGAAGATAAGATGGAAGGAAGAATCACATCCATGTGAAAAGGAGAATGAGAGCATCATAAAGAGCACGTATCCTCTTCTACTTTAAAATAGAAAAAATGTAATGTTTTGTATTCAGTTAATCATGATATATGGTACAGAAATAAAGTTACAATAATAATCGGTATCTGCCAATTCCACCATACATATTTCAGAGTGGAAGTGCTGCAGCTGTCACATGTGTAGCTCCAGGAGGCTCCTAGGACAGCCAGGATGCCCCGCTCTGTTCAATCCATTCACTGTCACAGAAAACTTTTACATTGGAGAACAGAGGAAGCAAAGTCTTTGTGGAAACGTCTGTATGTTAGAAAATATGTGGGATCTAATAGAAATGAGAAGTTGAAAACTCAGACAGTACAGGAAGGACCCTTCTGGCAGTTTGCCCTCACCAAGTTGGATGAGGGCAAATCCAAAGGGTGGCAAGGAGAACACGTCAGAAGGGAAAGCCATCTTCAGAGAGACCTTGGAGAGTGGGTTAGCATGAACTATATGAGTGCAAAGTCCTACACCTGGGAAAAAATAACCAGAGCACAACGTAGTGTGGTTGGGGAGCACCTTGCTGAAAGGGAGCTGGGGGTCCTGGAAAATAACAAGCAAATAACATAAGTCAGCAGCACAGCCCTGCAGCCATGAAGGCAAATCACCTCCTGGGCTGACAGACTGGAGAAGGCACAAGGGTGCCATGAAGATGATTAACAGAGATGAAGAACCTGCCCTAGGGGGAAAGACTTAAATAGTTAGATCATTTATGTGTGGATAAGAACAGTAACCTCATCATAGTATTCTAGCACTTAAAAGGCAACTGCAAAGGTGACAGATGCTCTCCGTTCACAAGGAGCCAGATGGGGAAGACAAGAGACAATGGGTACAAGCTACTCCAGGAGAGATTTCATCTTGACATAATAAATAAATTTTTTTACAGTCAGTGGAACAACCTCCCCAGGGGCATGGTAGATTTCCCACCACTGGAAGTGTTTAAGGTTAAATTGTACAGGGCACTAGATAAAGTCCTCTAGGCTTTCTTTCCCATGAAAGGTACAATCAGGTGATCTTCGGAGGTCACTTCCAGCATGGGCTGTTCTATGATTCTGTTGTATTCTGTAGTGCTGGAAATAGCAAAGCAATGATCCCAGGCCCAAACAGTGCTACAGTACCAGGGATAGGATGAGAACAGTAAGAGAAGAAGAGTTTCCAGTTTTTTCCAAGTTCAGTAAACAAAAACAAACCAGCAAAAGTGAATAAAGACTTCACAGCACAATCCTCCAGCAAGGGAAGAAAAAAAGAAGAAAAGCAGGGGAAATTAAGGGACTGTGATGTTCTTTCTCCAGTGATACATAGAGACACCCTCTGGGGGTGTAAATTTACTGTTTGGGGCTACCCAACTTTGTAAATGTGATAGAACATTTCTGCCAATAAAAGGCAGACAAGTAGATATGAATATTCTGCAACTGGCATTGTTGTATATAAAACACCTGGAACAAATTAATGAAAGCCAATTAGCTTTGGGAATCGATCAAGTATTTTTAATTCAGTTATCTGAATTAACTGGAGCTATAAGTTATTTCAAATACTAGAAGTCTTCCCTATAACAATGACTGGTTTTGTGCTGGTCTTGGCTGAGGTAGAGTTTACTTTCTTCACAGTGGCTAGTATGGGGTTAGGTTTTGCACTTCTGCTGAACACAGGGTTGATAACATAGAGATGATTTTGTTGTTGCTGAGTAGTGCTTACACAGAGCCAAGGCCTTTTCTGCTTTTCGTACTGCCACTCTGGTGAGGAGACTGGGGATGCATGGGAGGCTGGGGGGAGACACAGCCAGGACAGGTGACCCCAACTGGCCAAAGGGATATTCCAGACCATATGACATCATCCTCAGTATATAAAATTGGGGGTAAAAAGTAGGAATGGAGAGGTATTTGGAGTGATGGCATTCGTTTTACAAAGTAACTGTTACTGTGTGATGGGGCCCCGCTCTCCTGGAGATGGCTGAACACCTGCGTATCCATGAGAAGCAGTGAATTAATTTCTTGTTCCGCTTTGCTTGTGTGCATGGCTTTTGCTTTCCCTGTTAAACTGTCTTTATCTCAGCCCACGAGTTCTCAAGCTTTTACCCTTCCGATTTTCTCCCTGATCCTGTGGGTGGGGGTTGAGAGAGCAGCAGCGTGCTGCCTAATTTCCAACTGGGCTTAAACCATGACAGTTTGGTACCCCACAGAAACACAATATTATAAAATCCACACTGAAAAGCTGTTGAAAACCTTGAAGAATTAGTAATGAAAAAACAGAAAGCAGCCAAGTAATTTTGTTTTATTGCAGTCATTTAGAGATTTCATCTGAAATTAGATACCATTATGCTAGTTACTGCCCCAATGGCTAGGAACACTGCTTCCCTGATGAAGAATTTGCCACCTCAGAAAATAAAATAGGCAAAAGATGGGCAAAAATCTCATGTAACTTTAGCCATGTAAAAATGAGGCTCCTTCAAAGCACAGTAGAAAGAAACTTTTCCACAGACATATAATTTCTTTTACCCACCTCAGACATATCTCTTCAGATGTAACATACTATTCTGTGCCAGTTTCCCAACCCTTCTTTCTCTTCTCATCTCACTCGACTGACCACAGAGAGATCTCTCTCTCAGATTAGATACTCAAAACTTGGATGGCCAAGTTGAGTGCGATCTGGAATGACTTGCCCCATGATTATGAAGTGAGCTAACAGCAGCAGGGTAAAGCAAATGCCAGTGAACTCTGTGCAGGCAGGGAAGCCTGGGCACACAGTACAGAGACAGGAAAAAAGTAATGAAAAAAACCTTGAAAATTTTACAAGAGTTTTGCAGGTAAATCCAAAATGGGAGGTCTGCCTAAATTCCCAGATTTAACAGTTAGAGGCATTTTATTTCCACTGAAAACTCTTGGTAAAGAGTCTTCTACTCAGAAATAGAAGGTTCTGAAAATCAGAGGGGTATTCTCTGAGCCCCATTAACATTTGATCACATATTTTTAAATAGCAGCAAATTCTTGACAAATTTCTATTAATAAATTTAAATGTTGTATGCAAGGGAGAAAGTAGGGGTTTTTCTTTTCTTTAATCTAATTTTCTTGTGAGAAACTTTTACCTGGCCCTGCCTTCTGCAATGTACTGTTATTGCTTCCTTCTTGGATGTGATGCATGCAAAATGTCTAAAATCAAAACAGCAGAAAATACTCTAAAAAATTGGTACAGAAATAGCAGAACTGAAAAATTGCAAGCTTGATGGCTGCTACCTCGCAGTTTTAACGCACACTATTTGATACCACATTTCTGTGCATCAGCTTATTGCTTTTTTTAAGGCCTGTCCCTGTAATTTACAATCCACAAGGTTGCTGAGCTCTGTGGAAACGTTTATTTGCCACCTCTTCAAGGCACAGACTTTGTCTTTATTCCTGTTCAGCACACAGGATGCTATCAGCACTATACAAATATTAACGTAATAGTAACTCTTCCACAAAAGGTGCCATTAGGGTGGGTTTAGAGTTCTCCAAATATCTTCCATCATAGTGGACAAACAAGTAACACAGTAAGCAGCCAGTTCTCAGCCCACAAAGGACCAGCCTTAAGGTATTACCCAATACCATCACATTTCTCACTGACACTGAACATTAACAACATCTCCAGCACGCACACACTTTTGATTCAACAGTGTTATCATCACCCTCTGTGTATACACATTGAACAGCTGAAAAGGACCAGCTTGTCATCCATATATAGATGAGCTCTGCAAAATCAGCTGCAGTAATTGAACCCCTAATTCTGGAACTGCTTCTAAGGTGATAAAAATCTAAATAGTGGAAGGAATGTATTGAGTAAAGTAAAACTTACAGCCAAGAAACATCAAGGTTCTTGATGGAATTTGTTGAATTAAATTAATGCTATTGAACTACAAAAAGCAAGGAGCTCATCTTAGTTCCATCCATTTCAGGGACGAAGTAGAGGAAACTCAGACTGAGACCAGATCAATAGATTTTCATCCAGGTCTTAATTTTTGAGACAACTGGATCATAGTTGCTGTTCCAGGTGTACAGTTACTATCACTATAATGAATATTACTAGGCCAAAGGCTTAGTGCAGCACAAAATGGAAGGAAAATATCCTTCCCATAAAGTATGTCTCTCCCAAAATCTCAAGTGTTTGTGTTTTAGTCTTATTTTAAGGGCCTTTTTAAGGTACTTTGATGGTGTAAAATAGCGGAAGGAGAATCAACATCACTCTCTAAAGTAGGAAAACACCAGGCAAAGAGTTATGAGGGTCCTCTTCTTCCTCTTCCCTCTCCCCTCAATCCAGACCTCCTGGAGGAGGTCACAGCTCAGGAACACAGTGGAAGCCCCTGCCTAGGGATTTCACTGTGGTATTGAGTGCAGGTACCAGTTGGGGTGCAGACACACAGGGGTGCAGCAACACTCACCCTGTTCCCACACATTTATCCCCTGCCAGAGCCACACAATAACATCCATTAATTCTCTTTATGCTCTACTCTGCACAGCCATGTAAGTCTGGAATAACTCCATTACCTCAGCAAAAGGGCAGCAGCGTAAAACTGAGCTTGAAGGAGGTCAGATCAGTACAGCTCTCAGCTAATGTGTAAAATGCACACTTGGTTTGATTCACAATTCTGCAGTTACCAATCAAGCAAATTTTTAGGAGCCTGACATCCAGAAACAATATTTTAAATCAGGAAAAAAAAAAAAAGACCTTCCAATCACATTCAGGAAATTAAGAACGTGAACTGAAATTTAATATCTAATTACATTATCCATATACTTGGTATGCATTCAGATTATTAAAATCTTGAATGACTGTAGTACAGCTTGCAAGAAAAGAATCCTAGTCTCTTCTTACTCACAGGCTGGGGAATGAGGGTCTTCATGCAGAAAGAAGGGTGTCACACACTGTTTGTACTCACATAATGAATTTGGATTCTGGAAAAAAAATCAGGATGGCCACAATCTTCCAGTGGTTCAGACAAGGAAAAACAGATGGAGTTTAAAGAAAAAAGATAAAATATTGGGCAAGATCCAACTCATCCTCTTCTGGTACTCAGACTCCAGACTGAAGTATGAAAACTTGGAATCTGACTCTCAGTGAGGGCACCCAGATTACAACTCCCCTTTTAGGCAGTAGAGGGGATAAAACTGAACCAGAGAGCATCCTTCTGTGTGAGCCCTATCCTATTCAATAGGAAAGTGGCCACAAAAAAACTCCCACTCTTTTGGGAGACTTGAGGGGGTCAGTCAGACCAACACAAAATACTTCTGGTCAGAGTGCAGGTGTCCCAGCTAGGGAGAGGCACTTGCATGTACAAGGCTCACTTATTGTAAAACACAACCACCAAAAGAGCAAAGGGGGAATGAGAACTGCACACAGTCATCCTGGCAGGCAGAGCGTGCACCTACCAGGGTCCTGAGATCTTGACCCCACACTGTCCCGCCTGCTGGATTCAATGGAACATACATAAAGGAGTAAACAAAAGCACAAAACCAGACGTTTGGGGCTATTGGATGGGGGGAAGAGGGGAGAGATTCTTCTTGTGGCAGCCGCTCTCTGGGCAGACAAAGAAGAATCTTCACAAGCCAGAAAAATCTGGAGTAAAGGACTGTGGCTGCAGAGTAAAGGATTGTGGCTTCAGCCTCAAAGTTAGGGCACTCAGGTGGGAGAAGGGAGTTCTGGTTTCTGTTTCTGGCCTTTATCTAATAAAGATCTAATGTAACATAAGTAGGCAGTCCAGGGAGTTTTGTTGGTCATTGTCTTAATTGGCTGAAGTGCAAGGATACTGTTTTATGTATTGATTTTCTAATGAAATTAGTGTCCAGTATTTACCCTCCATATGTTTACTCCTCTGTTGTGCAAGGCTCTCTAATGTCCCACGGGATTGGTATCTAACCTAAAAGTTTATTGTTCTGTGCTTTCTCTGAATATGCAAAAAATGCGTTAGGCTCTCATAACCATTAACAACCAACTGAAGGGGAGAATTCATTTATTTTTTTTAAACTAATGAAGCTGCTGATAAAGAATTAGCCTTGAATTTAGGGGAATTAGTTCCATTATTAAATACACTCCTTCAGATTTCCTCCCTCACCGCATAGCCTGACTTGCTCTGCCTCAGTTTCACTCTAAAAATCCTGCATGTGATGAAGATGTCAGAAGTTTTAGGCTGGAGACAGCAGCGATGAGACCAGTGAAGTCTCTCTCCCACAGAGAGCAGGCTGCAGGAATCCAGTCCTGAGATGCTGGGTTCTGACTTCCCTGATTCCAACGGCTTCTCCACCACATACTCCATTTACTTAGCCTGAGAAACGAGTCCTGGACTTGATCCAAATGAACCAGGAGAACAAAAAATTTTATGCACTTTAGAAGCACCTCATAATGCAAAAAGGAAAAATCTTGTTACAGTGCACTCCAAACAGCCTATTCAAGGTAATCACATTTATATTTATTAGATGAAACAGCATTCACAAAATGTCAACGTTGCAGCCAAGACGTAAACAGTGATATCCAAGACATAGTCCAGAAGCTAAAAAATGGCTTATGACACTTCCTGTTCTCAGAATCCTCCTTTCTGCTTCCTAATGATCTTTAATAAGAGGATGTACCAACATTCATGCACAGCAACCTCTAGGCTAACCACTTCATATCAATGCCTTTTTCAATAAAGGAAACACCTTGCAAGGTGAATTATTAAAGATGAATGCCAAACTGATTTCTCTATAATTTAGTCACTTATACCCTGAAATAGCATCTGCAGTAGGTTTCCAAATGTTTATTTTTTGATTAAGATATCTTGTGTAAAATAAACATAGATTTACTTTATTTGTTTATCTATTGATTTATTTAGTTAACCAATAAAAAAGAAAGTAGATATAAAAGAAAGTGGATCTTAGCCAGTTCGAGGTTTTGAAAAACCAGCTGCAGGAGTTTCCTTTGTGCAGAAGTGGTGGCAAACTTTCAGAACAGGAAAAAACCTAAACTAAGGGAGCAGTGCAAGGGTGTATCTTTCACTACTGGGCTGAGGAAAAAGACACCTGGAGAAAAGAATTTTACTTATTTTCAGTTGAAACACATCAGAATACGTTGCTGACAATACACTCCTTATTTCATAACTACAACCAGTATCACTAAACACAAGCAGAAGTCAACACATAATTTTAACCATGGAAATAAACACATATCAGCAAAGTTAAGTTTATATGCCTTGTTGAATAAGGATGTAATTCTGAACTTCATTCTACAAAATGTTTTGGCACAAAATTTTGAAAGTGAATCTGAAAACACCAATACAGCAGTGTCACACTTTAATGAATTTGTACAGAGATAACTGAAGAACAATGGTTCGAGATTTTCAGACACATCATAGCTGAGAACAAAGACTGCTAAATTTTAAGTCAAACAATGTATTTGAAAAAACTGACCTGGCAAGAAAAGGAAGATTATATCAGAACCTGGAATTTATCTTGTGCTGCAGCATGAGTTCAACAAAGCCTCTTGTAATGAAAACTGAAACAGCAAACACAGAATTGTCTCTATATAGCAACAGTGATCAGTGCACAGGAGTGCTGAAAGTCATTGTGGAAGCAGCATGATGTCACTAAAATTAGACTTATAAACTGCAAATAAATACCTACAGAGCCTTGCCCCTCCAAAAAAAACCAGCAAAACAAACAAAGCACAGAACCAAAACAAACACAAAATAAAAATAAACAACCCCCCACCAAACAAACAACAAACCAAAACAAAAACCAACAATAGCAACAAAAAAACCCACAAAACAAAACAAAACCAAAAAAAAAAACCCACCAAAAAACTCCATAAGACTCTTAAAATGAAACAGAAATTTTAGAGTGACAGATATTTTGGTCAAGATGCCTACCTATTTTCTACAGTATTTTACATATCAAAATGCTTTTCTTCCTAAGCTTCAAGCACTGATTTATGTTTTTTCATTTTGATGTGGCTTTCAGAAAAGACAAGGCATTGTAGTCAGGACTGTAATATGCTCTGATGGGCAAAGCATTTCTGCTGTCTTGGTTTCAGAGACATTTATTCATGGGTGGGCTGATAATGCTTATTATGTGCCTGAGATAACCTCAAAAGAACAAGCAAATAGAGCTAGAGGTAAACACTATCAGTTTTTGTGGAGGTTTCTCAGCAAGAAATTGGATTTTCAATGCAAAATATACCACATTTTTGAAGAAAAACAAATCAGAGCTTTGGGACCCTACTAGCTGTAAAAAATGTTTGGGAAATAAGCAAAACTACACTGCATGTCTTCAAAATCATTTAATTCATCAAAAGGCAAAGAAATCAACATCTCATTGAAACACAGCCTTCTGTATCTTTTATTTCTGATTCCCATGAGGTAGTTTTCTAGTATTACATTATCTGGTAAGAGGTATTGACAAAAACAGTCATGTCATTCAGACTATAAAGATGAGGTGATTCTCTTTTTTTTCCTTCATTAGTATTTGATCATGTACAGCAAAAGAATTTCTGAAAACACAGGTTTTCCTAGTACCATCACACCTAAAGATCAACAGCTATGGTTCATGTTGAAGTGTGTTTATTTTTACCCAAATGTATGCTTTTGAATTAAATTAGTCTTGGAGGCTTACTCCTCTGCCAGCTGCTATTTGTCCTTGTCATGGGCTTGCCTAGGGGACGATTTTTACCACACCCCCCACAAATTGCTCTAAGGTGAGAGAAGGTTTATGCAGACAAAGAGATCTGATTGGAGAGAAA
>JAWMRA010000001.1:48738802-48828933 GCA_035584735.1 Pseudotriccus pelzelni | reverse complement strand
CCCTGGCTGGAATCGAACCCAGGCCTTGGCGGTGAAGGTCCTGCGATCTAACCACTAGGCCACCAGGGGCTCCCAGTAGAGAATAGTCTCCTGCTAACCTGCAATAATGTCTGCTTACAGCTGTCTTCAAAGGAGATCCACCAAAACTTAAAAATAAATGAAACAAGATTAAGATTAGTAAGAGAGGCAAAGATAATTTTTCATTTCGTTATGACCCAAATTCAATCCACTAAGGGAAAAGTATAAGACTCCCTTCTAGTTAAATTGACTGAAACATTAAGCAACAGTGGAGAATAATAAAGCACAATTAAAAGTGAAAGTGACCTGGAGCTTTAAATACTGAGAACCATGGTAACAGAACAAGAAGGTCATTTAAAGGTCAGCAGTTTATAAACAATGTCCTCAGAGAAATTCCTCAAGAAGAAAATAATTTCAGATAGACTTACAAAGTAATTTTTAAAAAAGAAGGTTTCTCCCATCCTGAAGGAAGCCAAGCAAAATTAAATGCCTACTACGAGGCTCTGGCAGCCATTGTTTCATGTCTTATGGTCAAGAGGAGCTATTCCAGCTGGCATTCTATGGGATCATCTGGGAGGGTAAATCTCACAATATCATGCTTGCAGAGTCATGCATTTTCCAAAACATTTGTTTCTTTGGAGGTCACATATGGGCTGCAGTCCATGAACTCTGCCTGCATAGCAGGCAGGGGTTACCTGAGCACCTGCACTACTGCAGAGCAAGAGGCAAAAGAAAATACTGAAACTCGCTGTTCTTTCTGTGCAATGGTGTGAAGCTGTGTCTGTTGACCCCTTTGGTTCCTTGCTCAGCTGTGCTTCTCTGGCAGATTTTCTGTGGCCTCTTATGCATACACACCTTCCAGCACGTGCTGGGGACTGGCACCTGCTGCCAACCTGCACAAGTAGCGAGTGTGCTGGCACTGCTATAGAAGCCTTCAGTTCTTCCTTGCTAAGATCAGTTGTCCTGGATGCACTGGTTTGTGACTCTGGAAATTTTCCTCTATGAGTGAAAATCATCATAAAAAATCATCATAAAAACTTAGTATCATTCTTCATATTTACGTAGATCCTGAAAGTGTGACATAAAAAAAAAATAATTCTTCTCCACTTGAAGCCGTTTTTTCCCCTTCATTTTTTAGACTTGGACTTTGCACCCCATTCCAGCAGGGTCCGTGCCCTAAAGCTGGAAATATGGATTATACACAAAAAACTTTAATTGAATGTAGGTGAATAATGCAATTCATGTAAACATTCATCAGAAATCTGTCAAAAATATAAGGCTAGAAAATTATTTTTCATGCAAGCAGGCAGTCCAACAATAATTGTATTGTGTCAGCACCTACAGCAAAAACTGCTGGGAAAGACTTGAAAGATTCAGCAAGTTATTCCGCAACATTTAAATCCATATACAGGAGAAAAAGTAGTGATCTGACATATTTACGTAGCCTGTGTTATATCTCAGTCATCATGGAACACTTCATAACCCAGTGTCAAGGGGAAAAGACAACAGGATAGTTGGCACAAGACATTATCACTTGTAAGGAATTTTTTACATTTCATGTGGCTGCATCAAAGACTGACATAAACCAGTCATTTCAAAAGTCATCTAATGGCAGAGGAGAATTATACTAAGGCTTTTGGTGAATTCTTTGCAGATGTGTCTTAATTCAAGAGTTAGCATAATAATAATAATAATAATAATGCCCTCCACAGCACAGGCTTCTCTGGCTATTTATGGGCATTTAATATTTAATTAGTTCCTTTTCTGAATGCCTTTCTTCTGCTGTGTTCACTCTGTACTTTTTTCCCATCTACCCTCTTCCTTCCTTTTGCCACCACAATTTCACTTAATATTTTACTCCCTATTCCTTTTGTGGTCTCTTTTATCCAAGCAATACATCAACCCTACGACTGGAAGCTTGTTCCCCCTGTGTTCATGTTAGTAAAAAAATTAGCCAGAAGAAATCAAATGCTTTGCTGTAACTGTATGTTGCCTGTAAAGCTACGTGTGTTTGGTTTTTTTTTAAATATGACACTGCGTAGTATTATTTCAAGAAAAAGTCTCCTCTATATTTTCTGATGGTGCAATTCATTTACAGCAGGCTGGCCATGCACTCACTGTGCACAGAGAGTGCATGCAGAGTCACAGGAACAGCTGATCAAACACAGCCAAGATAAATTCAACCTAGTATATTTTCTATTGTCTATAAAAGAAATTTGTTTTTTATAGATTTTGCCTGGGTCTCTCTTCTGAGCCATAGGTGTAAAAATAAGGCAGGAAACTGGACAGATTTTTTTTCCCTCAAGTCTGTAAAATCACTCGATAAACCACTTTCTACAATAAAAACCTTTAAATGATGGTTGAAAACCTGTCTCCACTGGAGTCAATAGTAAAACTCCCATTCACATCAGAAGCGACTGACTTCTGTGCTAATGAAAGCCCTTTAACTACACCAGGTATGCTACATAATGACTCAGTATAATGACTTGTTATAAACCACATACTTTTCTCCAGATAAGATTTCACATTTTTTACTAATAATACATTTTTAAAAATCCCAATTTCTTCCATCAATAAAAGACAGTGAGTATATCAATGCCCATTAACACTAAGCAGTGGTTTAAAAAAGGGCTTCTGAAGATAGCATGGAAATGAAGTTTCAGGCTGAATGTTATATAGGCCAAATGAAATGGTCAAGTCTGTTTTATGTCTCTGCTGGAAGCTGGTGTCTCTAGGACCAAAGCAAATGTGAAAAGAATTATTGGTCAAGATGGAACTCATGCTGACATCTGGCAAATTGCTGCAAAACTAGGAGGAATTTGTAGTCTTCATTTGTGGCTAACATTTTGATTTAGACTGACCAAAGTGTACACGGTAAGCACCCAGAGAGAAAAAAAGCAAATTCCAGTCTATTGTCTGTAAAATGTCATCAAAAAAAGAGGATTTTAGAGAGAAAAATTCACATTCTCAGCTGTCTGTTCAGAGTGAAGATAAATCCTGATGTGCAATTGAAGCATTAGTCATGCTGGCTAGCAACAGAGCAGGTGGAGGACCAATGACAGAGAGAGAAGAGGTCATCATCTGTCTGAGCCACCAGCTTTCCTCAGCAGCCACCACTGCCAGCTCAGCAGGCACAATGAGGAGCCCAAGCTGGAGTGCTGTGCTTGGTAATGCCCTCTCTGCACCCCACCATTGGCTTTGTCCGGGGGGGAGGTCTGCCAGCCCTGCTGGGCTCAGATCTTCCTGCATCACTTGTGCAGCACAGGGTGGACAGAAGTGGGCCTTCACATTGAAGCTGTAACTCTGTCAGTGCTTCTTCAGGTTTGGAACAAAGAATAAAAGCTTTTTCCCGAACAGCCACACATTAGAGGTGGGCTGCTGCTAAATTCAGGCTTTGAGTTAACAAACGTGTACCACTACAGAGATGGGATGAAACCCACTTCTCCACCCTCAGAAACTCCTCTGAAGAAACAGCCCTACACAGATTTTTCCAGTAAGTCGGTAACTAAGTGAAGGCTCAAATACAGAAACATAGTCCTCATGTAATGATTTCATCAGCGTGTAAATAGTAGCAGGGGAAGAATATTTCTGACAGTGGTATCTTGTCACTGTTTGCACCCAAGGATGAGCAGAATTGTAAATACAGAACTACGAGAATAATGTATGAAACAATATGCTAGATTTGCCATCACCTGAAGTCATTAAATAAAGTGTGGACATCTTTGAAAACATTGCAGCTCAATCAGAAGACAAGTCTCTGGCATGGGCCTGTATTGTACAGGTAAAGGATAAGATTACAATAGCTCTTGCACGTATTGAAAGTCATGAGTATTTGAACCTACTTTGCTTGACTGGTTTTTATTTCTTTTAATTCCAAGATTTTAGGTTATTTCAGCATTCGTATTTGTCAGCTTGAAGAGTAAAATCAAAAACAAAGGTACAAAACCCAGCCTTTCAGGATATAAATAGATTAACAGAGGGAAAGATACCTGAAAGATCCTGGCTGATTCTGGGTGCTTCCAGAAGGCTGCCATTAGACAAAGCCTTCCCCAGATCCCACTGTTAAGGGCATTTGGGGTGGAAAGAAATATTGGCCACAAGACAGGCACTCAAAGCACACATCCTAGGGGGGTAAAAAGTTCAGACGTGTTTTATATGGAGCTAAAAGCATCTGAGAAGCTGTTTTAAAATAGAGAATAAACGCAGGAAGACTGAGGAAGCTGTTTCTTTTAAAGTCTGGAGAGAGCTCATATTGATGAAGAAAGCGTTTCAGTGTGGCTAAGTGGAGCATCCAGAATTGCATGAAATATAACAGGCCTTTACCATTGCTCCAGTGTCCTCCTCCCATTGAGTGCTTTCTCTGCCCAAGAGGAGACATGATAATTTATCCATCTCAACTTGCAAATTCCAGCCACTGGCTGGAAGCAAGGATTTATTTTTTTTTTAATTTCTGTCTAGTCATCAAGATCGTATTGTCATAAGCAGTAAGAAATTCTCCAGAGCTACAAATAAACTGTTTGCTTTAACTCCTCCTGATCCTCCACAGAGGTAGACACCACAAGTCTCTCCACTGGCACACGATGCAGGAATAGGTTGATAAGACTGGAAAATCTTAATCTTGCAATGAAGTGTGTAAGGGATTTGTACCAAAGCCATATGAATCCTGAAAACTGTAACATGACTCCCAAACAGGTTCTTTTTATTTCCTTTATTATTAAATAATAAGTAATGCCCCTGCATCACAGAAGCATTGCCACAGCAGAATTCAGTAGAACACACAAAGTAATACAAGGTAATCTACACGATTAATCAATAATGTTTTGTCCTGAATTGTTAAGCTTTTTGTCAGCTTTTTGATTCTGCCAACATACTCATTAACAGCCAGTCTATCAAATCATCCCCAAGTCATGCTGGCAAAATGCTGGAGCTTCTCCGGCTGTGGGCAGGAAGGAGGATTTTGGGAAGGTCATTAGCAAAATGTGTGACATGTAGAAAGAGCAGCCTCAGATTTTGGACTTGTTTACTCATGTCACATCCCTTCAAAGTCCCATAAAAGGTACATAAAACCTGACATTTCTGGGATGAGGTAGAGGGAGAAGCAAGAGCAGGAGTGAGGAGAGAAAAAAGGAGGGGCTGAGAAAGCCATTTTTTGTGGTTCCAGAGCTCTTCCAGCAGGAAGAGCAAGAAAAGAAGGGTTGTGCTCCACAGGAGTTAGGGACAAAGAGGTTCAAATACCATGAGTAAGGAGACACTGTGCACCCTCCCACGTTTTGGGACTAAGAAACAAAGAAGCAGGCAAAAAGAGAGGCAGAGGAGGTGGGAACAAAAAAGAAGGAAACAGTATCTTTTTTCTTGGCGATCAGTGAATCCTTCTTATGGTTTAGAGAAGATACTGCCTTTCCTTGGAAAACCTAGTATGTCCTTTGCAGACTGATAGCTTTTTGTCAGTGATGTGCCCTGTGTAACAGAGCAGTTCAGTATTCAAACAAGCAATGGATTTGTTTACACATTTCTCTAATCCACTAATAAAAAACTCAGAATGGTTGTACTAAAACTGATTCTTGGCACACCTTACCAAAAAGAGGAGTGTTGCTGTAACACGCCCATGGTCTACATGGTGGTTGGCTCTGAAGAGCAGACCAGCAGGTTGGCAATGGAGTCACACCTTGGTTGCCCATCAATTCATGAGAGATCCACGGCAATGACAGTCAGGAGTATCGATTTCTGTGCATGTAGATACAACATCTGCCTTGAATGTAGTTGGTATTTAAATGCATAGGATTGAAGTTGCTCATAGTCTCTCTGGAAACAGTTCTGCATTTGTCCACCCCTTCACCATAGTCTCACCAAAGCTCCTACAATTCCCCATCATCTTGACAAAAACGTCTCATTTCCTTCTCCAAAGAATACAGCAAAATAATTAATAGTAAGAAAGAGCTACCCCACAACTGTATGCATTCTCTCATGTTCTCAGCCAAGCAAATCTTTCATTTTGTCGGCTAATTTCTTTTTAATGTGGTGGTTGCTATTATTTCTTGATAGTGATAAAAGACCTGAAGCAAAATTCTTTTCAGAGAATTCAAGAGGAAAAAAATCTTTGTTGGCTGAAAGGAGCATATTTAATTCATGCAGAAGGTGTTAATTAAAATCCTTAAAGCTGACATTACAGCCCTAAAAATCAGGAATATTTTGAGTTTTAAATGTCTCTGTTATCATCACAGAATATGTCTGCCATGGCACCCATTTCTTTGGCCTGAGGCATTACTATAAAATTAAAAATGGGTATTTGGACCTGGTAAGCTTTGATCTAATTGAATTTGTAGTAGGATCAAATCATAATATGCCCATGATTTGCTGATCTTATTCCTCCCTTCTGGAAAAGGTTTGTCAAGGGATACCAATGGACACTTATAACCTACTAAGAGATATTTTACTAAGTAAGCTGATTTTTGTAACTTGTTGTGTGCGAGCTTAACAACCCACACTCCCTTGCCCCCCTTCAAAAAAAACACCGAAACTGAAATTTCCATATGAATTAAATGGCAGAGGAAACTTCCCAATTACTATAATTCAGTACATACGACATTTACTTCTCTGTGTTTTTTTGAAGCTGGCTTACTGCACACTAGTAAAGTGTGCAAAGCTAAAAATCAATTAATTTTGGAAACAATTTCTTTTTATACACTGTATTGGATCCAATTTCTCATCTGTTCAGGGAATTCTTTTGGCATGAGCAGAAGAAAAACTGACCAATCTCTGCAACCTTAGAGTAGTGCTTACCTGAGTTTCAGTGAAATACAGATGTGCCTATACATATACATAGATATATAGATTTTATAAACATATGAAGACATGATTGATGCATAGATTTTGTTGATTTATAGACAGAGGTTCTAAATAAAAATAATATTTTATCTTTTAAGATATCAGCTAGAAAAAATTACTTCTGCAAATGAGAAGTGGCATCAGTCGTCAGTGGAAGGAGTGTATGGAATTTGAAATAGCAAAGCAATTGAACATGAAAAGTTTGACATAGAAAAGAAGGGTGAGTAATTTAAACCCACTCAGGAACAGGTGTGATTTGTTCATAAACCAGTTAGGAAAAAAAATAGTTCAATTACGCCTCTCTGGTAAATAACAAATTACCATAGCAACTTCATTTTCAAACAACATATGCATATATTTTGTTTCAGAAAAGGTTGGGTCAAAAACTGCAATTTACTATCATACCGTAACTTCTTTCCTGACTTCAAGACTCAAATTTTCTGAACTTCTAGCTCCTTATTTACCCATGCTGTCTCATTCATGACCTGTAAAGATACCTTAAGACTGACTGTATTGCTCAATCCATGCTTAAAATGTATTCTGCTTATTTGTTGAGACTGTTATATTGACCAAATCCAGACAGTAGCTTTTACGATAGAGAAGTAAATAGCTGTCATTTTGGGGGTGGATTCCAAAGGATTTTTAAAATCAGATGGTTTTTGTCAGCAATTACAAACGACCTGAGGCATAAGTGTGTATGCAAGTACGTATTTAAAGTTACAATTATATATGTATGTGGTGGTGGTTATGAATTTGTAGCATTTTGATTCTCAGGAAGTGGGAAGTTTTTCGATGAATGTGATTGAGTGACCATACAGAATACAAACCTTTGTTTAGAGCTACTCAGCCCACATGGAGCAAAAGGAGTCCCAAACCCTACTGTTCCCCAGGTTTGCTGTGCAACAACATATGCTCACTCACCTCCAAATCTTGGCCCAGACTTTACAGAAGAAATGTTCATCAGGAACAATCCAGATGCAGCATGCAAGAGTAGCATGAGTTGTGATTAGTCTTTCTTTAGAAGAAACTTAAAGGCAGCCTAGTGTCAGTGCCTCCAGACCTGGACTTGTGAACAAATACATAAAGGTTATGCAGCCTTAGTTAGGTAACATCATTTTATCATCTCAAATCTTTAAAATATGTATGATTTGGATCTTGAAAAATTACTGTTTTTGTTCAGACTCATATACTGAGGGATGTCTCACCTTTTCAGATTAACCTGTCCAGAAAGAAATTAGTCTCCAGTTCACCTTCAAACTTGGAGAGAGGATCAGAATATGCTGTCATTGACAGGCTTCCATTTTGAAATCAGCAACAAAAGGGTGTTTACTCAATGTTCCCATAGCCATCTGTTGCCTCTACAATGGCAATTTCAATCTGGATCCTTCCATCCTGTCTATGTTTATATGGTTGAGATGGCCAAAAATATCAGAATGGACAGCAGTATAGTAAACACTGATTCTTGCAATTTGAAAAGTATCTTAGATTCATTTCTGATTTTATAAAAATATGTCAGAATGTTGGGCCAATAAAGATAAGCCATGTATGCAATTGTAGGCTCTGGCACCCTATCCTCATTTTTCTAAACAATAAGAAAAGAAGGTGAACTAGAAAATATAGGTACTTATTCCTTAGCCAGTCTCATCTCACAGTTCATTGGGCATCATTTTTGCACAAAGAGATTCTCTGAACCAAAGCACTCAGTCATCAATAGATGCAGTGAAACAAATCTGTCCTTATTCCATTGGAAATATGCAAACAGTAATACATCTCTTGCCTGAAGAATAATTCCCTGTTCATACCACAGTAATTCGTCTCACAGAATTATCTTTCTTTAGTTATTCATTCCAGAAGATTTTAAAGGAAAAAAAAAAATAGAGGAAGGAGGAACTACAAAAACAAACCACTCACCAACAGTGCAAACACAATTAAATATTTACCCATGTCCCATGAGTCAAATCAATGGAATTATAAATCTTTTTTCAAGTCACGCTGTGTGGGCTGCATCAATGGTAGCATTTTAGTCCATGGCACGTGTGCAGTTTTGAAAGTCTCCCAGCTGTCCCCACTTGCAGTACCCCAGTTGATATCATGGAGAGGAGTCCAGTCACTCTGCATGAGCTGTGCCACTCCCAACGGAGCTAAACTGTCAGATGCCTTTTAGGGGAGCACCTAAGGCACAACAGCCACCCTTGGGTGCTCAGTCCAAGGAAAAAGGTTAGAGCTAGGCCAAGAAAGGCCTCTTCAAATGCAGATAGACACCTGGTGCACAGTCTCAATTCCTTGTCTTTGCAGATCTATTCCTCTCTGGTTGCATCACTTACTAATATAGGTTCTACCACAGAGCTTTGCTTCAGAAAACTTTCCTGTATGGAGTGATTTTGTCAGTGAGATTTTATTGATATCATTGCTTGCATTACCTCCTGCCACCTTTTCATCTTTGTATTCAGGTAAGAAACGTAATTCTGCATGGGTATAAAGTTATATCCTTGCCATAAACTGAACGACAGGATAACTTGTCTTGTCAGATAGTTTTACAGTGCTATGCATCAGCTGAAAGGCTGAGAATGAAGCAAATAGTCAAAGTTCTTTTATATCTCCCCTCAAGCCACAAGGAGATGTAAGTACTGATATGAAATGACATTACATTTTGTTTGGGAAAATGTTGTGGAGTTGCTTTAGCCCAAGATGGCAGCTATTATGTAAGTAGCAACATCCTCTCTTTTAAAGTCTTTATTTTCTCTTTTTTTTCATGAGGAACAAACGGACTTTGAAGTCAGTTAATTTTCCCTTTAGATAATGAGAACAGAGCAAAGTGCTTAAATCAGCACATGAGACTTTCTGAGTAAGAGATATAGGGGCTTGGCCTAAAACAGCCCCTCCCAACATCAGACAGATGCTGGAAGCACGCAGAAATGGAGTAAAAATACAGCACTAGCAGCTGGAGATTGAACAAAGCTGAAGGTAAAGAATCCTTCCTTGCAGCATTTCTTTTTAGCTTTGAATTTTCAACTTTGAAATTCATGACCCTGGTTGCAGTGACTGTCACCCAGGCACAGAGCATCCCCTCTGTCTGGCAGGGTCACTCCTTGGGCCCTGACTTCTCTCACCTCCCATGACCTGAGCAGTAATAATGCAAGCCTACATCTTTTCTTCTTCTCGGAGTAACATCTGGTCTGCATGAGTATCCCAACACAGCTGTTACATGAAGTGTTCAAGATTAGCGCTAGCCACGTTCGTGTAAGAGGCATGCAGATCAAAGTGAAAAGAGTAACAGAGCTAGTTGCTGTTCCTTGCCTTGTTTTTCTGTCACAAAGTTCTTCATTTTCATTATAGCCAGCATGTCACTGCAATCCATGAAGAACTTTCTTTATGGTTCCTTATAGTAGGTAGCTGCTGAATTATGTTGCTAAGGAAAGAGGAAAGTCAAAAAACATTTCAAGCTTCATAAATTTTTCTTGAAAACTGAACAATGAGACACACCAAGGAGAAGTGCTGCTTTAGATACTATTTCTTAACTTTTTAAAGCCAAAAATCACAATGTCTTTGCAAAACATCACTTCACTGCTTTTTGCTAACAGCCAGACAGAATTTAACCTAGGTTTTGAATAGCCATTTATTAATTCTAATTTTCCACATCTCTATTAGTTCTGGTTTTTCCACATTGCCACTTATTTGCATATGTAGGGATGTGTGTATTTGGAGAATTTTTTTAATGCATTTATTCTGTGGACCATGTTTTTATGTCTCCTGGATCTTTTGCATCCTGGGTACAACACGTTGTTAAACACTTCTGAGTGCAGCTACAATCTTCTGTTGGAGCCTGATCTTTTTGTCACCCAGAGACTATAAAAATTCAGGCTGTGCAGGTTTTATGCATGCAACCACTTTCTTTACCCTTAGCTGAGAAATTTCCAATACCTCAAAAAATCTACAATCTCATTCCTCTCTTGTATTCCAAATGTTAGCTGCATTTTTAAACCCTTTCATTACAGTGATTGTAGCCTCCTTGATAAAGCTTCTTGGGGGGATCCTACAAGGTCAGCCTTGTCAGTTTGGTTTTTCTGATTTGATTTTTCTTAGTTTATCTATGGTCAAAGACTGGCTTTCACAGTCAAAACTTATTTTGTTCTGTAGCTTCTTACAGAGTGTGAAATTTCACCTAAAGGATCCCATGGCTGAGTCCCAATACACTCCAAAAAGTAACAGGAAGGAATTTCAAAACTACATATAAATTTTTCCAGTTATACTGGCACATTATTAGTTAAAATTCAAATGCAAATTGTTTCTCTTGCCCAAAGAGCTGTAGAGCATTACACGCTTTTTCATCCTCAGCCTTTTCAAGAGCAATTCTGGAAGTCTGCTTCTGTCAGACACTCTTGGAAATAATCAGCCAACTTAAATAACAGCCATGCAGCTGCCTTTTAAATTCTGTCTTAGCTTCATTGATTCTATTTTGATAGTACAATAAAATGGTACTCTGTCATTTTATTCTTTTCTTCATTCAGAATTGCCCTTTTGATTTTGAAAATAATGCTTCTCACTGACTGCAGTGTGAGTTGCATTGTTTGTTGATACCTAAATTTGAGCAAATATTATAAAGCTTACACAGTTCCACTGAGGGACAGAATGTTCTCATTTCATCAATTAATCACATTTGAATATAATGCTCACAAAGACATTTGCACTTGTTCTTCTTTCTTATAGTTGTAAACCTTAACATTACCTCTATTGTTTAAAATAAGACACATTTGAGTCAACAAGTCTTCCTAAATTCAATTTTCACCACTAAAGGTTAGTATTTTTGTTTGTTCTAGCTTTCATTCAGGCATTTTTAAATGTTCTTGCTAATTTAGGTCCAATTTGTCACAGAAATCCTGGCCTAATTATGGCTGTTCAAACACTACAAGTATTGAAAACATCCTTCAAAAGGACGTGTTTTTCATTAAACTCAGTGGAAATCTCCCCATTACATGCAAGGCCACTGAGCTAGGTCTCAAGCTCACCACCACTGAAGCATAACCAGTCAGTTTGAGGCTTGAGCTTGCAGCTTCAACCTTACACCTGCACCAAGATTGGCCATATCCGAGTTGGGCATGAGGAAGGGTGTATCATTTCTTGGAGCAATGTTGTGTGTCGATAAAGTATAGACCTCTTGGAATGTATCTGGACCTTTATCTCCTTGAAACAAAAAAGTAACCCCTTGTCGAAAAGAACAAATAGTAAGAAGCATGTTTGGGTAGAGCTGAAAGGGATCTCCTGGATCACTGAGCTCAGGCAGCTGACAGTACAAGAAACCACGTTGTATTCGCAGTACAAGCATCGCAGAGAGCTGGATTGCTCACTGCCTCACACCTCTGTAGTCATGAAGAGAGGCCCTTGGCCCTACAGCGTCTGTTTGCTGCTTCTCTGTTGGTGGGAAGCATCTGGCACCCTGGATTAACCAGGATTACCATGTATCAGCATACAACATCTCACAGGACAGAGGCTGGCATGACAGCATTCCTGTGCCAGCCTGAGCGGATTTCCAAATTTCACTAGCCAGTAAACCTCACGCATATAAATACAGCAAGGTTAAGGTTTTGATCAATATTTGGAACTTACTTTTTAGACCTTGAACTGGAAATTTCTACCCTTTGTTTAGAATGGACATAGTGATGCTTTCTAGTTCCAGCAGGGCATTGCTGACCCAGCCCACCACTGGCTGGAGAAATTGGACAGCAAATAGCACTGAGCCCTCCAGGCTCACAGCAGTATCCCCCTGGAACCCAAGGGGCAGAGGCACACCTTATCCATGGGTACTGCCCCATATTCTCTTTTACACTGCTCCGAAGTGCTCTTTGAGCCCTCTTTTGCTTTACTATTCACCCAGACATGTGCACGTACTTTTATAATAGAAATTAATTACAAGAAATGCGGAAGGTTTTGAAAGGAAAAGGTAACTGTAAAAAGAAATAGTATGAATTGTAAAATAGTTTCAAAAGCACCCAAGATGAAGAAGGACACTACCAAATCAGTGGCTAGAAACAAAGAAACAGACATTTTGTTTAAGCAGTGTGGTATTTAATGTCACAAACTGAAGGCATATCCAACTGCAGAATAAGATATGACAAGTGGATTAATGACATAAGTTTCGTATGTAGCACATTTATAAGTACGAAAGATGTGTCTATGCACACTTGTATCCAGATGTATGCATAAGAAGATCAGATTTTTTTTTTTTCGCTCAAGGGTATAGTTCTGAAATGTTCTTAATGAACCATTTATAGTGAATTGGTCATAAGAAACATCATACTTGAGGCCCATCCTCAAGTAAAGAGTGTTTTTCTGAAGACTTGAAATGCTGTGTAGCCTCTGATTGAGGGCATCCCTTTCTTTCTGTTTAATGAATTGAGTTGTCCTGCTCTTTATGCATAGCAAGTACAGCCAGTCTAAGACACATTTAAGTAAAACCATTCTGGCAGTTATTTGCCTCAGATGAAAGAAAGTCAGGCCAGCCTTCAACATCTTAGTGGGGTTTGTGGCTGTATATCCTTTTTCAGTTCCCCAAAAGTTATGTTCTCATTGAAATGTCAGCTTACAATAATTCTCTAATGTACTGGCTTCTGCCTTCATTAGCTGTTGAACTAAAGTTAGTAATGGAAAACCAGATTACCTTGAATTTACTATAGGCTAATTCAATTCCTTTTAACCACGATGATAAATCACCCTTTGTTTACAATTGAAAGACCAGTAATTTTTAGCAGAATGAAGAGTAGATGGAAAAACACAGTTTTAACTTCTGGCATAGATTATTATGGGGCCCTGAAGTAGCAATGTGGTTAACAAGCAAAAATCTAAAAACGAGCTCTGGTGAAGACCAATGAACAATGCTTTCAAATTTTCCTTATTTTAGTCAGTTGAATATCCCACCATTTATCTCTGACAGTGGGATTTGACCCGTAAGGAATTCTCTGTTATAAGGATATTTTTAAGGGAGAGGTTAAATACAAATCAATTAAACAAAAAGACTTAGGAGACATAGCAGTAGAAATCATTATAATGTCATGTAGTAACTAAATCTACCAGATTTTATTCAGAAAGAAAATTTTCACAGATCATCGTTGGGGCAGATATTAATTTTATTATTACTATTTTTTCAAACCTGCTTTGAAAACACAGATAGAAAAAATGCAGTGAAGAAGAATGTTATACAATGTAATTTACCGACAGTATAGTGCAGGAAAAGGTCCTACCTTCATAGGCATAGGAAGAGAGTGGGGATTCATTATCATGTGTTTGACAGATGATGGTGAATATAATAATAAACAACATTGCATGTGAAAAAAAAAAAAGTCTGAATAAACATTTAGAAGCTTTTCCCAAAGGCTTTTTCTTTTTTTATCTGTCAAAAAAACCCCTGTAATTCTGTAGGAAATAGATGAAAAAAATGTGTTAAAATGTTCTAAAGTAACAGAGTTTTATTTCTTCTGTAAATTAGTTTCTATATATGCAAATCTGATTTTCTACCTATACCTTTCCTTTTCTTTTTATTTTCTGACAAACTTGATTTATCTGTTTTATTTTTACCAACAAGTAAAAGCCTAGATACCTAGGCAAAACCAAAAAAGTAAAATTAAAGAAAGTAAAATGGACAGAAGTTCTGTTGGGACAGAAGTTCCCTGAGGGACAAAAATGAAACATTTTAGCTCATCGGACAAATACCATGTCAGCCTCCAATAAAGGGCAGTATTTTCATTTGACTGGTTCAAAGTAATCCTCAAAACCTGTTCATGTTCCTTTTGCTTTCCAAGGGAAGGAACGTTGTAGTTGTGTATAGATTTAACTGTTGAGGTGGAAAAAAATCTGGGTGTTGTTTTTTTTTTTTTTTTTGCTTACAAAACCCCGCAACAAGTAATGTTTTTAATCTTTTCTTTTTTTCTTTCAATCTCACTTTTTCTTTGCGTTATGACCTGACTTCTATATTTTCACATGGGATTTATTGCTTTTTCTCAGATATCAGTAGAGTAAGTGAATATACTAATAAAAGATGTAGCTAATATACGACACAATATTATTTAGAACACCCACAGAAATTAGTTGATTTTAAAAAAGTCTTGCAACAATATTCCTCTTGGCTTCAATAATCTAAGAATTCCATTCTTATTCTGCAGTAGATGGCAAATGTATTCCTACGTACTAGATTCTGAAAGAGATTTAGTTTTGCCCAGAAAGCAAAATTCATCAGAGTGAGAGTTATTTGGTTTATATCTCAACTGATGTCTGCTGCAAACTCTCTTCCTCCAAAGTGCAAAACAACTGATTTCTGTGTTTTATTTGATAAAGTCTCCCCGGAGGAGTCTGTCAGGAATCTACAGCTGAGACACTGTGAAAATATCTTGCTTTCTTCAACCATTTGGTTGTTCCACTTACTTAAAGCCTAAATCCTTCAGGGTATTTTGCTCTTCAAATGTACAGTGAAATCTTTCATTGTACATGTTTTAAGGAGATGATCACTGTTGTCAGTTGTGCCATTTTTATTTGGCTCACTGATATTTTGTGGTTTTCCTAAAGTTTCTAAACTCTTGGACAATTAAATAAGAGCTTGAGGGAGGTGAGTTCTTAGCACTTGGGCTTAGAGGAAGAAACTTTTAAAAACTTGAACATTAAAGCAAATACAGAGAATCCAATATTTCTAAAATAGTAAGATTTTAAATCATTTCATGACTTCTTGGTTCTCAGCATTAGCAAAAATGCTGCAATAATACACATATATAATAATGAAAATGTTTGCTAAAAATTATCTTTCATTAGCAAACAGTAGAGCTTCTGACTCAACAATGAAACTTAATCAAAAACCAATAACCCATGTGCCCACACAAATATGTCTTATTTCTCTGGCTGCAGTTTTCCTCCCAGTATTATGAGAAAAACTTGGCTCTCTTTGCCTTCCTTGTCTTTATGTTGATGGTTCTGAAAGTCTGTCTTTGTATATTATTACAACAGCCCTCATCCATCAGACACCATGTGATTTTCACTTAATAAAGCTGATTTATCCTAATATGCATTAAATATGTCCTGAAGGTGTTTTCCAGTCTCGTTTCCCACAAATTTGGAAGGAAAAGTGTTTTCTGAGTTACAGGTCTATTTTAGGATCTGCCTCTTATGTTTCATTGTTTCCCTCAGTGTGTTTCCACCCTCTGAAATTTCTATACAGATCATTCATTAGAAAATTCCATTTGATAAGCCAGTTCTGATCCTGAGGTTGCTCTCCTGCCAAGCAACCGGTTACAGACTGTTACACTAAAGGCAGCCATAGCTTGGTCTCTCCTGAGTGTTATGTTCCTGAGCGCCACTCAGAATGAACCCGAAACTCCCTCCTTCAGCCCTCTCACACAGGTTTTCTTAGTCAAAAAACACATCTATCATCTTCCAGGATCTAGCCTTGTAATACAAACACCTTTTCCAGCAACTATACAGAGGTTTTCTTAAAGATTTCAGCTAATGCTGTATCAGCATGTAACAAACCTATATGTTAAACCAGCTTTTAATTTAAAGCTTTCGCTCTAGGAAATCGCAAGAATTCCCATAGAAAAAAAAGGACATATAATTACAAACAGTTTCAAATTAGTGAGTGATACAACACACACAACAGAAGCAGAAGAAAGCAGGGACAGGAACATTTATTAAGATCACAACAAAAGGGAAAATTAGAATGAAGACTTAAAAATGCTAATTAACACTAAAAGAAATGTAAATTTTGCAAAATACTTAGGAGTTTTGAACTTGGTATTTAAGGAACTTTTTACTGATCCTCTCGTGAGTTCAGATGTTCCAGCATACTTACCCTAGTACAAGGGATTATGCAAAAAAGGTGGAAAAAATAACTTCAAAGCATAGTGCAATTATTCAATGGCAAGCAGAGGGAAGAAGGTAGGCAGTATTTAACCAGCTGTAAAACTAAGCATAGACGTGCTCCCCATCCCAAAGGAAGTAGCCCAAGTGCTTTGGCTGGCCCAGCAGACATGAGCAGGGAGGGGCAGGGCTGACCTCTTCCATGCCCCAGAGAAGGTCTCCTATATCACAGGGTCATCCATGTCCACCTGCTCCTGATGGCACTGACCATTTTACCTGGTGAGCTGATGCTTTGCAACTAGCAGCCCTGACTTGCATGACAGCCTCCTAGATTTTCTTCCTTTACTTTTTCATACCTTTCCACACTGACGCAGAATCCGACAGCTACTTCTGATCTCATCTCAACAATCCTACTTTTGCCTGTAATTTTGTTTTTCTTATTTCCATATAGACTTTCTCACATCTTTTTCTGAGCTGTCTGGGTGGAGGTTACGCAGCTATGCTGTATCAGAACTGAGTCTTGGGTCTAAATATATGGTCAGAGGAACCCTGGGTGGCAGGAGAAAGCCCAAAACCTCCCCCCCCAAAAAAAAAAAAAGTTTCCTATAAGTTATAAATACCTTACTCCTGTAAGCTAGTTAGCTAAAAAAGGATTTTACATAGCAAGAAACCTATAGCTAGAACAAGCCGCCTGATTTTTCACATTAAAGCAGTATATCAAATGCTCATCCTGGGATCCCTAGGCACTTATAATTTCTAGCCTACTTGGAGCTTTAGGGAGGCAACATCTGGAAAACCAGACCTAAAATGGCAGAAAAGTATTGAAGGTCATGGAGGATAATTTACCTCAGCTTTGGGTATTTGATAGATGAGAAGGCAGTTACTCACTGGAAATGTTAGGAAGCATTACAAGAATAAGTGAGAAACAGAAATTTATAGGTTCATAAATTTTAATGCCAGAAGAATCATGTAATCTGACCTGCATACCGTAGGCAATGAAATTCCACCAAGTAATTGCCACATGAAGCTCATCAATCTGTGGCTAAAGTAGCACTTATCACCTCATAGTAACAATTATCATATAGCATGAGGTAACTATTTTTTAAGAGCAAGACAAAGAAAAGCAGGAAATTTGCTAGTGTGACTCTATCCACCCCCTTTTTCTACACATGCTTTGTAGAAGTTTTCAGAAAGCTGTACCACAGTAAGATTACAAAGAATAAATGAAAAGTACCTATGCAGTTTGCACGTAACACTGCGTTTCTTGAGTATCTAACAGCTACAAAAAGGAAAATGAATTATTTTTATGCAGCAAGAAAGAAACAGGGAGTTAAAATAAACATGAAGAAAACTAAAGGTGACATAAAGCATTTACACACACAAAAAAATCCTCTTGGTACATGGAAAATAATAAAAAAGCTGCAGCGTATATTTACCTTCAATAGCTTTTCACGTTAGAAAATGATGATCATGAGAAAGAAATTATAAAAGTAACCTAGGATACATGGAGAGCATCTGAAAGGATGAATGCAGTTCCGGAAAACAACAAAAGCAGAAAAGATTATAGACTGTTCTCTGTGACTTATGCCAGAGCAGGAAAAGTGGATTAAAAAACAGCAGAAGTTAAGCATAAAAGAAAGCCAGTTGGTACATGAACACTGCAGCTAAAGAAATCTTGCTTGCTCCGTATTTGTCTTGCAAGTGGCACAACACACTTACTCACCTCAAGAAAAAGAGCTTCTCCATATACCTACAACCACTCCCATTGTACTACACACGCTCTCTCCAGTGCCCATAGTTGCCCCATACTGCTCCCAGCACTGCTGTGCTCCCCAGGCTCCCACAGCACACTACCCCCACCTTCCCACATATCCCTTTCCCTTCTACCTCTTGGGGCTCACGGGCTGGGCAAGAGACAACTCAAGGAGGAGAGAGGGCTACAGGCACATGGGCTGCCCACAATGGCTGACTGGGTAACTAAGTTGTGATCAGGTCCTCTGCTCTTTTCAGTCAGAATCAGAATCAGAATCAATAAAGTCAGTGTCCTCTTCTCAGACCCTGATTATCTCCTAATTTTTAAGGCTTCGGAATCCTCAAGGCATCTGCCTAAATTGGCTAAAAAGAGACAAAGGAGGGGAAGAGGAGAACAGTGAGATAACACAATCTTATTGACTGTGATTCTCATGAAAACAAGTTAAAAAAAAATGAAATCTGTAATGTATTCATTAGGGGAAAACAGAAAAAAACATGCCATCTTCATAGGACCAAATCCTGACATGCAGGCTTAATATTTTAGCAAATAAAATGCAAAAATCCCTTTTAACTGAGTCATCAGGATGCCAATTGTCTAATCCAAATAATTAAGGTATCTCAATAGTATTCATCACCTTTTGCTTTAATCATACCTGGGAGGTTGAAAGTTAAATCTACACATTTTGGTCAGAAATAAAGGTCTTTGTGGGTCTCTCATGAAGGAGGAACAAAATTCAGATGTTTCATGAGATGAAAAATACACAATTGCCAGTACAAAGGATGATACAAAATGTGCCCACCTAGACAGTGAAAGAATATTTAAATAAAGACTTGAAATTAATAAATGTACAAATAGAATAATTAAATAAATGCAATGGCAAAAGCAACTTCTCTCAGAACTAAATGATTATCAGACAAATATGTCATTTTTATTTCAAGTTCCTTATTTCCTCTAACTATAAATAACACAGAATCTCTTATCATACACATTTACATTAGTGTTTAAGTAGATAACACTTCTATAAATATAACAAATGTTTCTGTAAATGCAACTGCATCCTGATGAAGAATAATTATTTTTCTATTTTCTCGAATCGCTCAGCAATAGATACTTGAATAAATGTGAGACAGCATCACTAATAAATGACTGTAGGACATGCAGCCCAAGAGATGTAAAGGAGATGGATCATTAATTATTTATCATTGTCACTGCTACAGCTGCTTTGCAAAAGAATTAGTGCTTGAGTGCCACCTGGGACATGGAACAGAGCTTGTTCCCCTAACTTGGTGGTTTGATACTACTGACAGAAGGGCCAGAACCTCTTTCAATGATGGTGATGAACCACTGACGAGCCTTCTGGTGATCTCGTATCTGGGTGTAGAAGGAGATCCAACCTGTCTATGGTGCTGTTTTCAGGGCAGGATTTTACACCTTAAGTTTTCCTTCTAGAACCAGTTTTTGGGCAACTGCTGCTTTCTTTGCTGGGAAATGGTCAATAGGAACTTCTCTTCTGTTTTCGGTGTCCCATCAGAAATAAAAGCTCCCTCTCATCTAATGTGGAGGCTAAACTTCAGCAGATTTAGTTTTATGTCTTACACTGGAGTTGCTCACCCTCACTTTCTGCTACAGTCAGTGGAGAGAAGCACTTATAGCGGTTGCTTGACCTATTTTAGGCATCTACTTTAAGTTTGAAACAAGAAGTTCTAAACAAAGCAAGTCTTTCAGGGTTGTTTCTTGTTGTTTGTTTCCTGTTTTTTTGGTTATTTTTTTCACTTGGAGAGGTAGGGCTTGTACTTTTGACACTTGATTCCTCTTATTTGTTTTAGACATTGAATTTAAGGTTGAAATCAGTTTTGCCCAAACTGCCAATATGCTCTGAATTTAGGTGCCTAAACTTTTGATTGCACTCGGAGATGTCTAGCAGGAAAAGCTACATTTCATAGATGCATTTATTGCAGTCAGCTATATATAAAAGCTGTTCTGGTTTAAGCAGGAGGAAGAGGCGATTTGAGGACACACGACGCACCAGTGGCTGTAGGTATGGTATGCATGAGTCCAATTACACCTGACACTAAAGCTGATGCCTTGATGAAGTAATTACTGAAGGTTGCAGAAAGCTGCAAAGATTCATACATATGCATCAGGAACCCTATTGAAATATGGCAGAGCAGCAGCTAACTTCAGCCCAAGTCACTGGGGGACAATGACAATTTTTTCTGTCTTCCAGTATATAAAAAATAAGTACTTCTATCCACTAATTATTGTCTTAAAAAATTAATAGCCTATAGTGTTCTTGTTTTGTATACTATACTCGTGAAATTCCTTTGCATTACACATGTGTAGACAAAAGTCTACTGCTGAATTTTCTATTGAGATTCCCACCAGCTAAAAAGCATTAGGGTTTTCACTGAAGGAGAGAAAGCGATGGAGACATGGGCAGTTTGGGAAAACTGAAAGACCTTGCCACTGGCTTGTGAGGAGATGTGAATCACCTTGAGAAGCACCTCGTCTGTGAGCTGGAGGGAACACAGCTCGGAGACAAAAGGATGTGCAAGTTGTAAAGTCTGCTATTAATTTCCCCACTCCTGTACTTGTCCTAAATACAATACATGATTTCTCAGCTCTGCATTTCAGACAGATAAACTTGTTTTCCTGGGAGGTAGAAGCTTGCCTGGTAGACCGGCAGTTTCAAAGAAGGTCCTTTGAAGGTGCAGGTGCCAGTGGACTCCCAGTTCTCTCCCATGAGGAAGCATCTAGCCTCTGCCTAGGAGTACCAGCAAAGCACCGAGACTCTGCTCCCCTGAGCAGCAAGGTCAGAGGACAATTGTGCTAGGAGTGGAGAAAGTTCCATAGCCGAACCCTACCTCCACCACACACAGCCCTCAGGGGAGGAGCAGCACTCTGTTTATGTACATGACCTTGTATTTTCTTGTAGTTAACTGAGAAGACTCGAGTACTGTTTTGCCTAGCTATTGTACATGTATGAGTGCAAAGATGGCCACGGCTGAAAGATCTTAAACCACATATTTATATCAAACAAAGATGTGAATTCTGAGGTCAACATAAATATGTTCCCCTAACTGATCCTTTCTATTCATGGCTCTGGCTTTGTGCTTACTTTTCACGAAAGGAGAAGGGGATGGGTGCCGCAGATACTGTGTGTGTTTGCACTTGAGGGGAGCAAGTGGCTGCCAGATAACAATTCTCTGATTTCTTAATTCTATTCACCAGCCTCCTCCCTCCCACAGATTGTTCCTGCAAAAACGGCCTTTATTTCTTTATTTACCACTAGATGGTAGTAACAGGTAGAGACTTGCTCTTTTTATTTTTTTTAGCCTCTCTTTCTCGCTGCCCTTTGTTTACTGTCTGTGATTAATTTTAGGACTCTCATTGCAGTAAAAGGTTTACTGTTTTCTTTTAATGATGAACTGATTACACAGACATTATAGACTTGAAATTAACTGTTTTCAAAATAACCATTTTCTTCCTTTTCTAGTTCTCACACCCCCACTCCCCACATGTCCTTGCTGAATCCAGTGTGGGTGAAGATCAGAGGCAGCAACCATTAGGAAATGGCTGAAACAAGCCTTACCTGCCTACAAAATCCCACCAAAGATTTTCCTGGGTGCTGTAAATTACACTCAGCAGTTTCAGCAATTGCATTTTATGGGTACTAAGGGGCATGAACAGCTGTTCTGTGGCCTCCAGAGCACCTCTGTGCTCTCCTTGAGTCTTCCTTGCTTTTCTTTCCTCACTTGCTGGGCTTGGGTGGGAAGAAGCATCCCCAGGCCTGGCAGCTCTGCAGGGGGATGCCTGCCATCTGGTCAGGGCAAAGACAGAGACAAGTAAGGGGGTAGCTGCATCTTCTGATATTGTCAGCCTTGGAAAATTTTTAGGAGAGGAGTAACTTCCCCATGACTCCAAAGGTAGCTTATCTGTTTGGATTTTTACACAGGACACATTTTTGCTCTGCATATGCAGCCAACAATTAATAAAACATTGCTTTAAATTAGTGCAAGCTATGCCAAATCCTTAACAACAGTTCATCAATGTGCTCTGTATTAAAGCTGTTTTGCACAACCACATTAGAAAGGAGACAAAATACAGTCAGTGCGGCTGTCATTTGATCATATCAAATATTGCCCTTGGCTACTGATAAAGTAACACAAAAGTATCATTTAGCAAGCGCTTGATGACCAAAATATGGATATTAAGACCACATTTCCTCTATAGAAATTTATTATAAATGGGCCAGAACAAATTAAGGACCACATGTAATAAGTACCATTTATACTCTCCGTGTCCCTCAGGTACATGCTCATACAGAGTTTACTGCATTTATGTGATCCCAAGGAGGACCCATGTATTAAAGTGCAGGTCAATTTACTAAGAGCTGTATATACTTTTTGACTGAAAGGCACTAAGCTACAATAATGATAACTAAAGGAAGAGCCTCATTTAGAAAGAAATAAGTCTTTTGTAATTTTCTCAAAAAGCGTATCTCAAAAACACCTATATTTTCTATACAGATAAAAGTGCCTGTTTAGCAGACTGCTCAAGACTAAGTTCTGATGGGTATTTTCATCCTTTTTACATAACTAAAGAAAACACAAACCAAAATAACACCCAAGTAAAACAAAACAAAAACATACAGTCCTACATCTATTAATATTAGTCTGGATTAAAGCTTCCATTTTACCTATGGTCATTTTTGCTTTTGCAAGGTATTAGAGACATACATCTTTCCTCTTTCATACTGACTTCTTTCTGCCTCTCTTCCCTTTCTGCCACAGGAGAGGAAAACTTAAAAAAATAATTAAAACTAGAATCCAGATCCTCTGGTGCTGAAAATCAAAATTGCCCCAATAAACTCAAGTTATGCAAATTTTTATTAGCGACAAAATTGCACCCACTGGATTTTACTTGTATTTCAACATCTGATGTACCTTTTGATAGCAAAAGCAGAAGGCAGGCAGTTCTAAACAGCCCTTTAATTTTCACTAGAGGAAGGTTTAGCATTTAGTGAAGCATTTTTCAGCTAGAATTTCTCCTTTCAATTCATAAGTACATACTCTGCTCTGTGCTCTGTGACTTCAATACTTTTTGTTAATTTCCAGGTACCTGATCCAATTATAAATTGTTCAGAGAAATGACTGCATTAATAAGGCAAACCTCAATCAGAAAACAAATATGTTCTCAGAGTTAAAACTTTCGTGCTGACATCAGGCATTTTGGACCACCTTCCTGCTCTCCCACAGCATTTTTGTGTGTTCTTGCATAAGCCACCTCTGAAATGGCTTCTCTAGCTCTAGCATGACCACAGGAGCCTAGCAAAGTCCCCAAACAGAACTCTGTAGACTGGCACTGCACTGTGGTCTGTGCTCACATGATGTGTCTGATTTTGCTCATGGAAGGCAGAGTTGGGCTCCAGCAATGACTGGTCAAAAAACTTTCATTGGGTAAATACCTAAAATTAGGATGGCTAATATGGATCTGAACCTCAGGATATAGATTCACAAATATTTTAAAGCAATACTGCAATCTCACTCTTTTCCTGACACTCATCAGTGCCTGCTCCTCCCCTTCTCATGTGCCTGCACAAGCATTCAGGCTGGTGGACAGATGTGGACAAAACCCAATGCAGTAGAAAACAAAGACTCCTATCATCCAGACCCACCATCCATTCTAACACGGGAACATGGTTTTCTTACCATCAGGTAATGTCTATACAAGCACATGGAATAGATGGCAGACAGGACCCAGAGGGCAAAAGGTGTGCTGAGGTCTGACTATTTATAGGTCCCCGCACCTGTTGCTTTTCCTCACTCAGAAGGGGAAGATCTCATCCATACTGTTTGCTGGGACCAGTCTCTCAAACCATGGCCAGACACAGTGTAGATGATGCTGGTGAAACCAAGCTGGGGTAGCCTAGCCTGAGCCTGTTTAGCGCTTTAGTATAAACAGAGCACTACAAGAGAGAGAGAAATATCTCCTAAAAGTGCATCAGCGGTGGGTCTATGAAAAGGAACAGGAATACCTAGTTGTCTAAAAATATGCTGTCTTGTCTAGCTAGCCTTGTGCAGCCTCTAATACCATCAGGGCACCATTGGACAAAAAAGCAAGACAGCCACCTGGCTCCATTGAGTCAGAATTACTTGCTTGTGAAAAAACACTCTCCCATGTTTTCTATTGAAAAAAATGGCTCTGTGGCTTTTCTTTGAGCCAAGGTATTTTGTTTTAATCCTTTTCAGTAGAAACGTGGTTTCATAAAAATACTGTATTTTATAATTGTCTCTGTTGTTTTAGCTTCATCTGTCTGCTGTGGTTAACTCCTGGATTAGACTCTACCTGCTTGTGTACAATGCCCTCACTCCTCTCACTGTCATCCCCACAGCTGTGATGCGGTGCTGGAGACGCGGCCCGAGCCTGCCACTGTACCCACCAAGGACAGGATGAGACAGCAGGCCATTCAGCCTCCAAACCGCACCAGGCAGCACAACACTGCAGAAACATGGAGATGTTGTGCTCAGCTGGGAAAAGATGAAATGCTCGATTGTTTCTGACTCCATGTTTTTCAGAATATTTTATTCCATGGTACATATTGATATTTTGATTTCTTGTCCCAAAGTGGATGGAAATTCCGACTTCTGTTCAGCCCTTGCTGAAGCTTCTAGCTCCTGCTACAATAAAAGCAAACTGATTGCAATAAAATAAAAATAGCTTTTAACAGAAAGTTACACAGTTGCAATGATCCCTTTTATAACAGCTGCAATATTTTAAAATTAAACTTTATTCTTTGCTGAACACAGAAGATTTCATGACATAAAATGGCTGGTTTCAATTAATTGCACTATATTTTGTGTGTGCTATATATTTCTTCTTTGCCTGACTCATGACAGGACTTCCAATGTGTAACATATTGTACATTCTGCTCTCAGTTACTCTGGTGCAACAACATTCATTTCAGGGGCTGCACTGAGCTTGGAATTCTGTTTCCACAACTCTGTGTTTGCACACTCTGCAGTCAGACTTGCTTTCTGTTGCATTCCTTTGAGACACAATTTCAAGAATGAGTCAAAAGGCTTAAAAAGTGCAATTGTGGTTGCTGTTCAATAATATCTTGCTCCTGACAATAATAATAATTAATCTGGGCTTTTCACTTTCACTGACATTGTGATCACTTTGATCACTTTTGAGTTTTCTTTTGTTGATTTTTTGTTTGTTTGTTTGTTTGTTTTGGGGGGTTTTTTTGCTAGAGAGAAATCTATGGAAAGCAAAGAACATTTTTAAAAATAAATTCCAAGAAAGCATATTATACCATGTTGTGTTATTGTTTGGAGTGCTTTAAAATTGGCAGCTAGGTTATGTCTTGGGATCAGATTGCTGTGCTGTTTGTTTGCAGAGGGGTAATGACTTTACAATATAGAAAGCACTGCCTAAAGGATAACAAGGATAATGAATGATTACTTTCTTGAGAGCAAGACTCTCCATTTCATGCGGCATGTGAGAAGGTGTACCTCCTGAGAGGCTAAACTGGCTATAGCTTAATAATTCACAGAATTGTTCCAGGTACAAGTTAGAGAATAGGACCATCCCATTTTGGCTATCAGCACTGGAAGCTGACACCCCAGGTGAAGCATCAGACTTTCCTGAAACTTTCCTGAAATTCTTAGTGGAGCCTTGTCCCAATTTGAAATGAGGGTTATTACACTGGCGCACAAGTTGATGACTATGCACTTCCAGAACAGGATAAGCCACACACAGGTAAGTGTATAATCACTTTGGTACTGGCCAGTCAACTGCTGAAAGTTTGCAATGAGATCTTATTATGGTTTACAGCAAGCAGATTCTGGATGGGATAAGGAACAGTCAGTCAAATTAAACTTTATGGTTGTCATGAGTATGGCTGGGATTTTCCCTGAGGAAGGAGGAGACAAAAATATCAGAGGCAAAAGATACTTCACCTAGGGTCTGCAAGGCATGTGTAATTGACAGTCATATGGGAAGCAAAGGCAAAATAAATAATGCCAGGGTATTGCAGAAGCTTGGCATTTAAAAGTTGGAACAAATAGGAACTCATTTTCTTCTTGACTTTGTTGTTGTCAATGAGGTGTTAGTGACAACAGCTGTTCTGGAGTACTGACTTTGACTTTAAATGTCTTAGAAAGAGGAGTTTAGGTTGAATACAAAGACATTTCTTTATTACAGTGGAGAGCACATTTAGCAGGTTAAATGGAGTATGAATTTACATAGCAGACATTAACTAATAGAGCATTTAGATACCACTGTGACAAATATCATCCAGACTGTAGCACTCTGCAATACAATTGCAAGGGTAAATTTAAGCACTTTTATAGGAAAGTGTCTAGGGAGAATCACAGTTTTTTTACACTTGTCACACACCCAGGAAACTATGGCTCTCAACAGTGGTTCAGAGCTAGCACAGGGGAGATCACATCTTCCTCCAAAATCAATATTCTAACAATGTGATAATGTGGGGAGAGCAACTCACAAAAGTATGTAATACTTTATTGGTTAAAGGGAACGGGAGTCCTAATACATAAAAAAAAATGTTATTCCGTATGTTCTGTTTACATAATGTTTTATTGGTAGATTATTTTGTAAACACTTTGTAAATATACATGTACTTCATGAATGCTAAGAATGCACAGGGAAAGAGCTATTATTATCTCAGGATTCATAGGGAGGACTGTTCTTAGTATATGAGGATAAAAGTATGGTTTCTGACTGTCAAGTCTCAACCTTGCCTTTTATCTCAATTTTTTAGATTTAGAGGGAACTGTCATAATCAATTTTATTCAACATCTGCATCTGAGAGTTGTATAAGGAATCTCATGTACAGTCTAGATGATTTTTATGTTTTGAAACTCAGTTTTTACATTCTCATACTCTTCATCATATTTATTTATTTAATGATAGCTTCAAAATCATTGAGGAGAGAAACACATGTAATAGATAGTAGATGAGCCCCATAAGTAAAGAAAATAGGGATCTGAAATATATCCATATGCTAGTAATGGCCATTATGCTCTCTAACCTATTTGTTACTGTCTGTGGAAAAATTATAGCAGATAAAGGAAAGGACATTTTTTTTTTAGGATATTCAGAGGAATCTGTTTGCACTGAGCCCAATAGAGTGCCCAGAGTTGATGACTGAGGCAATATTTCAATTACTTTCTGTGATTAGGAAAAAAGAGACCAATCTTACATGAATAGTAGGGGCTTGACAGTGGCAGACTGCCTCTTACAGATTCCACCCTTCCCCAGACTCCTGTTTTTCTGCTAGCTCAGGTTTTCCTTAGTGGAGGCATAATGACTGACGCCTCATTTTTTCTTTCAGATCTTTATGGTTCCCAGAATATTTAAATCAGAACATTTTAAGCCTTATGCTAGCTGAGCAAGAAATACCAGACCTCTGGAACCCCTCCCAAGGAGCAGTCAAAATGAGGAGGACTGACCATAGCTAATGCCTGAAGAATTTGGCACTTACCACCATTGCACATTATGCTAGTAGATATACTTTTAAAACCCCAGAAATGACTGATGTAACCACTCACTGAAATCAATTATATAAAAAACCCTACTCAGTCTATGAAAATAATTCTATAATCATGGTAAAAATTGCAAAGTCTGCTCAGGAAACAGGAAGGATTGTATATTGAGGGTCTTTTCTTCTCTCTGCCTATCATTTTGAACATATGAGATCAGAAGGGATGTGGAAGCAGGAGATAGAAAATTAATTTTGCAAAGTCTCTTTATATCCTCTGCTCTTGACTGAAACTAAGCACACTCCACAAGTATGCTGTTTCTTGTAGTAGTAAATGTATTGGGCAGAGCCCAGGAAATGATTCCCAAATACACTTATATCTGACCTGCTACTTACTAACAGAAAGGGTCTGGTGGGAAATGCTGAGGTACTGGAGCCTCAACATCTCTCCAGAGAAGGGCAATGAGTCTGGTGAAGGGTCTGGAGCACAAGTCCTGTGAGGAGCAGCTAATGGAGCTGAGGTTGTTTAGCCTGGAGAGGAAAAAGTTCGGGGAGGGAGGTTGCAGTTAGGTGGGAGTCAGTCCCTTCTCCCAGGCAATCAGCAATAGGACAAGAGGGCACAGTCTTAAGCTGCACCAAGGAAGGTGTAGATTGAACATTAGGAAGAAGTTCTTCATAGAAAGGGTCGTTGGGCTGCTCCTGGTCTAGTTGACAAGGTGGTGTTTGGTCATAGGTTGGACTTGATGATCTCAGAGGTCTTTTCCAACCTAACTGATTCTGTGATTCTCTGATAGTGTATTTATACTATATGTGCTTACAGATAGTAACAAATAGGATAGATGTTTTTAATGAATTGTTGATATGTTTCAAGTCCATGCATTTCCCTGCTTGGATTCTAGTGTGATTCTTAGATCTGTCCCTATGTAAGTCTTCCATTTTATAAAGTCATTTACTATATCAGCTTTTTTACTATGTCTGAGTCTCATTGGCTGTAGTTGATCCCAGAACTTCAGATTCTTCCTTGAGATCATCTTCTTGTCTCTATTAAATTAGCCTTTTGGAAAGTGGAGTGGGGGGAGAAAAAGATTATGTGCTGTGAGTGCTGAGTAGAGCGTGTTGCAAAAACACAAACTGTAAAGTGCTTACACTAGGCATTTGTATTCCACGTGCTTGATCTACACACAGTGCTGGACTCTAGTTCTTGTGTACTTTCACAGACAAATTCTTCATGTGCCATAGCCGGGGTAAGCTGTGTCTAGTTTGTGGTTCAAATGGCAAATAGAGTTTTCTCAGAGACAGAAACCTTCCTGAAATCAAAGAATTGGAAAACACTAATGGATAGAACATAAAAGGAACAGAACATAAATCCAGGATGTCTTAAATATAGCAGTAGTAACATGTTCACACTCCAGGCCAGGTACATTCTAGGGCCATGGAGAACAAAAACTTACTGATGACCTTTAGTAGTAACATCTGGCTGAAATAGCTGATTGTGGATGCACTTAGTTGTAATCATATCCAGAAATAGGAGAAGAGAAAGCACATCTTTATGAACCTGAACATAGAGATAGCCCATTATGCTGTCATCCAAAACCACTCATCCAGAGACAATGTTCAAGCACTGCTAATGATAGGCCCAGTCTTCCTTGCAGACATATCCTCACTAGTTCTAATAATCATTAATTCTGACCTACTGGATTATCAGTACACCTTTTTACTCCTTGCATGAAGCTGGTAATAGAAAACTTAATGATCATCTAGATTATTTGTAATGCAAGAAAAATACAAATATTACCAGCTAACAGGAGCATAATTAAGATTATCAAGGAAAATGAATAAAAAAGGAATTGATGTGTTAGAGCTCTTGAAAGTTCCCAGTTTGTTTAGCTAACAAATTCTTTGGGGAAGGAAAAAAAAAAAAAATCAACAAGAGAACCTACAGGTAAAAGCTGAAACCTAGAGAGTTGAAAATTTGAGAAATTGGTGTTTCCAACATAAGATAGCCATGGTAGCTGAAAAAAAATGGAACAGTATGATGTAGCAAATGTACACAGCACAGGAAAAGATCACAAAAGACCATGTAAGAAAAGTTTCAGTGAAGGAAAGGGTAGAGGCCACGTCTCAGGGAGGTCAGGCCTGCATACATGAAAGGTGATAAATGGTAATTCAGTATAATGGTTCTATTCTACGTGTTTGATAAACAGAGACATGAAGAGAAGCAAGGAGAAAAATAAGGTCAAAGGTGCATGAGATCTTGGGGCATGTCTGAGACTATCTTTCCTTGTCTTTTGGTATGAAAGGACAGTGGATTGATAGCCTTTAGGAAGGAAGGAGGAAGATTGACAGCTGAGAATAGAAAATCTTACTGAACTTCCATGAAGGAAGCAACGAGAACAGACTGAGGAAAACAGACAAGGTTTTAAATTCTTCAGTAGAAGCTCCAGAAGGAGGTGGTTATATGACACAGAAAGAGTTTTAGTTTGCTAATGTCACATTAGAAGCCTGTAGGACTAAAATCTAGATCTCTTAATGGTATGAGAATATCTTAACCACAAAATCATTCATCTTCTGCTACGTTCCACGGTTTCATCACCACAAACTACCATGAATAATTCAGGAAGCACTTTGACACTGGTCTCATTAATAAGACATATAATCAAGGAGATGTTTAAATAATGATGTAGAAAAGGCAGAAGAACTCAATAAATATCTAATTTCATAAGAAGTCAAAGAAGCACTTCCCAACCCATCCGTGGTAAAGAAGAAGGATGTTTAACTGAATGCCTCTGAGGTGTAGACATTAAAGAACAAATAAGTTAGGTTAATTTTTAATGAATCTCACATTATTGAGGAAATTCAGGAAAACAAAACAGTGTTAATGTCGAGTCAGTGTTCAAAAAGGTGGTCTTTCAGCATGGAGTCAGCCTGAGCCAAATAACAGAAAAACTGGTAAAATATTGAACCTACACAAACAGACTGGATAAGAATTTTAAGATGCTAAATCAGTTTGGTCAAACTAATCTTATTTTTTTTGTACTACAAGTTTGTTTGATAAAGGATGTGTGGCAGAGGTTTGCAAGGTATTTGCCTTAGTATCACATGACAGTCTGATTAAACAAGTAGTTGTGAGAGCTAACAAAACCTAGCTTTCTAGGGAATTGTGTCTCTCTTGGTTAATTGACTGTTCAACAGTATTACACTTAGATTTTCTGTTTACTCTGCATATATCAGCAGACTATTATTTCTTGCTGCAGCATATTTCAAAATGGCAAACATGCTGTCATCTTTAACTACAGAAACTACCCACTGGATTCAGAAATTATTGACAGTGATATTTTAACTCTAGTAATATTTTCCTACAAATATCTACTTTTATGAAAAATATTTATTTTAGAATATTTATTTTTCTGCAATTGTGCTTGAAAATGACAAACAACCCCAAAAATATTGAGAGGGATGAAGGTAAAAATAGGCACCTTGCTTCCATGGGAATAAGGGTACCCTGAGCACTGTAAAATCCTAATTAACAACAGCTGGAAACTATCTGACAGATTTCAGAAAGCGGTGATCAGTAAGAAATCTGAAACTAATAACAGTATTTCAAAAGAAACCTCTTAATATTAGAAAATAGCCAATTATCCTAAATGTTGAAAAAATAATAACAAGCACAGGGAAGTCATGGGAAAAATCTATAAAGTGGACCATTAAAAATACATTTTAAAAAAAATGCAAGGGCAAGCTCCAACATCCAGGAACAAAAAAAACAATCAGTAGCATGGAATTGAGAGATGTACCCTGAAAAGGAAATAACTTCAAGAAGGGTTTAGAGATCACAGTGAAGAGCTGAATGAGTATGAGGTAACTGTGTGGGAGAAGGGACTTATTCTATCAGGGCATAATACTAGAAGAAATATATTTTATATTTACACAAGGAAGGACCAACAAGCTTTTACACCAGACACAGCTAACAGATACAGCACCTGAATATAAGTAAGTATGGTTATACTGGGCTCCCTAAGTGCTTGCCTTAGAAAAGACGATGCTTCAGAAGTCATCAAAGGCCACTGAAATCAAATATTTCTAAGTTTCTGCTAGCTACATTGTGCCAGGGTCTGTTCTTTGACTTGGAGACTAACTGGCATGCTCTAGCCAGGGCCAAAGTATTTGGCTGTCTTTAGCCAAGGCAGGATAGCCACATCCTACCTCCCTCTTGGGCAAGGTCTCTGCCTCGGGAGCTTGATAAATTCTGAATGTCAAAGCTGCATCAAGAATATCTCCAAACTTCTAACTGAGGGCATTTGTGGCCATGACTTTGCATTGTGTTTTTTGCTCAGTGACTCAGAAGTCATCATGGTGAGCTTTCTGCAGAGCTCTGCTTACAGAGAGTTCTGTGCCATGATTTAACCTTCTAGAAACGCTGCATCCATATTGCAGATGTCACAGTTTTTATCTTGAAAAGGCAGACAGCCACCATGCAACAGGGTTCTCCTACACAACTAAGGCTTTGATGATACATTTTCTGGTGTGTCCTGAAGTCCAGAGACCTAATGCTGACTGTACCAATCACGGAATCACCTGCAGCATCCTCACCATTCCCATCTTTCTCCACGCCCATGTAAGTGGCTTTCTACACTGACAGCCAAAGGTTGGTGACCCTGTGCATCCCTAACTCTTGTAGGACACAAAACTGAAAGTTTTAGCTGAGAGAGGGAAAGTTTACCTCTAACCATCCTAATTTCCAATTCCTTTGTGTAAAAATGTGGGATTTTTCCCATATTATGTTATTTACTAAGTCTAAGAAAAAAAAGGCTCATGTTGATATTTCTTAGATAGACACAGAATTAATGCACAACATTACATGCTACATATTTATCATCATGGCAGAAACCTCTGGGTATTTATGTATCATGCAAGAAGTATTTTCTGGAGCCTAGATTTCATTCATACAGCCTTTTACAAATCTTATTTGCAATCTTCAAGTAAGTACTAAATTCCATCCACTTTTTGGGCTTGCATTTTCAAAGCTAATGGAATCCTGAGACATCATCTAATCACTATTCACTTATTTAATATATTCACAGAAGTAGAGTGCCATAAAAAATGGAATATTTTTGCTTTTATCCATTTAATATAATTTACTACCTCTGTATAATGTATGTTATTAAAGCACTATAATCTTGAATCTGATTTTTCAACAGACCAATGAAAGGCATGTCTACATTCCAGAACTATGCCTCTGACAATTTCAATTTTTCAGCAGTTTTCATTGCAGTGTGAGTGCTGTTCAGATGAAGATTGAATAAAAGGGCTCTTTCAGCTTTTCATGCACTTTTTTCCACTTAGAAAATAATTTAACAAGTTTTTCTTTAAGAATACTATCTCATATTTGAAAATAAGTATATAAGATTGCAGCTGAAAAAGTAAAAATTTCAAAAACAACAACTGATAAACAACTGAATATCATCCTTTACAAAGCTAAATAAATACTTTTAGCATAGCATTTTAGCAAATGTTAGCATGTCTGTCACCTTTCATTTACCCTATAAACATGTCAGCAATCAGAATATCAGCAAATTTTATGGCCCACTAATCTTGTAGCATAAAATATGATAGTATCCATTATTAGGCACCCAATAATATGAATGGATTTATGGTAATAACTGTCCAAATGTCTATTAGAATTGATAGTAATATGTAAAATTTTCTGCCTTTCTGGTGTTCCACAACTTCTTTGAAATCAAAAAGAGAAAATCCCTTCTGTAATTTTAGGACACAGAATTTGCTATTATTATGTTTACTATTGTCATGACTTTCCCAAACCCTTTTCCCAAACAAGAGGAAATCTGATGTTTTCTATATAACAATATTTTCTTTTAAGGGAGGGAGGGAGGGAGGGAGGGAGGAAGGGAGGGAGGGAGGGAAGAAGGAAGGAAGGGGAAAAAACACGGATTAAGCACCCATTTCAAAAGGGACTCATATTATTCTAGGTGCTGTACAAATACAAAGGATAAAATTTGCTTGGCAGATTTCACACATGAAGTAATGAGAAGATTCACTTATATTGCTTTTCTTCCTGGGAGATTTTACACATTAAGTAACAAGAAGATTCATACATGCTGCTTTTCCTCTGGGGAAGACAAAGCATCTCACAGGAAGGCAAAACATCTTATTTCTACTGGGAAAGGAACAAAACCTAAGTAGATATTCAATGAATCAGAACAACTTTGTGCAGCAAGTCAGTGGTGAAACAGTGATTAGAGGCCAGAGATGGATAAGGCTATGTATGATTTTCCATTTCTTTTCGCTCATGAGATGCATCCAGTCTGAGGGCTTTTTCCTTTATGGCAGTATTCCACATGTCCCCAGACTCTTTTCTTTCATATACAGTTCAGGGACCTGCATCTTTCTTTATACTGTACAGAAAAATCTAGAGTTGGGCTGGGCAGCAGCTAGCACTCATAAGGGAGATTTGGATGCCACCGAGGTCTGCCTTAGATCAGTCCCACACCCTCCTGCAGCACCATGACTCCCAGGGCCCACAACCAGTGTCCCGAAAAGCGGCATAAACCAGGCACACAAATAAGCCGGTTTTCCTAGGGTAGGAAAACCTGCGGGGGAAGGACAGGCATAGGTGTCCAGCCAGCACAGGGCAGTGGGGGCCCATCAATCAGGGAGAATTTGCTCCTTCTCTGATGTAGGTGCCTCAGGTCAGTGACTGGCCAACCCCACGCTGCCCTGCCCATGGCTCCCATTCATCGGACTTCTCAAGGACACAGGAAACGATCAAGGATTTTTATGTCAGTTCAACACCAAGCTCCCTCCTCTGCATGGGACCTTAATTCTGCATGCCTGGCTTTGGCTGTCAGGGTGGCATGAAGCGCCTTTAGGCAACTTTGAGAAACGCCCTCCCAGTATTTTGCCTGTTTAAATAAAATCTTCCTCTACCACATTATTTCCAGCTGGTGAAGCTGCTTACTGCACAACTTCGATGGATGTTTCACTGTGTGAAAGGAGGAACAAATCCCTGACCCCACAAAGTGTAAAGCTCTGACCTAACACATGATAAATGAGTCATGGGTTGGGGAGGTCTGTCGGGGTTGGGTATCTGCCCCTCAAGTACCTTCACAAGTCACTCATCCTTTTTTCCGGAGGAGTCTGACTGGGAAGCCTGCGTGCTTGACGATTCATCATCATATCTCTGTTCCCAGGTTCATGTCCCTCCTTTCTCAGAGTACCCTAAACCCTCTCCAGTGTGATTAGGGGAAACAGACTTTCTGTATCCTGTGTTACAATATGTCAGGAGTTTCTGTAGCATAATCGACACAGGGGAGTTTTATACTCGCCTTTGCTTTTATTTTCTGCCTGTAAACGTACTTATTTTACTTTCTTGTATCCCTCTATTTGTATTCCCCACTAATTCTTCTTCCAGAAGGAAATCTGTTTATAATATGAGCTGTCAGATGTCATTAGGTATTATCAGGAAACTATGTTGTTATGTTGTAAGAACATGCATATTTCAGGGCACACTGATCCATAATGTTTGCATATTTAATACATATTTGCATTTATGAATCTTCATGTCTTTTGGAGCATTGCCAGTCGTGGAACTGCCTGACTGTGGAGAGAAAGTAGGAAGTCAGAAGGGAAATTGTTCAGTGCCTGATCACCTGTCTCATTTGGTACAATAAAGCTCATTGTTAGCTGGTCTTTCTAAAACTATGACATTGATACAAGCACAACCAGAACTCATCTGCCATTGTTTTTATAATAGTTAATGTTGAACACCTATCAAATGGTATTTAGTTGAACTTAATTATAAAAAATAATAATAAGCACTATGTCTTGTTGTTTCTTGGTAAAGCAAGAAATTACTTGAATTTCACACTAAAAAAAAAAGCAACTCATAACACATTTGGAAGCCAACAGTGTAAAATATGGAATGGGTCTTTATTGCTTAATAAAAGGTGTAAAAAACAATTAACAACTTTGCTACTAAGAATTAAGTCAGCTATGTATGAGGTTGTACAACATTCCTTTGTGCACAGTTGGTTATTTTTTGCTATTGTTCCTCAAATTTAGTAGAGTTTATAAAATTAGGTTCTATTTCATTTTTGACAACAAAAATCAAATTTTTATGGTGCTAGAACATGCTTCTCTTTGTAACATAAATCTCTGTGTATATGTATGTACTCACACATGAAAAAAAGGTACATGTGCAAGTAAAGGTAGGCTCATAGTTAAGGCTCAGGTCTTCAGAGTCAGGAGATCCCTCCTGCTTTATGTATTTTGTCTTTGACCTTAGGGATAAAAGTCAATGTGGTTCAGTTTCTTTCCTTATCTATAAAATAGTGATTTAAATATGCTCCTGTCTTGCAGAAACATTGTTTGGGGTAAGTTGTTTCCTCTGGCAGTAAACTGCCTGACACATACTGATTGATAGTTATTTTGTTTATTACCCCTTAGAGAACACTATCAATATGAAATCTAGTCAGTTAAGAGTGTTCGTTCACAACACAGATTAACTGACCTCCATTTGCACTATGTGTGATGCCCTTGAAAGGGGTAATTTCACCCCTGCAGTAGGGTTTACATGTCTGGTTGCATGATCAGACAGGTCTAGAAGGTGACCTTATTTAAAGGTAACATGGCCAAACTCAAAAGCAGAAAAATTCTTTTGGCTAGATCGCTTACCCAGCCTTGCTTTAATGCTCACAGAAGGGAACAGACAGAAACTTGCAGACTGGAACAAAAGAGAAGGAAAGAATACTCATGTTTTTGGAATGGGATGTGGATTTAGTCTGTCTTAAGCTGACCATGAAACTTCAACTTAATGGAAATATGTTATGGAAGTTTATATACTGCAAATATCCATTTGAAGACTCCCTGATCACTTTTCTTGGGCTTGCAATTACATCGATGCTCTCTGCTGCCTGCTTTCCCTCTGTGCTGCTGCATTAAACACTCGTGCAGGCACTATTGATACAGATGACTGCACAGAAGGACAGCTATCTGCAACAGATTCAGAAGCATAAAATGCATGTTGCATTTCAGGCTGGCTGTGGGAGGGTAGAAAAAAAAACCATCTTGCATTTTATGTCCACTTTAAACAGATGGTGACAATTTAAATACAACCATAAATCATGATTTACATCTGGATTAAGAAAGCATATGATAAAATTTTAAAGAAATAGGATACTGTGTTAGCATATCTGGGCTGTAAGAAGCATGTTTATTTAGTGTTTATGTTGGAGTCTTACAGAAAAGCTTACCAGTCTGGGCCCCTGTGGGATAGTTCATAAATATCCCCAAAGAGCTGACAGACTCAGGAGTGTGCAGCAAAACAGACAAGCAAACAGTCAAGGGATGGTGAAAGCATGTGCAAGGTAGCAGACAGTTAGATATGCACAAATCTCATCCAGTTAGAACCAGTGAAAAACAGACCTGCACACATACAGTGCCTTATTTACAAATGAACTGCACAGAGATTTAGCTTTAGTCACCTCGGGAGAACTTTACTGGAAGTCTGAGCGCCACGTGGACACTGTGGAAGTTTTGATGGAGTTTAATGTGGCATCATGCCTGGGAGCACCATCAGTGGGCTGGGACAGTCGACCTCAATTTACACAAATCCCCCATGTTGTGAAATTGCTCTTGCAGTGTAGGTGGAAGAGAGTGGAAAGCTGCCAAATGCATGTGTTCTGCTCGAAGATTATATGTTCCATTTGGTTTCCTTTTTACTGTCATTTAAATATTATGTAATACTGCAATAAGAAGGTGTAATAAGCTTCAAGCAGGTGCTGTGTTTTGCTCATCAGAATCCATCCTTCCAACTTGCATGAAATGTCCTCCCAGAGCCATGGAAGTTGCTGCTTTCACTACAGGGTCAAAATTAAGGTGAAAAAATGGTATTCCAATGGTGTTTCATAGCCCCAGCTATGGAAGGCTTCCCATACCAATGTTTATGTTATTGCTGTTTTCAAAGGCTGAACCGCAACAATTTTAACAAATTGTTCCACTCTGAGGAGAGGGTTGCTATGGAAATGAACAGGGCTGACATCTCTGAGAACCCTACTAAGAGCACTATGCCAGGGGGGAAGGGGGGGGAATTTAAGAAAGTAGAGCGTGTAGGGGATTAACATCTTTCTCTAAATCTGTTCACTGTTCCTGTGGGCTTCAGAATTTGGCCCACTGGATAAAGACTGGGGTGTTTTTTAAAGTGTGTTCTACAGAAATTTAGTGCAAATTGAATTTAAAAAGATGAGAGCAAATGATTTTGAAAGAGATCTCTGTGAGTAAGCTTGCATAGACATAAACATCTTTATTGAATTATTTTTTGTTAATAATGTCTAGCAGAAAGATATGATTGTAATGGAACTGAAAAGGTTATTGAAGCATAACACTTTACATGTTTTTTGGGGATAGTTACAGTTTGCTCAAAATCTGAAGCAACTGTGGTGTTCAGAGCATTTGGATGGAAAAATATTGCTATGGCAACAAATTACTTTTATATTCACATAAAGCAAAAATAGATCTCTCTCTCCCTTTGTGGGAAGCACGTATTTTAAAGTGCATGAAAGATTAAAGGTGATAGGCAGAAACAGCTGCATGAATATATTTTCATTTTTCTTCTTTTGGTTTATACATATTTCCGTATAAACCTGAAATGCAGAAATAATTTGCAGCTAGAAGTATTTTGCAGCAAGAAAATAAAAACAGCTTAGGAAAGGGAAAAAAGTATCATATAGTCAGAACTCCTCATTGCAGTGTAGCAGCATCAGACTTCAGTCAATTAAAACAAAGTATTCCTAGCATCTCTCAAAAGGAGGGAGACAATATTCTTTCTGCATGTACTCAGAAAACTGAAATCACTTTGTGTCCATAATTAAAGAAAGAGACAATGTTTCTTTTTATTTTTGATCAGTCAGGCACCTTGCCGAAGTCAAGGAATAGACCTAGTGCCAAGATTATTGGTTGCTTCATTTTAGCTGTGTGTCAGTGTTGGTGGCTTTTTATTTAGAAGGCACACAACTTTTACTTTTGTGGTGTAAAGAGCTTCTGGTACATCTATATGCCATGGTGTGCACCATCTGCAAAGGAAGTATAATATGCCTACGTTGATATGTCAGATCTATCCTGACGTTCCCTCTCAATTTTTCTGAACCACGTGAGCTGTCTTACACCATCTGTATTTCTCTTCATAATGCACAGCAGAGCAGCCCACATTTTGTGCTTCTTAGTTGCAAAATAGGGGCCTCCTCGGAAGTGGTGTGTAAATTTCTTGGCTCTTTTTCCAGCTGGTCTCTTCATAGGGACAGTAAAGAGAGCTACTGGGGGTCAGAAGTGTGGAATATGACAGAGTTTGTGGTTCAGTCACTTACTGACCTGCCATTCTCAAACCTTCAACCTAAGCAGAACAAACTGAAGGATGAGGCAGTCAAGAAGTGAATCAGGGTGTGTTGGAAGCATGATAGTTTCAAATCGGACTGCTTTAGGCCAAATATAGAGGTTTATAGTATAAATAGACCTGCAGGCCTGGATTTTAGGGCCACTTTAAAACTGACCCAAAGTACCAGACAGCTCAAAGGGCCTCACATCCCTTCTAGAAATGTCCAGTGTACAAGAGGGTATGTAAAGTATTTGAAGGGACCACTACACTGAAGTTCATATTGCCCCTGCTATGGAAGTTTCAAAGAGGACATTTTAGGGTGAGGACGGGAAGTCTCAAGATGTAGTCAATGAATATAGAAAGGAAATTAAGGAATCAGTTGGCTATTCTGCATCTCTGCAACATCTCATAGGTTTTTTCTGTAGAGTTTAATACGAGGGTTCTACAGAGCAATTTGGGGCAAGCTGGCTCATACCCAGATCACTCAGGGCGAGCTGTTTATCTCGTACACTGACTTCTCAAGTGATACTTTTGAGGCCCAAAGAAGTAATTGTTATTTTCTTGCTCTTTTCCTTTTTAGCTTGAATTGCCTGAAATAACCGACTACCTCTGTTGCGACTCTCTACAGTGTTGTTTGCACAGTGTGAAACAAGGTGCATTGCATAGCCTGACATATGTGAGGAGAGTTTGGGGACCTGAAGCTGGGATTGTTGTAAGCCACTCCTAGTACAATTATACCTCTGCTGCCTACTACTGACTGTCCCTGGATTGAGGTCTCACCTAAGCTGTCCCTGTGTGCCTTTGAAAGATCCAGAGTAGCCCCAAACACACTCTAAGAGTCAAGTAACATGAACGAGCAGAGATCCAGTCCTTTAGCTTTGTCACTGGTTCACTTCAGAGCTGTGCTGGCACAATTTGAGCACGCTTGTACTAGTGTACAAATCCTGGTCATTGATTAGAAAGAGGCATGGGCCAAGGACTGTCTCAGTGGAAGTATGGGTGCAGCCATCCAGTACAGAGGGGAAGAGATTTTTGCATGGCTGTCCTGTCTCCAGTGGCTTATCGTGTTGTAATTGGCCTCAGTGCCAGCATGGTGCCAAGTACATGTAATTTACTGCTGTTGGCTGCATTACTAAGCCACTAGACATGGTGTCACAGTACTATGGTTAGACTACTCCAAAAAGAGACTTGTATCCAATTTTTTTAAAAAGTTTCTGTGGCTCATTTATCCCGTGTTTGTAAAGAAAATGAAGTTGAATGGACTATAATGAAACCCAGTCTGGACAAAATTCCGGTAGTTATGTTTTCTGTCAACATTGTCAGAAAATATGTGTTGGACTCTATCCATGGCTACATTGCTTTGAGTACACAACTATTTTAAAAGTTGGGTGTATCCATACAGTCCAAAATTATGCCTTTGAATACTGTGTTGACATACCCTCAGTTACACTGATGCAAGCTTCTTTGCATCAAAGGAACAGAAGCGGGCTAGAGATATTTTTATACATGTAACCCAGAAAGGGATGGGAGAGGCATCATGTTACCCTTCCTTAATATGGTCCTCAGAACTGTGGGACTCTTGGCTTTTGTATATTACCCCTATTTTACTGCATGTGTGTGTGTGTGTGCAGATGAATTTTTGCCCTCTGCCCTCTGTGCCCTGGGTTTGGTTGTGTTCATAAATGTCAAATGCAAATTTTGTCAGGTTAGCAGTTTAAAAGTAATGGTAAAGGTCTTGCATACCTTGCTGTGTCCTGTGGCCTTATTCTGAGAAAGAGGGGAATTGCACATATTTCTTTTCAATTTCTGTCTTTTTTCTCTCTAAGAGGAAAGACTGAGGAAAGCATGCAGCAGAGCAGAGAGCGCACACATAAAACATGTCTGAAGTAATTTATCCTATTTTGTAAGGAGAAGTGGGTCAGAATGAGGTACAAATCTACCTTAACCTAATCTTAGTTGTTTAGTCACTTGTTCCTGTTCTATTATCTCTCATCAACCTTAGTGTGTAGTTTTCTGGAGTCTTTCATCTTCTGCTTTTTTTTTTTGTACTTAAGAATTAATAGAGTTGGATGTGGCTGTTTTACCTCTTCTGTCCTTGTGCACTCCAAAAGAAGATGAGACTAGAGTGTTTTAGTAAAGTAGAGCATGGTCACACAGTGATAATAGTCTCACTGTTAGGTTCTCTATCAATGAGAAGTCAAACATAGGAGGTATTCACAATTAGTGATTTTTCCTATTATGTCAACCAAAATCCAGAGACTAATTATTGCAGTCTTTGCCATGTGTTACCTCTAATGTAACATTCATAATACACCATTGTATGGTAAGTCATCTTCTGCTTTAGGCATAAATTGGTGTGGTGGAAAACAAGGAATTCTGGAAAAAGACTGTGACTTCCATAGTCATTTTTAACTCTGTTGTTGGTATAATCTAACAGAACTGCTGCACAAGTGGTTTTTGTTGAGTTTTGCTTAAGCAAGTTCTTGCAGAACAATGAACAAAGGGACTTGGGGATTTATAAATTCTGTTATAAATACAGTGGCATTTCCATGACCCTGTTTAGAAGAGTAAAGCTTCTATTTGTCTCCTGCTGATTCTGTCAACATTCTCACAGTAAGTTCAGTAGAAATCCCTCAGGTATTCGAGCATCAGATCACAAAGTCATTTCTGCCTTTTAAAGAAAATACTGTATTTCAAGGAACTGGGACTTTTGGGAATATGCCTCTGAAGTGGAGAGTTGATGCAGGAATGCAGATGTAAAGAACTGAAGGGCTGGGCACAGAACTGAAAAACAAGCAAAATAGGCAGACAAAACGTATATTTATATATCTTCTGAGTTTAGTTCCCCTGGTGAAAATCTGCAGCAACTCCAAAACATCTACAGAATTTCCTTGAATAGTTTAGATTAAAATATATGCCTGCCTGAAGATAAAATGAACTGCAGTAAAGAAAGAAGAGTTGGGAAGGAAAAATAAATGGGATCATGATTTTTTTCCTTCCCTGTTTTCACAAATATTAATCCTTGGGGTTAATTCAGACACACTTCCACAAAGATTAATCCTTGGGGTTAATTCAGACACACTTCCACAAAGTCTGTTATTACAGAATCCCATTACTGATTTCATGTCCTGGCTTCCAAAGTATACACGGCTCATGCAACTGTGCTGCCTTGACTCTTGGTCACTCCCAGTAATTTCTTAAAATGCTGGCTGATTTTAACCAAAAGGGCAGACAGGTAACAGGTTCAGAGGTACCATGTTCCAATATGCATGTGAAACTCAGTGTGCTTAGAGGGAAGAAATCCAGACCCACCATGGGACAGGCAGTTATAACGGAGACTTTTACCATTGGCACTTTCATATCTTTTCTGCTCTCCAGGGCCTGGATACAGATGTGTGTGGTGCAGAGGGACAAGTAGAACACTGCAGTTATGAGGTTCATACGAAATAGAAAGAGGAAAACCGGTTGTTACACACACAGATAATAGCTGAAGTAAAAAAAAGGGGGGGATAAAGTACTGCATGGTGCAGTACTAGTGCCTGTAGGACTGGTCAGGCACAGATTACTCCCTGATGAAGTGACCTTGAGGCTTTATAGGCATCATGGCACAGAGTAATGGCAGAAAGAGTCTAAAGGATCGAAATCATTCCTTGTGGGGTTTGTATTGCCACAATTCCTACTTACATCATAGACTTGATTTTTTTTGTTTGTTTGGTGATTTTTTGTTTGGTTGTTTGTTTCGTTTTTTGTTACCTAAAATTGGTTCTGAATTGCAGGAACAGCAGAGCAGAGCATCAGCATGGAGTAAGCTGCATCTCCCTTTTGTTAAACTGTAGTATTTTGCAGTACATCACAGTCTGAAAACTGCTGAAACCTCCCCTGTGACCCTAAAAGAAATTCTTCTGGGTCTGGGATTGGCAAAACACAGCACGTTCCATCTGTGTTCCTTCCCCTCTTTGGTAAACAACAGTTCCCCCAGAAGGGCTTTTGTTATTCATAAAGCACCGACAAAGATAATCTGTTGCAAGAAGGATTATTTCTTAGAGTTTGGATTTGGTTGTGCGGGACAAATTCTCATCATTGTATGATAAAGACAGGGCTCATATTGATTCTTTATAATTTTCTTTTCATACTACCTGTACAACTTGAAGTAGCAACTATTACACTTGGATTTTTCTTACTCTTTCAAAATACTTTTTAAAAGCTTTTTCCTATCTTCATCCTTTTGAAAAGGTGTGTATATATATTTCTTTCTCCAATTGGCTTAACTTTTTGAAGTCAATATTAATTGAAATTTCACACTCTTCAGTAATTCTTTTTGTGTCTTTGCAAAGGGGACACACATTTTTAAAGCTTCCTGTGAAAAAGCCTATGATAGGATATCATCTGGAGATGAAAACGTTTAAAATCCAGATTTCAAATCCCATTGCAGCAGAATATTTGTCAGACCCTGTTTGTTGCCAGTGTTGAAATGCATGTAATTTCCTGCAAGGGAGAGTTTCGGAATGTGAGACTACAGCAGTAATGAAGGAAATTTGTATGGTGGTTGAGCTGATAGTGGGAGTGAGAGAACTCTGCATTGTAAAGCGAACACAATGCCGGCATTAGTATTCAGATGAAATTTAGGCTTCTGTGAAGGGGCTGTCATGCAGTCAGTTTGTCAAGATAAAACCTCACTGTGTTCAAGCACCATGTGAATGGCTCGGCAGCATTTCAGAGGTGAAGTGCCTGTACATTTTAGAATGTTGGCACTGTTCACCCTTGACATGGGGTGCTCTCTTCTATAGTAGGAGAGGTTTTGGTTGTTGCTCCCTGTCTACACAGACTCCTGCCTGTGTGTTCCAAAGATACTTGAGCAGTGTTTAACTGATTTTGGTTGAATGGTATGAATATAGACATTTTTTAATCCTGTTAAAATAGATGTAGCAAAACACTGTATAAAATCAGAGCTTAAAAATAATTTTACTTGGCCTGCTAGCATTAGTAGTTGTTGTTGCATAGTTACAGCAGCACTTCTAAGGCGCTTAGGATGCTGGGTCACAGACTGGGTCCCTGTTGTGCAAAGCAGTGGTAAGCTGCGAACAAAAGAGCTTACAATTACAATCTCAGTAGTCTTTTGCATGCAAACGTGAATGGCCATGCTCCAGGGACTGGGTTTTTCCTTGGCATGGTGCTGTGCCCAAGGAAGGAAAACTGTACTAGCTCAGCTAATTCTGTTATTCAATTTCCAGTACAATTGTATTACCGTTGTGCAACTGCGTCAGAACAAATACTTTATAACTCACATCAGCAGAGATTAGTGTGCTCGTGTCTACCACAAAGGTGGCCTGGGCTGTGATTCAGGAAACAGTACAGGGTTTCTGGCAGATAGGATAGTAAAGGAAATGGGGAGAAAAGTCTGGGTAAGCAGCAGTCTCAGACAGTGGCCTAAACACTGCCTGGTATTTTGTGATGTCAAGGTGGATTCTGCACTCATTTCCCAGCCTTCACTTGGCATATTGCATGTCAGGGAGACAGGGATAAGGCTGAGAAGTCACTACATACTCTCCGTAGTCCCCTGCTGCCTCCTTTTGATTCAGTGTCTTTGTTCATCAGCCTGCTCAAGCAGCGGGGCCCAAGGCAAACGTCAAAGAGAGAAGGATGTGGAAAAGGATGTGCTTAAGTCTGCTCGGAAAGAATTCCTTCATAGCAGTGTCTATGTTCTGCAGTAGGAAAATGGGAAATTTCTCCCAAACAAAAAAAAAAAAGGATGCATGGTTGCAATAATTTTAACCAAGTATCTGAGCTAGAGCCCAGAGAGTTCTCATTTCACCTCTGCTCTGTGGAGGGATTCTACTAAGCTTGGGAGGCAGTGAAAAATAACTTTCTCTGATCAATAGGTAAGCTCATTTTGATGTATGCTCTCAGGTCCTCCTGCACCATCATCCGCCTGGAATCCACAGCATCTGCTTTCTATCTGGGGAAAGCACAGCTCACAAAAACTTAGCTGAGTAGTGTGGGAGGTGAAATGAAATTTAAAATACAGCCAGCTGCTAAAAATCATGTTTCTCTAGTGTATTAGTGTTCTTTGAAAGAATCTTCAAACTAGTGTGGAAAGAAGAACAAATGGAGATAGTTCTATTCTTCTGTAAAGGTTTAATGAAAGTTTTTTACAGGAGTTTCAGTAAACTTAGAAACCCGGACTGATACATGAAGTCTTGTCATGGAATTAAAAACAGACATAAAAAAATCGTTGCAGTGATAAGCTGTCTGTATTAGGCTGCAAATGCTCGTGGTATGGTGTCCTGTGAGCTGAAACAGTGGTAAATGTGTTCATAGGTTAAATAATCAGTAGGAAAATACGCTAATGACATTTATAGACATAAATGTAACCTATCAGATAAGTAACTGGACAACAAGGCAAACTAAGCATTCCCATTCAAATTTTACCCTATATTTTAAATAGTTGAGCAGTTTGGAGAATTGCCTCTTCTTTAGTTTATGTTTGTACATCAGCCAAGTCCTCAGAAAGCAGGACACAAGAGTAAAGGGGCTGATGGGGTTTTTGGCTGCTGAGGCTGAGTCAGTGTGGGCCTGGTCTTCCTATAACAGCAAGATTTGCCTGGCTGGTTTGTTTTGCAAGGGTTTGGATCTGACCACATGTAGGCAACCTGTTTAACCCTCTTCAGAGGCACACAAAGACTTGTGATGAGAAGTGTCAAACTGCAGGAGCATGGGGCAGGAGATGGGAGTGGGGGAAAAATAAGTTATCTGGAAAATGGATAGAGTTCTTCCTGTATAAATATTATAAATCCAACAGCCAGGCAATAGCTTTCTCCTTATTGACATGGCAAGCCTATTGCCTGACCAACGTCAATTCATTTAGAGGACAATTATTTTCCCATTGTCATCAACAAGATCCTACTAGGGCCCCAAATACTTCTGTGTAGGATTGGTGTCACAGCCGATTTAATAAAGCTGGCATTTATATTGCCAGGAAGAATAGAACAGCAAGATACAGAGGATGCTATACAATCAAAAGTAGCATAGAACAGCTAGAAACAAGAACAAAAAGTATGTCATAAAATAGAATTGAAGTAGCCCATTTTTGTAGAAGGTAGCAAATATTTTTGAAATAGAAAAAATCATGTAGTGTGAAAAAAATAGAAGGCTAATATAAGTAAGATTAATTTTAAACAAATAAGCTTTTTTAAAATTTTGAAAGCATATATAATACATGCATACTAATATACATGTCAGTAAGTGTATTTTGTGATATTTAACACGTAGTTTTGTAGTTGATTGAGGTTTTTTTCAGAACGGGGTGGGGAGAAGGGAGATAGCAATCCCTAATTTATTCTAACTAGGGTAATTGTAGAGATTATCACTTCCAGAAATTCAGGAGGCCAGAGACATTCTTCCTCTCCCTCCTGTGGGCCTGTCATGGTGTCACCTACAGGTGACAATCCCCCCAGATTTCAGGCTTCTGCAATCAGAGCCAGACGTCCCGGCAGAAGGCACCTCTGGCTTCTGCCACTGCAGTACTTGCTCTGTTTCTAGGATAAAACTGGGACCTGTAGAAAAGTTTATGAGCCACTACTGACATGATGTGATCTAAATTAATTTGATGTTATCTGTTCTGGTTAAAATGGGGTAGTCAGTAGAGAATAACTACGCTTCTAAGAATTCTCAGGTTTCCACATGTATAACTTAGAGTTTGTAAATAAAAGAAAGGCACCCTTACTTTCTATGAAATAATTTTTTGGGCCTCCCAAGATGTGAATTATACTGAGAGATGGAACATCTTATAACTAACACCAATTTACATGAATACTAGTCGTCCATGTTAGTGGAATCAAGTCTATTAAACCACGTGTCTCAGAATCTTTATTGCTAAGAGATAATTGAAGTTTCTCTATAATACAGATTAAAGGGAGGGATGGAAAAGGCACCTTTGTTCCATCGTTTTCACTTATGAATTGGTCAGTCTCTGTCGTGAGTTGTTTCTGCAGCTGCTTTGTTCAGTGTTGCCTGTGGTCCCATACGCAGTCTTGACCCTGCCAAGGTCATTCTTGCCGTGGAAGATCACGTGTGCAGTGAGGGACAAAAAAGCACAGGCATGTTGCATTTGCCCAAGGCATGAGTGTGGGGACAAATAGCTTACGAAAGACCCCTTTGCAACAAGGCCAAGCTCCATTTTCCCCAGAGTCCTTCCAGGAGAAATGAAAACCCTTAATATCACCTACAGATCTGAAACGTCTACATTCCATTATTACAAAAATATCTTTTTCATGTCTTGCTGTAGTTCGCCAGAAGTTTCATCTCCTGAGTGGACTCTGAAAGTTTTTTTGATTTATCAAGCTCTTATAGGTGATGATTTCAAACATTTATAAACATTTTAATTGTCCTTATTTCATCTAAGAGCTACGTAGAAGACAGTTCTTCTGAAAAGCATGAATGACTATTCTAATATGGGACATATATTTCAGATTCTAGTCAGGTTTAATATCTGTCTAAGCAGCAAAGGTTTTTCCCTTCCCTTAGAAACTTGGATTGATGACATCCTGCATGGAGCAGTGTTTTGACATTGAATTTCTCTGACGGTTTTGCCATACAAGAAGCTATAGACCACTTTATTCACCAGCTGGTCACTATTCTGTTGTCTTTTCTTATTCCAACAGGGACAAAAAAGTGGAGAAAAAATTATTTTCTTTTGCCAACCTTTCTTATAATTTCAGAACATTATGATACTGAACTTTTGATGCCCTATGTCCTATATCATTCCTTAGGCCAAGGACACTGAGTAGGACAGATTGCACAAGAAGGAGAATTACTATTCTTTGTCATCAGTTATAGTCCTGTTGGGGACATTGAAATTTCCCTTTGGCTTCAGAAGAACGTTCTTTATTTTGACTTTTAAAATTATATTTATTCCAGAAAGCATTTCCTACAGCAGACTGTATTTTTATCATCTCCTTATATTGCTTTATATAAAGTGACTGGGGAATTGGCAGGGAGTTCACTCATGAGAAATAAATTGCTAATAACTCCTATTAATTTTTTTCTCTTTCCTGTTGTGAAGCTTGTTTTGTTTATGGATTTATAAATCAAAACTGTTTTAGAAAATTCATTTGACTTAAAAACTTAATGTTCAGGATGCTGTAGTGAAAGGTGACTTGTAACTTCTTACCTTCATATATCAACAAATATATTTTTCACAGATCACATCACATTTGTCTGTTTATGAGGGCTACTTTGTGACCTTATTTGTTCACCTTTTAGGCTAAGTTGTGGCAACATCACTGAATTGGGTAGAAAGGAATGGAGTCCACTTTCTAGGTTTTATGCCAACATAAAATTACTTTATATTCTACTAAAGTGGTTGAGAGATTTTGACCCTTCTCTATAGCAGGAACATATTGTCCTGTACTAATGAGAAAACTCAGCATGTAGATATTAAAGTGTCTTTGTGCATTAGTGGACACACACTCATGCAAAGACAGTGTCACCTAGCAGAGGTGTGCGGTGCCATAGTGTCCTGGTTCTGGCCAGGAAAGCGGTAATTTTTGCGGTAGCCAGGAAGGGAAATGGCCAGAACTTGGAAGTTATTTCATACCACCTCACAGTCTTTTTCTGGGGATGGGGGAAGGTGTCCCTTCTGGGTCAGGTAGCCTGGCAGAGAGAGCAGTCTGGTATTGGGGGGGGGAGCATCACATATGAATCACTTGTTTCTTCTCACTCTATTATTAGTATTGTTGCCGTTACTGTAATTTTCTAATTTCATCGCTGTTTCCAGTAAATTATTCTTATCTCAACTCATTTTTTTACCTTTTGTGCCTTCAATTCCCCTGTTCATCCTGCTGCAGGGGGAGGGCAAGGGGTGAGTGAGTGAGCAGTGCATGGTCTGGAGTGTGTCAGTGAGAATAATAAATTGGAGAATACCATACCTAAACTATGACAGGCTTTATCCACTGTGGGTGGCGGGTATCAGCCATCCAACCCTCTTTCGTCATGCTTTCGGCTGAAGCTGTTTGGGACAGCAGAGTTAAAAAGTTTGCCAGAGTTAGCAGGTGCCAGGTGAAACAGTGTTAGAAAAGAAGACAATGTTAGAAGAAAAGTAAAATGTGAAATGAGGTTATGGGATTAGCTACATTAGAGAGTGAGGAGGCAAATAGGTGACATTGGGAGCATGACAATGATGCAGCTGCCACCAAAGTGAGTCCACTTTATGGCATAAATGACTAAACTCAATCAAACTGGACTATCTAGAGTAAAGAGTTAATATGGAACTTACCCATTTAAATGGTTTTTGCAGAAAAATACTCAGATGAAGACACTGAGCATTCTTCTGGCAATAGCTGGAGACTCTGACTCTTTCTGGGCTGCCTAGAGATTTTTGAAAGCTGATGTATTATTGGTAGACCATGTCCTTTATGCATCTTTAAAAAATGCAAATAGTGGATTTATTTCTTCCTACTGTGATGCAGAAAACAAAGCTCTGACTCCCCGCAGTTCTCTCCCCTCCATTTTATCCTGCACTTCATCCTGCTTGATATCTCATTTCACTTCCACCCCCCACCACTTCTCTACAACAGCAGCCAGGGCCAGGGCTCCTTTACTGCAGAGAGCAAATGTATAAATTTTGCATGAGTTCCAAATCTCTCACACATTGAGGCCTTTATGGACTGGAATTCAGCTGATTTCTTGTCTGAGGGATACAGGGCACTCACCAGAAGGGAAAGGACTCCCTTTGTCAAGCCAATGCTTCAGGTGAAAAAAATCCCATAAGCTCACTGAGCAAAACATGGTCTTTACCTTAGGCTAGCCTCAGTCGCATGCCAGAGGACAGGATTCCACTAGGATATTAACAGTCCCAAGTCTGAGTCTTTGGTGACCTTGCATTTAATTTTGACTGCTCTCACTATGTTCTTTAGCACTTCAGCAAGGAGATGAGATCACTCTACAAATCTGTCTTGTCTTAACTGATATACAGCAGTGCACAGAGAATTGGATGCACAGATTGTGTCAGTCAGTAATTGGCAGAGTTACATCAGTTTAAGATTTGGCCTACAGCATTTTGGCTAATATCTTTTATAATTTCCATATCCTGGATATAACTACCACTCACTGAACAGTTACAACATCTATAAACCTGAAGAGTATGGCAACTGCAGTGGTGGCTTCAGTACAAATGCATTCAGTGCCAGATTATGAATCCAATCGTGTTGGCATAAAGCCAGAGTAATTCTGTTGATGTCATTGGAGTTACTTTGGCACTACATTATCATGACACAGATCAAATCTTAGCTCACAAGTGGCTCCACACTGCTTTGAAATTTTTATGGATCCCCTATCTTGCTTATTCTGTCTGTATTATATTTTTTGGTTTGGCTTAAGATAATAATTCAGGATTTAGCCACAACCCTTCTTTTTTTTTTTTTTTTTTTTTTGGTCCCAAATCAGTTGTAGAGGAGCTTGTTTTGTTCTGAAATTAAAAGGCAAAAGCAACCAAGCTGCCATTCTTTCTGTTATATGGAGCAGCAGCAAAGAACTCCCATGCTTTGGATTTATGAAGGGTTTTTAAAATATTATCTTCTTTAGGATTAAAGGTATTGCAAAGTGAGCATCATTTTTTCAGTTTTCAGCACAGCAAGATGAACCTGGGGCTGTGCAAACTGTTCTTTTCAGACAGGTTAAATTCTCGAGGTCTGTGAGACTAGGGCCTTGCAACTGCTGTGGCTGTCAGAAGTAGTTCTGGCCAGAGATATCGCAGCTTTATATTCAGCATAATTAAATCAACCATTTGGAAATGTTTGTAAGTAAGGAACAAAACAATAGGCATTGAGGCTTTCTTATTGAAAGCAGCTGCAGGAGAGGAAGTCCTGTAGCCAGGGGTTGTTTAGCAAATCCTACTCAGGATATTTTGGTTTAAATTCTCATGATCTTTTCTGTGAGCCAGGAAACTATTTTGCCTTTTGTCTTCTACCTTTTCTGCCCCGTCCATCCCTCAAGAGTTAAATTCAGGAAAAAAAGTTAGCATCATCAGAGATCCCACTGCAATCCCACAGCTACCTGTGAAAGTAGAACAGGTTGCATATACTGACCCTGTAAATTTGGTGAGTTGAGCATTGTAAAACTACCAAGGGAAGGCTGCAGCTGGCATTCATTGCAGAAACTCTTGCCAGCTTCAGTGAGGTTTGATGTACATATTTCAGTGGGCTGCAGTTGTTTACAGTGAAATCCTTCCTGCTTAGCCGGGGCACTGCTACAACAACCAGACTTCCACATTACTGCTCTGAGGTTGGAAGAGCAGGAGGAAGGGGGAGTGGGTCAGGCCACTTAACAGAATTGCACCGTTACAGTGTTAGTAGAGAAAAATAGAATCCCCTAGAGGCCTCCGTGTGCAGATATGTGCTATTTAAATTCAATGCCTTCACCTTTCCACTGACTGTACAGAATCTGTGGACTCCTTCCATGTTAATACCACATTGCTTGATATGCTTCTCTAATGGGCACCTCCATTCTGCTTAAATGCAGTATTTGGCTGTCTGAGTGGAAAAGAAGCAGAGCCAGAAGGAAATGTGAGGTGCCTCTATCTCCCTGGGATCCACACTGCAAACCCTCCTCTTGAGAAGACTTCAGGCAACATGAAATGTCAGTTTCCAACTTCAGCAGAACAATTACAGCATTTCTCAGAGCACTTCATCAAAGGGACAATGGTTTTACTCAGCCTCTCTGCTCTGCAGTGTCTAATGACAAGACAGTAGGATATCTTGGGCAAAAACACCAGGCCTTCTGAAAATTCACTTCTTCCATGCTGCTAATTAAAAGGTGAGGGACTGACCCCTAGCTCCTAGACCAACTCTATTTTGTACCCCCTCCATTATGGGCCTCCTCTTTATAGCAGTAAAACATAGAGGAAAGTAGTCAGAGCACTGAAACAAGGAGCCTGGGAATGAGCTAACAGCTACACGATGTGGTGTACCTGAGGTTTGTGCCTGCCATGCTAAAGTGAAGAGGTCAAGGGAGTAGCCCCTGAACCATAGGTCAAGTGGCAGAGTCTGGCTTGTGTCCATGCTACTACTTTGGGCTAAGCTACTTCAGGAGCAGGTTGCCCACATGCATACTACATAGCATGTGGCTTTAGCTCTTTTCTGGTTCTTGGGTGGTGCTTCTGTGACCACACACTGTGATGATATTTCAGTGTGGGTTTTTTTCAGTTCAGAGGGGGATCTTAATAATGTCTATATATACAAGATGGGAGAGTATAAAGAAGACAGAGTCAGACTCTTCTGAAAAAGTCTTCTTGACCATAGTAAACATCTTTTTACTGCAAGGGTCATGAATACTTGAAGAGGTTGCCCAGAGAGGCTTTAGAGTCTCCATCTTTAGAGATATTCAAAACTAGCCTGACCACAGTCCTGGGCAACCAGCTCTGGCTGACTCTGCTCTGAGCAGGAGATTGGACTGGACAAATTGCAGAGGTGCCTTTCAACAGTGCTGTGATTCTGTGTCTGTAAGAGTGAGTGCCCATCACGGAACCATAGAATGGTGTGGGTTGGAAGGGACATTTAAACGTCATCCATTTTAACCCCATGAAGTAAGAAGGGACATCTTCAACTAGATCAGGTTGCTCAGAGCCCCAGACAGCCTGAGATTGGTGTTTTCCCAGGGATGGAACATTAATCCCCTCTCTGGGCAACCTGTATTTTATCACCCTCACTGTAAAAAACATCTTCTTTATATCTACTCTGAATTGACCTTCCTTTAATTTAGAACCATTACCTCGTGTCCTATCACAACAGACCCTACTAAAACATCTATCCCCATCTTTCTCATAGACCTCTCTAAGACTACTAACAAATGTGAGCACATTTAGCAGAGCTACAGCTGGAGGGGCAGTGGCCAGCTCGCTAGTCCTGCTTGCTGTGGCAAGTACCTGTACATCCCATCGCTGGGCTGCTGCACAGCTCTCCCCACACTGCATCCAGTCAGACACACGTATCTTCTTCAGGATTTCTGTAGCATTTGAATTTAGCAACCTTTTTCTTTTTTCAGGGAGGCACTAGCATGCTGGACAACTGGGCTTTTTTCCCCCTGCCCTTACACAGGTTAGATTAGCCATCTCTTCCCAAACTTTTTCTGTGGGTGTTGCTGCATTTATGCATGCAATTTTCTTTTCTCTCACTCTCTTACCTGTTACCTCATAGCTGTTCTGTCATTTTGTGGTTTTGAGTGCCTTTTCAGAGATGTATTCTCGGCATGCAGTAGTGCAGAAGACGCAAGGTTAGAGAGAGATGCTTCTGGCAGTTTAGAATGCCTCCTCCAAGCTGGGCAGCTGTGCCATTTCAGCTTATTATCAGGTAATTGGCTTTTGTTTCAGGACCTGATGATGCTTCCATACTTGCTTTGATGTTTTGTTTTCTCTACCTGTTTTCTAAAGCTCTGCAGTTAAAAGAAATTAATAATAGAGTTGGGAAAGGAGAAGCTTGTTAAAATGATCTTAAACTGAAGACTAAAGAAGTAACTATTACAGTGCCAAAAACTGCAGCTGTAACAAAATTAAGTACACCATTCCATTTGGCTAAAATTGTGTGACTTCATCCAGTTTATTATTCAGATGCCCTGTTTACAATACTGAAGTTTTAATGAAAATAATTTTATTTCCATTTCATCTCTTCTATTCTCTTGTCCTCATGAGGGAATATGATACAAGGAGCTCCCATTTCCCCTCTGTGGCAAATGTCCCACAGGCTAAGCAGGGAAGTCACAAATCAGATCTCCCCCCCAGCTCAATTGGCAGGACTCAATATAATCATTTAAGCATGAACTAAACTGGTTTTCTCTCCACTTACGTAAATCCATAATACTTAAATCCACAGTCCTTCACTGTTGAATTTCTGCCAGTGGTTTCCAAAAACAAACTTTATTTAATAAACAGGGATCAGATGACATGTGTTAAAGTGCAGATGACCAGTGCTACCATAGATTGCTTCTATCTGAAAAACACAGATTTGTAAGGGGATACCGGACACATGCAAGAAAGGATTACCAGGCACAGATGGCAGTGCTCATTTATAGCTGGAGACCAGGGATGTATTAGTATTAGGAAGTGAAGGGTCTGATTCTGTACATGAATAAAAAGTGAAACCTGTCACAGGGAGATGTGGAAAAGTCACCAATATGAGCAACTGGCAATATTTTCCTGCCTAGTTCATTGCCAGCTGCATTAGTGAAGATGTTTGAGCTATTCCACTGTGAACTAGCATTTTAATCCAACTTTGGCACTATCCTGAGCCCAAGATGGAGAGGAAAAGGAAGAATAAGAGAGGAGAACATTATGTCAGTAGGGAATCTCCCGAGTCTATTTGCATTGCCCACACTCTACCATAATCCTGTGCACCAGAGCCTATCTGAAGATCAATGTGTTTCACAGAGATTCCTAAGAGCTAGACAGGCTGCCAGTCCCAATCTTTCACACTGTCATCTCCTTTACTCCAAAGCAACAGGTAAAATTATGGAGATGTGATACTCCGGCGATGTCTTGAAAAAACTTCTCCACAGGATATGTACCATGTTAGATTCCCTATTAAATAGAATCATAGAATCATTTAGGCTGGAAAAAACCTCTAAGATCCTCAAGTCCTACCAGTAACCTAACACTGACAAGGAATATAAATTCCAATAAAACTCTAAGCAAGACTACTGATACCCTCATCAGACTCTTCTATAAAATCTGTATTTATTTGAGATCCTTACTCTTACTGTAGGGTCTGTGAGGATGGAAGAGAACAGAGTAGAGAACTTTCCATGCCTATTAACCCAAACAGGTAAGTGTGAGGATTAAGGTAGTACAAACACATGTATTTTCAAGCACATAATTAGCCACTTTGAATGGACTATCAGACTTTCAGACTTTCAGATTTACAACACATAAGCAACTTATTCTGACTTGCTTGTATCAAGACTGCATGCCTGAAACTCTGCGACAGCAAAATACCTGGTGACTGGTTATGCCTAGTGTGTTACAGATGCATGTTCAGGTTGTTTCATCTCTTTCCTTTGTATGCTGCCAGTTTGCATTCAAGAAGCCTGGTACTTGTTTGCACTCAGGAAATTATCTGAGTATTTGCAAAAAGAAGTGTTGAAATCACATTTTTCTCTAAAAATGCCAGAGAAAACTGAATTTTTTTTTAGGAATTCTAATTGCCACAGTCACCTCACTGAGCTGTGATCAGTGTACAATTTTTTGAATGCCTGGTTATTTGCCTTTGTTGGGGTTTTTTGTTTGTTTTTTTTGCTATTAAACAGTAGATTATATATTGAAAATTATTTCATATGATGTCTCTGTTTCCAGCAGTCCCTGAACTGAAAAATGATGCCATGTATTGTTTTGTTCAGCTGACTAACTGCACCTACATCTATAAAATTCTTTAGATCTTCAGTGGCCAGAGGCTTATCTTATTATTTTCTTCTCCTTCAATAACTCTTTAAATAAAACATTGAAAATTAAAAGGCAGTTCATCAATTATTGACTTTTTTTTTTTTTTTACAAATTGTTATCTTTCTAAATATAATTAATTTCTTCAAGGTTGGAATTCTGAGTGTAAATATTAGCTCGATTAATGGAAATTGTACGCATAAAACCTTAAGCACAGTGTTGGAAATCTTTTCTCCTCTTTCTTCCCAGATTCAGTCCCCTCTCAGTACCTCAGGCTTGCTGGGGAGTATTAAACCACAATGCAACTTACAGAAATATGGGGTTTTTTCAAGATCTCTGGAGCAGGAAGAAGAAAGGACTAAAGTTACAAGAACTTCAGGTTAATACTTCCAGTGTTATGCTTTCCATTTGTATAATCATGTCAATTTTGTAATGGCATAAAGTAACACTAAGACATTCAATCCAGTTTAATCCAATTACTATTTTGCTCTCTCAAGTATGTCTTAGATAGAAGATCACCAAGTGTGATGATTTTATGGATTCACATGTACTCTTGGTACCCTAAATAAGCTATATCATAATATTTGCCTTTGTTTTCCCATGTAGCTATTATTGAGAGGCTATCTCAGTGCTGTGATGGAAGGATTAGTAGTTTTAAAAGATTATTTTATAAACTACGTGCATTTGTTACAAGCAAATTGTGCCATGTCTAAAAAAGAGAGTTAGTAAAGGCAGACTTCTTCACTGGGGAAATTTTCATCTGCCCCCTTTAAGGTGATGCCATCTGAACAGCATCAGCATTCTCAGGGATGTACAGATACGTCTCGAAGGGAAGTTTTATTACGTAAGCCCCCGTTCCAGTGACAGCTCCATGTCAGGAAGAGTGAGCTGTGATGGTGATGCAAGCTTTATTACTCATAGCTGTTGCCAACATGTGTTTATAAAAAATCTCCTCAGATGTCAGATGAATTGGGCAAGACATGAGTTTTATATCACAAATGCAGCTGAGGAGGGTAAGCTATAACCTGCACAGCAGCACAGCTTCTGGAGGTGACACTTCCCCTCCATCAGTAGTTTTTCAAATGCTGTGGAGTCAATTTTCTTTCCACATTAGAAGTAGGAAAATGCATCTGCTTTTGTTATTTTCAGGCTCTAAATTTGCCTCTTTCCTCCTTTGCTGTGAGGTGGATGTCATTGCTTCCATATATTGCAAGGGGTTCCTAGGAAAAGGTGTGTTGTAGTGCGACACGTCCAAAGGGCTACAATCAGTGGACTGTACCCTTGTGGTCTAGGATAGTGAGCAGGAAGAGATCTGTCTGTCCATGACGGCAACAGGAACAGGTAGAGGGGAATCTTATAACTGGTTATGACTGAGGTCAGGGTAGTGCAGACACTGTGAAAACAAAACGGTAGTCCAAGAACCAAGCACTGATACTCATAGAATCATAGAATCTCTTAGACTGGAAAAGAACCCTCAAGACCATGGAGTCCAACCATTAACCCATCACTACCAATACCACCACTAGACCATGTTTCTAAATGTCACATCTACATATCTTTTAAATACCTCAAAGGATGGTGATTCAACCAAATTGTATTAGTTCCAATGGTGTAAATTAATATTTAGTTTAACACTCAGGTATCCAGCATCCCAAATTTCCTAAGCAGGTTTTGCCTCCACTATGGAAGTAGTGGTAAAATTAGTTTTTATACTGACACCAAAATTCAAATCTTGAAAGTCATGAAGGGCGTCAGTGTGTAGCTCAGGTCTTCATGGTTCAGCACTTTCTCTAGTCTGAAGGACCAGAAAGTTCTTCCATTACATCTAACCCTGCTTCCAGGTTCCACTTCAGAATCCAGGACTATGGATCAGGATTCACACTGCAGCTTTCTATTATGTTACTCAGACAACAGCACCATCTCCCCTCTGGAGTTTTCTTTGCCTTCATTTTCCCTTAAAATAAGTTGGGTGTTTTCAGGTGGGCTTCTCTCCCTGCCCAGTCCTGCACTGTTGCTGGGAGCTGTATTGGTTAATATTAGGCAGTTAGTGAGGCTGCCCTTCAAGTTTAAACACCTGGATTAGGTGAACACGTCCCCGTGTCATATTTTCAAAAAGTTATGGCTTTTTCTGACTGAGCACTGGTTTGGTTTTCCTACTAGTTCTTCCTTACCGCTTCTCCTCTGCACGTAACCACCTCCCCAGCAGCACATGAGACATGGGGGGGGGTTTTGGAAAGATATGTGCTAAACAGTGGGTTTAGCAATATTGAAGAGATGCAGCTCTGCTGCCTCTCAGCCCAGTAAAAGGGTAAGGACAAGGCCAGTAGGAGGCTGTGGGAAGGTTTCACCACTTTGTGGTAATATTAACACAGCATTATGAGGAATCCACAAACAGTTGATTAACTGTCAAATTGTGATGTTGTGCCTGTGCATGATGGTATCAAGGAAAAATGCACCAAGGCCAATTAATTAAAATACTAACCTGGAGTTTCTCTACATGACTTTGCTTTTTTATCCCCTCTTCTTTTTCTCAGTTCTGCTCACTTCTTTTTCATTTACTCCCTTGCTCTTCCTTTTCCTTCTTCATTATTTATAAAATACGCTTTTATCATTTTCTTCCCATCTAGCTTCTTTCATTTCTCCTTTTCTCATAGCCCCTCTATGCCCCATAGTGCATTTTCCTGTCTGGTAATCAGTCCCTACCCAGATCCTGACACCTCATGGGAAATGTCTTTCAGGGGTTTTAAGGTTTTTTCTGTCTTGTTCTCTTCTTATCTGCTTGGCAGGGGTAGTGGCTGATAGTCTGACTGTCAGAGTATTCCTATGGTGGCCGTTGCTGCTGGTGGAAGAGCAAACTTAGTGAAGGTCTCTGAAGGGACCTTTACAACGTCCAGCAGAATATTTGCTGTGTTTCATGCAAAGATTTGGCACTGCACAGGCAATATATTTCAGTGCAGTCACAATGTGACATCTGTGTATAAGATGGGAATGATGATGTTGTAGGGGGCAGAGAGTGCAAGAAGGATTAAGTGGGTTTTCCAAATGTGTCATCACAAAAATATTCATTTAACTGAGGGGAGGAAAGCACCACCTTCTCTTTCATAGGTCTTGGAAATAACTTGTTGCTGGTTTGGACTTCCAGCTATGACAGGGCAGCTGTTATGTCATTTGCTTGCACTAGTTACTTTAAGACTTGAACTAATCTTGTTCCTGAGGAAGCCCAACTCAGCCTGGCACCTCCAGTTGTGTCTCTCCAGCTGCCAAGAGGGAGGGCTCAGTGGTGCTGGGACATGACTCTGAGTCAGACCCATTCCCACTGTGCTCCTGTCAGCCCTTCCATGGTTTGTCCCATGTGCACGGGGCTCTGGAGGGGCCAGAAGGGCCTTGGCAGAGTTGGCAAGAGTTCGGCAAGAGCCACTGTGCAGCCCTGGGCAGCCTGGCCCTGCAGCTGCCTCCACAGCTGCAAGTGCTCAGGGGCAGAGGGAAAGAATAGACTTCTTTTTTTTTTTTTTTTTTTAAAGCAGGAATTATTCATTCCATCTGGGAGCTCTCTGATGACACATCCTTCTAGAAGACTATCTAAAGCAAGCTTATTACCAATTCAAGCTTATTACCAATTCCCTCCTATTAGGCTGAACCACAATGCAGCTGAGTTAAATTAACATCATTGGGTGTTACCCAAAGAATGTCATTATGTAGAAGCAGAAAGCCTATTCTTCTCCCTGTTTTGGTTTAATCCCAGCTAGCAACTAACTGGCACGTGGCCGCTCCCTCACTCCACTCCACCAGCAGCATGGAAGGAAGAGAATTGGAAGGGTAAAAGCAAGAAAACTCATAGGCTGATATAATAGCTTAACAATTGACATTTTTAAAATAAGAATTTTATTAATAATTAGTAATAGTAATAATAGTAGTGGTGATGATAATTAGATAGATAGATAGATAGATAGATAGATAGATAGATAGATAGACAGATAGATAGATAGACAGATAGATAGATAGACAGACAGATAGATAGATAGATAGATAGATAGATAGATAGATAGATAGATAGATAGATAGATAGATAGACAGACAGATAAAAAGAGAGGAAGAAACAAAACCCAAGAAACACAGGTGATGCACCACCTGATGACTGATGCCCAGCCCCTACCGACCAGCTCTGCCCCCTTTACATACTGGGCATGACATTCCATGGTATGGAACATCCTTTTGACCCTTCAGGTCATCTGTCCTGGGCATGCTCCCTCACAGCTTGTTGCGCTCCTGCTCTCAGGCAGAGCATGGGAAACTGAAAATTCCTTGACCTAGAGTGAGCACTGCTTAGAAACAATTAAAAATCTGTATGTTATCAACATTACTGTCATACTAAATCTAAAACACAGCATGGAATCAGCTACTGAGAAGAAAATTAACTCTATCCCATCTGAAAACAGAACAGTTCCAAACAATTTATTTTTAAATTCAGAGATAAATTTAAGGCACTATTAACACATCACACCACAGCCAGATGAGCTCGTGTTCTGGATGCAGGAGCCAAAGCTCCCTCCACCAGCTGCCTGTGACCACCCCTGGGGAACTATGCTGGGGGGTGTCAGGGCTTCCTGAAATGTCAGGCACAGCTTGCACAAGGCTTACGTCCCACATGAACAGCCAGAGCTTCACAGTGTTTAGGAAGTTAATAATCATTTATGAACTTGGAAGTTTTAATGGCTTTTAAACTCTAATTTAATTTTACTTTCAATCAAGTTGTGTCAAATTTAGCTTAAATTAGGTGACAGGCAGTCAGACTGAACTGCAGCTCTATACCTGTTCACTTTGCTTTCCAGCCAGCCCTGGATGAAAAGATTTGCTTTTCCTTTTTTAAATTTGCATAAAGGTAGGGGTGAGTGTGCTCAAAAAAAAAAATCTGCATTCCCCAAAGCCTTTTTTATGCAAGTAAACAAACACAGCAATGCGAAATGCCACTGTGTGACATTTGCAGCAGCAAATATCCAATTTTCTGTTGGGCAGAAAAAGTTCTTTGTCCAGAGCATAGCTTGCTTTCCAGGTTATTTTATGTCTTTCCCTGTGACTAGAGAAAGGGTGCTGGGGATGATAAAGTCTTTGAGGTTCAGATTGGCATGCATAAATCATATGTTTGAACCTAAGTCAATCATCCAGAAATTATTTTCCCCCAGGAGAGATTGGTGGGCATTCGTGTTTGCTTTTTAATTTTAGGTTTGGGTTTTTTGTTTGCTTTTGTGACGTGGATCGTAACCGACTTCCTAGGATTTTCAGAACATTTTTTACTTACTAATCTTGACCTCTCAAACATCTCTCTCCTCTCTTCCTCTGATGCACTCAATTTTATATGGGTTTCAATCTGTTATACTAAAAGCATTGCATGGAGAGCTGTTGAGCATTTTGTGGTTTATGGCTTGGTAAGCATAGGAGGTGGATGTTCATTGGACTCCTCTAGGCAGACATGTCCACAGCATCAGTGCTGGTGGCTACTGCAAACCAACCCACCAGCCTCTCCCAGAGAGGGTTACTTTCTTAAAAGGACCTTATGGAAAATTAATTTTAATAATGCCTTGTAGAGTTGGACTATTAAATTTCAGAGTCCAGATCACTGACCCCACTCTTGGAGCTACACTTTTAAACAAAAGGTGCTGTATCGTATGTAATTCTAGGTGGGATTAAGCATAGCTCCTGCAACATCTGTTTTGCTCCCTTTGCAGGGGAGACACTGCTTTACAGACTACTCATTTAAACATTTTCGTGCCTTAATTTGAAAGGGTGTCTTACTATCTGGTTTCTCTTCTGCTTTCATATGCATCTTCTTTCTTTTCTTGGAAGTTAGTAATATCTCAAGGTAATAGGAAATCCCAGGCTGTCCGTCTAAGTGAGCTATCCCAAATGTAGGCCTAGAGTTAAACAGAAACAGCTCCGTGCTCTTCACTCCTGTGATCTTACATCAATTCACCAGTTATTATTTCCTCTTGTCAAATGAAGCAATAGCAAAGCTTTGAAATGGTGTTGCAGCTTTTCCAAAGAGCAATTTCTTTTTCCTTCTCTAGTCTCCTTCTGCCTTTCCCTGTATATTTGATAGTACACAAGCTTCCTCTTGAAAAGATCCCCAGTAGAGCACTTCAGCTATTTCAACTAGGGTCTTTCTGAAGGCATTTTTTAAAAACTGGCTTCTGCAGCAGAGCTGGGTTATAATGAAGAACAATAAAAAAGAAAAAATCCTTCTGCCTTAGAGGATCAGTCTTGTACTCACTAATGCATGTGGTGAGCTCTGTGCCTGGAATATCCCCACTGGAGTCAGTCAGCGATATTGTTTGCACACACAGAGTTAAGCACCTGTGTAAGTGCTTGCAAGGTGATGGCTTTAAACCTCACTAGAAGCTAAAAATATATGCATTGCTGTGCAGGAGAGACTAAACCAGGGCAACTCAAATACATCATATTTCTAAAGCAGCTGTTATTTAGCAACACATATAGTGGAGAAGACAGTGATGATCTTCCAAGGAATTTCTTCATCCCACTCCAATACTTGCCATCACTTTGATCTAAGCAATTTCCCAGTGATGCTGAGTGAATATCTGATATGACAGAAGACACCAAGGGCTACAGCTTTTCCAATTCATAAATGACGTAACCAAGCCTCCTCCGGAGTTAGTTTCTTGCTGCTGCCGCGGGATTGAATTTGGGCTTAGTCTGCCCTAGTGTTCCCCTGTGATATAATTGCCTAGGAGAATGCAGAACAGTAGTCTTCTGAGTTGATATAATTTAAAATGTGCATGGGTTTGAAAACAAGCAGCAAATAAAGACTGTATCAGGAGTCAGATTAATGGCCAGCCTACAATGCAGAGATCTTGGATGAGGTTCTGTCATCAATACCTTTGCCTCAGAGGAGACCTTATTCTCCATAGAGCTGTCTGCATCATGCAAGTGAAGCAGGACCAGTCTATCTTGGTGGCCCAAATAATCAACAAGTTGATGGAAAGTCTGGTATGACCAGTATATCTTCAGTGAAATTCACCATTTGTACAGCTTTTTCTGTACAAAACCTTACATAAAATTGAAAATTACTTAAGATACAATAAGCTATTCTCAATATCACAGGGTTTTCCTGGAGCCATTGCTAATATCTGTGTACCATGCCAGTCCAGAACAACTGAAAAAATGGATGGTTGCAAAGCTTGTAAGATTTTTGTTCTCAGTAGCATACTGTGTCTATGAATTGTGCAGTGGGAAGTCTGTAGGTATGGAACTTTCTGGGTGCTGGATGAAATAGAGGATAAATGATACACCTTGGAGCTTTTTTTTTCAGACTCTGAGCATCTTTTGGTATTCATCATCATTTTCAGCTGGCATTTTGAAAGATGTGTCTGTAAACAAAAAACTTGTTATAAAATATCTTTTTCAAGGGTGGACTGAAAAAGTCTGCAAGACTTTATGAAGCAAAAGTTAAAAGCATCTGAAGTATGATACAAGCAAGTTAATAAACCTTGAGGGATAGGTCATAAAATTCCTTTCAGATGTATATAAGAAAATAATACATTATATAAAAACATAGAACAGATGACCTTTCTTCCTTTAAAAGCCTCAGCAATTCCTCTTTAATGGCAACAGAGTATTTGGAAATACTATCTCCTAATAAACAGTGTCATACTGCTTAACCTAAGGAAATGTGCTTTGTTAACAAGAGTTTCAGTGCTTGTTTTTTTCCCTTCCCTTTCTCTAGGATGGTTGCACTGCCTTCAGTGAATCAGCCTAGCCTTGGTTATGATGGAGAATGAGGTAAGCTAACTTGAGAGGGATCACGTATAGGAGAAAATTGCTCCTTACCTTAATGACGCACAGTACAAGGCATGGCCAAAGATGCAGCAGTTCATTTCAGAGCAGGAAGAGGTAGCTCATTTTGGTGAGAGGGGTTGTTTATCACATTTCTAATGACAGTCTAAGTATGTTCTCTCTTTCTATCAAATAATGTCTGTGGCAGATAAATATCTGAGCATCAAAATGGCCAGACTGACCATCAAATTTTCTTCCTACTTCGGTCCACCATTCATAGCTATATGAAGACAATTTGACTTTTCCCAGTGTCCAGTAGGTCAAACTGAATAATGAACTGATGCACTAAATTGAAGCTAAATTTATTAGGATGTCATGAGTGGATGCTAATGTTGTGTATTGATATGATAATTCTGAAATTTGAAATCTCGTTAAACTCTTACAACCTGTATTGTGCGTGGCCAATTTGAAACAAGTATCATGACACAGCCCTGAGTGCTTAGGGAACTATGTGTGACAGCTTTTAATTCCTCAAAGGCTTGAGAATATCTAAATAGTGGGAGGGAAGCCTCTGAACCGGCTTCATCACCTGCACCACAAGTGGATACATGCTGGTTGGTCTAGACATTAACCCATCGTTTCTATATGTTTAGGCTAGAGTTCTAAATACATTTGAGGACCTGCAATCCTTTCAAGCAACACATATGTGTGGTCTCCCCACTACAGCATAGGAACATTTGGGAAAGAGTTAAAAATACTAAAGGTTGGACTAATCGTTCTAACTTTACCACACACTTTTCCCCAGTTTATCACAGTCGCAATGCTGGGAAATATATTCCTAGCAGGTCTTGGCAGATTTCACAATATTTACAATACGAACAAATAAAGCACACACAAAGAACCAGCACACTGAATTTTTGCTAATAGGACAGACTTTGGACTTCACGAACATTGTAATTTAAGCTCAGGCTTGGCTTGTGGGCTTTGGCCTGCAGAGGCTTCTGGCAATCTGTTGTGGTGTTCGTGGCCAGACACGATTAATTTTGGTGTGAAACACAATTGCCAAGCGTGGTGCCATGGCTCTAGACATGAGTCTGCCTGCAGGGGTCTCCTCTGCTCCTCCATCCTTGGGAAACAGCCTCTGGTGTCAGATTAGAGAAAATCTGTTTAGTAGTTGTTGCTCTGTTTATACTGGAGCTCTTCCTCCAATAGGCAAACCTAGAAAAAGTCCTGGAGTTCTTCTCCAGGCAGAGCTCCCAGGTAGGCCTCTTTCTGTGTTTTCTCCTTGGAAAACAGAGCCTAATATTAGCCAAGTGCTGGCACTGTTTCATAGAACCTCTTCTCAGCTGGTGCTGAAGTAAGATATGAGTTTTTCTCTGGATATCTTTCCTTCATTCCTGAGAGATGGCATCCGCAGTTAATATTAGACAGGCAGTTCAGAGCAGACTTCTATTTGCAGCTCAGCAGGGATTGATCTCCCATTCAAATGGTATCACAGATTGATGGGGCTGGGAGGCTCTTTACTAAACATGGGGACCAACACTGGGTTTCACAGTAGGTGCTGTAAGACATCTGTAACCTAATATAGGACATAAATATTTGAAAGGCTCCAAAATAACTATTTTCCTTTAAAGAAAAAAATTATTTAGAGATAAAATCTGGGCTCTGACCAAGGCTAATGTTGATGTAAGAGTGGCCATAAACCGGATGTGATGAGTCTGCATGAGGCATAGGGTATTACTCTAGCCTGATGCATTTACCTCCCTGACAAAACTGAACTATGAATTTTATGATGCAAGTGAGAATGCAAGCTTTTTTAAATTAATAATTTACTTTAAAAATGCCCTTTGTGTTAAAATCAGATAATTCCACAGAGAAAATATCAAAAATTTAGATAAGATCCATTTTACTGCTGACATTAAAGTTGTTCTTATGTAAAAATGTCTGCCTTTATTTCAACACAAGTATTTCAAGTTGGGAAGATGTGAATTTTGTGGCAGGCTTCATTATGAAAAGGAAACTACATGGAGATATCAGAAAAAGAAAATCCACTGTTGTCATGGTGATAGCAATTAGCAGCAGTTAGAACAGCAAACAGTAGATATAATGGTTTGGTCTAATAGTGACTTAATTACTTAGCAGTCTAGTTTGTCTATGAGCATTTCAATACATGGGAATAATTCAATGCTGCGCTCCCACTACGTGATGCCTTCACTTACCATTTTGAGTCTATTACAAGCAGAATTGCGGTAGCACCATTACCATAAATATTTTTGATTCAATATGTGGTGGGAAGGCCAAGGTAAATGTTCCCTAGCAATCTCACTTGAACACCTCCTGTCATGCAGCAGAGAGCCTGCTAGACAGAAGAGAGCAGTCTGTGCTCATTGTACTGTGATGATAAAAAATAACCTGGATTTCAGTGCAAATGTATCTCCTTTAAAATGGGTGAAGAATTTCAAGCTATTAGGCCAGTCAAGGGTATACATCATGGCATATGTCAGGAATACATTTTCTTTTGTACAGACACCAAATGTCTTTCCTTTCTCCTTATTTCTTCAGGCTGAGAAAATGGCAAATAACTTCACATCAGTTCTCAAGTCTATAAACTGGGTTGTGACTACTGTTTCGCGTTGGTGGAATCAGCATGAAACTGAAGCCATGAAGCAATGGTATGCCATAATCTGTGTCTGCCTTACAGAAGTGAGTGCTTCCATGCTGTTCTGTTCCTTGTTGCTAAGTTCTATGTGCTGCCGCGTCTATAGGTCAGACTTTAAGAGAATCTAATTCACTTCAACTGGCATCACAGTCTCTTCCAAATTTCATGTTTTTTCAGTGGCCAACAGAATATTTGGGGTTCTGCAGACCAGGTAAATCTGTATTAGCACAAGAAATGTGTATAGTGGCAAACTCAGTGAAATACTCCAAAATGGGTAAGTAACATAGATGTAAGCCAAATTTTTTTCTAGTCCAAGCACAGCTCAACTAGAATGTGAAAAACAGAAGAGGAGAGACTTGTTTTTACCTTATCACATGGCAGAAATTTGAAATGTTGGCTCTGTCAGGAAGAGGATATAACAAAGCTTGGTTAGAAACACAGAGTGTATTCAAAGCTCAGTATTAAATCCTGCTTTTTTACAAACACTGCATTTACTCCCACGTTCCATGGTTTGTCGGCCACCAAAATCATTTTTGTGTTTATGAATAAGGATGACCATGTCATTGATCCAGTTGGAAAGCAACACAGCAAAAGAGAAAGGTTGCTTTTAGCTGAAACAGTTATCTGTTGCTTCACGGCAGAGAGACATGTTTCAGCAAAAGCAGGGAGGAGGAAGAATAAGGATCCGATGACAAAGCAAGCAGAAGTGATCATTTCAATGAAATTGCCTCTATAAAATGTTCATTAAATAACTTGGGATTTAATTTCTTGTAAGATTTTTCTTTTTTGTTCAGTTGCCCTTTTCATCCTAACTTAACAACTACCTAACTACCTGTCTTTGACCACTTTTAAAGCAAATGCTGAATGGTATCTTTAGCCTTTGCTTTTTTCTCTTTTAAATTTTAAGGGTTCCTTTTTGGGGGGAATATTGAAATCACTCAACCACTTTTTAAAAGTTTGGTTTTAAGGTGATATTGATTACAAGTTGGACAGCACTGTAAATGAAACAAATTACAGTGAAACAAATTTGATTTTCCTTTTCTCAACCAAAGGAATATGAAGATCTCTAAGCCTTGTTAAATCAAAGTGAAATGTTAATTTCTCATATCTCTTGAAGTCAATGAGTTTCTTGGCACGTTCTCTTTTCCCTGTCTCATGTGACCTTCCTTTAAGCCCTGAAGGACTTTTACTTTTCAAGTCCATGTCCACTTGACATTTGATGGAAATTTGAGTTTGCGTTATTTTCATTGCTACATCACTGTATGGGGCTGGGAACCAGCTACGCCATCTGAAAATTTTTCAGTAATGTGTTAAGAAACATGACCAATAGCTAACATCCTTTGCCCAGATGGAGTAACAATCATTGTGAGCCCAAAGGTCATTTGTGATTTTCTGGAAATCCAGGGTAAATAACTGAAGGACAAGCCAGATTTGTTGATAAGGGTATGCAGAAATGTTCAGAAGTTGTCCGATTTAAAAGAGTCTGTGTCCCACACGTACTTGTGAACCATCTGAAGAAAAGCAGAATAGTTGGGCTGAGGTTACTGCTGGAGATGCAGAGCTAGAGACCCTCCCATCCACAGCAAGCTGAAAGTTCTGTTTGCATGGCTGCTATGTGAGAAGCTAGAATCACTGAGGAATCCAGAAGGACACTTGGGCAGCAGGTAGAACTGTGTGGTTATTGACTTCAGCCCTTTCAGCTGTGTAATATGGCTGCAAATTACAAAAGTTATTTCTCTTAAAGTCTTTGCTGTCACAGATTGTGCATGAACCATGGTAATGATCCTGTTTCCTTATTATTGCTGAAATTTTGGTTCATATACATTATAAAGCTTCAAATAATGTGTTGAAATATATTAGTATATAATATAATACTAGTTTAGCACATATGTGCTACAGTTTAGGTAAGCACGTGTTCTCAATCTTCAGGAGTCTGTCAAAGGAGGCAAGAAATTCCTGCAGGTGTTCTAAAGCCATGTCTGTAGCAGGAAATGCTACAGAAGAGGAGCATCAAGCCCAACGTGATGATCTTAATGTATACTCAACACCTATTGTGTATGCATATATTATGAAGGGGGGGTGGTTTGCCAGTTCCATGATGAAATAACCTATGCTGACAAGAAACAAATCTAGACACATCAGCGAAAATTTAAAATGTGCTGCTTTCAAGTGCTTGACTTTCTGTTTAAGTGGACAAATTTGCACTGTGAGTATTCAATTCATTCCAGAACGTTTACACTTCCTAAAGAGAGAAATCATGCACACTTTCCCAGTGTATTCATAGCATAATTTTATTTGAGATTTAATATCACTGAACAACAGAAATCATCCCCTTTGCCATATACTGATTGATTTTTTATTGAGAGCATGATGAAGCCATTGTTGTGTTACTGAAATAAGTAGGATTTCTGCCACTTGCAGTAATGGAAAGAGGACTGGCACTCATGTTTTTATTTTGACTATGGAATTGTTTCGAATCATAATGCAGGACTGGGGTTTTTTTTTCATGGCTTTACCTCTGTCAAGGTGGTTTTTCCTTTATATGAAAAAATTTGTTCTATGTTAATAGAACCCTGTATATGAACTCTTGGACTCTGAGATGGGCAAGAGATAAGAAGAAGCTTTTTCTGTTACTTTAGATATTTAATTTCTTTCCTCCAAATGCAAGGGTGAAGACATCATATTTTCCTCTTGTATTAAGACTCAAGTCAGTAAAATTATTTTATATTTCTGAAATAGCTGATCAGACGACTCAGCCTAGTGGGAAAAAAGGGGGTGAAGAGCATCAAAAGTCTCTCCTTGGTGTTAATACCAATATGTGAAAATTAACTTTGCTTTAATCTATGATCTTTTAGTCATGTGGTAATTTAACAGAAAAAGTGGGGGCAGTCATAAACATGAATAGTCCTCAAATTTACAGTGTCTAAGAAAATAGTCTGTGTAATTGCAAGTAGTATAATTCTTAAACCTTATAAAGTAGAAGAATCTCTTGGGAGAAAAAAAGTAAGTCCAAAACGAAAGCTCCAGAAGAGTTTCTTTATAAGGTTCTGCCTTTATGGTAAAATTCAATGAGACACTGAACAAGAAGAAACCAAGTGTTAGTATCAGATCGTATCAGTGTAGTTACATCGCTCTGCTGTGCCAATTAATATGGGCACAACATTGCCCTGTCATAATGACATATTTTCTTTATACTGTAAAGAAACTTCGTATTTCCATGTAACCTCGGTTATTTCTGCATAACACAAAGTTTAGGTATAGCATCACTACCTGGCAGTTCTCCTATATTCCATTTTTCCTAAGGATAGATCAGGATTATATTCTAACAGTTTTCTGACTTTTTGCAACAAAAAGGCTCTGTGGTCAGAAAATTACATTTCCTTAAAGAAGCAACATTAGGCACAACAAGCAATATGTCCCAGTGGAAAGCAGAGTATAACAAGGTCTTGTTATGATATAGAAATTTAATGATATAGAAATTTAAAAGAAATCATCAAAAGTCTTGACTATCAATAATGGCATGGTGTGAAGAACCAAAGTCAGGATATCTATGGCATAATATGAATTAGAACTAGGATGAAGATTTATAACTGTATACAAAGAAAGAATAAAATGAAAAAGAAGAGCAAATAACAGATGAGAGGAAAAGCTGCATCTTTCTTTGGTCTTTACAAAAAGTTAATGGTGGTCATCAGCAAGTTAGTAGAGTTTGAACCAGAGGACAGGAGTTTGGACTATAAAAGCAAAATAACATCTTCATGAATATTTAGATAAATTAGGTTACACAAATAGTTTAAAAAACGTTAAATTAATCTTAAACTATTTTGAACCAGCAGATTATATGTAAGATCTCCAGCAAGGAAGAAAAGCAAAAATAATACTTGTTTCTGAAAGAGAAAAAGGACATCAAAAAGAAGCCTGCCTAACTTAGATTTATGCAAGCATAGTAGAATAAGTAATTTAAATAATCTAATTTAAATAGAATACATTATTTAAAACTACATTGTTTAGACCTACAAAATACCAATGTAAAGGAAAACAGCCAACACGTATTTGTCAGGAGCAACCCAATCTCTTTTCTGGTTTTGACAGGGTAATCATCCCGATAGACAGGGTAGCATGAGAAGACATGATATATCTTGACTCTCATGTCAGTGTTGCAAGTAAAATAAGTAAGTGGAATTAAGAATATGGAAAAAAAATCATTCTCAGAATAAATAACTGGTTCAGTTCACTCACCAAACAGCACACATTTCAAAGGAGATACTTTTGGGATCCACCCTACTTCTGTTTCCGAGCAAAATTTTAATTAATAACTTTGATGGCTGCTAGAGAGCATACTGCATCATTTGTGAAGGATTCTTATGCAGGAAGAGTTTGAAGAATGGGATTTGACATGTAAATGATAGAGAGTTCTCTGAAATCCACAAGAAGAGATACGGAAACCATTGAGAGGGAAGTACCATGCTCAGCAAGGAAACATTCAGTGAACAAAGTGAGAAATAAGGACCATAGGCCAAAAATGTGCAAGTAGTGTCATGCTGTTACCAAATCAGGCAAACTCTCTGGCTGCGGTGACAGAGCAGTTTCATGGAAGTCAGAAGAATGAGTTACACTCTTGTGCTTGGTACTTCTGAGATACTAGCTTGAATATCATATCTGCTTTTACAGGCCATGCCTTAGAAAGTTTGCAATATATATGGAGACATTTTAAATAACTGATGTTTAGAAAATCTAAATTATTAGAAGAAGCTGAAGGAATTTAGTTCGGTTAGTCAAGACAGAGAAAAAAATAAAATACTGAAGGAAACATAGTAGCCTTCACATATATAAATGACTTTTAGAAAAATGTTCTTTATTTGACTTGATAAGTAAAAATAATCATCTTACTCTGCAGCAAAGGTTATTTACCTCAGATATTAAGAAGCTTTCAAGAGCAGGTTGGAGGAATTTGGGTCACATCTGGGCCAAGTGTTTAATTCTTCCATGAACATGGTAAATGAATAACCTTTATTTTTCTGCACCTGTTGTAATGCAAAGCCCACCTGACCTTTTTGAGAAAGATCCATTTACTCTGCTATAACCAGTTGCTGTCTACTGTTAATAGAGCTCCTCTCACAGCAGTGAACTCTCCTCCCTGGTGGAAGTTAGAGGTCCAAATTATTAACAAAATCTGAATATCATAAGGGGTCTTAGAGACAGAGGAGAAATACCACCCATTGTGGGATTTTCTGCTTTTGATGAGGTGACCCACAGAGTACCTCTGCTTCCTCTGAGACATCTGCAAGCCCTGATTTCAGCTTTGGCCTCGCCACTGTTAGTATTTTTTTTAAGTGAATAATGCACTTATTTCTAAGCTAGTAATCACTAATTCTTGTAGATGCAAGGAAGCTCTGTAGGAGCTGCAGGCTTTATCTGTCATTTCTGCAGTTGCTTTCTCTGGACTCATCAGATGACAGTGTTGTCTGTTGGGGAAATTATCATCAACAGCAAGGATTTCTATTTCACTCAACTAAATCAGGAGCTTTGTGTTCCTTATATTGATGTGTTCATGTAAGTTATAACTGATTTATCAAAAATACCCTAAATTTATTTCTAGTGGATGATACTGTTATGTCAGGATGGGGTGAGGTCATAAAACTAGACTCCTTCTGGTTTGTTTTTTTTGCTTAAAAAATCATACATCTCAGCAGAAGGAATTCTGTGCCTTATGGTCCCCCTCTGCTGCTCTAAGTTACTGGAGCGCAGAACTGGTGCAAACTCCAAATACACCTTACATTTAGTTTAATTTTTACAGTAACAGCCAGCAGCCTGCTTATCACTTTTAAATGTAGTAATTTATTTTAGACCACAATCTGTAGTCTTATCACTGTCCTCACATTGACAGTCTATCTGTCTTAACAACATGCTGGCTGGTTGCAAGGTCTTGACCAGCTGTCGTATGTCTATAAAAGAGGTGGCAGCTTCTCACCAGGTGTACAAGACGCTCATGTAAGCCTTGTTTCCTCTTCCCTCTCGAGGTACAGAGCAACACTGCTGTGGGTGGGGAAGTAGGGATGGCTGAGCAGCTTCGACATGATGGTTTTGGCAGGCTTGTGCCATTACCTGAGAGCAGACTCCCAAGCATGGGTGTTCCACACTGTACTTACCAAAAGCTTATTGTCTTGCTGAGTAAGACACTGAGATCCTGAACAGGTCCAGAATATTGTTCAGGCACCTCTCCTGAGTGCACATTTAAATAAAGATCCATTGTGTCAAGGTCTGCTTTGGGGTTGGTGTCTAACAGATTATTACAGAGATTTTGCTTTTTTTCCCTTTTCAGTACAGCCAAGTCCTCAGGGCACTCACCCAGAAAGCAGGAGAGCTCAATTCACCTCCTTTCTCAGCTGGAGGGGTTTCAAGCCCTTGCTTCCTTCCATTACTCAGGGGTGTGCACCACTCCTTCAACACTCATCTGTACTGGGAGGAGAAAACCAACACCATTGTCCCTTGAAACCTGCAGCCAAACAGCCCAAAGGAGGTGGGAGCCTAACCCTGTAGCCCAGCACTTAGAAGGATTTGCGAGGCAAGGAGAGGCAGCAGCTGACTCCATTATTCTCTCTCAATGCAAAGCCTGACTAATATCAAGTGTAAAAGCAAGATTAAATGGTGCTTGAGAGCAGACGGAGTCATCTCTGAGAGCCCACCGGGTGAACCCCAGAGGTACCGCCGCCGATGAGACTGGGGCAGCAGCTCCAGGCAAAGCCACACTGCTCTTGTGGGGAGAAGTAATCCAAGGTAGGCACCTTGAGGATAGCACGAAGCAAGGGAGAGGGGAGACTTGGTGGGAATTATTTTACTACCCTCTTTTGCTCGTTTTAGCAATTAATAATAATTGTATTTAGCAATAGCTGCTTTGACAAGCATCTCAGAATTGTCTTTAATAAATGCAGAAGTAATCATGCTGAAACTGTAGCTACTCAAATGCTCAAAATAAAGTGTAGCTACTCAAATGCTTAAAATAAAGCATATGGTTCCTGGATCAAGGCTTTAATAAGTTATTTAAATTCCATAATTATAATGGGTTTTATAATGGCAGCATCTTTATTTCCTAATGTTAACTGTAACAGTGCAAAAATAAAGCAGGGAACAAATTTTCTAACCTAAGAAATTATTAACTATGTTTTTAATAGGAAAAAGTTTTTCATGGAACCACTGTTTGAAGTTTACTCAGTAATGCTTTCAAATAATTCTTTGGTATATTAATATTTTTTCTCCCCTTCTTATTTTTTGTATCACCATAATGGAGAGAATAAAATAATATTTAGCTTAGAGCCACGCCTTTATATATGTTCCAATTGTTCCTATTATTACAGCTGACAGAGATAAAGTGACATCTGAATCGTATATACAATATATACAAAAGAGTCTCTGAGATAAAATTCTGTGATCCTTAATTACTTTCCAAATGTCTCCAAAGGGATTTGACTTCAATAAGGAAATAGGACAGAGGAAAGCAATTTCTGATTACACAGACCTCTTTTTGCCATTTAACAGGGTTTAAATTAAATCACTGACCTAAAACGTTAATTTTGAAAATGAATTGTAAAAAATATTCGGAAAAAGTTGTTGCTACTTTCAGTTTTGTTCTCTGAAGACAGATGAATGACACAAAAATGTATCTAGCATTGTCTGCTTGTTCCAAATAATCCCTTTTAGTAGGATTAGTCACAGTATTCAATTAAGAGAAGGAGCAATTAATTACATTCTTATGAAAGAAAAGACGAACATCTGAAATGTTCTTTCCTCCTCACCTTCTCCATTTGAAACAGAAGATTGTATTATGTATTTTTCAGTTATGGAAAAACTTTTGGTCTTCAATTTAAACAAAAGCAGTGGGAATGAGCAGTACATGACACAAAATTAATTTGGATTGACTTTTTGGTACACTAGGGGAATGTATTACCAAAAAGCAAAGGCAGCTCAATCTATAACAACTGTTAATTCATGAAGCAAGGCTTTGCTGCTGCAAAGAGCTGTCAGGGGTTTTGGTCAAAAACCTGTGCTTAACCCAAATAAAACTTCTTTGGATGTTTGAAAAATTGAACGTGGTCCTACTTGTCCTCATCACCAAGGCGTGGTTTTGGTTAATATGATAATGATATAATGTTCATTAAAGCCCTTAAGGGGTTTTTCTAGATTTTGTTACAAGGGCTGCATAACAGCTAAAAAGCTCTGCATATTTCTCTATGGAAAAAGAGGCATGAGGATCAACTTCTGGAAGAAACAAGACTAGGTAGATAGCTACAGAGAAGAGCAGTGTAATAATAAGGATGTATCATCAGCTCTTTGATAAACTTGGAGAAAATGACCACAGATTATTAAGAGAGACTGCAGGGGCAGTGGGGGCAGAAAACACAATATTGAGAAACTGCAATTTTCCATATGTAGGTTGTGTAAATGGTACACAGGGGCACGAAGCCTCTTAGAAAGATTAATCTGAGAACCCCCAAAAGGGAAACAACTCTTATTAGTTTGAAACAGTACGTTAGGCCCACATCAATAAGTAATTGTGCAAGAACCACATTCTCTCACTAAACTTAATGTGACTGTAATCGAACAACCTGCTACGAACAAAAACGCTTTAAAAAATTCACTGCATAAAAGTTTACTACCAGAAAGAGAGAAACTTTAGGAAAATTGGAAGGGAAAGCCAGAAGGGTAAAATGTTAGTAGGCAAGTGTGAAAGCACTGAAGGACTCAATGCTGAATACTTAGAGGATGTCCATGGCACCTATAAAAAGGATGCTGTTCAACAGACACCTACGCAATTTATAATTACAAAGGAAATTATTAGGCCAGTGATAAAGCTTGATGGTGACAGAGAGTTATTAGGATTACTGAATGCAAAGAGTTGCAAGAAAAAGCCTCATATGAAACTAATGACTGGGTGCAAAACTGCAGAGAAGTACTTGTAGATAAATGTCAGGTTAGTGCATAGAACAAAATAACTAATGGTATAGGCACAGTGGTGTCCTCTGTTCTTGTTCGGGAAAAAGATATTAAAGTCAATATCAGGTACATCTTCATTGCCTTGAAAAGTACTAGGTCAATGTTCAAACCTGGTCTAAAAATTATTCAAATATTAAGAACAAAAATAAAAATGCAGAAGAATTTTAGAAGATAAATATCTGGTACATCCATATCTTGAGTATTTCATGAAATTCAGGTTTTCCTCATCTCTGGAAAGATCTAGATGAACCAGTAAAGGTCCTTATATCAGGTGCAAACCAATTATGTATGAGGATAGATTAATGGCCTACAGCTCTTTACCTAATTAAATAGAGTGTCATCATAAAATTTTCTTAAAGGAAGTGTATACTTCATACTGCTCCTGATGGAGACAGCATCCTGGAATCCACAAATTATATTAAATTGATGAATAGAGAGTAAATTTCAGTGCTTTCTTGCAAAAGGACAACCACAGGGAGAGATTTAAAACAGAGAGAACCATCTTTAAAAAGATACATATAATTAATTTGCAAATTTGTTTGACACGTGAATTTGTGTAATGAGAAGTACAACTGAGTCCAAGAAAGTATCCGTGGAGGACAGATCCATCACTGGCTAACAGATACAGCTCTTAGGCTGCCAGCTGCAGGAGGCAAAGGGAGAAAGCATCACTATTCTTCCCTGCTTCCTTCCCTGAGCATCTGGTGCTGCCTGCTGCTGCAATCCCATGCTGGAGCAATATTTGCTCTGACCGAGGATAAGTTTCCTCTGCCCTAATATTGTTATCACCACCTTCAGTCTTCTGTATTTATTGCAATCTGGAACAAAGCTAATTTTCATTTAAAGCACCATAATTCAGTCATTATGACAAAAGCACTTTCAATTATCTGACCCGTGTTTTATAATGTCTGGATGGTGGAAAATCACCTTAAATTATATGTTGAACTGCTGGTGAAAGATTGTTCTAGGGCTGTAACACTGAAGGACCAAGAAGACCTTATTGTGCTTCTTTGGTTACTAAAGGGTCTTGTAAGAAAGGTGGAGAGGGACTTTTTAAACCAAAAAAGGGTAGATTTTTATTAGATAATAGGAAGAAATGTTTTATGATGACGATGGTGAGGCACTGGAACAGGTTGCTCAGAGAAATTGTGTCTGTCAGACTCTTGAAAGTGTTCAAGGCCAGGTTGGACAGGGCTTTGAGCAACCTGACCTAGTGGGAGGTGTCTCTGCCCACGGTGGGGGGTTGGAAAAAGGTAGTCCTAAGGTTCCTTCCAATCCAAACCATCCTATGATTCCATGAAATATTGTCTCCAGTACCATCAACTTGTCAGTTCGAGAGGAGTTGCAGGAGAAGCAGATCTGAACTGTTTCCCCTGGAAGGGAGGGAAGCAGGCTCAGTGTCACTGCTGGCCGGCAGTCAGGCCCTTGGTGTTTGTGCCTCATTGCCAGCTAACACGCCATCTCTGAAGTGTCACCTGTACTGCACAGTCAGTTTAAACAGTTACAACAGACAAGGGCCTTAATGTCACGGAAAATAGACAAACTATTTTTTTGTGAGCTACCTGCTTTAGGTGAATGTGGCTGCATGGTGGTCTTGGAGCCTGACAGGCAGGATTGGCTTAGGTTAAATACAGTCATATGCAATAATTCACATGATAATTTGTGATTTCTGCAGAGTGTGATATTGCCCAATGCAGATGCTCTTTTTCCTAGAATTATGCATTTCTAAACAGAATACATCACTCCTAGCTTTTAAAATTAACTACAAATTCATCTTTAAAGCAATAAAGTTTTGTTCAGTGTGAGATTGTATCAATAAGCTGTAATTTCTTATATGATACTTGATGCCTTTTTAATTAAAAAATCCATCATATTTGAATGTCAACATTTCAGCTGCTGCTACCTTAGCTTTTGGAATTGATTTCTGTTCATCTCAAACAGGTGAAACCTACAGGCAGAGCAGTCAAATAACTTGAATGTTAAAAGACCCTATTTCTTCAAAGCTTGCCTTTTGATCCTCACATTGCCACTGAGGCTCTGATTGCTTCATTCAATGCATGGAGAGTGTTTTCCTATCTCAGCTGGATTGAATGCTATTATTCTTTTAATTGTAAAATGTCTCTTTTTCTGAGGCAAAATGGATTTGATGGTGAGTGGCCACCCTGACAGGGATGGAGAGGCTGCATGTCCAGAGCTTCTGCTAGCATTCTATACTTATGTTTCTTGAAAGAATCTAGGCTGCACTTTTTTTTATTTTGCTTAACCAAAAGCAGGTTTGCCATTGTAACCTGAAGGGATATCTGTAGAAATATCTGCCCAAACTAGCGTAGATGTTTTCACTGAGGAAAATATAAGGTTGGATAAATATCACTAATTTTATTGCTTTTCATTTTCAGTGTTTTAATATGTGCCCTTTTCATTCCAGCACTATTACAGGATTGTTTCATATTTCTCATTTATCATTCATTTGATGTAGCTGAAACTTTGCTGAAGTCCCTGCTGTGCACCAAGACCTGATCAACCTCGATGTTTATTGTGAATCACTCCAGAGTAAGTGGCTCAGTCTGAGGGCAGGAGCCAACCTGCAGCAGTGCCATTTGGCAAATTCCTGCCAAAGTCTGAGACAAGTTTGCCCAGGCAAAAAGTTTTATTGAACTAAGACTGAAATTCAAACTGACTCAAGCAAAACTGGGCTGCTTGAGTTTCACCATCATAATGATGAGGTGCTCTCCACATCCCACGTTTGTCTGCTGGGTAGGTATTTCAAACAGGAATAGGATTATCTAATTATTTGTTTTCATGATATATGTTTGTTAATGAAAGAAGTAGACAAATGCTAGTTGACTAAGTGTCTCTCACCCATACGTTGATGATTTAAATGTATTCCAGGCTGATAGTGACTGTTCATTTTTTCTGCTCTGTTGCTGATATCTGTCAATAAAGGAGGAGAAATGGGCAGGCAGTTTTATCCTATTCTTTTTTTAGGGTCATCAGGGTCACTAGCATGGCTGTGACCCTGCATAGTCTTTGAGAAGTGCTTCTTTCAGGGCTGCAGATGAGCATTAAGTGAGGGTAAAACCATTCCAGGTTGTTTGACACGGATCAAGCGGTAGCAGTTCATTGAGAAAAAAAGACTGTTGTGTTGTTTATTGCTGGTCTGAAAGATGCCACTTGTTTCAACATTTCTAAATTGTGCTGTGTTTTTAAAATGCGTCAGTGTGGTAGGCACTCTTTAGAATTAGAGATAGTACAATGTTAGACATGATAAAGGTAGTACAACAATACGTAGCACAATGGAAGATAAATGATGTACTCCTGTGGTGCAAACCACCAGCTGCTAGTGTGTCAGAGCCAGTCCCTGTCCTTATACTCTGTGTTCATTAGTGCCTCGAGGCATACTTATTCACCTTATCTGTTCTGTTCTAGTGATACACCATTTTTCAAGGGAAGAGAGGCACACGCGAGTGATAAAAGAGATGGCTCGCGTCTTGAGAGTAGGAGGCCAGGTAATGATATATGTGTGGGCAATGGAGCAAAAATGGAGAAGATTTGAAAAGCAAGACATCTTTGTTCCTTGGAAACCTTCACCTCCTTCCTGCTCCTCAGGTGAGCCTTGTTCACATGGAGTACAAAAATCAATTTTTCACAAGGACAAAGCTGGCTTTGAACCAGCCCCATTGTAACTTGGATGGGACTTCAGAGATATTCAGGACAGCAAGGAGCTCATCCTGCAGAGGGTAGAAAAAAAGCCCTGTGCACAGTGTCAGAGAAATCTCTGAGATGGTCTCTGTTAGCTATATCACTTGAGTCAGTATTAGATTTGAACCATCAGTGGCACCAAGAAGGGCTCGTTAGGTACTACAATTACAGTGTTCAACTGAATGAATTCAAAAGGGGGGGGAGTTGAAAAAAAACCAGAAAGCATAGCTTTCTGAAAAGTCCTTCTGACTTTTTTTACATTGCAAACTAAGTTTTGAAAACACAACAACTTTTGAAGTGGCTGTTAAACCTGTGCTGCCCATGTCACCATGATGCTCAAAGGCTTTCAGAATTAGGGCAAGCAACTATACAGCTCCCTACGGCTTCAGGTACTCTTCATGGTTGCAGCAGAGTGTATTCACCCAACCTGATTTCACATCAGAAAGAATTAGCTGTCAGACAACAACTTAAAATAGACCATCACCCCAACCAAGGAGCATCTGCCAGCCTTGGAGCAAAAGCAGAGTAGGCTCTTCTGCGCAGAAAACAGTCAGTGAGTGTGTCCTGACCATCCCGAGCCAACAGCAGACAGATCCTGGTGGGCCTGACTGGGGTACTGCCACATTTTTATAGAAAATAAATTGGCTGAGCTGATAGAGCATCATATTTCAGAGGTACGTATTACTCATTCATACTTTGACCACGCCAACTGGTGCGTGATCACAGAAAAGACTTAAGCGTGGAAGACCTAGGGAAAATTCCCTTATTGAAATGTATAGGGAATACTTAGAGGCTTTCTTTCTTTTGAAAGCTCAGAGCCTTTGAAAATCTTTCCTGAAATTTTTATAGCCTTAGGTTTGTTTTGGGGAGAGGGGTATGTATGAGGAGACTGCTTTGAAACTCTCAGGTTCTGTAAGTTTGTTTTCTTTGATTTTCTTCTTAAAATACATCTCTATTGAAATTTTTTCCTAGAGTGATTATTTCAGGCTGAGCACGTTTTAGCACACTGATCCCTTTTCATAAACAGCTGCCAGCTGTGTTTTTTTGCTTGAATATAGATAAAATACAGTTGGAAGGTGATTGCTGGATTATTTTTTATGTGCGCCTTAAAAATCTTTGTTATTCATTTATTACTATATAATCATTCATGTCAACTTTTTATTTTAAAATTTATTGTACTCTCCCACTTGATGCAACATAACAAGGAAAGGAGTTGAAAGATGCACTATTTTATTACAGTTCCACTTTGTCAGCCCATATGATACTTCCAGTCATATGAGACAGACTGTCTTTTATGCAGATTACGGGGTGTACAGAGCCCTCATGGTAGAGGCAGTAACTCATGACACTGTCATAGTCCAGAGGTCTTTTTCATTGCCTTGTAGCAGTCACAGCCAAGAAAGCAAAGAGATATTTGCCCTCCTGTATGTCACAACATGACCCCTCAAAAACACAGTATTAAAAGTGAGCTTAACGTGTATGTTTGAGCATACAGCATATATAAATAAGATAAACGAGCTTAAGGGTTGCTTTTTCTCCTTGTCAATAAAACTAAAAGTCAGGATTTAACAACTCATTTATGGCTGTACGGTGAGTGAGCATAGCACAGAAAAGTATTCCAGCAACCACACGTCAACTGAGAAAATATTTATTAACAGAAGCATGCAATACTAATGCTTTTATCTGCAGATTTGCCTTTTGCTAAGATCAGAGCAATTACCTGATTTTTATAGATAAAGAAGCTGAAACAATCTACTGCTAAATGTTGCAATGTAAAGTAAATATTTGGAGAAAACCAAACAATAATCCCAAACAACACAGCTGCTTTGCTGATGATTATTTATTAATGTCTGTCCATAATTTGACTTCCTGTCTTTGTTTCTGTGAGTTTGTGAAGCACCAAGTCAGAGATCAAATTTGTTTTCTGAGAAATAAGCCCATGCATGTTCTTTACATGCTGTCAATAGCAGATGTATACCCCATTTTCAGATGTAGCATGGAACAGTGCAGTAATCTCAGGTTTTTAATGCAGCTTCAATTTGATTTGGATGTAATATCTGTAATCACATTTTCTTTACTTCCTTCCGTGGAGTTCACATCGGCGGTATCATAGTACATCTTGTATTTTCAGGTGGAAAAGCTAGATAGGCTAATCAGTGTCCTCCATCTGTAGTGACTGGCTTTGCAGTGCTCCTTTTTTCCCCCTTAAATGCTAGCATCATCGTGTGAGAGAAGAAAATAATTTTCAGCCACAAAATGTTGCTGCTGTTCAGTTCTGATTAAACCACTCCATTCACTTCACACACTTGTTCCATTGCCAGCAGGATTTGACAGCATCTCCTTGCTTTTCACTGCGTCTTCAGGTTGCCCAAAGCAGCAGCAACAGCACCTTGCAGCTCTGAGCCGCTCCATCATGTCTGCTTCAAGTGTTCAACAGGCTGTTAACCCACACAATGCACAAGAAAAATGCCTGTGGCGATAGCTACAGTCCTTGCTGTCAAGCACACCGGATATTTAGTTTTGCTGGAACAACACAGGTATTTTAACTGAACCTGACTAGTCCTTTTGGAAGGTTTTAGCCTGCTCCAGAAGTCTCTAAATGAAAGGTGCTCACCATCTCCAGTTCTCCCCTCAGGTACAATAAGTCAGCACTGGATTTCTCCTAATGATATCCCTGTCTACCTGCTCCAGGCCAGCTGTTTCCAAACAAGATCTATCACAGAGACAATACTCACCTAACTGGAAGGAACTTTAATCTCTGGACAACTGTTAATGGCTCCAAAAGCAACTCTTACCTTCAGCAAGGAGTTAATGTCCTTATTTTGAATGAAACAAACTGCAAAGGACCACTTCTTCAGTACCAAAATTCTGCCTAGGGCATAGGTTAGACCTGCTTCCACATGGGATGGCTTCCACTCATGATGGCTGTCTCTGGGCTTCCTGGGATCAGAGTGAATTCAGACTCTTGCAAATAAAACTGCTCCAGGACAGAGCCATGACTACGCAGGGGAAAAAAGGTGAAAACGTGGATTTGTTTGAAAGGATCATGTATTAATAAATCCTCACATTTATGCATGTCAGAAATGTTATAAAGCCATAAGCTCTATTTGAAATTCTCATTTTGAACAGGATGCCAGCAGCAAAACCAGGACTGAATGCATTCCTACATTTCTACATCACAACCTATATTTGCAGTCCTCAGGGTAGGCTCTACCTTGCACCAAGGAATATAGCAGGGAAATGCTCTGCACTCCTGAGCAGCACTTGATCCTAATTAGTTTTCCTCTTGCACTCTTTGGTGTTCTTAGATGAATTCCAGAATAGAAAGGTACAATTTTTCTGGTTTCATTTGGGCACCTAGTCTGTATGTAAGTCTGGCTTTGTGCTCCATATTGCCTGTGGAGTTAATGGCAAGGAATAGCCCCTTTTGGAGGGTGAAATACACCTTGAAGAACTGTTGGGACTAGTGAGCTTGTGTTCAGCACCTGCTGATCTTTTGCATTGTTTGTGGAAAGAGCTTAGAGAGGATCTTAGCCTTAAACACTGATAGTTCAGTTAGGAGACATCCTACCTAGGCATCCTTTAAGGATGGGAAAAAGAAGCACAAACAACATTAAAATCAGACAGACTCATCCTCTTCACCTTTTGGCCGAACTGCTGACTACATATCCCTATTTTGTAGAAATCATGCAGAAAAATTCCATGGTAAGCTGGTAGAAAAGATAAAAAGCAGCAGCCTGTCTCAGCTCTTCCTTACAGCATCTGTTGCTCTGGATTTAGAGTCATTTGAGGCCTCACCTGTCCAAAGGACACTTTCAGAAAACCTTTCAATGTCTGACGCTGTCTCTGTCTACCAATGATGTTTCCCTTTATAGATACTAATATAAATAAAACCAATCTTTTCCCACTTTTTTTTTTCTGACTTGGAGATCCCAAAAAATGCCCCAGTGTCTGAGATTTGTCAGTTTTCTGCGCAGGCAGTTGCTGTGTTGCTCCTAACTTCTTTTGCGGAGTTCTGCAAAAATGGTCCATAGCCACCCCAGGATCCATGAGCACAGCCTGAAGTCCTCTGTTCTGTGCTTGCCACGTGAAGAACTGTCACACCAAGGCCACACAGCCCATGTGAAGTTGGCACAGCAGCAGCAGCCAGTGCTGCTCACATCACTAGGGCTGAGACACTGTAAGAAAAACACTGTTTATCCTCCTTCGGCGTAAACAGGTTTGATGAGTGTGAGCCTATCACAAAAGATTTTTGCCCACTGGGTAAATGTCTTTCTTCTAATTGTCTGCTAATTGTCAAACAGCTAACTTCACTTATTATTAAAATTCTTTCTCCAGAGAAAACTCAGCCAGGAGTTTCATAAATCCTTTTCCCTCATCCTTTTTAATTTTAAAAATTTTTCCAAGTGTAATTGGTAGCTATCACCTAAGGAGACATTCCATTTGAGTTAATCAGCTCCTGCAAGTTTATCTGTGATATATCTGAAAATGCCTTAGCCAGCATCTGGCTTTCTGTCTTAATTAGTAATTACTGACCTAAAATTGTCACATACCATAGGCATTTGTACTGACCTCTCAAATTAAGATTGTCCACAAAATTAAAAGAGGAAGCCTATTTGGTCACTTACTCTATCCTTCAAAGTGCATTTATTATTCATGCTGTGTGGCAGAGAATATAAGTGTAGGATATGACTGAGAACGCCGCAGGTAATTCGACTTTGAAATGTAAATACAATTAATGAGTATACCTGTGTTCCCCCAGGATCTGTCCTTGCCTGCTTCTTTCTTTCTTCCTTCTCCTCAATAGGGCTTCTGATTTTCTTTACTTTCTTCTCACTCAAGATGAAACATTTTGCAGAAGAATTTCAAGAAAAGCAAAATATTCCATGGATTTCTTGAAACACATGCTTTACTAGCATGCCTTTCAGATTTCTTTGTGACCAGAAGCATGTTAAGAGTTGCCTTGATAATTTGCACAACAAATCGTTTGACATGAACATACTATCACAACTTTAAAAAAGAACACCAGCTTGCTTGCAGTGAAAGCCCACATTGGCAACATTTAGATACAGTGAAACTGTGCCATTCACTGGCTGTTACAGATTGCCAACTAAAAGCCTCACATTTAAAACAGCAAAATAAATTGTCCCAGGTAAAACCAAGAAAAATTATTTGTGGAAACACTGGGTCAACCAAGAGAGGGAGAACACAGTAGTTCTCCAGCTCTCAGTCTTCAATTTTCCCCTAGACAAAATTTGTTCTTTATAACTGTATACGGTGGCTTGAAAAGAGGTCAAAAACACCCAAGAAAGACTAACACTACTCCATGTCTTGGGACAGGACTGGAGATCAGCTCCAAGAAGGTGCCAGGACAGAGGTGGTGGCTGCTAGGATAAGCACAGATGGACCAATGGTGAAGTTATGTGCTTATATTATCTGGTGCCTTCCTCCTGTTTCAGAGATGCCAAACCCATCTCCACTGAAATACCACCTAATGCTCAAATGATTGGGACAATATCTACTAACTACAGAACTGCTGAAACAGACTATACAATTTCTTCTGGAAATTCAGCACACACACTGTAAACAATTGCAGAAGAGAATCTATTATAGGAATGTTTAACTATTAATAGGATCAATTTTTAGACAAGCAAAGCATCCACCACTTTAAAAAGAGAAAACAAACAAACAAAACAAAAACCAGAACAAAACCAAAACCAGAACAAAACCAAAACCAACCAAACAAAAACACTGGGGTAGGCACCAGTTGTCCAAGTTAACTAGGACAGAAAATAATTTCAGTTTTGGTAACAGAGAAAATTCTGAGTCAATTGCCCAGTGTGTTGAAGTTAATGGCAAACTATTTTAATCTTGGTCATTTTTCGATATGCAACTAATTCCTGATATGTAACTTGCATGATATACTATTGATTAGCATTCAGGGCACATTCAACAAGAGAGATTAATTTTTTTTGCAGGCTTAAACATTCACATTCTTTCCCTCCTTAGGGAACATAATGATCCAGAGAAGTATTTTGGCATTCAAGAACTAGAAGCACATTTGACTGTCACCAACTTTCAGTCAGCAGATTACTACTCCGGGGTTTGGTTGAAACAAATTCATCCAGCATTAATTGTTCGTGAATGAAAAAAAACAACAGTTAAGCAAGAGGACTGAAGGCTGCTCAGGCATACCACATATCTTTCCAACAAGACAAATTACAGCTATTACTTTATATCAATGAACTGTAATAATCTGGAATACCCTGCACTGGAAGGAAAATTTGTGATATTGAGCTCTTATCTACCTTACTTTCTGCCTTCTGATAATCAGGGTACTTCATTGGTAGAGAAGGGAGCATTCCTCATGCCAGCTTTGTTCATACGAATTTATTCAATAAAATAGAGTTTATAAATCAGTCTTCCAATCAGATAATATGTTTATTGCAATGAATGCTCAAGGAGAGTTGTTTACCACGGATGTCTAAAAATAATACGATTTTTAAAATAACATTCCTCAGAGGAGTTAACGCTTGGACTTCAGAAATGGAGAATAAAGTGTGAATGCACCATTTGCCCTTTACACAGCCAATCTTTGCAGAGCAGAGAAAGTTTCAACAGAAGTATCTGCTGCCTTTAGTTTCTTGATCATTTTTTTTTAAATCAGTTTCACCTCTGGCTTTCTGTGCTAGCATAAAGCCAACTCCTCTGTAACCTCTTAGACTCGTTTAGTGCCTAAGTCCCACCCAGGAGGGAGCAACTTGGAGTTTTCATTTGGAACTAGCAGGAGGTGTCACTGGATGAAAGCAAAGGTAATCCTCTCAGCATGCAATTCAGAAACAATTCTAAGCAGGTTTCAAAAGATGAAATCAGCTGAAGAAACAGATCATCTAAAGGTTGGTCCTGTGCTATTCAGTGTTTAAAAGTCTATCTGCACTGCTGCTCCCACTTGATCTATGAAGGTGTTGAGTGCTCAGCGTTAAGTCCGGCACAGCACTACCACTGGGCTCTGTGTGTGCAGGCTCAGTTGGATTAGATGATCTTACAGGTCTTTTCAAACCTAAATGATTCTGATTCTGCTCTAGGCTGCAGAGACAGCTGTGCCCACCCCAAGAGACCCTCGCTTGCCAGCCTAAGGTTCTGTATTTTTGGTAAAAGGGAGTACCACAAGGAGAAAAAATGACTCCTTATTTCTGACAGGCCCCTGCTCCTACATTCCCATCAGCCCCATTTGCCACTGGCACAGCACAAGGGCGTGGGAGGTTACTGGCCCTTGCTTCCTCCAGCACAGTTCAGGACCTCAGTTCTGTCACGCTGCCTCTAAGGAAGAACTGCAGCTACCCACATGAAGGGGGTGGAGCCTCTAAAACGTTCCCCAAAAGCACTGATCATTATCATAGAATCTCTCAAGGGGGAAGTGACCCTTAAGGATCATCAAATTCAATTCCCTACTCCTCACAGGACTAACTAAAGCTAAACATACGATGCAAAGCATCACCCAGACACTCCTTGAACTCTGACAGCTTGGTTGCATGACCACTTCCCAGGGAGCCTGTAATGGATACTAAGGCAAAATTTCCTGAAAAATTACAAGGTAGGAAAGACATGTACAGACTCTTATGAGATACTGTGCCCCTCTGTTTAAATTTGTGTTCTACATTGTAGAAGAGAGAGGCAGGAGTAGGATCACCACGAGAAAATGCTGGCTCTCAGGAATAACAACAGCTATTTTTTCTTTCCAAAAACCTCAGTCATTATTCCTTTTTTCCATCCTGGAGTACTTCTTGATTTATTCCAGTTAGAACAGGCTAAAAATGAAACTTCAACAAGAGGCAGCAAGAACACCTAGAGAGAGATTCATGTTGGGGTTTCAAACTCCTTAACAAAGCTGCTGAGGCCTTTTGAAATGGAGCTGCTCCTCTGCCTCTGCCCCCTGACAAGCCTACAGTCTAGCTCCTGCCTCCCCACCCTCCAGAGCTACACTGTCCCTGTGCATTTCAACTGTATTTCGCAACCCCCTACATACATTCCCCTTCTCCCATATTAGCTTTTGGGGTTGGTTTTAGCAGGGAAGCACTTCATTGTCTTTTGGACTCACTTTTGCTTCATCAGATGCTGTACTTGTAGAAGTAGGGGAAATTGTAAAGATTGTTCAGCTTTTAAAAATTAGTAGGAAGATGAGGCTCCTGAAAAAGTGGGGCCATTTGTACATGCAATAATTATGTTCCCTCCACCTTTGTGGTCTTCTCTGTAACGGACTCAAGTATGCACTGCCACTATAACTGACTGATGTTTTTCCAGGATCTCTGACAGTCAAGACACAATCTGACAAGTTACCAATGCTGATTTTTGGGTGCAGAGCATATGGAAGAAAAAAAATTCCATCTTCTACTTCTTCAGAACAGTTGAGCATGAAGCAAACCAGCACAGTCTGAACCCAAAGGCAAGGTGTGCATTAACACCACACGTAGAATGGTCAAATTTCCAAGAACAGCAGCTTTTGGGATTAATGTTGCCATCTGTACATTTTAAAGGGGATGACAGAGTTACTAATAACTAGTGAGATTTTTTTATCAATTGCCAATTTTATCAAAAGCCCTAGCTTCCAAAACAACTGCCATTATGTGTAACTACCTCTATCACAAAAAGTCTCAACTATTAAACCTTTCCTGGAGAAAAAGATGAGGAAAGGGAACAGGAAACAGTATTTAATTCACTTTAGCTTTAAATATTATAAAGTAATAGCCTAAATTAGCACAGTGAAGTAATAAAGGTCATTAATTCAGTAATTTTTAGGTTACCATAGTTTATAAACATCTGAAAGACTTGCAAACAGGTGTTGATGGCTTTCTATTATTATTATCATTACTATTTGGGGAGATTGGGGTTTTTTTCCTTTTTTTTGTTGCTTATATTTGTTAAAAGCTGAAACTTTAACTATTTTTTAATGAAGGATAAAGGAATAACCTTTACTTGAACAGCATTATGTATGTTAAGGTGAAAGTATCAGACAGCACGTGGACTTGCTTTATATAGGTATAATTCTTCTAAATAAGATGTTCCATGTGGTCAATATGATTTACAAGCAACATAAAAGTTTGCTCATCCACAAATTCAACACAACTACTTACAAAATAAAAAAAAATGTCAGAAAACATTCTGTGTGAGCACACCACAGAAAACAATGTGGCTAAGAAAAAACCAAAACAAAAAAAAAGCCAGACAAACAGTAAGATGTATAGATAAGCAGGCAGCAAATACATGTTCAAGCTGGAACCTACCACAGCATGGAAAAAGCATCTTTTTCTTACAGCCCCGCCCATCTGTGATTAACAAACAAAAAGCAAGCACACAGCATCTGTGTTCTCTCTTCTTAATGTCAGCTTACAGATGCTGCAAAGCAACTATGATCTTATACATCTTCCAAGGCAACGTGTTGTTTTTCTGAAAGGCCAATGTATTTTGTATAGATCTAAAGATGGATTTGTGGCTGTCAAACACTCCATCTGGTTTCTAAAGCTGAGAAAACATTGCTTTATTAGACAGCAAAATAAAAATATTTGACTTAGAACTAGACCAACACGTCATTAAGCACCAACAAGTAGGCACTTGCTACATTATTGGTATTTTGATAACATTCTGTGTACAACTTTGGCTTGTTAGAACATCATGTCATCTAGCCCGTCCTCCATGAACTTCTTGTAAATTGCCATAAACTTTGCAACAAATGCTTCCAGATGATAAATGGCTTTGCTGCCCAGCTGCAGGCGGTGTTCATAGAAGGCTGCCATCTGTGCAACTTCTCCTTTCAGCTGTCCATCACAGTTATTTAGAAGTTCTGTCAGGAGGCCCTAAAATGGGGAAAAAAAACAGGACAGTATTTGAAAAATTAGGTATTTTTTTGTTAAGAGGATGACCTTGTTTCTCTGAAAATAGCCAAGCTATGACCAACAGTTCACTCATTAATCCAACAGAAGAGACACTCAAGAATCCTTTACCGGAATTATTTATGCCTTAATAAAGAAAGTAAATTAACCTCATCTCCAAATACTGTAACCTCTACTGCATGGAGGCACATGGCCCTGGGGAGAATTCTTACCAAGATGTCAAGATAGAAGTAAGTGATTTTAATATACTTGCTAACATCGAGCACAAAAAGAAACAGCATTTATAAAAAGAAACAAGGAAAGGACTTATTTAGAATTTAAGTATATCTGTTCATATTTATGTACATATTTATGTGCAGACACACACAATACAACTTGACCACAATACTTTAGTCATTACAAAACCCCAAGACGCATTATTTTAGATCTCAGACAGCAATAAAATCATTGCAAATCCATCTACAATAAAACAGTCAGGATTGAGTGAGAAGTATCTCTAGACCATTTCAAGTTTATGAAGAAGAATAGGGTAGAGAATATGCACCATTTGCCTCCCCAACACAGTAATGCAGGATCCACTAACCTACCGTAAGAAATTAAGGTTTCTGAAAGAAACTTGTAACTACCAAAAATGTCAGAAAACAGAAATCAGTTAATGTGAAACCTAGGTTAAGATGCAAACATTATCTTTCATCTTTGGTCTGCTCTAGGTGTCTTCAGCGTCCTTTCACCATGCTAAAAATAAGAACATACACATCCCACTTGCTTTTTTCTTCTCAAGATGACTTCTGTCTCTGAAAAGGCCTGGTGCTCTAGCATCCTTCAGTACACCTCTCCACCAGGATATAGCAAATACTGACATTTCTAACAAAACTTCTTTAAAAGGAAATCATATTTGATTTGATATCAAAACATGTAGTCTACAGAATCATATGGTCATTAAGGCTGTAAAAGATGACCAAGATGATCAAGTATAGCCTTTGACCAAATACCATCACGCCCACTAATCCATATCACAAAGTGCCAAGTCTACTAGTTTTTTCAACACCTCCACGGATGGTGATTCACATCTATTTGGAAAGGACACAGCTCTCCATCAATATTTGGATAGTTTGTGATGTTTTTGGTGTCGTTTTGTTAGGTTTTTTAACTCTAGTTGGGACTGTCATAGCATTAATATTTACAATGCTTTAAGAGCTAGATAGCTGACTTACCTTCATTATAATCTCAGGAGGAATACAGTGTGTCAAGAGTTCATAAAGCCGTCCACGGACCTCTAAAAGTCTGTGGGAAAGACACCACAAAATATGAGAAGTATGACCCCAAATCATTCTAATGTATTTTCACTATTTGTGAAATACATTTC